>OX463788.1:9461636-10661636 GCA_949825025.1 Siphlonurus alternatus
ATGATGCGCGCGCTCTAAAGTTTCGGTATATTGCATGCATGAATGACATCATTTTTCTATTGAAAACGATTTTTCATGGAATCCTTACAAAAAGAAAACTTGAACTCCATAATAATATTTGTTTAAATTGTTTAATGTTTAATTACATTATAAGCAACATTGCATCTTTCAATCATTACGTATTAACTTAAGTTAATGACATTTGCATGCAGGCGCGGATCCAGAAAAAAAATTCGGGGGGGGGGGGGGGGGGGGCTGCCTTTATATATAAGGCCAATGTTAAAAAAGAAATTGGAGTGGGGGAAATGCCTATATTGCCCATGTTAAATCCAAAATTTCGGGAGGGGGGGGGGGGGAGGCTGCAGCCCCCCCAGCCCCCCCCCCCCTGGATCCGCGCCTGTTTGCATGTAAAAATTAATGCATGTATATCGTCTAATACAGTCAATATATTGAATATATACCACGTACGCGCTTAAATTAATTATTAGTAATATTTTTGTTCTAAATTATTTTATTATATATATATTTTCTTCCTGCATGTTTTTATTTTTCAAATAAAATTATTTTACTCAATTATTTGAAAAAGCCGGTGAGGAACTTGAGGAGGTACGTACGTGTCACTTATGGCGCAGTGGTTTATATTAATTGGGTTTGGCCGACCGGGTCATGTCAGATCACCAAACACGACAGCACGTGGCGAACGTCATGACAATTTAAACTAAAATGTATAGCATCATGAATCTTCAATTCTGTGGCTGACAGGCGCGGATCCAGGGGGGCGGCTGCAGTTCCCCAACCCCACCCCCCTGAAATTTTGGATTTAACATGGGCAATATAGAGTCTAGAGGCGTTTCCCCCACTCCATTTTTTTAACAACAGGAGCCCCCCCCACCCCCCCCCCCCCCCCCCCCGAATTTTTTACTGGATCCGCGCTTGCTGGCTGATAATCAGAGGATGTCACGTTTCCCTCAGTCACAGCTAGGCAAATGCCGTGATGAGAATTATTGCAGTTAAGGCCGTGGCTGCAAGAATATAATAACCTCTAGCTCGTTCTCAATGAGAGCCATGGTCGTGAAACGTTCAAGTTTTTGGGTTTAATTCGGAAGGTGTTCGGAGTTTTTTTGACTATATTAATAAAAAGTATGTTATAGAGGTTTATCCAAATATTATATAGCTATATATTAATTATATATATAATATATATAGAGCTATAGTTAAGTATATAGAAGGATAGTGGCCATTTGTTCTATTTTTATAATTATAAGCCATTGAGCTCTCTAACAATGAGATATTAATTAGAATGTGAAAATTTTAGTGACTTAATCAAAAGAAGGGGGATAAATATAATATATGGTACTGTGAATTTTTTCAGATTTTTCTGAGACCGGGAACTATTTTTAAAAAATTATTGAAAGTTTATTTTGATGACGTCACGGGCGGCACTCCCTAAGAAAAAGGATAGGGCAGTGCCGCCCGTGACGTCATAAAATAGACTTTCAATATTTTTTTAAAAATAGTTCCCGGTCTCAGAAAAATCTGAAAAAATTCACAGAACCATATTTTTACCCCTTCTTTCGATTAAGCCACTAAAATTTTCACATTCTAATATCTCATTAAGGCCTTGTGTAATAGAGCTCAATGTTATCAATTTTTATTTTTACCTTCTTTTGTTTGTTGTTTTATTATTCTTTTAATTATGCTGTATAATATAAATATGTACTTATGTATAAATTGACATGGGTGAAATAAAATAAAATAAATAAGCTTTAAAAGCCACATGAGTCGGCGCGGACCATTATATACTATATATAATATATATATATATATATATGTTATATATGTTACATATTATATATAGTATATAATGGTCCGCGCCGACTCATGTGGCTTTTAAAGCTTATTTATTTTATTTTATTTCACCCATGTCAATTTATACATAAATACATATATATAACGATTAAGTATAGTGAATATTATAATCTTTATAGATAGAGGGCTTTAAACCCGTTTAATTGATTGTCATGCAGGCTCTCGATCATGGACAGGGGCGGGGATCCATGCAGCTTGCGGTTCTGGAAGGGGCCATATCCCGCATTGTTAAAATTTGGCGTAGGCCGCGGGGGGCGATCTTTGGGGGTTTTAGTATATAACACATTCAATGTATTTTGGGACATTTGGGGAGGGGGCGATTGCCCCCATCGCCCCCCCCCCTTGGATCCGCGCCTAATAATATATATTATATACAATATATATTGTATGAAGAAAAATAAAACCTCAGTAACATTTTTTTTTTTTTGTATAATCTCTGTAATCATAATTGTTCGTGGGATATCATATGATATATGGTTCCACGAACAATTATGATTATGACAAGGGCAATTTTGTAAAATATAGTTCGATCGATAGTATATATATAATTTAAAAGTATATTTTTAGTCCCATGTAGTAGAGTGATCATGCAGTAATATTATTAATTATATACCATGCGGCAATATTACCATCAGGATTCAGAAGTGCCATATATGGACGCGGACGTGTCGTTGCAACGTATATTATATAACTTTATTATTTTTTCATTTTTTTCATACTTTATAATAATTATTGATACCTCGAATCTAGAAGACATTTTATGAAAGCTATATGGAAACTGATCGGAATTTAAACAATTTAATATGCAATTAAGTGCCTATAATAAATATTACCGCAAATTTTTATAAATTGAATAAAAATTATAATTATTAATTAAAAAAAAAAATTTAGTTTAAATTACTAACTGTAAGTATAAAATAGTATAAAATAATTACAATAAATAAAAATAATTATTTTTTATTAATTATTGTTATTAATATTTTGAAAGTAATTAATACAATTAAATTAAAATTTACTTCTATTTTTCCCTCTTTTATTTGAAAAGTGTTTTTCACCTTTTTTTAATTTAAAAAAACTACCACCAGGTGGCGAATTTGTAGGAATAAAGGGAACGAAAAGTGTCGTTCCCAATACCAAAAAAAAACAAAAGGGCCCTTCTTGAAGAAAATGTAGGGTAGGGTAGTGTAGGGAATGGTAGGGAAGGGTAGTAAACGAGTATTGGGACACAGCCTTAATTTTTTGATGAATATATGAAAAATCGCACTGCGACAGTCATTTTTTAATTTTCGCGATGTCTCGCGAATATTCGCGCGAAAGTTTCGCACACCATATATATGTTTCGCGCGAAGTTTTGCATTTCTGTTAAGGGTAAGGTAACGCCACCAATGTTAAAAAAGGTCCCTCACAAAAATTCTGAAAAAAATTCAAAATGTTCTCCTCTACATCCCCTCTATCAGTAGTTAAAATATCAGCTATACAAATACGATCTAGTTTTTGAGTTATGAATTTTTAAAGTTGACTAATTTAACATGGGAATTCCATTTCTCCATGTTAAATTAGCCAACTTTAAAAATTCATAACTCAAAAACTAGATCGTATTTGTATACCTGATATTTTACCTACTGATAGGGGGTGTAGAGGAGAACATTTTAAATTTTTTTCAGAATTTTTGTGTGAGGGATTTTTTTTAACATTGCATGGTGGCGTTACCTTACCCTTAAATGTAACCTCGTCATAATTAAATAAATTAAGAACTGTTTTTATACTTATCCGATAGAACTTCTCGTCGTGGTTTAATCTTCGATATTTTATGTGGTTCCAAATCGGACATTTTGAAAACTCGACCGGCAAAAATGCGCGCGACATTGAATTTTCTCTTTTTACATCATAAAAATTTAAGTGCGAAAAAATTGCAAATATTAACACTGGACAAACGAATGGTAACCTATTATAACTTCATGCACACATGGCACGTGGAGCTTTCTATAACCTCTCTGCGTCAACCATCTTGTGTTACTACCAATTAACTGCCAAGTCACATGACTTCCGGTCATGTGACCAGATTTGTAGAACATTTTTTTCATGAAGTCCCCCCTCATGCATATATGTCCCCCACTTTAGCCCCGATTTTTAACCCTGGTGCTAAACATGGTACTAAACCAGGGGCTAACCATATATGTTAAGCTCATAGCTTTTAGCACCATGTTTAGCACCAGGGTTAAAAATCGGGGCTAAATTGGGGGTTAAAGTGTTTTGTGAATGTCCCGCCCCAATATAGCTATAGCGGTAGCTTCTTGGATATGTGGCATTTGAATGCAAATTTTAATCAATATACCGAGTCATGTTGTAAATTGTAAAATAATCAAGCCCAAAAAATATTGTTCGATTGGCAATAAGATAAAACACATTCTAATTGATGTGAAAAATAAAAATCTTATTTGTTAAAAGGCGGATCGTTTTTATATTGCTTTTAAATTATATACTTACAATTAATTAAGCATCAAAAGACTTTTGACTTTTTGTTGTTTCAACAGCAAAAGTCTTTTGATGCTTAATTAATTGTAAGTATATAATTACTTTTGCTTTTGAAACCACAAAAAGTCAAAAGTGGCCGGGCCAAATATCAGATATTTTTATTACAGCTATAATATTTTTCAATTCCCAAAATATGTAATTTTTTTAAACAAAATAGGGAAAAATGGTAATAATTAAGAACGAATTTAATAAAGAAGATTTTTAAAAAAATTAATGATTTACTTAAATACAAGTCTATATGCTTAAAATTTAAATTGCTTAATTTTTATGTACCTGTCGAATATTTATAAAATACGAAATTATATAAATGCTTAAATTATTTTTAAGGGTAAGATATTGGTGGCGTCCACCAATGTGTTAAAAAAAATCCCTCGCACAAAAATTATGAAAAATTTTTAAAATGTTCTCTCCTCTGCACCCCACCCCCTATCAGTATAGCTACATAAAAATATCAGACCTGTATACAAATAGATCGATCTAGTTTTTGAGTTAAGAATTTTTAAAGTTGACTACTTTAACATGGAGAAATGGAACTCCCATGTTAAATTAGTCAACTTTAAAAATTCATAACTCAAAAACTAGATCGTATTTGTATACCTGATATTTTAGCTATACTGATAGGGGGTGTACAGGAGAACATTTTATTATTTTTTTTCCAGATTTTTTTTTAACATTGGGGGCGTTATCTTTAAACAATTCAAGAATATTTTGAATTGTAACTCTTATATATATAAATTCCTTGAATTTCCACATCAGTAATTATGTCATTATAATGACATAATTACTGATGTGGAAATTCAAGGAATTTCTAACAACAGAAATATTATTATATAGCACCACTTTTATTTCCGCCTGTTATTAATTTAGGACCCGCCAGCATGTAAACTGCTATACAGATTGTACACAATAATGAAGGCAGATGTGGCTCATCATTATTCCAGACAATTAAGCAACAATAAATTAATATATATATTAAATTCAGTGTTTTCTTAAAAATTGATATTAATCATTATGTTATATATGCAACTGTTCAGATAAAAAATTAATGTCTCAAAAACCATGCATGTATATTATATACAGTTATATAATATATGGACACTTAAAAAAAAATTAAAAAACACAATTAAATTCTAATTGAATTTCTCGTATTTTAATTGCTTATTTTTATTATAAATTATTATAATATTATTATATTATAATATTATTATATTTGGTCATTGGTTCTGTAACTGTTGCCGAATAAATAAGAATTTATTTATTTAATGAAAGCAGGTTCTAATTTCTTGCAAGTATATTTTTATTATTTTATCAATTAATTGTTAATTTTACAAGATTTTTTTATCTTACATATAAATTATAACATGCACTCCACTGACTGCTGCGGAGGTTTATACATATATTTGTGGACAGCCAAGCTAATAATTTTGCTGCTAGCTTAATTAGTGGCTTAACCCGTAAGGGATATGGCATCATGTATAATGTTTAACACCAGGCCATCAGGATAACACAGATGTAAAACAATACTAATTGTCATTGTATATGACTTTTAAATTAATATCAGACTATAATATATCAGTCCACCCATATTGATATTAGCACTTTATGGAAGAAAAAGTGTTGTGTTTTTCTAGGGCATATATATGCAATTGATAAAATTGTTTTTATTGGAAGGAATTATCATTGAAACTTTAGTAAGCACACAATTGAAACCAGTTCATTGTCAAAAGTCGATTACACTGCATGGCTATATAATATACACTCATATATTGATATTGCACACCTTAAAAACTCATCCCTTCACACCGTCTGCATGACAATACAATCAATATGGAAAGAGCTCCTGCAGTTGGCCTAATATTAAGTAACAGAATTTGTGATTAACCCTACCATTACTTAATTACCAAAAAGAGGAAAAAGCAAAGGAGGGGGGGGGGGGGACCTTTTAAAGTGCAAGAAATAAATGCAATATATAAAAAAAAAAAAAAAAGAAAAAAAAGAGAGAAATGAGTAATTAACTTAGTGCAAGCAATATGTATAATTTTCAGGGGGGAAAATTAGTACGTTATATACATGATGTATATATATAATTGTGTATCGTAGTGCAATGGTGGTTTGCCTATATCAACTTGGTAGATTTTGCATAGTTTCGATCTCGGCTGCATCATCATTTCAATTAATTTTACCAAAAAATAAATTGAGATCCGTGAAAGATGTAAAATCTACCATTCTGAGATAGGCAAACTAGACAATATAATATATATGGTTACTTGGCTCCCCTCCCCCAGAGTAGAGGCTCCAAGTATACGTTCCCCACTAGGAAAATTTTCTCCATAAGCCGCCATGTTAGAAAATATTAATATTTTCTCAGTAATTAACTATTAAAGCTATAAATTTGAAACCATCCCCCCCCCCATTTAGATTAGAGATCTTCTGATGATGAATCAAGAACTTATTTTCCTCTTTTTTTTAACATATATAATATATAGGTTTGGATAGGACGGTGGGAACACTGCAAAATCAGCTGACTTTTGAAGCCTCCGTTGATGCATGGGACCTTGCTGGATTTTTGGTAATGCTGGTTAAATGGGGGTATAGCATATCTTACAATAATTAGTTTACATGTAGACTTGACTGTGCCAGACACCATCTTGAATAATTAACCCATCAAACAAGCATGGTGACAGTCTTTCTGAAGCTATAGGCGCCATTGAGTCTATGCATAAACTAAGATCTGTCATGTACTGTATTAATAATGAACAATTTTATTATAACATAGAAACTTTCCGTAGTAAAATTTAATGCCAGATTTCAGGACAAAATCTATTACTAAAAATTTCTAGACACAAATCTAGCCCAAGTTATTTGTGAAAAGCACTTGCATGATTTTAAAATTTTTGTTTTTTTAGCTTTAAACTTAACTTTTTAGACTTTAAATTGAGTAATTTGTCTTCCATAAAAAAAAAAAAGTAAAAATTAGAAGATTATAAAAGCAATTAACTTTTCTAAATGATTAAACATAAAATATATATTTAACATGATGTGGTCAACAGCATGCAAATTTTAAAATTTTAACTGGAAGTCATAAATTATATGCGCCTTTCAAGATCAAGAAGATATTAATTAAATTTATTCTAGCTTTGTTTGCATTTTACTGATTAATTTACTTTATATCATTAAGAAAGAAAGAGGTGGGAAGGGGAACAATATCAAAAGATATACATTTTGTTGATTAATTGGGAGGAATGGAAATAATTTGATTGTCTGGGAACATTTTTTCTTGTAGGGGGGATTACATGAGCAGGTAGCTGCCATTGTTGTTCCACAAGCTTTGCTGCTTCTGTCGATTCACAGTAGTCTTATACTGGGGCATAGCCATGAAGTAAGGATCAGAGGAACCAGGATCTGGGGCGGTGCAGCATTTATTGTTTACCACTTCCAGCTGTGGCAGGTTTTCAGGCCGTTCCATGGACACAGGGAGAAATCTTGCATCCAAAAGGAACTCTCGTGACATTTTCTGTTTGGTCATTGTGATATTTTGCTCAGAGCTGAAGATGGTTTCATGGGAAGCTTTAGATAAATCTTTCAGTTTATCTTTTAATGCTGTCATAAAATTGAAGGATTTATTTACATCAGCTCTCACTGACTCCATAGATTTCAATGATATTACTACAAAAGAATTCTGTATATTCGGGAAGCTTGCATTATTAGGATCCATAATTGCAGTCACTAGAAGTTTACAAGCAACAGGATCTTTCTTGTCATCTCCAGACATGAAATAACATTCAAGTTGGTCACCGACCAATGGGAAGCTGGGCGGTGAATCTTCCTTTTTTTTTTCAGGCTTAACCTCGAAGCTACCAGCACACGAGTTGCTTCCTGACATTTTCTTGATAGGTTGGACTTCAATGTCGATTTTCTCCTGAAAAATTGCGAGTTGTGATTTAAATTTTTACATTAATTGTAATTATACCAAAATCAAGTTTCATCAGTGTGTTGTAATTGTTAACTATTAATGACAGATCAATTGCAGCTTTTAAATGTACCATGCACTTACACCATGGAAAATATTTGTCTGTAACTGTATATACGTACGATAGAAATTTGTCATCGAAAGACACAAATATATGTACGTCTGAAGGACCATATTTTTGAATGTGGAATTTTACTATTTTATTATAATTATAATAATAATTATAATTATACATAATGGGGAATTCTCTTACAACTCAAATTTTAATTTAACTACTATATCATGATACGGTACATATTAACAATAAGTTTGACTTACGTTTCAAGTTTTTTAACTCAAATTTGGGGACTCTGAAGGGATTATTAGAATAGGGGCAAAGTATGCAACCCGCGTGCAAAAATGAAAACTGTGACGTAGAAACTCCCTAGTTAACACACAACAACTGCCTGATATCATAGTTTGAGCGTCAAGGAGTGATTAGCTATCAATTTTAGTAACACGATCGAAATCAGAGAGTTTTTTTACCCTAATATTAGAAACTAATATTTAGTAACTAATATTTTATTCCTAATATCAGTTTACTTAAAGAGTGATAATTGAAAATATAAATTTATTGCAGGAAAAATTCGCCTGCTAGGCAGTTTCTACGTCACGTTTTGGCGCTAAATTCAAAAGAAGGAAGAATTTTAAAAAATTCCCACGTCTCCAATTTTGAAAATTGAAACTTTTTTGTTTTGGGACATTCAGTTTCAAGGCATAGAGCATCTGAAAAAAAATTAAAATAAATGTAGGAGAATTCCCCATTGTGTAATTTTGATGAAAAGTATTAAAATTACCATAATCAGAAATTATGACACATATATATAAATAGAAAAATATAAGGGGGTGTATTTTGCAATTAACAAGAAACCTCATGCCGTCAAATAATTTTGTTGGATATTCATAAAACTTAAAAGAACGTACACCGGCTTGAAGCAACCAATGTACCTACAACTCAACTTTTTTACTGAAAAATTAATTGTAAAATAAATTAGCCATCGTACGAAAATATTGAGCTACAGGGATAACAAAATAATTCACAGCTACCAGAATATCTAAAAAAAAGTACTGTATTCACTTTGGTACACCTTTAAATGAGTCTTGTATAATATAATAATTAATATTTCATAGCCTACCTGGTACTTGAGTGAAGCCTGGGGTGTTTCAGAATTGTCACGCTGGATAGGCTCAATCGCTTGCTCCAAAGAATCATAATCTTTCTGCTTCAGGGTAGCCAACTTTGTCTCAGGTTTGAGCTGGCCTTTACCCACAAGATCAGTAGGGTTGCTTTCTGCTCCCGGAGACTTGGCGGACTCATCCTAATAACAGCACACATTGGTAAATTGTATCACAAAAACATGAAATTGCAACAATTAATTAAACTGTTCTGCTTTTTAGCTAGGCAAATGGGCCAATATATAATGTGCATGTACGTGTGCAGTATCTGTAGCCTATAAGATATAACCAGATTTTTAATTAAGTTATCTTGTCTCTTATATTTTCCTACATTGCTTGAGATATAATTTTAATATATCCGGAGTTCAGCAAATATATAATATCCTGATTTCTAGCGTAGGAATAGAAAAAAAAAAAACTTTATTATTGTCTTCTTAAATTATAAGAAGCGCAGGGTGATCATGGCATCTATTGCATTTTAAGAAGGCCAGACATAGACTGGCAACAGTCAGCTGATCAGGCACTATCTAGTCTAGGTCTACCGGTAATCTAAGATCTGTTATACTGTATATATG
Organism: Siphlonurus alternatus; assembly: GCA_949825025.1. Classification (NCBI taxonomy): domain Eukaryota; kingdom Metazoa; phylum Arthropoda; class Insecta; order Ephemeroptera; family Siphlonuridae; genus Siphlonurus; species Siphlonurus alternatus. Next base: position 9,471,801 of record OX463788.1, read on the forward strand.
GGTGATTCTGTAAATTTTCGACCAATGATGGTTGCACCAATATGTCATCAGAAATTTATGATTTTGGGGGGGGGGGGGGGGGGAATAGCTTTTTTGAGTACCAGGATGCAACTAAAAAACTTAACTGAGTTCTGACGAACACACGAACACTCTAGACTGCTGCAGCAGCGTGCGAAGTCTTATGGCCATTTAACATAGGGAAAATGATACCGGTATCCACTGACTTTTATTAAAAAAAATGGTGTTTTCAAATTTGGCACGATGATGGTATGATAATATATATTATATACTTCATAGTAGTGATCATAAATTTGCTATCTTAGTTTTCATTAATTTTTTTTTTTTAAACCAGACATTTTTCATTACAAATACCCCAACTTCCGTTCCAAAAATCTGAATGTAGTAAAACTCTAAAATATATTTTTATAAAAATACATTACATAATATATATTGCATCAGTCTATATTCTGAAATTGCTTTTTGGTTTTTGAGACAATAATTTTTTAATTAAACGATCTCTATAATTAATATTCAACCCGTAAATCGGGATGGATTTCATTTATGGTCCAATTTCGGAAACCTTTTTTTTTTTTAAATTTCTGAAAATAAATACATGTATATCTGCATTGATTAAAATAAATCCAGCTTGTAGGACGGCACTTGCCAGTTACTCCTCGCTTCTCGCTTTTTCAATACACAGCTATATGGCGTATATGTACCGTCGATCGCTTCCTCACAATTCTCGCCTATACCACAGGTGCCTAATACACTCTAGTTCCCATAGGTATATATCTGGACTATGCACTTTTAACACTATAAAAGCTCCTATCAAGTCGATCTGATCGAGTGATAATACAATATTATTTTGCACAGTATAAATATGCTTACCTCCGCTGCCAGACGTTTCAGCATCATACTTCTATAATGCTTGGGTAGCATGGCCATAGACCATGCCGACTTCGTGAACTGTTGGTTGCTCATGTTTTTCAAGGTATGATCGAGCTAGCTGAAAAATCGAAAGACACATATATATATTATGCATATATTATTATATTATGCATACACAGCACAGAGCAAACATATAGTATATGCATATGATTATATATGAGTATATATATATATATATATATATATATATATATATATATATATAATGTACTGTATATATGCATACAGTATGTTACATATATATGACAGCTAGATTATTATATTTTTTTTATGCACATAAAATGCATTATTATATGCTACTGTATAGCTTTTGTGGTTCCGAAGAGCAAGGAGCTCTGTATGGAAGAAGTAAAAAATTCCCTAAAAATTGTATATTTTGTATATTTTTATAACTTTTTTTCATGCCTCAAGTCACTGCCCACTCCACCACGTGGAGTGGGGCATGCAGTGGGCAGTGATCAAGTTCCATAGATACATGTATGCATAATTATATCTTACAACTTTTGCACCCAGCTAGCTTACAGCCAAGTGGGCCAAGTGAAAAACTAAAAATGCAGTGAAAAGGTATGTAACGTGCATGCACTGTATGCATAAAATACCCCATTGTTGAGGTTGAGCGTGGCGCAGTGCATTGACCGGTTCTCGTTAGATCACCGAAGTCAGGCTACGTCGAGCGTGGTTAGTACTTGGATGGGTGACCATTTCAAGTAAAAAATACGCTGCTCCCTCCCTGGGGTAAATTCATCTCGCTTTCCACCCAGTGCAGTGATGCACTTGTGTGTGGTTCCCCAGGCTTTGGACATCGCTTTGGTCCATTGAGAAAAAGTAGAGGTGTCCGTCCTGACTGAGGTTTTCCACGGTTCCCTCAGTCTCACCTCAGCGAATGCTGGGACGCGTAAGCATGCAGGCCGTGGCCACTATCCGTTCCCTACCTTATCCCTACCCAGTACCCCGCCGCGAGCTGTAAGCTCTTAGGGGTGTATTATACCCTTGCAAAAAAAAAAAAAAGACGAATTTACAAAATGCATGGCAGTATTGGCAGTTGCCGACAAACCCGAGTACCCTACCAACAAGAAGAAGATAACAAAAGAAACAAGAACGCAACTCAAGTCGACTCAAGTAACTCAACTTACTTTTATTACAGTATCACAAACCTTAGTTTAACGTATGGAAGACATTTTTTTGAATAGAAAATAGTACCGTTTTGTAAGTTTTGTTACGGCGTTACGACCTTCATTTTTTAACGATAGGCGCTCGATTAGAAAAAAACGTCACATCGGTCACATCCAAGGCTCCTTGGTCACATCAGAGCGTACTCAAGTTCGCTCTGGTCACATCCCTAGACGAGGCGTTCAGGGTAGAAGACGGTATTCCACCGCCGCCCGCTGCGCATGCGCAGTAAGTATTTTTGCTTCAAATTCGCGCTAGTTTTTATGAATATTTTTTGAAGCGGCTTGGAGTGCCTTGGAGTATTTTGTATAATAATATTATTATATATAATTTATAATAATCAAGAGCTTTATATAGCTCGATAGCTGAATCAATTCAATTCGTTCCTTCAAACAACTGGCTGTACATTGCAGGTACAACATACCTGCAATGTACAGGTATTACGTGTTACGTGGATTTTGCATCGATAGTCGACATATAATATATATCTTTTTCATTATGACAAAATTTATTCTAATTATCAAATATATCCTATCTTCGATCTTTTACGTTTTACGTGTACGTTATATCATAACTCATAATTATTAAAAAATAATTAATTATTATTAATAATTATTAAATTAATTGCAAAAAAGCAAAAAATAATAAATTGTAAATAAAATAAATTGGAAGCATATATGTATATGCAGCTAGCTAATATAATTGGGTGCGCAGCATATAATATAATATATATTATAATAGTCTGGGATAATTCACTCAAAATGTGAATAATCAATGCAATATAATATATGTTTTATATATTATATATATTGATTATTAATATTATTATTCATTATATTATCCTTTTTAAAGCGGGAACAAATAATATACATATTAGGTACAATAACAGTATATACTGTATATATTATAATATATATATAAATATATATTATATAAAAATATATATACAGTCAGGGCCAGAAATGGTGTTCCGATCGTACGCTAAATTTTCGGCGGGAGGACTTTCAGCTACAAAGTTGAAATTTGGCATACATGATAAAAAGCCAAGGGTTGAAAACTTTTTTACATGTGTTAGATTTTTTTTTAAATCACTCTTTCATGCCTTTTTAGGGGTGGATTCACGATTTGCATTACTTCCTTATGGGATTTCCATGTTAAATTAAGTTGATAGAAAAATTTTGTCCGATCAAAACCAAATTTTATTTCTAGAGGGTTCAAAACACGTTGAATCTAATGGTGTAATTTAAAATCTGATAAAAACAACCACTAACGAGATATAGACCCTTTATACGTTAAAAAATAATTTCATCCTAATTTTGACATTATATACCATTAAAACGAGGTAATTTTTTTACCCCAGAAAACACCTTTGAATTTTTTAAATCGGAGTTAGTTAAGGATTTAATTTTTAGGGATTGGTATTTATACACCTATTGTTGAAATCCTTAACTAACTCCGATTTAAAAAATTCAAATGTGTTTTCTGGGGTAAAAAAATTAGCTCGTTTTAATAAAGGTAATGTCAAAATTAGGATGAAATTATTTTTTAACCTAATTTAAGGGTTGATATCTCGTTAGGAGTTGTTTTATCACATTTTAAATTACACCATTAGATTCAACGTGTTTTGAAACGTGTTTTGCAAACTTTCTTTCAATTATTAAATATGGAATTATTTGCTGGGGAAATATAGTACAACAGCTCATAGAGTATTTGTATTGCAAAAAAAATAATAAGGTCAATATGTTTTGCTAAAAGATCTGCCTCATGCTTACCTTTATTTAAAAAATTAAATTTGCTACCACTCCCATGTATTTATATTTTGGAATGTGTAATGAATGTTAAAAAAAATATGTCACTATATATAAGCAACATGAAGTTACACATGAGCATAATACAAGAAATGTTAAAAATAATATTCCCTCAATGTGGTGTAGACTTGAGATGTATAAAAGTGGCCCCTTAAATTTTTGAGCTGCCTTAATCTTTATAATAAGCTCCCTCTCTCAGTGAAGTGTATAAAAAATATTAGTGATTTTAAAATAAATGTGAAAAATCTGCTACAAGATATGTACGTGTTTTTACAGGTTAAAGCATATTATGACTGTGATTTTGTTTAATAAGTGAGAAGAAAATTAATGACATGGACTGATTATTTCATTATGAACATTTCCTAACACTGCTTTTTATTGACTTGTCCTATAAACCTCAACAAATGTTATTGTATATTATGACACTTTGATTGTAGGAAAAAATGGAAATAAAAATATATTGAATTGAATTGAACCCTCTAGAAATAAAATTTGGTTTTGATCGGACAAAATTTTTCTATCAACTTAATTTAACATGGAAATCCCATAAGGAAGTATATAATGCAAATCGTGAATCCACCCCTAAAAAGGCATGAAAGAGTGATTTAAAAAAAATCTAACACATGTAAAAAAGTTTTCAACCCTTGGCTTTTTATCATGTATGCCAAATTTCAACTTTGTAGCTGAAAGTCCTCCCGCCGAAAATTTAGCGTACGATCGGAACACCATTTCTGGCCCTGACTGTATATATATTTTTATATAATATATATTTATATATATATTATAATATATACAGTATATACTGTTATTGTACCTAATATGTATATTATTTGTTCCCGCTTTAAAAATGATAATATAATGAATAATAATATTAATAATCAATATATATAATATATAAAACATATATTATATTGCATTGATTATTCACATTTTGAGTGAATTATCCCAGACTATTATAATATATATTATATTATATGCTGCGCACCCAATTATATTAGCTAGCTGCATATACATATATGCTTCCAATTTATTTTATTTACAATTTATTATTTTTTGCTTTTTTGCAATTAATTTAATAATTATTAATAATAATTAATTATTTTTTAATAATTATGAGTTATGATATAACGTACACGTAAAACGTAAAAGATCGAAGATAGGATATATTTGATAATTAGAATAAATTTTGTCATAATGAAAAAGATATATATTATATGTCGACTATCGATGCAAAATCCACGTAACACGTAATCTATGTTGTACCTGCAATGTACAGCCAGTTGTTTGAAGAAACGAATTGAATTGATTCAGCTATCGAGCTATATAAAGCTCTTGATTATTATAAATATATATAATATTATTATACAATACTCCAAGGCACTCCAAGCCGCTTCAAAAAATATTCATAAAAACTAGCGCGAATTTGAAGCAAAAATACTTACTGCGCATGCGCAGCGGGCGGCGGTGGAATACCGTCTTCTACCCTGAACCAGGTCCGATCATCTTCTGTATGTAACGAAATACTTGTAACTAGCTCATCCGAATTCATCCGCGTTATCATGAAAACTTTCGGCAGCCTCCGTCAGATGGCGCGTTGATCAAGTTTGGTCGATTTGCGCTTTTCGTTTCTCAATTGCTACACTAGAATAAAATGGCTACCGCTTCCGGTTTTATTATTTTTTTTATTTTGCTTACTAATTTGTTTATTTATGAAAGAACACAGAGAAAATGGGATTATAAATTGTATTTAAGAAATTTTACAATAAAATAAAATATACAGTTGTCACAAAAAGGTCCCGAGATCGTCTCCTTGGCACGCCAATGGGTGGGGTGGGTACAGCGTCCAGCTTTGCCAGCTGCAGCTTGGGCTTGTTTTCTGCTGTAACACGAAAATTATAGCTATAAACATGCATATATAGGAAATTATAATATCATTAGGATACACAGAATGAACGTATAGTATAACAAAAAATTGTATCTTGAACAAAAGCGATGAAAACGGGGTAAAAACAATGCCCAATGTTCCCGATCTTTTGGTCACGTACTAACCTTCAGTTCAGTCGTTCATATCAGGATGGCTGCATCTCTTTTCTCGGTTATATATTGTGGTGATACAGTTCTTGTATTCGCAATAGAGGCTTGTAGATATTACACACACATTTATAACTCTTCAAATCATGAAATATAAGACATAATCGAGCCGATGGTGAACGCCGAGCCGCAGCTGCCGCCATGTTGTCATACTCGCAAATGGCGAGAGATTCTTTGAAAAATAAGTTAATTGAGTTTATTAATTAAAACACATTTTTATGATTGATTATACTAAATTAAAATATTTAAAACATTAAGAAACAAAGATAATTATTATATAATAAAAAAAGTGGGAGATCTAATTTCTGAAGCGCAGGGATAGGGTCCGAAGCGTCCGCTAGAGGGCCAAAATACAAAACTTTGAGCCGCTCGGAAAGATGCATCGACCTGCCTGAACGCCTCGTCATCCCTAGTTTAGTTTGCCGGTTTATGAGAACGCCACGGCCGTGGGCGCGGCAATCTGCTTGCCTAGCGGCCATCCCAAGTATCTAATATACTTTTAACCCATTATTAGTACTGACATCATGGTTTAATGTTCATTAATTTAGCGAACTTTAAAACCAGAACAGAAAAGGCACGCTGCCTGGAGTGCGTTCGAATTCACGGTCCAGCCCGGGCTGGCCTGGGCTGAAGCGTTTTTTGTCGTCAAGTGGGGCCAGCCCGGCGGCCATTTTTCCTCCTCTCATAACGTCACTTCCTGGCTGGCCCAGGCTGACGCGGGCGGACTCTACAGTGCGCCTGAGACCTGGCGGACAGACTGGGAACTAATTATGACGACATTATGACGTTTCATACCAGGCGACCAAGGTCACCGCCATTTTACCCAGCCCGGGCCAGCCCGGGCTGGCCCGTGAATTCAAACGCACTCATGATTTTTGTTATTGTGACGTCACAGGAGCTTGAAATCGATTAATTATCGAACCGAATCGAACTTAACCGATCAGCTGAGCTGAAAAAAGGCGTTCGTTTTAAAATAAAAGACAGATCGGAATATACGTCTATATACGCCTCCAGAAGCTATAATAAATCCAGAATGTTACTTTTAAATGCGTAAGGGTGCCTATTTTTTTTAATTTCACCACTATTTTTCAAGTTTTTAGCATTTTTGGTGTCGACGTGTTGTCACAACAGCGGCTCCATGCGGCCCCACTGGCCCCAGGCATTTTAAAAAAAAGAGTTCAATTTAATTTATTAGATATAAAAAAATTTATTTTTTATTAATTTTAAAAATTACTTTTAATTATTTTTAAAATCATTTAACACATTTGAGGATAGACAGGTCATGAAAGGAGCTATTTTATCTTGGTTTCTTAATTTTTTGATGAATATATAATGAAAAATCGCATTGCGACAGTCATTTTCTAAATTTCGCGAAATTTTCGCGAATATTCGCGCGAAAGTTTCGCGCACCATGTTTCGCGCGAAGTTTTGCATCTCTGCATATATTCACGCATTTTTACACTTTTCCACGCACTTTCACCCATTTGTCGACCAATATTTTTCATTAAAAAAGTCCCTTCATGCATATATCCACGCACTTTCACCCATTTGTTGACCTTTTTTTTTAAATAAAGAAGACCACTATAATGTATTTTCACGCATTTTCACACATTTTCACGCACTTCAACCATTTGTCGACTAATTTTTTTCCTAAGTCCCCTCACATGAATATTCACACTTTTTCACGCCTTGCTCCATGACGTCACTTGCTGGTCATGGGATGTCAAATTTCCTACTGAGAGATGCTGAAAATATGTTAAAATACATTAATATGCACTAAAGGATGGTGTAAAAAAAATTGTCGAACAAAAATAGTTCAAAGTGCGTGAAAGTGTGTGAAAGAGGAAAAACATAAGGCCGCGTCTTTAGTAAAAAAAAAAAAAAACGGTCAACAATTGGGTGAAATAATAAGTGCCGTCAAAATATGTCAAAATGTGTCAATTTGCATGAGGGGACTTTATAAAAAAAAAAGGTCAGCAAATTAGTGAAAATGCGTCAAAATATGTCAAAATGTGTGAATTTGCATGAGGGGACTTATTTATGAAAAAAAATGGTCAACAAATTGGTGAAAATGCGTCAAAATATGTCAAAATGTGTCAATTTGCATGAGGGGACTTTATGAAGAAAAATGGTCAGCAAATTGGTGAAAATGCAACAAAATATGTCAAAATGTGTCAATTTGCATGAGGGGATGACTTTATGAAAAAAATTGGTTGACAAATAGGTGAACGTGCATGAAAAAGTTTCAAAGTGAGTGAACGCGTACTTTGCATCAAACTGGCTGAAAGTATAATACGTCAGTAATATACATGAACTAGCTGACTTTATAAAAAATGTTGGATCATAATTGGATGAAACTGCGTGAAAATTCATGAAAATGGGCGAGTGGAATCAACTCAATTTGCATCAATAGAGGTGAAGTTGATACTAAATTAAAAATATGTCGATTTATGTGAAAATGCGTGGAGTTGCTCTTTTGTCAACAATGTGAATATTAATCAGTATATATATATATATGTCAATATGGATGGGTGAAATTGCTTGAAATACACTTATTTTGATAAATTATTAAAAATTTGTCAAAATGCGTGAATGACGCATCAATCTGCACGAGAGAGTCGTCAATCGGCTTCAACATATATGTGGGAGAATGTGTGAATTTTTCACTCGTATTCACAATTTATTGATTATTCGCATTTATTTTCTCGTGGGTACTGCCTCTACACGAAAAACTTTGAACTAAAAGGAATCTGCGGCATCAATGGCGCTGCATTTTAAAGGGTCTATTTAATTTCATGTCGCAATGTTTTTACCTAAAATGATGCCACTGGCAATGATACAGCTACTCAAGAAGCATCTAAATAACGTATTAAGTACTAATAAATATCATTAAAATTGAATTATTTTCAAAAAACATCACATTAAATAAGATAAAACAAATTTATGTATTATCCCATAAGGATACATGCATTTTTTATTTGTTATTTCCGAACTTTGCAAAACCCCTCTCACTTAATTTATGTTTATAACATGTGAACAATGTTAAAAAATGAAGGTAATGTGATAAATTTCAATAACCTGCTTCACAAATTAATAAATGGAGATCGTTTTGTATTTCTGGAATATCATATATTATGATTCCTTGAAAAGTTTTCTACAATGTGCAGACGAGGTTGAAATGCTTCCTAACAGAATTATACAACTTATTTATTAATAAGGGGACAATGATGAATTTTACATCAAACGATTCCTTATAAAATTCTCTAAAACTAATATTCAAAACTTTTTTTCTTGTCAATTTGACTGAAAAAATATATCAGCAAAATTTGTCCGTCTCTCGCGAAACTCAGGGCGAAAGGAAAGGCGAAAGGGTTAACCTGCAAGTCTTGTTGCATTCAGGCGGTACGATTGCGAGATATCAACCTACTGAGATTCATCCTGAAATATTCTTTGATTCCGAAGTAACTGAGATTAATCGTTAAGTAATTAAGTATAAATTATAAGTAATTAACTCGATCATTATTAAAGTTGAAAAAAATGTGGTATTTAAATAATTATTATATTTATTGAAACCTCTGTAAGGTTTGTTGGCACCTCTGGATCTTTAATAAAAAGGACTGAAAATAAGATTTTATTTGGGTATTCGACATAATACAAAAAGGACTTGGACTAATATAAACGCCTGTTGTTGCCTCTCTCCAGGGGACGCGGCGTGGCCGCACCTTCAATAGTTATTTAAAAATATTTCTGTATTTCTGGGTCTCAAAAAAATCTGAAAAAGTTCATTAGTAGCATAATGTGTTACCCTCTATTCATCTCTGCAATGAAAAAAATTTCATGCAGGTTTTGATGCATTTACAGTTTTATTTTATTATTATTTAGCTCAAAATTTTTACGGTAATAATATGTCAATTTAAATAAAAGTAAGATTTATATTTTTCCCTTTATTTATTACTCGATCTGCATGCTATTGACTGGTAACTCGTATTTAAACTCCACCATGACAACAATTACTGATATTTGTTATGATCACAGAAAAGACGTTCTGCCTATATGAGCGTCAGTGGGAGTCCGTGACGTCCGAAGATAGGGCGTCTGGCAAAAAGTGGGCAGACGCCGCCCTCCAAGAGTTGGTGGATGGCCACTGGATGCCATCAAGGCCTTCGTGCACGGACTGCATGGAGGACGAGTTCACGGGTGAGTGGGGGAGGAAAGCTCTTATTGGTAGTGAGAACACACAAACTAGCAAATTATTCATTCATTATTTATTTATTTTTCATTTAAGTTTACTTTGTAAACCTTTAAAAATTTGATTTTTGTTTACTAAGATTAAAATTCAGTATGATATGTAGTATTCCTAACCAATCAATCCCTCTTTGTTTACAGAGGTGCGGAGTGTGTCTGTGCATGCACCTGTGCCTGCTTTCACTGAGTGACCTCAACTTTGTCACCCTTTCGCTGGACTTCCTGCATGGTGCATGGACATGTTCAACGACGAGATCGAGGAGGTTCGTCTGAAGGCCATCAACAGTCTCACCAGAATCAGCGGCTCCATCGTGCTCAGAGAGGACTAGCCGGAGACGATCCTGGGGGCCCTGGAGGTGAGCAATAAGTTGTAAATAAGTCATAGATTTCTTACACTAAAAATTTTACAGTACAGTTCTAATACTTCTAATATCGTACGTGTGGCAAATTTTAATATGATTTTTTACTGTAAATACTTAAAAATACTTAAACAATTGACCTAGCTCAGTTATTTCGGAGTAAAAAGAAATTTCTTCAGACGGAATCAAATAAAATAAAATTTAAAAAATCAAGAAATATCTACAATTAATCACTTTTATGATTTGAGCAAAATCAAATTCAAGGGGGCGGTTTCCTCACAATAGCTCCATTTCCGGTTTCCGTCCAAAAAGTTAAACTTCTACCTCAGTTTTTTCAAAACTGATAATTAAGATAAATTTGTTTCAAATTTCGCATGCCACCTATTGATGGTGAGTTCTAATATATCTGCAAGTACTGCATGTGTAGCATTCAAGGGGGCAAATTACGAGATCTCCATTAACTGAGGTCAATATCCTTAACCATATTCTAAAAGAGCCCTTTGTTTGTTAAATGCTTCTTTTATCTTCTATTTGCTCTTCCCCTCCAGTCTAAGTTCTTGTATGCATATGTGGGTGTTCTTATCGTTAGGACTTCCTCATTGACGTCGGAGAGGGTCTTTACAAGATTTTGGGAGCGTGCTGACTGTTCTGAAGCCTGCAAATGTGTGTTGAGTACTTGCTGCATGGACAACTTCAAAAAGTACCCCGAGGTTATTAGGGTCTTCCAGGCGCGGATCCAGAAAAAATTTTTAGGGGGGGGGGGGGGGCTGCCTCTATAAGGTCAATGTTAAACAAAAATTTGGAGTGGGGGAAATGCCTATATTGCCCATGTTAAATCCAAAATTTCGAGGTGGTGGGGGGCTTTAGCTCCCCCAGCCCCCCTCCCCCCCTGGACCCGTGCCTGGGGTCTTCTATTAGCTCAACGGCTTTAATAATGCTACAGTCATGCTTTAATGAAGATTTAAAATTCAGAGCTTCATGAACATTTGTGAAAAGTATTATTCTGCATTCCGTAGCCATGCATCACCTCAGAATATAAAGATAATACTACTAGGTTTTGTTGCAAGTGAAGATCAAGCTTATAATGCATGCAAAATATGCACTTTATTATATTGGGTACTTTGGTTTTGTATATAACTGTTACTGAATTTATGATTATTTGAATTTTAATGTTCACTAATTTAGCATGGAGGGAAGATCCATGCTAAATTAGCCAACTTTAAAAATTAATAACTCGAAAACTAGCTCAAATTTGTATACAAAATTATAGCTACTGATAAAAGATAAAAGGTATGTAATGGAGAACATTTTATTTTTTATTTATATTTTTTCATAATTTTCATGAATGGGATTTTTATTAACATTGGGCATGTTATCTCTAGATTCTCTCTCTACCTTTAAATCTTTATTCTTCCTTTATTCTTCAATACAGTATTTTCAACCAAGTAGAAATTAGAAATATTTATTTGATCGTTATAGGCAGTATACATGCAGTGAGTAAATCACAATACAAACATAGATCTTGTCAATACAATATATAAATAAATAATATATTTAGATAATAATTAATATATAAAAGCCCAAATATGTTTGTCATTTCCAGATTCTTACAAGTTAGATATATTTACATTATTTTATTATTTATTATAGATTGAATCACAAATATATAATTTTTTATGCAATAGACTATTATGAATATTGTTCAATATTTTTTCTGGAGACAAATTTAAGCATATCAGTGCATGATATTCTGTAATCGTGGAGGTGTGGCGCAGTGCGCTTGACCGGGTCTCGTCAGATCACCGAAGTCAAGCAACGCCACGCGTGGTTAGTAGTTGGATGGGTGACCATTTTCAACAAAAACCACGTTTCCCACCCAGGGGTAAAACGTTGCGCTTTTCCACTATGTGGTTCCCCTGGCTTTGGACCATTGCACTTCCGGTTCATTGACAAAAGCTGTAGCGTCCATCCTGGCTGAGGTTTCCACGTTTCCCTCAGCCGCAGGCAAATGCCGGGATGGATTTGCAAGGCCGTGGCCGCCCCCGTTCCAGAAGAGCCCGCGAAACGCTCAAGTTAGGGTTTCGGAAGGTTCGGGGTTTCAAAGTAGTATGTAATTAGTAAATAAAAAAAGTGCCCAATAGGGTTTGATTTAAAAATAAAAAAAATATTCTGTAATCACAGTGAAAAAAATCTTTTACATCATAATATTCTTTAAAGATTAGTACTCTTTTTAACACATTTTTAAATAAAGTGTTATTTTTTACATTTCGGAGCAAGACAGGCAGAAAGTCATAAAACTTTGCTGATTGATAGTATGGAGTTTTTTCAAAATTAGCAGATAAATGAGATGGTAGTACTGTTTTGTTTTTATTACGTGTATTATATAAACGAATATCTCTATTTTCTGTAAATTGGTCCATATTTTTTCTTTTGAACATTATTAAATTAAAGATATATATAGATGGCATTGTCATAATACCCAAATCAGCAAAATGTGATCTACAAGATTCACGTGACTTTAACTTTTTCATAATTCTAACCGATCTTTTCTGCAAAATAAACATTTTATTTATATTGGAGTAATCACTACCCCAAAAAATACTGTTAAGAGAAAGACAAGAGTATGTAAATGCAAAATATACTGTTAACAAAATCTTATCTGATACTACATTTTTAAGGGAATAAAGTGCAAAATTTGCCTTATTAATTTTTTTCCTTAAAAAGTCTATTTGGTCGTTCCAGCTTAACGTTTCATCAACAATTAAACCTAAAAATTTTGTTTGAGGCGTGGAATGTATATTAGAATCAGATAATTTTATTAATGGGCTGAGATCAGGTATATTTCTTGGAGTATATATGAAATTGAATATAATTAGTTTTTTTAGGGTTGAGTATTAACCTATTTTGCAAACAATAGTTTTCTAATTCTTTAACTGCATTATTAGCTTTTTTTGTGAGTTCTTTATCATTTTTAGCTGAAACAATGGCACTAGTATCATCAGCAAATTGGCCTATTTTAGCACTAGGGACTTTTTCTGACAAATCATTTGTCCGTAGAGATCAGGAGCCAATTTTGTACCCTGAGGAACCCCTAATCGCACCCCTAATTTATTAGATTTTACTGAATATGTGGAATTTTGACTATCAATGAATTTTATTTCCACATATTGAGTACGGTCAGTGAGATAAGATTTAAAAAATTCTAAATTTTTTCCTTGTACCCCAATTTCGTTTAATTTCTTTAAAATTATTTGGGGCTCTAGAGAATCAAATGCTTGTTGCATGTCAAAAAATAGTCCAATACATTTATTTTTTTCTTCAAGGTTTTGATAAACGGACTTTAACAAATCAAAAGTTGCTGTTTCCGTAGACCTGCTTGCAACAAATCCATGTTGGGTCTCACTTATTAAATTATTATCTTTTCTGTGTTCGTCCAATTGTAACTTGATAAACCCCTCAAACACTTTAGAAAATACTGACTGCTTTCCTATTGGTCTATGATTTGACATAAGCTCTTTCGGTCCTGATTTGTGATATGGGGTGGTAGATGTTTCTTTTAATACTCTGGGGTATATTGAATTATTTATAGATTCGTTAATTAAATAAGATAATGGGACAGATAATAAATAAGAACAAAATTTTACTAAGTAATATGGAATTTCGTCTGGACCCGCAGCATTTTTATTAGGTAGGCTATTTATAATTGTTAGTATAATATCTGGCGTGGAGGTGTAAAATTCAAATTCAGAATTATTTTCAATATTTACATTTAGGTCTATATTAATTGGATCGGGAAATTTTTCTGCAATAATTTCTTCAATTGTGTTTACAAAATAATTGTTATATTGATTACAAATATCTTGGGGATCAGTTATTTTTATACTATTTATTAAAACCTCCGATATTTCCGTAACATTTTTTTTCTTAAATATAAAAGTTTTGTTAATAATTTGCCATGCTGCTTTAATTTTTTTTTTTTGCTGTATCAATTATATCGCTATTGTCCTTTTTTATTGCTGCTTGTATATTTAGTTTATGTTTAATCATAAGTTGCTTATATTTAGGCATTAATGATTTATCTGTATACTTTGCATATTTATGTAGGTTTCTTAAGTATTCTCCTTCCAAAATTATCCATGGGTTATCAATAAGCTATTTTGTTTTTTTTAATATATTAGTAACTTTTTTCCTTATTATAGGAAAACAATTGTTAAAGTGATATTTTATTATGGAAAAAAAGAGGTCCCGTTTTTTTTCAATATCAATGTTTTTATCTAATATTTCATCCCACCTTTCTAGAAATAAACATTTAAAAAACAAATTCTTGTTTGCTTCATTAATTGATCTTTTATTTATGAATTTTTGTTTATTTTTAATACATTTATTTTGATAAATATTTTCTAATTTCAAATAAATAATGATGTAATTATGGTCTGTAATGTTTATAGTACTTTTTGTTACAAACTGGATTTCTTCCTCCTGATTTATTATTACATGAACAATTAATGAAGCTGATTTAGTAGCAGCACGAGTAACATCTGTGTTAATTACATGAAGATTAAAAGATTGCAATATGTCATAGTAAGATTTTGTGGTAGAATTATTTTGGGTTAAGTTGATATTAAAGTCCCCTCCAATATAAATATGATCATTTGATTTTACTTGTAATAATAATTTATCCAAAAGCATTTCAAAATATTGAAAGAAATCTTTTATATTCTTAGCTATAGGAGATCTATATACTGATACAAAAGTTACATATTGGCCACATATCTCAATTCTAGCCCCCACACATTCAAATACAAATTCCACACATTTTATTTTTATTACCTGTTTACAATGTAAATTTTTTCTGATAAAAATAGCTACACCACCCCGTAGTTTCTTTTTACGAGAAAAGTACGAGATTAATTTATAATTTATAAAGCAAACACTTTCTATTAAATCTTTCTTTAAACCATGTTCAGACAATAATAAAATATCAGTTTCTTCATTTTTCATTAAAATTTCTAATGTTGATATTTTCGAACTCAGTCCATTTATATTAATTTGCATTACTTTATAAACTGAACTGTTTTAAGTATTATTCTGAGAAGTGTAATTACCAATGTAAATTTTGAGGTCGTGCAGAATTATATTATGTGTCTGTATTTGGTATGTCTGAAAAGTATGCAATAAAATTTTTTTTAAACATAAAAGTTAATGAGCCTTACTTCAAATAATTGTTTTCTTATACTAATTAAATTATTTCATTAATATAGAATGAATTTATTAATTAAAAAAAGTTAAAAAAGGGATAGGCATAACCAGCAAGGCCTTAATAATACCGATAAAAAAATTGTCACAAGATTTTTACCTGTTGTGACTCTTTTGATTGGTAAGGCCTTACTGGTTGTTCCTGTATATAATTATGCACGTATCCTTTTCTTTCAATAATTTATCACAACATTAATGATTAATTTATTTTTTATTTTAAATATTAATATAGAATGATAATGACTTTTAACTCAGATGTATATATGTATTAATCTATGTATATATTATATATCAATGACTTCAATGAGTCAGTGGAGAAAGCACAGTTTTAAAAAAAAAAACAATGAAACAATTAACTCTATAATATATCATTTTGCACCAGCTTGGAAAATGCATATACCTGCGCTTTCTCTGAGAAGGAGTGAGCTTCAAGCCCACTATAATAAAAGACGATTACAATATCGCTTGGTTCTTTTGTAACAATATAATTATATTAAATTTAAGAATTTATAGTATATATAACAAAATCAGGTGGACTCTGGAGCGAATGATTACATTTTATCTACCATAGAAGTTTATGCTGTACTTTATATAATTTTATTATTATGTGTATAGGATAATATATTGTATATACTCTTCCTACTTTGATCCTTAATTTATAAAACTATTATCATGGAGGAATCTAGCTTTCATGATAATAGTTTTATTATTATATTATCAAATTTTAATTTAGCTGCGTGTAAATTTAAATATATGGGAGCCAAAAATGCTACAATTACAATATTATATTAGATTATACTGTGGATTAAATTATAAATATTCTTTATTATAGCTTGCGCTAATAATTTTACATACTATAGAACTGGTTACATAAGGCCTGTTTGTAAACCCTGCTCGGTGTACACTTTCTACACCCAATCGACCTTAATATATCCCATGTACATAAGGTCGATTGGGCGCAGAAAGTGTACACCGAGTAGGGTTTACGAACATGCAGGCCTATATTTAAAATATCACATAATTTTTAAAATACCTTTACATATTATATAAAATTACATTTGACATAATTAATAAAAATCATAATTAATTTGCTTATTATTGATTTCCATTAATCAATAATAAAATACACACACATAATATACATACTGTATAATTATACATATATATTTATCGTGTGGAATACTATTAAATTTATTTATTTTTATTTATTTATTTTTATTATTATTTTTTTTTTCCAATGGAGTATAATATTGACCTCAATTTTTTTATTACAGAAATGGATAGAGGGTGCAAAGTTATGCTACCCTGATTTTTTTCAGATTTTTTAGAGACCGGGAAGTATTCTTAAAAAATTATTGAAAGTTCTTTTTGTGACGTCACGAGACGCCGCTCTTTAAGAAAAAGATAGGACTTGACGCCGCGTGACGTCACAAATAGAACTTTCAATAATTTTTTAAAAATACTTCCCGGGCTCTAAATATTCTGAAAAAAATCAGGGTAGCATAACTTTGCACCCTTTATCCATTTCTGCAATAAAAAAAATTGAGGACAATACTCCATTGTGATTTGTCAAAAAACCAGAGCCCCTACAAAAAACTGAATAATTTCCTAATTTTTAACTTTTCCTGCACATATTATAGCTGTATTAGTGTTTTACATCTCCGCCAACAGATGGATCGACATGGCTGTCCAAACACATTTTGCCGCTTATTTTCGAAATAAGTTGAGCGGTTGAGCATCGTCGCGAAAATATGAGTAGCGCAGGAGATACCCCTCCCCCTTTTGTGGCTTTTTGGTTCATTTTTTTTTTAGGAATAACCGCGTTTACCGCATAAAATTTGAAATTCAAATGTTAATGCTTTTCACAGAGACCCTTAAGGGTCGAATCTCTGTGCTTTTCAGTATTCTTTGCACATACTGCAGAGACACACACCTGTAACCTGTAGGGTCTCTGCTGCATATATAAAGAGACCCGGAACCGGAATCTATGGCGGAGTTGCCTAGTTCCAAAACCGGCAATATGCATTTTCAGTAAGAGGGTTAATTTCCTGGTAAAACACTTGGGTAAGTTGGGTTTTTGATCTTAGTTGAAAATAATGCATATTGCCGGTTTTGAAACTAAACAACTTGGGGTCTCTGAGCTTTTACAACTAATAAAATATTTCAAGATATTATAATTGTTCTTTCATGCATGGTAAATGAATTCGTCCTAATTTTTTTCGTGCTCGCAGAAATGACATGTACGTGTTATGTATATATATATTATATATATATATATATATATATATATATATATATATATATATATATATATATATATATATATATATATATATAATATATATATATATATCTATGTGTGAGTAATTATTAATAAAATTACCTTGAATGAACTGGGCTGTCACCCTCGCTGATAGTTTAAAATTTTAACACGATACACTTAAAACACTTGCACACACAGAAACACGTGCACAGTTAAAATATAAAATCACATTAGCACTTTCGGCAACTTTTACACTGTTACCATCATCAGATGTTATTTTGACACTGAACTCAACACTCCACGTGAACTGCTTGCTCGCTGACACCTCGTGGAGCGCCTAAGAGTGGGGGGAGAGGGAGGACGATGACTCGTGCGAGTCGTGCGTTTGCTACGCTGATCACGACGAGGGGAGGAAACATGCTGTTGACGTGGTGCAACAAGAACACTGCGGACAGGCTTCTCTCTCTTTAAAAGTTCCGTCCATATGCAATCAAGCTCATAGCTTGGTTGACTTATGATGTTCGTCCCCCGTCTCGTCATATCTGCCGCCTCGTGTACTTTCCGTTTCTTCCAAATGCTCTCCCGACCTACCACTCTTGTTTGATCCCACAGAATACAATGATTATTAGACAAAGCATGATCTGCTAATTTAGAATAGCCAAGACAAGTAGGCCCCTGTGGAAATAAGAGTGGAGGAACACAGAAATTTAATTGAAAATAAATCTGTGGGCTATTCTAAATTAGCAGACCATGCTTTGTCTAATAATCATTGTATTCTGTGGGATCAAACAAGAGTGGTAGGTCGGGAGAGCATTAGGAAGAAACGGAAAGTACACGAGGCGGCAGAGATGACGAGACGGGGGACGAACATCATAAATCAACCAAGCTATGACTATGAGCTTGATTGCATATGGACGGAACTTTTAAAGAGAGAGAAGCCTGTCCGCAGTGTTCTTGTTGCACCACGTCAACAGCATGTTTCCTCCCCTCGTCGTGATCAGCGTAGCAAACGCACGACTCGCACGAGTCATCGTCCTCCCTCTCCCCCCACTCTTAGGCGCTCCACGAGGTGTCAGCGAGCAAGCAGTTCACGTGGAGTGTTGAGTTCAGTGTCAAAATAACATCTGATGATGGTAACAGTGTAAAAGTTGCCGAAAGTGCTAATGTGATTTTATATTTTAACTGTGCACGTGTTTCTGTGTGTGCAAGTGTTTTAAGTGTATCGTGTTAAAATTTTAAACTATCAGCGAGGGTGACAGCCCAGTTCATTCAAGGTAATTTTATTAATAATTACTCACACATATGATACCTCGCTTGAAATTATCTTTTCCTAACATATATATATATATATATATATATATATATATATATATATATATATATATATATATATATATATATATATATATATATATATTTATGCAACTATAATATATAGAACCAAAGTTTTTCTAGAAAAAGTGTTAAGCCTATATATATTTAAAGTATATCACGATACAATTTTTCCTTGCAAGAAATTTTCCTCTCAATACAAACAAATGGAGATTAAGTTTTCTTGTAAGGAAATTTTGAATACAATAATCAGAAAAATTGTATCGTGTAATACCGGCTTTATAGCTTAATTAAAAGAATTGAATCGGCTATATATATATATATATATATATATATGTATATATATAGTTAATGGTAAGGATCCATCTTGACGTCACCAACCCTTTGTCCTCTCCCATTTACTTACAAAAAAAGTATACGGAGATTTTTTTTTGTCTTAAATTATTAACCCTCTGAATAAGTTGTTTGCAAATTTAAAATTAATTAAGTATTGGCACTAACCTTTTACGTATGCTACATATGTACCACTATGAAAATTTTAATATTTGCCTCGGGTCAGTTTAAGGTATAACCTGAGAATTTGTCTGTCAAGGTCAAGAGGCGTGGCTATAGTGGCAACACTGTTTGCATTGGAATGCGCATAAATTTTTAGGAGGGGGTGGTGACAACAGTCCTTGAGAACGTTGCCACATTTCTCATCACATATAGGAAACGATCATCGCCACGGTTCAAAATATATGAAAACAATTCAGAAAAATAGTCTAAAAAATTAGGTTTTAGTAAAAAAAAAAAGTAAAAGAATCTGTTGTATAGTTTTTTTGCAATGCTAATTAACAAATTTAACATAGGAAGGATACAAAATTCTCATTTAAATAAATTAATTATAATTAAACCAACGGTTAAAAAATTCCGAAAAAATTCAGAGCTAATTTGACGATTGTTGTGAGTCCACCAAATTAATTTGAAGAAAATCTGTTGTAGCGAATTTTTCGTCCAAATTTCTCAGGTTAAGCCTTAATTAAAATTAATCTAAAGAATTTCGCGGTAGTAGTGTTTTAACTTCGAGCCAAAAAAAACGTGCGCAGAAGGGTTGCGCGCCGATCCGCCGATGCGTGGTGGTTGTAGCGGGAGTCAAAATCAGCAAACGAATATGGCGACTATATAAGTTTTCTGGTGGATGCTCACCATTGCTTATTTATTTATATAGCTTTCACTAATAGAAAACGACATATTTGTGAATATATAACGAAAACATACTTTTGTTATAAAATATTAATTTATTATATTATATATTATATATATATATATATATATATATAATTACATGTTGGTATTTATTAAAGTCCATTGCAACTTCGGTCAAAGCCTCCCTCAATCCTCACCCCCCCCTCCAAAAAAAAGAGAAGAAAAGAAAAGCAGACCTAATAGATGTATATAAGTATATAATATATACTTCAACATATATTATGTAATGTAACCAGCACCGGAAGTAGCAGGAAGTGGAAGAATTTTGGCTTAACCATGATCACCAAAAATCTAAGACTTTGCATTTTGCAGAGATGACGAGATTCGATTTATGGGAATTAATTCCAACCAATTTGCATAGTCTTAGATTTTTCATGAACATAGTTTCGCCAACATCCATCCATCATTTTTGAACTGTATTATAGCGATCATGTTAACTGCAAAGCCTTAAAGTAAATAACAAATTTTTCATGCTTCGCTCATTTACATTTTTGATCATTTCTAGAAGTGATCGAATCAGAAAAAGCAAAGCTTTATATAGCTAGATGAGATTGATGACTGACGAGAAAGATTATTTCGGGCTTCGCTCATACAGGTATTATTAATGTAAACACTATGTACCTCACGGTTCTTTATTTGTAATAAATAAATACAATACAAAGGTCGAGCGTGGCGCAGTGCATTGACCCGTTCTCGTTAAATCACCGAAGTCAGGCTACGTCAAGCGTGGTTATATATACTTGGATGGGTGACCGTTTCAAGTAAAAATTACGCTGCTCCCTCCCTGTGGGGTAAATTAGTCTCACTTTCCATGGCACCCAGTGCAGTGATGCACTTGTGTGCGTGGTTCCCCAGGCTTTGGACTTTACCTTAATTGGTCCATTGATATAAAGTATAATTATATTATATAGAGGTGTCCGGCCTGATTGAGATTTTCCACGGTTCCCTCAGTCTCGGATCACCTCAGCGAATGCTGGGACGCGTAACAGGCTGTGGCCACAATTGGACCCTTTCTTAAAGTCATGATCAAATCGAAAAATTCAAAGCCTATATCGATAATTTTTATTTTTATGTTGTAAAACTATTGGTTAGAGACAAAAAAGGCATTCTTGCTTTAACTCTTGCCATGTAAAGACATTTAAATAGACAAGTAGACAATTGTTGTCCATGTGTAACTGAACAACCCGAATGTAATTTTTATTACTTTACCTGAATTCCTGAACACGATATAAATTCTAATTTTTAATTATATCCAAATTTGTTTCAGATTTTTCTGACCTGGGAAAGTTAAAATATTATTGAAATGACATTTTTTTGTACGAATTCACATGCAGGATATTCCACTCTCGAGCTTCAGCTCGTTGAGGCCGGTGTAAACAAGATTTCGTAATCTATAAAGTGTAACATGTATTATATTTATAATGAATAAATTTGAAAAGTAATTAAAAGTCTTGACGTCATAAAATAATAAGATTCCAACAATTTTTAACTTGCAAATTAAGGAACGGAAGACGAATAACATATGTATTATAAACATTTAAATAAAGTAATACGCGTATAAAATTTTTCTCGCTCTTCATCCAGTAAAAAAAGCAAAACAACTGCTCATTATATTATCCCATCTTCCACGTACTCAGACTACTCAGCAATACCAATGTAAACATTGTAACCCATTCCATTCAAGTAACGTAAGATCAGTTGTTGTCATGCAAAAGAGATTAATTCGTACAATTTATGGCTTAAATTTACCAGCATCTTGTGTTGATCTATTTAAAGAATTAAACATTCTTCCTGTTCCCTGTATCTTAATGTGCAAAATTTGCCAGGAAAAACTCAAATCTTTTTGACCTTAATATACACAGATACAATACAATTAAGACATAATAATAATTTTTACGTAAAAACACATAAGCTGTCTCTTTGTGATCACAATCCCAGTTATATGGTCCCACTTATACTATATATAATGCCTTAATTACCAGAACATATAAGAAATCAAGCTTTCAAAAAGCAGCTCTATTCAATTTAATTGATAACATGATATGTGTTTTACGACTTACGATGTTAAACAATATTTCAAACATATATGATTCCTAGCTGTTATTAACGAGTATTTATCTAGCTTTTATAAGTATGTTTAGTTTTAAGTTGTTTGATTGTGTTTGTAATTTTATGTGACTTGTTCTATGCTGTATGGCCTAAAGAATATGTAATAAAAATCTATAATTGATTTTAAATTTATTATAGTAGAGCAGAATAATATAAATTTCATGTTATAATGGGGTACTGACCGGTATTTGAGTTAGCAATACTAGTAAAAAGTACTGTGAATTCTATGAAGAACGAGCCCTATTAGAACACTCTACGACAATTTGCTGATTTTATATGAATTTTTAAAACTTTCTTTGATGACGTCATACCATTGAATCTTAAATGGGAAAATGCATCAGTTAACATTGCTAAAATGAAAAGTTATTGAGGTAGGAATTTGAAACCTTCATTATCGTGATTCTAGCACCTAAAAACCTTGCAAATTAAGGTTTGGATGCATTTCAATATTAAGTATGGGATTTGACAATGCTAACTGATCTATTTTCCCATTTAAGATTCAATGCTATGACGTCATTTTTGAGAGGTTTTAAAAATTCATATAAAAACAGGAAATTGTCATAGAATGCTGTAATAAAGCTTGTTCTTCATGAAATTCTCGTGCCTTTTGAAATATTGACAAAAACTTGAAAAAATTTTTTTTGGTCAGTACCCCATTGCATATAACTTCAGTTCCATCCGATATAGGACTTTTCTTTAGGGTCTTGATTAAACTATTTGTACAGTTTTTACTTTTTACAGTTAAAATTTGGAAATCATACGTTAGCTTCTAACGCGTGTATTCCAATTTTTAACTTTAAAAACTGTACACCGTTTAACAATAATAATAAAAAAAAAAATTAAAGAAAAAATTAATTCACAATAATTCCTGTTATTCATATATAATAATATACAACTGTACACTTTGTTGAATCATATATATGTGCCTCTTGCAAAAATTGAAAAGGGAAAGTGTAATTTATAATGAATGAATAAATAAATAAATAAATAAATAAATAAATAAATAAATAAATAAATAAATAAATAAATAAATAAATAAATAAATAAATAAATAAATAAATAAATAAATAAATAAATAAATAAATAATAAATAAATACTTTTTACGTAAGTAATGGCGTCCAGTGATTCAATACTTTTATATTATTTTAAACAAATCTTTAATTAATTATCTTTATTTACATTATAGTTTAACATAAATATGAACATAGAGAATGATTACAGCAAGGATAATTAATGTATTAGTAGGAATGCATAATTAATAAGTTATCAAGAAACAATTCAATGAGTTATTACAATATGAAAATTTTATTGGCTTAATCAAGAGAAGGGGTAAAAATATGGTGCTGTGAATTTTTTTTCAGATTTTTCTGAGACTGCGAACTATTTTTAAAAAATTATTAAAAGTCTATTTTATGACGTCACGGACGGCACTGCCCTATCCTTTTTCTTAAGGAGTGCCGCCCGTGACTTCATCAAAATAGACTTTCAATAATTTTTTAAAAATAGTTCCCGGACTCAGAAAAATCTGAAAAAATTCACATTACCATATTTTTAGTTTTTTACCCCTTCTTTCGATTAAGCCACTAAAATTTGTACACTCCAATATCTCATTAAACAATTTCACTAATGAGTTTAGAGTGCGCTGTAAAATTTTAACCCTATATTTTTGTATTTTTTATACATTTTTTTAAAACTTTTTATTAATATTGTATTTTGCATTTCATTACCTTAGGGGAAATAAACTTCAAAAATTTGATGCCTATATTTAAAGGCACAACATATCACCTAAACATATTTTATACATAAATCACAGTGATATATAATATAATAGATACCAATATATCTATAGTTCCGTACCCATAGTGATCATTGAGAAGACACTTGGACTTGGACATAAAAAATTGCATTTTTACCTGTTCACATACACTTATCTTTTATAATGAAATATAAATATAATATACATCTAGCATGGGTACACAATAACCGACTAACCATAATTATATTAATGAAAGTTCATTAATTTTGTAGTGCGGCATGCAGCGGATAAAATCATTTTAATACTTCATTGTTATAATATAATATGTAGTAATAATACATGAATGACCTAAAATCCATGTTCGACTTGTGCAACCAATCAATTGAATTTTCCTTCCGCCATGTATGCACACCACAGCAGTAACGAGGGTAACGAGGGAAGTGAACGCATGTAAATTGATTAATAGTTCTGTTACCTTACGACGATGTAAATTTTCATTGTGTATAATTGTTGAGATCTCAAAATTTTGAGTTTGATTTTATTTTATGAGAGTCAATTCAATTCACCTTCACTTCAAAATTTCTATAGATTGATATCTTCAGATTAGAATATAAGTGACCTGAGCAGCTCAAGTTTTTATGCAATCACAGGACTTACATTACATAATACATATTTTACGGTACAAATATACGTACATACATAAATATTATATTTATGTATAAAGAAAGCCAGGATCAAAATCTCGTGTTGCCGAGTTCACTTACATTCTTACTGCATTATAACTATGTTATACTCAACATGCATTATTCATATATATATATATATATATATATATATATATATATATATATATATATATATATATATATATATATATATATATATATATATATATATATATATATTGCACCAAAGTCTTCTACTCGCATAATGGTTGTAACAAACCATTGTTTATAATGTCTGTCGCATGAAGCCTTTTTCATTGTTAAGCATGGGACGACGTAGTGCCTAATTTTGCCACCAGAGCAGAGAACGTAATGGCATTGTTGGCGCTAGGCAACGGTGACAACTTCATAATTATCGGTCATTTTCCATAAGTTAACATGTAAATCAACAACCGTCCCATGTTTTTCCTTTCACGCGACAGACATTACACAACAATACTTTGTTTACTAACAACGAGCAGAAGACTTTGTTTTGCACTGATAAAGTAATTTGATATGATGATGAATGGCTGATTTGTCTAAAAGTTGATCAATTAAGTGATGTAAACATCACAGTCTGTTTTGGGACAGTATTCCAACATATTATGCATAACTCCGTTTATTTATATATATTACTTCAATTTAATCAATATTTTTATAAAAAATGTTATAATACATATATACTATTAAATAATAATATATAAAATGTTATTATATAAATCGTTTTCGGAATTAAATTACATACCCACTTGTCATGTTTGATATCATTCCATGTGTGCCTGATGTGGTTAGTAACGCAATTAACGTATTGATATATCCTATATATAATACATAAAAATTATAAATTACATTTACCACGTTTTACTAATTTACCACATACATACACAACAATGGTTAGATTTTGTTATTTTTTTTTTTTTTAATAAATAATAACAATAATTAATGATAATTATTTCAATACTTTCAATTATGTAATTATATTAACCGTCACAAGTATTTTATATGCATACAGTACGCATAACGTCAGATAGTGCATGAAAGGTCAACTCCGTTGACATAAATATATTTAACAAAAAAAATAATTAGCTGTTTGAGACTTTACAGGTTCTCAAGCGAGTCCAAAACAAGGAATGTCCATGTATAAATACTATTATAGCACTGCAGCAAAGTGTTACAGCTGACCTTGCTCATTTATTTCATTAATTAATTAAATTCACATGCACGTACTGCATGCAGCCGGCCATCAGGAATAGGAATGTGGATATGATATTATATTTGAAAGTTGCATCATCCATGAAATTAAATCAGTTTTAAGTGACTTTCAGCATGAACTGAATTTCATACCATTAATATATTATATAAAAACATATAAATTCATAAATGCATTTTTCTCTCCTGCACCATACATATATAATAATTACAATTCAATAATAAGATTATACTTTCATCATAAATAAATAATATTCTCCTAAATAATAATAAATAAATAATATTCTTCCAATAAATAAATATTTTAGTTCAGCTAAGCAGCCTAAGTAATTTTAAGAGAAGTCCCGAAAAACATACACATACACTCTATAGCGATCGATGTTGTATTAATCTATGCAGCGTCGATCGCGCAATAAGCAATTACTGAAAGCAACAAATTTGTTGTTGTTATTCATAATTTATAAGGGGCAAGGGTTTGATAGAAACCTGTGGACTTTGTGGTATTCTTATATAGCTCTGTAACTGTAAACTAAAATGCTACTTTCTGAAAAAGTTACTTTCAAGACTTCTTGATACATTTTTGTTTCGTTATTATTATTATTTTTTTTTTCAACACGGAAATAATGATTATAAAATGAAATGAAGTATGAAAAATATTACTATAAATTATTAATTAGAATAATTTGTCCAATTCATCATGCACTTATATAGTTAGTCAAAATTCATTTTGCAAGTTGATATTTCAACAGTTTACAGTACGTGTTATATGAATACTAAATTTTTATTTTAGGAAGCAATAAATGCCTGAGAATAGAGAGAAGGTTCATGAAAGGTTAAATTCACGTAACGTAGCAAAATAAGAAGCTGTATCGGGCTTTTACTTTTATAATATGCACACAACTAAAAATGAAGCAAAGTCCGAAATTATGAAGTACTCTTCGGGATTTGCTATCTCGATTTGAACACTTCGAGAAAGTTATCAAATTTAAATTAGCATTAAAAAACTGTGTTGCAATTCAGGCTTTGTACAAATCACAGTGTACACACTTAGAGTGTAAAATTTTGTCGGGAGAAAACAGAAAGCCAGAAATCTATATTAAAATCAATTACACACAACACTATAATGTACATATAGTTTTGTCAAAGTCTATAATATTTGCTTTAAAAACTTAAAATTATACATAAAATTGAAAAAAAAAAAAATATCCACTGTTCAATAATATTTTAAATTGTTTTAATATATTACTTGAATATAATATAATATAAATATTCATATAAGTGTATATACGAGTATACAATAATAATATATATTTATCGTACAAATGTCTCATTTAAAATATCTCATTTATCAAAAATTTTACTGTTGGTACCTATGCCGATTGGCTAGTACAGGTTTGAATGGTGACATGCCACCCCAAGGTGACGAATTGCGATCGCATTCTGCCTCACTCAGCTCTTCCCGAACCAGCGCTGCTCTTTTAGTTGGGAATGTAAACGCGGTCTCCTTAGTTTGTGTGTTCGAGGAGCTGCTTGGAGTAGTCAATTTGGAAGGAAATGTCTTCTTAGGTGTGTTACTTCTGAAAGAACCACTGGCTCGATTACTAAGTAGTATATAATTATTATTTTGATTAATCTATTTAAAGCCTATATTACACGATACAATTTTTATAACTATTGAATACAATTTTTCCTTACAAGAAAATCTGAACTCCATTTGTTTGTATGGAGATGAAATTTTCTTGTAAGGAAAAATTGTATTCAATAGTTGGAAAAATTGTATCGTGTAATATAGACTTTATACAATTTTTCTGCCTAATGAGATCTAAAAAAAAAAAAAAAAGGAGGAGGAAGAGGGTGCGATTCATAAAGGAGGATAATCATGTTTCTAACTAACCACGGTTAGCGTAAAAGTCTAATTCAATGACACTAAACGTGGATTGTGGGAAACCTGTTTACTTTTCTGGTAGATAGCTCACTCGTGAATCGCACCCAATACCTCTAACTATAAGCTTAACAATGAATTTTACCTGTCAAGAATCTAAAACACTCACCTCATTTTCATTTTTCTTGATTGCAATTTCCTATCTTGTACAGGGGAGGGCTCCGTGGAAGTACTTGACTCGAAAACACTCAAAAGTCGACCTGCGTCATGTTCATGAAATAATTAAAATAAATTGTTGAAACCTAATGCTAGTCTACTCCAGATATACTAAAGTTGCGGAACTACCCATTTAGTTCAACTCAACTAATAGCACAAACAATTAACTATGGGGGATTGCATGCTGTAATGTATCCTACAGGTATTTGGTGCTGTTTACTATCAAAATTTCTCACAATATTATACTTTTCATGTATATATAAATAATATATATATAATATATATGTATGTATAATATGCTGTGTATAATTAAAAATTTAATATACTATTATATTATTTCCAATCCATTGTGAGTGTTTTTAATGTAATTTATAAGCAATTTATAGCAAAACAAACAAGAAGCATTTTGAAGTTTATGTAATAAAAGCGTGGTCGTAAAGACAGATTATGTAAATAATGACTATTTTATTCCAAATAAAAGTGTATTTTACATTCTTTACATTTATTTTCTATAGGAGAACAAGCAAAAAATAATAGTGAATAGTTTTTACAATTTTTTCAGTGTAAATATTAATGATAATATAATATATAACATCAGGTTTTTATAATAAAATTCCATGACACTATGAACCAACGAGTAACTGGGATAAAATACACAATATTTTTCAATTGCATAAAGCAAAAAAGCCAACAGCAACAAACATGTTTTTGATAATATTTCAATAATACTAT
The DNA here is from genome assembly GCA_949825025.1 of Siphlonurus alternatus. Classification (NCBI taxonomy): domain Eukaryota; kingdom Metazoa; phylum Arthropoda; class Insecta; order Ephemeroptera; family Siphlonuridae; genus Siphlonurus; species Siphlonurus alternatus. The sequence goes on from OX463788.1 coordinate 9,501,127, forward strand.
CCAATGCAAACAATCAAGACATTCAAGGAATATCTAAAAGTAGTTGATAATCACGATTCATGATATAGAGTGATATACATTTTTGCATTAAAGGCAAACTTTTAATATATTTGAAGAGTTTTGATGCATATATACTTAACCAAATATATTTTTAAATAATTTTAATACATAATGTATATAAGATATAGTTTATAGTTGACAGTTTAAAAACTACTGTTATGGAATATGGTAACAAAAATTAATATGGAATATAGCTACAAATATTTAACATTAAACATGCTTATCATAATAATTAATATACATTGCATATTTTGTAAACAGTATGTTTTTTTATTTGTTGCATTTAATTTCAATTTCAATTAGTTGTATTAGGCCAGATTTTGAACAGATAAACAACATCACATTTTGGCACATGAATTTTATAGTTGGGTACTTTGAATGGAAATGCATGGTGGCACATGCAAGATGATGCCACGTATACAGTATACAGTATATATATATATATATATATATATATATATATATATATATATATATATATATATATATATATATATATATATATATATTATTTTGAGTTATATATACTGTATATATAATAATTAAGCTACAGACTTTCTTCATTTCTCGCTCATCATATAGTTGTTACGGTGGGAGGAGTAAGCTTTTTGTGCATACTCACTGTGGCGAATATTGCTGTGCAGATAACCATGAAAACCAGACATTTTATCTCTCTGAGATTCCTCTAATTGGTTAGAAGATTCTGTACGACTGGAAGTGGCGTGTTCAGTATCGGAATCAGATCCCAACGAGTCGTATTCTTCACTATCTGAACGAAGACATTTGGCTCTATGTGACCGTCGAGTAGAGCCCATGTAGTCCATTGCCTCCATTTGCTGCAAAACAATAACATGTCAACATTTGTTGTGTGTCTTTATTTATATAGGTAGGTAAAATAACTTAGTAAAAGCATCGTTTTTTTTTCCAGTTCTTTTTAAGACTTGAATTTTTAGAACAGAATTACTTTTTTGGTCAAAAACACAACAATTAAATAATAAAATCAACATCTAAAAATTTGTTTCTATAATACTTAATTAACAGAAGATAGACTAAGTCTTCTGTTGAAATGTTCACCAAGATTGTTGCAATTTTTTTTAAATGTATGTAAATTATTTGTATAATTGCATAAATTTCAAAATTTGTGTATTTTGATAAGTCAAGAAACACTGATGTATACTCTGACTATAACGATCATATGCTGAATACAACGTTTCAAATTATGCAAGCATTTTTTTAAAAAACAGTGTGATAGTTTCCTATAACTATCATGACAGTATTTTTTTTCTATTTTACATTAATTTTATGAATTTAAATGGTACATGCATGTATATAATGCTAGGGAATATTACATTTTTTTATATCGTAAAATTTGCTGATCAAAATTGTTTCGAATTTAGAACTTTATCTATAACCTTTCACATTGTTTTTATTTATTTCAGGTTATTCAATTAACATAACATTCTGAAAAAAAAAATCATAAGTAGTAAAAAGGAAGAAAACAAACACGTTGCCATTGCGTTACGTCAAATCATCGACGAATTTACTCTTCATTTTTTTTTAACTCTTTTCTTCTATTCAACTTTATTGTTTGCAAAAGTTAATCTTATGCTCCATATTTTATGTATAATAGAAATTAGTAACTTATAATTTTCAAGTTCCAGAAACATGTTCACCAAACCTTAATTGTACTGGCAGGTGCTGACTGCTGTACGTATGCATATACAGTATATGTACATACATGTCTGTACATGTGCTGTATTTTTAGGCATTTCTTGAACCCTCATACGTAAAATAATTCAAATCTGAACCTTTTCAAGTCTCATTTCGTATAACAAATGGCCCTGATCAACGGTAAGTTTATATAATATTTAACATTCAAAATAAATTATATGCTACGAAAAAATTGTAAATTGTAAATCAATTTTATATATTTTTTTTTCATTTTCATTTAATTGTTAAAGCACCATGGCATACTTGCATGAATCAGACAGCATTTTGAAGCACGTTTTTAAAGGTGTTGGTGTTGGAGGGTAAAAAAAAAATACAATTGTATCTATTCTATTGAAATATGCAATAAAAAAATAATGCAAGCTGTCCATTAAAAAATACAAATCTTGATGCCACCAATTAAGTGCTTTCAGAAATTTTTTGTAACACATGTTATGTCCCTGATTTTTTTCAATCCTTTTATTTATGTGTTCCAAATTTCATTTCCTAGCTAAAAGTCATTCAAAGCAACATTTTTGTATGCAAGTTGAGCCCCAGTTGAGAAGTTTTTATAAAACAATGACGCTTAATATCAACACCTCACCTCACATCCAGACATCGTTTCTGGCCCAAGAAGTCGAGCATCATGGTACACAAACGTTTGAAAACCTCGCTGACTTGAAGTTTCGGCAGTTTTTTGTGCTACTTGAAATGTGGCATAAGGGTATATGTCTTCTCCGTATTCTAAAAGAAATTTTATAATATCACATATTTAAAAAAAAAAAAGAACGTAAGAATAAAATTAATTTATATAAAAGATTGCTTTTAAATGAAATGCAATGCTCTTACCCGGCACTCGTTCTATCACATCTGAATGTAGGGGCAGATCTCTTGGGGATGGCGATGAATGCTTTTGAGGCAAAGTGTTATAGTAATCTGTTTTTGCAGGAGTTTGCGGCCCAGACGTCGAGTTTAACTGTTCAGCCGGTGTGTTAGAATCAGATTCTGAAATGTAAAAAATTAATAATAAGTGTTTCTCTCTAGACTGTTATATCACTATATAGTTAATGTTATATCAGGGAATACCATGTCTTTTCTGATCTTTTCTCTGATTATATATTGTCAGCTAATTTATAGCCCTTATCCAAAAATCTCATGTTATTTGTTGAACACAGAAAAATAACTTAATAAATAATAACAGATTAAAATAATTAACTGCGTAAAATTTTATCCATACTTATAAGCTGACAAGTGAGTCTATAGGTAGAATTGTACTTGTAATTTAAATATTTAAATTTTTATTCCGCATAAATACATAATATGTTGTTGAAAATGTAAAATACAAATATATAGTAAATTATATATATGCACTATAATATTTGTTAACATCGGTCTACATGGCACAATAGATACCGATTAGAACGGTTGATTGCAAACCAAATTGGAAGGTTTCCGCAACTCACATGCTTTATAACAAGTTTTTTATTTATTATAATTCGGTATTTCCTTCATTATTACATAAAAAACAAGTCTGAAGAGATGATTTTGCATGCGCATCATAAACATATCTTGCGGTTGCATTTATTTTAGAGCGGCTGAAAATGAATCAAATCATACTTTTAAATTCGTATAGCTATATATATCTATTTATATATATATCTATTTATATATATATATATTTTATATAATTAACATTCCAATAACAAATAGAACTCTGCTGTCATTTTCTTGACATGAACTCTTGAGTGTGACACTTGCAACTCACTTCGTCGTAAACATATGAGGACCGTTGTAATGGTGAGCACCACGGCGAGGACGCTGATGGAAATGGGCAAACTGATCCGCAGGTCAGAGTAGAAAGGTCGCTCCTGGCGAGTTTCAAGACTCAGGTCCGCAGGAGACGTTGTCCCTAAAATATACACTAAATATTACAAACCACAAGATTACATTCCTGACCATCAGTGAACACTTTTTGCACTTGAATTCCTTATGGAGTATCGATTCGACCTATTTTTTTTATTGCAGAAATGGATAGAGAGGGTGCAGAGTTATGCTACCCTGATTTTTTTCAGATTTTTTACAGCCCTGACCAAAAGGACAAAACAAAAGGATAGGACTTGCCGCCGCGTGATGAGAGATCAAGATGGCGCGCCAGAGTGAGCAACGCCGACGTGACTCTCCGCTCAAATTGTCTGTCCTATCCTGGTAACTATCCCTATACTATTCTATATATTAATCGTCTTGATTTCTATATTCCTATCCCCAGTCAATTTGATTCATAAATCATCATCTCGCTTCACCGCATCCACATAATCTTACTTTGACCCTGCTCTTCGGTCGGCCCACAGGAGTCGACACGTTGAGAATCTTTCAAATTCCTGCCATTCCTTGCATGTTGTCGCCTGCATCATCAACCTACATTATTGCACCCCACACCACACCGTCAACCCAATGTCCTAAAATCCAACCAATTCCTTGTGTGGTTTTGGTTCACCCACGGTAACACGTGGTGGGCATATAGGTACCACTTCCATCATCACCTTGCATCCCACATTCCATAATCATCCTATCCATTGTTCGTCCATTATCCTTTACAAGACCCTGCAAAAAACAGTTCAACTATACAATTGATCCAAGTTACTCAGTACGTGGAATTATATCCGTTTAGGCTCCTTCCAATAATTGTAAGAAGAAGAAGAAGAAGAAGAAGTGACATCACGAGGTGCCTCTCCTTAAGAAAAGGATAGGACTTGCCGCCGCGTGACGTCACAAAAAGGACTTTCAATAATTTTATAAAATTTTAAAAATACTTCCAGGGCTGTAAAAAATCTGAAAAAAAATCAGGGTAGCATAACTTTGCACCTTCTATCCATTTCTGCAATAAAAAAATTTGAGTTCGATACTCTATTAACAGCGCCAAAAGCTCGATCGAGTAAGCTGGCCAAAAGATTTACGAACAGATCTACAGTCGTAATTAAAAAAAAAATTACCTCCTTGTCCGTTCAGAGTAGATACTTTGAACACCGATGTGGTTGTGCCTCGGTTGTTTTGCGCTGTCACTCGAATTTGGTACAGACGTGCAGGCTCTAAACCGGAGATTGTATAGCTGGCCCCAGGCGATGCTTCGTCAGTGACTGCACAAGGAAATAATGACACTAATCAATTCTGGATCTATACTTTTCACTTTAATCCTCAAAGTTTGATCAACAGTAACAAATATGGAAAAGTATATTAAAAATATGACAATATTATCCTCGCTAGATATAAAACAGTAAAAAATGAATGCCTTACGATAGAAATATGGAGGCAAACAGACAAAAGTGTTTGATTTACATGCATAAATAATATAAATAATTAATTTAGATTTATTTATTTATTTATTTATTTATTTATTTATTTATTTATTTATTTATTTATTTATTTATTTATTTATTTATAAAGATTATTAATTTGTTTTGAGTGCATGTATTATATATTTTCTTAATTTTATCAATTTATAGAAGGAGTTATACAAACTGCTGGTCAAATGCTGACACTGCCTATAAAAACCTTGCATTCTTAAATTAAAACAAAAGTGCCATTGCTGCATGCATTACTATATTTCTTTTATCATGTAAAGCATAATTATAACATTATATCTTAAATCACGATGACAACGTGCACGAATATGCTTACAGCTCGAGCCGCGTCGTGACTCAAGTCTATACTCGCTTTGTATAATACAATTAAGTACAATACTCGTGCATTTAGCCTTTAATGCATGGCTTTAATTATCTTTCAATGCAGTGATTTAGCGCGTTAAGCAGCAATTTCATAGGGGGAAACTGTGGGATAATACATCGAAAGTAATGCACAATTCAATCCAAACAGTCCAAACAAATGAAAAGAAACAAACGTTTTATACCGATACATATAGGCTGGTACACTTACCCATTCGCCAATCATCGTTCTGAAAAAGCCGTTCAATGACAAACGGTTGCAGCGGGCATTCGCCATCCTGCCATCGCTCGAGGTGCACGGTGAGCGAACGTTGGCTGTTGCTCACTGCTGAGGATCGTGTGGGAGCTTCAGGACGTGTGCCACGGGTACGTACGGATCGCACCTGGCTCGCTTCTCCCGTGCCCACGCGATTCACGGCAGACACGTAGAAGTAGAAGAGAGTTCCGCATGGCAGTCCGAGAACTACGTGTTCGCGGAGGTCACGTGGCAACCGTACTTCCTGCCATTCACCGTACTCGCGCTTCATGTTAAGTACGAAACCCAGAAGTGGCGGCGCACTCTCACCGAGGGAGCTGCTCCAGCGTAGACTCACGTTGTTGGGGGTGACGGTGGCCACTTCGAGGACTGGAGCACTCGGAGGTACTGCAGGCAAGAATGAAAATACATTGATTGAACGATTGCACCGTTAAATTCATATTGACGAGTTTACTAGACCAAATTAAGAGAAAGCTTATTAATGTGAAATAATATTAATTGATAATGAATGTTTATTAGGTTAAAGAATACATTAATATAGCTATGAGGGAGAAAACAATAAAAAATAACCCAATTGGTGGTCTGGCAAATGTCCATACACAATGTGATCAGCCACTAATACATCAGAAATAGCTACGTCGTCAATCATGATAGATAAATAAATAAAAAATGCAATAAATTACAGTAGCCGTCACATTTAACTTGGTTATGATCATGCTTGTAACGCTCTTAGTCATTGGTAGCCGGTTTGTAACGAAGGACATCACTGGCCGAGCAGAGCCGAATGACTCCCGAGCGCTTCCGACCATAACCCAGTTAAATGTGACGGCTATTGTAGAAAGTATTGGCGTCATAAAGTTAGTGCGAACCTAGTGGTAACTGCTGGAACTACGTGCGTCTGGCGAGGATTGCTGTATATGATTAACATTGTAAAATCATGTAAATGCTCTGTCAGTCTGTCAGCAGTCACAGCATAATTTTACAGAAATGACAACACCATAATCAATTGAGTTGTCAAATACTTTCGGACAAATATAAAAAAATATTTCAACTTCGTAAGTGATTTCTTTCTTAAAAATTTGATAATTTTTGTGATTCTCCCCATGCTATAGGTATTGCCGTATCCTCGATGCAAAGAGCAAAATTTTCAGATGTCAGTGCCATCTCTTGGTCCTTTATGTCCTCTATAGTACGCAAAATAAAATAACAAATGCAAAACAAGAAATTTATGTAGGCAAAACATTGAAGTATGATGGACCTTGTGCATACAATTTACAAATCTGTTACTTTCGTCTCATGACATAGACCAAAAAAATTAACCTAATTTTCAATAAGGACCATATTTAGTATCTTTATTAACCGTATTACATTAATTACATGATACTATTCTTATTAAGATTTTCCCCAAATTCAAAAGCATTAATGTGTACAAGTAAAAGTAGAATAAAGGGGATTGATTTTAAAGCAATATGCAGCACATTATCTGTTACGTGAACCCGACAAAAGTTTATAAGACCAGTTATTGGAATATTGACATCATAGTCAATACATGTAACATCTTGTACGTATTATAAAACCTTTGTCCTCGGTTCGCTGTGAAATGTAGTAAAAAGTTGTCTACATTTCATGAATGAAATTAGTTATAAAATACAACATTTGAAATATCTACTTTATGTAATATATTAAGTACATTAATAATAAAAAATGAATAGCAATTATCAATAAATCATAAACTTGTCATTACACGCTCTTTATTAATCCAACAGTTTATGCAAGTTAAAAAAAAAATATCCAATGCGAGTTTTTTTATTATACATATTTATATAAATTAATATATATAAAGTTTTTAAAGCTTCTATAAGCATCAGAAATATTTGAAAAACATTTCGAACTAAATGCCAATACATAAAAAAAAGTAAAGAGCTTTAACACGTTTTTTTTTTTTTTTTTTTTTTGCTTGTGGTGTAATCCCACAAGAACTCGTGAATAGCTATTGTACTCAGTAGTATAATCTGTGTGTGATGACGATGACACTGTTGAAATATAGGCATTCAATGACAACACAAAGATTTTAAAACCTCCATGGAGAATAATAAAAAAAAAATAGGTCGTGCGAAGTAAAAGCAGACTTATGATTTTCATGTAAAAGACATGAAGAAATAATAATAATACAAAAAAAGAAAGAGAGAAAAAAAAAAAAACGATAGCGAAAATAATAATAATAAAAAAAGCACAGCTTCCACTTCACTTCAGTATCGATCTTTAGCAATTCATATCACGAGAAAGCAAGCAAGCTCACAGCAGCCACTGCCGCCGCTCGCTGTCTCTACCTGCTGATGAAATGTGAAAATGCATTTGTGATTTCCCTACGGACCAACTACACTGATGGCATAGAATGAAAAACTTACTTTACATTTATACATGCAGAGAAGACAGGGCATGTAATTTTGTGAGCTCTTTTTTACGCAAATTTATCTATTTTCACGCCATGTACCTTAATTGACCTTCATTTCTTGCAGAATTTAGAAAAAAAAAAAAAAAAAAACGAAACGAAAAAAATATCAAAATTTAGTTTAATTAAGGTTTTGCATATACGCCATATAAACATTAAAATAGTCCTAAAAATATTTAATAAAACCTATCATTTATTTGCGTACGCTAGTTATTAAGTATTACATAATAGAATACACAAAAATACATTACCCCTGCTGATTCAAATTTAGGCTAATCGCTGTGCAATCATTACGCCACTCGGCTCAGCCAGCTTTAGGCTTTGAACGCTGAGCGGGTGGCCTAATATTCGGGGGTACAGAACACAATGGCGGCTGCTGCTTCTTTTTTTAGAAGTATGTACTGTACAGTACTTTACAAAAAAAAATGTATAATTATTAATATTTTTTTTTAAATAATAATACAAATTTTAAATTTACCATAAACTCTCTGTTCACTATTGATTGTAAGAGTGCAGTTAAAATAATATTTATATATAATTAGGTATCTGTGATGTTAGCGCCCAAAGCCGAATTCGGATAATGTTCAAAGAAAGTGACCAAAACTCGTAATGAACAAAAAATATTTCAGCTATTGATGGTTATTTAAATGTGATCAAAACTAGTTGTGGTCAAATCTTGTAAATCAACTCACCGAGGACCCGTAGACTGTGAGTGATGATCTCGCTGCCATGAACGTTGCTGGCACGACAAGAGTAGTTGCCCGAATCTCCATGTTGCAGTTCGTGCAGTGCAAGAGAACCGTTGGTTAACACGGCGTAGCGAGCGCCTGGTCCTGCAGCAGGCTGCAGCGCGCGCCCATCCAACGTCCACAACAATTCGGGAAGTGGCCGACCCACGTGCACGCACGGTAGGACGAGCGACGTACGCCACGGAGCCACGCGCTCGCTGTCAAACGTTACGATCGCAGCTGGAACTGTGTGACACAAGCATGTGATATATTAATTATATATTTAAAATGAGTCCTCAAATCTATCTTATCTATCACAAGAAGTTGCATTAGAAATGGTTACGTTCCGCAAAATAAAGGAAAAATGAACGCGATTTTTGTTATTTGAAAAATAAATTTTTATCAAGCTATCAAGCGATATACGAAAGCAAGACAAAGATATTAAAAAAATAAAGGAGTGAAAATGTTAATTGAAAAATTGAGAACGCAGCTACAATTATAAAGTGTGGAAAAAATGATTTAAGTTACATAATTATGTTCACGAACATTAATTAATTTCATGTTACCAAAATTAAATATGTAATTTATACATGCATTTTCTATTTTAGCATGTAAATGGATTTTCATTTTACATATTTATATAATAACAAAATGATACGATAATGTTTCTCTGACGTTTCATTAAAGCTTGATGAAATGGTGTTTGGCATGAGAGATAATAATATATCCACAGCTTAAAACAACAATTTAATGTAAAAATATTATCATATGTATGAATTATTCTAGAAGTATTTGTATTGTTTCATATCAAATTATCCAAAACACAATCCTCGTCATTGTGATTTATTATAACATTTATAACCACTTAAATACTGTACCTCTTGAGCTTGGGCTTATTGAATGAACTCTTGTACTAGGGCCCTCCCCTATTCTAGTTGCTGCTGTAACCCAAAACTCGTATGCGCTATGTTCTCGTAATGGTAGAGCTTGAATAGTTCGATCAGCGTTTGCAGTTACAGTTTTCCTCGTCGGTTCATTTGCTACGCCTCTTCGTACTTCTCTTTCATAAACGTGGTAATGCAAAAGAATACCATTTGGGTGAAGTGGCGCTGACCAGCTGACTATTGCAGAGTGAGGAGCACTGAGGGCAGCTCGAATACCAGCTGGAGCACCAGGAACTGTACAAAAGAAAAAAAAAATCTATTGCACGCTCAATTTACTCGGATTACAAGTGAAGTAATCAGAGCGAGTAAAAGCATCGAACTCTCAACAGCGGCAGCAGCAGAACAAGAGAGTGGAACTTTTTCTGTTCTTCGTGTTTTATACTCACCATCCTCGTCAGTGAAGCAGCTAATAGGTTCACTCCAACCTCCAACTCCAGCGCTCGTAAACGCAGAGACTCGAGCAGAGTAGTTAGCGAACTTCTGGAGGTCTCGCAGAACTATTGTTTGGTCAGAAGTCTCATGGGTTTCAACTTTACTTGGATCTAGAAATCAAATTTATTTTTTATTTTTAAAGTAAGTTGTGATAGTAATGTAAATCATTTGCAATAGCTTAAAAAAAATATTTCAGGACTTGCTTTTATGCAATGAAAACAACATTTATATATAAAAATTTTTAAAAAATGCATTTATTTATAATATAACTAATTGTGAGATCCATGAAGTGTGAAATGTATTTTTATTTAAAAAAACTTTCTTTTTCCACAATGTCCTTTTGGATTCATTCTCTGGAACATTATGCAATTCAGATGACAAAAGACGAGATTGCGTTTTATTGAGGATGGAATATCAGAAAGTCTCCGTTACATTACATCCTCTTTTTTTAGCGAGGGGCAAATTAATTAACAGCGTTTTTTAGATGGAAAGACGTCAAAAGATTAGGTTTAAACATGATCTGGATGAGTAGTGTCTCGAGTAATAATCCCACACACTGCAATGATCCTTCCTGAAGTTTGAGCCGACCACGCAGCCTCCTCTCTCTCCTCTCTTGACTTTCTAAACCTTCTACTCAATTGTTAGGGGTGTACCATGCAATTCTGTTATTCGAAATATATTCTAAAACAGCCAAGTGTTTATAATATCTTATCTTTTTTCTCTCTCTTTATAGTAAATTATTCTAGATTACATTTGATTCGAGACCATGAATTGGGGTAAACCGTAAAATACAAATTTCTTTTCAGAGCATCTTAGAAATTAGAATATATGAAAACCAAAGTCTTCTACTCGCACAATGGTTGTAACAAACCATTGTTTATAATGTCTGTCGCGTGAAGCCTTTTTCATTGTTAAACATGGGACGACGTAGTGCCTAATTTTGCCACCAGAGCAGAGAACGTAATGGCATTGTTAGCGCTAGGCAACGGTGTCAACTTCATAATTAACGGTCATTTTCCATAAGTTAACATGTAAATCAACAACCGTCCCATGTTTTTCCTTTCACGCTACAGACGTTATACAACAATACTTTGTTTACCAACAACGAGCAGAAGACTTTGATGAAAACGTATATCTCATCTCATTGGGTTTAAAGCTGGTGATCTTTTTTAATCAAGCAAAATTGAAAAATGTTTTTAAATAATAATAATAAAAATAAAAAAATAAATGTGCATGCCTTAATTTTTTTGGAAAAAGATAAAAGTTTTTTATCTTACCATGATCCATTTCTGTTAATTCATAACGTATATTGTAGCCTTGAATAATTCCATTTTGACTTGCACTTGGTGGAGCTGACCAAGAAAATTGTAGACTTTGAGAATCAATTGTTTTACAATGTAAATCTTGAACTGGTGCACTTGGAGCTGTAATTATATACATTTTTATATATATATATATATATATTATATATATATTAATTTTAAGTTTAACAGTAATATTGTTATTTGCACAATCCCACCTACCAGCCTCTAAAGTTGTGGCTGTTATTTCTGGACTCGACGGGCCGGCTCCGACTGCGTTGAACGCTTGGACCGTGATTGCGTACTGAGTATAACTGGCGAGATCGCGCAACATCCACTCTCCACCAGGGGAGCTGTCTGATGCCTTCACGGTTATGTAGTTATAGCGACGTTCCTGAGTGCCACTGGACAAACATCACGCAACAGGTGAGTAGTTTGGGCATAATTATTTGGTGCAAAATAAAACTCTTGGAAATGTCGTTGAAAAGTGTTATAAATTAAAACTTATTCCTATGGTATAATATATTGTAGTATTACCGAGAGCTATTAATATGGTTAATTATATAATTATATAATATAAGCCTTCATGCGTATGTTTATATAAATTTGTCATCAATTAAATGTATTTAACTTTGATAATACTACACTTGGTGGAGCTGACCATGAAAATTAATAGTCGATATAACCAGATATTAACAATAAACCAATAATAAATGCTTATAAAATAACATCTGCATGGATAATATATATATATATATATATATATATATATATATATATATATATATATTTAATTTTCAGTTTTATGGTAGTATAATTTAGTTAAATATTACGCTAAATATTAAAGAATTTATATGTATAATAATTATTACAATTTATTATATTTACATTCATTATTGTAATTCATATATAGAAAGACAATTATTGTTTTAAATCCTTCATCGCTAATATTTTTATTATTTTAGAACAATAGAATTTCAACTTCCACTTACTGTTAGTTTATAGAAAGCATTATAATGAGATGATAACTCTGTTTCAATTTTCGTTAAAGTGTAGGGAATCAGTTCGCAGTATTGTCCTCAGGACTGCTGAACTTAACTGCGGCTGCAGCTGAGTCGATCTAGTCCGGCTCAAAGGCAACATTCTTTACGCTAACAAGCCTAAAGCATTTAATACTAATAACAAAACTTGAATACAAGTTACCCTTTATATCGGTAACAAAGTTAAAAAGAAAAGAAAAAAAAATACTTTGCTCCACAATAATAATTGAAAATTTATATTTGATCTTAATTTAAAAAAAAAAAAAAAAAAAAAAAAAAAAAAATCCCCTTTAAGGCAAAATAAAAGAGAAAAAAAATTGAAGACAAAAATAACTTAAGAATGTTAAGACACACTTAATTAAACTCTTCTCACTCAATGTTTTGAATTATATCACGTTTGTATTAAAATATTGCTTGTATTGTTATTGAATGAAATACATTTTATTCAGTTCGTTAAATCTTCCATAATAAATATAAAAAATTATACGTTCATAAGAAATCATCAGTGTTTTCCAAATAAATTAGGATACGTTATTTTTCAAATTTCTTTTTACAGTAAGATTTTAGTCAAATAGTTTCATGTGCATGGGTTCTTTTAATTTTGTAACGCGTTAAATTGAAGTGGCCGCAAGTGCACTATATATCATGTATGAAAGTTAAATTGGTAATATGTATTTTTTTCTAGTTTTAGTCCAGCTCCAGTTTTAATTTTGATTACATTGGTGCAGATAAATTTGTTCATCTATTTGCAACTCTTTTAGCTCATTTAATACAATTTTTATTAGGTCATTGCATGTGACGTCGGCTGACATGCAGCGACACCTATCTTGGGAAGATTTTACGGGCAATGGCTGCTTGGTCCACAGACCCGAAGTCAATACATCAATAAATTCAATTCTTCAATATCTTGGGAAGGGAAAAAAGGAGGGGGGGGGGGAGGACATATTATTAATTATATTATAGGACAAAACTTAAAATTTTGTTTTTTCTTCTTTTTTTAAATAAATTCTCACTTAATAAAAACAACTTTAAATAATATATATTTTTTTAAATTTGGCCTGCATGTGTACCAACGTGGTAAACTGTTTTCAGCCGCGGTAAACCCTGTAAAGTAGGCCGAGTGATGCGATGCAAGCGCCGTATAGAAACATATTGTTAGTCCTCGTAATACGTTGAACATTCAACGGAATGTAAGTAATCATATAAGAATTTTGAATTTATTGAATGTAATTAAGGATGAATCTCAGTAGATTGAAATCTCGCAATCATAGCGCCTGAATGCAACAAGACTTGCAAGGGACTTAGAACTCACCATCAATAGGTGGCATAAAAATTTTGAAGCGAATCTGTCTTATCAGTTTTGCGAAAATTGAGGTAAAAGTTTAACATTGGCCTTATGGACGGAAACCGGAAATGGGCTGTTGTAAGAAAACTGCCAGACTTGATCTGCTCAAACCATAAGCGATTAAGTTTTATAACATTTTCGATTTTTTAAAATTTATTTCATTCGATTCTTTTGCAGGGAAATATTCTTTGACTCCAGCAGTAGCTGAGATTAATCGAATAAAGACAGAGATGTAAAAAAGATACTTCTTATACTTAAGATTTTATGAACATGGTTCACCTGATTTGCATGACGCCAAGATAGTAGCCCAGGATTGGTCCGTTCCACAGTTCAGGCTGCGGTGGCCCCCAGGTAACGTGAAGTGCGCGGGGTCCAGCAGCCGCGGAGCGCAACTGCAGAGGTGGTCCCGTGGGCGCCTCGAGCTCGGTGGCCGCGCTCACCACACTGCTCACGGCCCCGCTCCCCAGTTGGTTTACTCCCGACACACGGAAGAAGTAAGTTGTCGCAGGACGCAGACCATCAACCTCTGTAGATGTGCGGTCCTGTACCACCAACTGCTGAGGTGGCTGGATACCCCAATGGTCTGCAATATGCAACAGTTGTTCGTATGGTATTGCTAGCCTTGGTCGCCATTACCCGATTTTCATAAAGTCCCACATGAAAAATCTTACTGTCCCAAATTTGGGACGCGTCCCATAGTTTGAAAACCGCTGTGCTAGAGTATACACGGACGGTATTATCAACTGTAACAACATTTTAACTGAACATAATTATGAATTTATAACCTAAATTATATTATTAATGTATCAAATTTTGAGAAAAAAGCAGCTAAATTAAGTATTGAAAATTTTCACATGCGACAATTTTAACCTATTACTTGTTGGCATTTGCTGCACAATTTGGAATAGCAAAAATGTTGGCAAATTATACTATAGCTAAGCTATAGTTTGGGCATTACATTATGTAGTGTGCACGAATATGGTTGAATTACCTGGATTAGTGGAGTATAGCACGGTGTAGTGCAGGATAGGACTGTTCCCGTCATGGGGCTCGCTCCAAACCAGCTTGACGCTGCGGCTGCGACACTCGACTACGCGGAGTTCAACGGGAGCCGTTGGAACATCTATTAAGTGCACACACGAATTGAATACATTCAGTTTATTAATTTGTCTCCTTGCTGGATATTGCTTTCCTATTATACAGTATAATGTCAGTAATGATATACTGAAAACTAAACGTAAAATAATTATTACTGTAACTGGAGCGGTTCAGGACTCGAGCGTTGTTTTTCCAATTTAAAAAAAAAAAAAAAGTCGGATCAAAGCCGAAAACATTGAGAAATTGTTAATTAAATTAAAAGTATATGCTATGATAATTTTAATACTTATCATTTTATGATTAAAAGCAATTTAAGAGATATTTATGTTTTATTAATTAATAATAATAATAATAATCATGCAATATTTATAGCGCTCTTGTCCTTTCTTTATTCATTCCTGCGTGGGCATTATTTTGACCAGCGCGCTAATGACTGCAGCTAGCTACCTGCTGGGGAGGGGCAAGATAATGTATAAGAGGTACAGTCAAATTTATTTAATGTTCCCGCCGGAAGTAGCCGGAAATGAGTAGTTTCTGATCTTCCTGTCATGCTTGAATTTTGTACTTTTGCAAATAAGTCAGTACTCTTATTACTAGGGCTGTAAATAACCGAGAAAAATGTTTAACCGGTGACCGTCAACTTTTAACCGGTTTTTAATCAAACCGAAGTTCGATTAAAAACCGCCAAGAATTCTGAAAATGTTTGATCGATTAAAAAAACCGTCTAATCGATATCGGTTAATTTTATTCGATCGGTTAATTATTTGAATTTATTTGATCGGTTAATTTAACCGAAACGGTTAACTCTGCGCCATCTGTTATTTTTTGGCAATTATCACGTTAAATTAAGATATATTTAATACAAATACCATTAATATTGCATACACAAAACTGAATATAGAATATTATTCTTCCTTATATCAACATCATACATTAATTAAAAACATTAAAATCAAAATAACAGCTAATGGTTTTTATTATTATAAAGTATGTAGTATAACATTAAAAATAATAACATAAATATCTTTAATCAATGATTGTTGTTAATATTGATATTGTTTATTTAACATGCATTATTGAATATGGTTACTTTTCACAGTGTCACGATTGCATTCTATTTTTGTGTGTGTGGGGGGGGAGAGGGGGGGATGAATTGAGAAATTTAATTCTTTTCTGAACTGTTCTCTATATATCATATTATATTTTTTTTGAGAATGACACTCGAATTCCTTTTTTTCTTTGTTATAGTTCATAAAATATGTTTTTTAGTTGACTACCTAAAAACGGAAGTTGAAAAATATTTCAACTTACATTGTCAAAAATATAGGTAAATGATATGTATATATAATAAATTGTTATGTTTGAGAGGATGGTCAAATACCTTACATATCCTGAATGGAATTCACGTGTCAATTATTTTTTTTTGCATTTTAAAAATTCATAAAAAGAATTAACCGCGGTTACAAGTGCTTAAAATTATGACACGGCTAGAAACGGTTAAAATTGACTATCGGTTAATTTTCAATTTTAATCAAAGTTCGGTTAAATGGTTAAATTAACCGTAACCTCGAGTAACAGTGTTTTATGAAAACGATTAACCGTGGGATTTTAACCGGACGGTTAGTCAACCGGTTAAAATTTACAGCCCTACTTATTACAAACCGCTATGAACATTTTCAAACTCCAAATACAAATAGGAAGGCAAGAAGTTTATCACTTCCGGCTACTTCCGGCGGGAATATTAAATTAATTTGACTGTACGCGCATCCGAAATCACTTGACCATTCTCGTGACGTTATGAGAGAGACATCCAATGTTATTATTATGGCACTCTTTCATGACGTCATCAAGTGGACGGGGCTAAAACACTCGAAGACCATACCTCTTCTACATTATCTTGGGGGAGGGGGATTAAGTTATTTTTTACAGTACGTGCTGGCTCACCTTGTACCGTGAGCTCCACTACCATTTCGTCTTTGCCGAACGGGTTGGTTGCAATGCACACAAACTTGCCTGAGTCTTCCGTGCTAGTGTGTTTGATCGTGAGTTGAGACAGAACTGATACCTCTGAGGAGCTCTCTTTGACATGAAACCTGTAAAATCAAATCAAATACATGACATGTAGATTTGTTCCTATAGGTAGCGGGAAAATAAATTGTAACCGATTCATTTGTACTCAACTACAGAGAGAAATCATTAATTGAAATGTTTTAGTTATAATTTTAATATAAAAAAAGTTGCTCTATGTTAACTAGTATTGATATTTTTGAATAATTATATATTATACACATTGGATATTCACAAAGGACATATATATATATATATATATATATATATATATATAGTGTGTGTGTGTAGATTTTACTCTCGAAATTATAAGTACCAAATTTTAATGCCTAAAAATGTGGGTACTTAATTAAAATTTCGTTGTTAAAGTTCTTTGTGGATAAATATCTTATATATTATGTTTAACGATAAACATCGTTACGCCTATACTAAACAATCTATATACTGTACAGTATAGTACAACAATCTGCGTAGTATATATTATACACGTTCGTGCAGAGCTTCACTATAATCTTCATCGTTCTAATTTCATCTCACTGACGTGCAAGTATAAAACCTTAAAGTACATAACTGCATAAAGAACCATGGAATTATGCTGAAAAGTGAAGTCATCCGATTATGAAATACATGCAGAGTTAGTAAACTTATAATATATATAAAAAGGGAACAAATTGAGCTTGTTCTTAAACTTATGAACTTATGTTCGAATACCGAAGAAAAAAGTTTTCTGTAAGAAACGACATCCTTCTTTTCTCCCCTCCTTTTACAAACGCATACATGATCAGTTTTACATGGACGCATACACATCATAACTTTCTGAATACGTAGTTATATTTATATACATTTTAAACAGCTTCAATCGTAAAAAAAAAGAACTTTCTTCATTTTTATACATATTTTCCCTTCTTTGCTGCAGATTTTCTATATACCTTAGTACTTGAAACACCCCCTACAATCTTGTTCATGTGGAAGCATTTTATACAATGTAGAGAGAGAGAGAGAGAGAGAGAGAGAGAGAGAGAGAGAGAGAGAGAGAGAGAGAGAGAGAGAGAGAGAGAGAGAGAGAGAGAGAGAGAGAGAGAGAGAGAGAGAGAGAGAGAGAGAGAGAGAGAGAGAGAGAGAGAGAGAGAGACGCAGTATTTGAAAATATTCACGCATATATGGATCTTGTACTTGAAGATTTCTTTCAACAATTTTTATCTTTATTTGTCTCTAAAGTTTTCTCTGTCTGAATATCTTTATTTTTATGTTCAGCATAGCAGAGATTTTTGCAAAGTAAGTAAATATCGTTTTAAGTTTAATAACGCCAAAGTGAGATTTGGGAAACAGGTGCCGTCTAAGCCGCTTCGCTCGCTCGCTGCAAAGTTTATATTTTATATATTTGGCAAGAGTAAGACGAAGGGAGACAGAAAAGAGAGACAATTTTGTCTAGAACAAATTTTTTATGGAATTAGTATTAAATATTAAGATAAACCTTTATTTATAAAACAAATATAAAATTAAATAAAAACTTTTCTCAATGTAATGGGATTAAGAGTATATATGCAGTGTATAAGTATGATAGAATTGAATTGGCATGTACGTTATTTGCATAATCCCTGTAGGAAAGTTTATTCACTTGGCCCTCCTGCCTTACAAAATCCTCTTCTATTGATTTTTGTTCACCAATAGAATGAGCAGAGGATAGCTGTGATATATATTTGAAGAAGAGAATTTTTTTTCTCCCTTGCCTTCTCTTGCTTTTTACAATACAGCTTTATCGAATGCTGATGAGAATAAAATAAAAAAAATTATGTATCTAAGTACTTAACACAAAGTAATTGAGAGAAATGGAACTTCCATGTTAAATTAGTCAACTTTAAAAATTAATAACTCGAAAACTAGCTCGTTTTTGTATACCTGATATTTTACCTACTGATAGGGGATGTAGAGGAGAACATTTTAATTTTTTTTCATAATTTTTATGACTGGGATTTTTTTAGCATTGGGCCAGCTGATCCGTATTATCTCTACCTTAATGAAATAGTAAAAAAATCAGGATTTTTGGACATTATAAAATTCACAAATTAAGTTGGCATACATTTTATTTTAGCTTCATTCGAAATTTTTAGCACTAAAATTTTCTATACGGGAATTTCATGTTTACATTTTGGGTAGCACGGAGATGCCCAAAGCCACCCAAAGAGCTTCGGGATGTAGGCAGAATTATATAAACCCCTAAAATCCTACACTCTTAAAAAAATTTGGCTGAATTTTGACATCTTATAATCAGTATTTTTAACGCCTTAAATCATGATTTTTCAGGCGTTTCGTATAGTCAATATTCAGTAGTCAGCATATACTGTCAGTATATAGCTTATACTGACTACTGAAAATGCGCAACGAAACACCTGAAAAAGCATGATTTAAGGCGTTAAAAATGCACTGATTATAAGATGTCAAAATTCAGTCAAATTTTTTTAAGAGTGTATGCTGTACGTGTTAACGTAACTCACAACACCTCTTTTCTCGGTGAGAAAAGAGGTTTTCTCATAACAGTTTTGGTCATCAAATATTTTTTTTTCAATAGCATTGGTTCTTCTTGTTACCATTTATGAAAGAAAATGATACGAATCGTCAGGAGAAATTAATTTCAAGACCAACTTTAACACGTATTTGCTATGCCGCTAACATTAATGTTTTGCCTATAATACACAATTATGACGGTACGTCATATTGTTTTTTGACGTATGGTGAAAGACCCGTTATACATATAGTCTATAAATTAGTTAAGGTATTTTATTTCTTTCACGTAGTTTTCCATGCAGGCCGGCTAAAACTTTGTTGATTTTAATTGTTGCAATAATCAAAAATATCAAAATCAACAAAGTCAAGCCTGGCTCAGGGTTATTCTCCTAAAAGGCTATGAAAAGTTCAAAACTATGTAAAAATATTAAATGCTTTTTCATATTATTTATAATATAGAATAGACCCGAGAATATAAACACTCAGAATACATTTTATCTACAATCCGCCATAATCAAAATATTTTATTTTAAAAAGTACTCAAAATAACAGAGAAATTAGAAATATTTTTAGAATTATTTATTTTTACTTTTATATTTATAAAAATTTTAATAAGCGGAGTATATGGGAGCCGACGGTGCGCCGAACACACGGACACCGTACAGGCAGGTGTGGGTTTCGATCCCCCAGTTGCTGTTAATTTCGACCTTCACGTAGTAGACCGGATCTGTTTTCTGAAACCAATCACAAGCTAAAATGATCATCCCTGAAATAAAGGTGGCAGAGCTCTGCTCAACTGTACCTACCTTGAAGTGGAACTCTTGAGTTAGTCCATCTTTATCGAAGATAAAGCTTCCCAATAAGATGTAATTTTCGTTGTCTAACGATCCCTGCAAAGTTAAACATTTATTAAAAAACACGTACATATTACAATTTTACAATGCACGGTAATGTTAGCAGGACATGGTCCTAAATTTTAAATTTTGTGATCATGGCACCCGGTTCCAACCCGTAAATTAAAAGGGCGATACAAATTTTCCACATAATTTTTCTAAACAATTTATTCAGTATATTTATATTGGGCGCGATTCACGAAGCAGTTAACCAGGTTTCTAACCACATTTAGCTTAACCACGTTTAACTGTACCTGTTTTACGTGTTAAACCACCTTAGTTAAACGTGGTTAAGCTAAATATGGTTATATAGAAAAGTGGCTAACTGATTCGTGAATCGCACCCATTATACTGTTATTATTATAATACAGTATATCCGTATATCCTAAATATGATACTTAAAACTACAGCATATTGTCCTGATATTGTCACATGACCCGCTCAATAAAACAAAGCTTGCATGGTATATATTATATATATCGTACGTTAATATATATACTCACGTAGATTTTGAAGTCCTTGGGCATAGATGTGCTTACATTCGTTCGCTGTTCGTCAATGTGCTGCACCATGACGGTGCTCACAGTGATCATCTTTGATAACTTTATGACTATGGTTCCGGATGCAAATTTATTTTCCATGCATCTGGGATGTGCATCCGGATGCATTAATTTTTTCCAGTGCATCTGGGATGCACGGATGCGGATGCAAGCCCATTTTTGCGCATCCGTGTGCATCTTGCATCTGCATCCGCACCCGATTTTTGGTTTTTATAATACACTTTGTTTCTTGCAATATATTTTAAACGACAAGTGGCAAATAAATGTTATAAAAAAATGACTCGTGTTAAAGATTTATTTAGAGAGGCCATTAGCAAAAAACCTGATAAAAAAAGAGAAAAAAGTGTTAAATGGATGCAAATTTATTTTTCGTGCGTCCGTGGATGCGCATCCGGATGCAAATTTATTTTTCATGCATCTGGGATGCGCATCCAGATGCAAATTTATTTTTCATGCATCTGGGATGCGCATCCAGATGCAAATTTATTTTTCATGCATCTGGGATGCACGGATGCGGATGCAAGCCCATTTTTGCGCATCCGTGTGCATCTTGCATCTGCATCCGCATCCGATCCCTGCTTAATTGTATCGATCGAGATGTTACTATAATTGATAATAAATTTTATTATTATTTGTATCACACTGTTATTTTAATATTCGTTCTCGATAGTTTACGCTACTATTTTCTATCTGTAAATCTGTAAATATGATATAAATGTTTCTTTAAAATTATATAGTTCAAGTAACTGCGTAATCTAATTGCGACTTTAGTGCAACATA
This sequence comes from Siphlonurus alternatus, assembly GCA_949825025.1. NCBI lineage: Eukaryota > Metazoa > Arthropoda > Insecta > Ephemeroptera > Siphlonuridae > Siphlonurus > Siphlonurus alternatus. Next base: position 9,523,014 of record OX463788.1, read on the forward strand.
TTAATTTATTTTACGTTCATTCATTATATATTTATTTGACACATTTTAACAAGAGCGATGAAAATTTTTTTGCTAGAGCTTTCAGGTTCAGCATAAATATAATAATAATAATAAAAAAAAAAAATAAAAAAAAACTTCATATAGCGATACCCCGAGGTGTACGAAGTATACGAACCTCGCTCTTGTGATACGAGTATTTTACAGCCGAGCATCTTAGTACAGGATTGGAAGGGGATTTTCCTATGTCAACCCCGGCAAAATTAGATCACGAAATTTTTCTTTCGATTACGGTATATCATAATATTTGGAAGATATTTTCAAAATTCCTCCTCTGGAAAAGTTGTGCATCAGCCGTTATCTTTGAAAAGGTGCTTATACACTTAAAAAATCGTAACTCCCAGTGCGCTCTATCGAGATAAAAAATTCTAACGCCAATCGGAAGCCAATTAAGTACGACACTGAACAAAAATTCAAAAAAGTTTTTATAAACAATTGTGTTTGTTATATATTGCAATTTAGCAAACAGCAATTAATGCTCTCTTCGGAAAAACTCGCTATAGCATGGAAAATTACACGTTTTTCAGAAAATGTTTCCCACAAAACTTAAAGAACATTATAAAATTACGAGAAAGTAGGTGCTTCCATATTTATAATGTTGTGCTTAAATCTGGATATAAAAAAGGTTTTGAAGACTCCATGAAGCTTACTTGTTAGAATGGTGTAGTATGGGTTGCATACATCAAGGAGTCTTCAAAACTTCTTTGCTCGCGAGGTTGTAAAATTGTTGTAAGTTTATTTACAGAAACATTGCAATGATATGCCATTAATAATTTATTAAGGAACACGTAATTAAAATACGTAAATCAATATGCTTTTTTTAAAATACTATGGGAATAAATTATAATTTAAAATAATGTATACTTATAAATTTAAATTCATTAAATATATATGCGTCAATTATTGTTCTCATGGTGTTGTGTTCTAGCTTGTGCCTTTTGAATAAATTGTATTTTCAGAACAAAATTTAGAACAAATTTTCGTTTTATTAGACTACATAGAAGGTTTTTCTTGATTAAATGAGACTTGCTGTCGTCAGCGCGCGCCTCTTATTTGCTCACTCTACCTGCCATAATTTCAGATTTAAGCACAACATTATAAATATAGAAGCACCATAAACATTTATGTTTATGAGAAGCACCTACTTTCTCGTAATTTAATGTTCTTCAAGTTTTGTGGGAAAATTTTTCTGAAAAAACGTGTAATTTTCCATGCTATAGCGAGCTTTTCCGAAGAGAGCATTGCTCTCTGAATTGTTTGCTGAATTGCAATAACAAGCACAATTGTTTATAAAAACTTTTGTTGATTTTTTGTACATTGTAGTACTTAATTGGCTTCCGATTGGCGTTAGAATTTTTTATCTCAATAGAGCGCAATCGGAGTTACGATTTTTTAAGTGTATAAGTTATACGTTTTCCAAGATAACGGCTGATGCACAACTTTTCCAGAGGAGGAATTTTGAAAATATCTTTCAAGTATCACCGTAATCGAAAGAAAAATTTTGTGATCTAATTTTGCCGCGGTCAAACCCGAAGAATCCTGTACTATCTTCTGGCTAACACGTGTGCGTGATCACGCGTTTAAAAGCGATCGTTTCTTTGCAATAACATAACTTTAATTATCATAAATAGATATGATACATCAAAACTTGTACAACTATAATAATATATTGGAGATTGGATAGTGGATAAGTCGATTTCAATTAAATTAACCACCGCGTAACTTTATTTCGTGTATCGATAATTTTATTGGTTTCAATAATATATACATATATGTTATAGAGTACGTTCGAGGTGACTGTCCAACTCTGTCCGGACTGGTCTGTGAAAATGGCGGCATATCTTGGTCACGTGGTCTGAAACGTCATATTTACGTCACTGTCTGGTTTTGAAGAAAAAACGCGCAGTCCGACGGATCGACTGCTATCAGCTGTCGGGCGCGTGAAAGGGGGCGTACAGTACTTTTTGGTATAGTAAAAATGGAGCCTGCTGCTGTAGATCGCTGCAATTAATAGAGAAAAGGTGCATGTATCCCTTCCCGCCCAAGGATTGCGCCAAAATTACCAAAACATTGCGCATTTCGAGTATTGGGACGCATTTCGATGTTCAGTTTAGTTCTACAGTCCGACTATAGGGGGACTCGTCCGACTTTTTAGCCGGACCGCTCAACACCGGCCGGACTGCGGAAGTGACGTCATGAGAGGGGAGGTAAGGAGGGGAAATGGACGGCAGTCCGACTGTAAAAAAACGATTTTAGACGGTCCTGACCGGTCCGGACCGTCTAAAATCGTTTTTTTTACAGTCGGACTGCCGTCCATTTCCCCTCCTTACCTCCCCTCTCATGACGTCACTTCCGCAGTCCGGCCGGTGTTGAGCGGTCCGGCTAAAAAGTCGGACGAGTCCCTCTATAGTCGGACTGTAGAACTAAACTGAACAACGAAATGCGTCGCAATACTCGAAATGCGCAATGTTTTGGTAATTTTGGCGCAATACTTGGGCGGGACGGGATACATGCACCTTTTCTCTATTAATTGCAGCGATCTACAGCAGCAGGCTCCATTTTTACTGTACCAAAAAGTACTGTACGCCCCCTTTCACGCGCCCGACAGCTGATAGCAGTCGATCCGTCGGACTGCGCGTTTTTTCTTCAAAACCAGACAGTGACGTAAATATGACGTTTCAGACCACGTGACCAAAATATGCCGCCATTTTTACAGACCAGTCCGGACAGGGTTGGACAGTCACCTCGAACGTACTCTAAAAGTATAGTTTTTTAAAAACGATGATTTTTAAAGTGGGTATTATTTTATTTTGTTTATATATAATCATTGTTTATAAAACACAAATAAATGAAATAAATGCGTATATATACGTGCGTATGCCGTGATACATGATTTTAATGCCATCATGATGACCGATGTTATTTAATATACTCTCTTTCATATTTTAATACTTGAGAATTTCGCGTCATTAAATATACCTTAAAATCATTTAAATTTAATTTGTTCCAAACGCGTTGGATATTCACCGATTTTCACATTGTTCACAATGCATTGCGTATATAAAACAGACATATGTACAACAGATATATAAGATAGACCTCAAAGAGTTTAGAATTTAACTCGTAGGCGGGGAACATTATAATTTTTTTATTTACATATACATGGATTTCAAATAGCATGGTGAAAATGATAGAATTTGTATTAAATTAATTGTATTTTATTAAATAAATTAATTTGTACACATTTTGTAACAATTTAATATACTTAAATGTAACCTAATATATATATATATATATATATATATATATATATATATATATATATATATATATATACATACATACTATATACTTATATTATATACTTAAATATAACCTGGCTAACTGCTTCGTGAATCGCACCCATCTTGACTCTACTCGGATCTCAGTCTTAATTTCTAATTAAGTGATTGTAATGTTTCTGAGATTGAAAATAGGTTTAAACTCTCAGCAATATATAAATCAATATTATATACATAATTTCTAGTGCTTTATAATGATAAAGTCATCACAGACCACAAAGATATTAACCCTAGCTATCTGAATTTTATAACACCGCTGCTATGACAGACAGGCATGACAGAGTGATGTTTGCCTCGTCAACTAGACAAATCTAATCTAAAACACATGACTAATCGTCAAGCATGATCTGCATCCCCTATCAGTAGGCTCTAAAATTCATGGTATACAAATTCAAGCTAGTTTTTGAGTTATGAATTTTTAAAGTTTGATTTGAAATTGTGTTGGATGCGTGGAATAAACAGGGCTATTTAACAATTGCATTACATGAAAGGTAATTCAGTTAAGTGAAAAGGCGAAGAGGGTGATACAATGGAAAGAGGGGAAGAGAGAGAGAGAGAGAGAGAGAGAGAGAGAGAGAGAGAGAGAGAGAGAGAGAGAGAGAGAGAGAGAGAGAGAGAGACGACAGACAGATCGATGTTCCAAAATATTACATACACTTTCATGAATAATAACATTTACGTGTATACCCCCCTTCATTAGTTTCTACAATTTCCACAGCCTACAAATCCAATCAGAAATATGATGCAGATTGAGGAGATTAGAAGACGAGCACGTATGAATATTGATCCTCGCTTTAACTTAACCAGCTTTGAAAGAAGTCGTGACAATGCAGAACTGGATCCTTTTATCCCGTATATGTATTATGATATTGTAAATCATGCATGCGTAGCAAAAGTGGGCGCTATTAATATATATATATATTATATATATATATATATATATATATATATATACAATATGTATATATATATATATGAATTAATGGAGCATAATATAAGAAGTTTGCCTACAAATAATTTAAAACACGTTCTTAATAAATTGTGTTAATTATACAGTTAACTCTTTTATTCAAGTAATAATCCCCCCCCCCCCCCCAGTCTTTCTCTTTTTTAAATTGTAATGTCATTTGAAGTGTTTCCAGTCCAAAATAACATTAAATAAATCAAAATTAGTTCATCTATTGATTACAACCAAACAACCAAAGAGTCTATATAACTTGAATTTAGTCTCTGTGTTACAAAACATGTTTAATCGACAATTTAGATTTATGTCAGTATAGTTAACATAATATTTTCATGCACATTGATTTTAACTATAGCATGCACCTTCAATTTTCGCGATATATACAAGCAAATGCATAAAATTGTGTACTGTTTTTTAAGAAAGCGCTTGATACCACATTTGTGTATATTTTATTCCGTATAAAATACATAATAATTATACCCTATATTATAAGTTATAACAAACTTTCGATAAAAAATTTGTTTTATACTAAGTTTATACATAGTGTATATATTATTATATTGAACATTTGTTACGACTTAAAGTTCCATATATTATGTGTATAGTTGAAGTTGAATATATATTACATAATATATATATATATAATTTTGGTAATAATAGGCTTATTATAGTTTATATACAGTATTGTTGGAAATGTAACAACTTGCTTCATCAAGGCTCTAGCTAGCTACTCAGCGACTTGCTCCAAGTTATCTACATTAAAGCGTTACTTGTGGGCAGCGTGCGGTGTGCTCTATACTAGTTAGGCAGCAGCTTGGTCCGATAGTGCTACTAACACTGAGAGGAGGGAAGCTGGGGGTGCGATATAGGACGACCGTAGCTTGATCGAGCTGCTCCTGAGAGGCGGACGAAGCTGCTTTAACAACTGCACCTACCTAGATAACAACAAGGATGGCCAAACGACTTGCTGTAGCCATAATAACTAGCAACGCCACACAAGAAGACGCTAGGGGATGTTGGCCTAGCTAATATTGAACCAAGTTATAAGAATGATTATATGGTTTGTGTTTATATCAGATGACAAACTATCTTTAATCCTTTATTATTACATATTTTTAGTTTGCTATAAAAACGTCATGATGATAAATAATAAATTCCACTATATAGTAAAAATTAACGTTAAATACTATACAATACATACATTATTACATAATGAGAAATTGATGGGAAAATAAAGTCTTATCAGAAAGGGCGATTGCTTTGTTTTGTTACACTCGAGTACTTAAATATTATAAAAATATATCGCTTAGTCTATTGATAAAACTAGAGACACTGACTGAGGGTTACCAATGCTGGTACGTACACATTTCACATTGGAGTACATCGACCTCATTTTTTTTTTTATTGCAGAAATGAATGGAGGGTGCAAAATTAAATTACTCTATTTTTTTTTTTCAGATTTTTTAACTATTTTTAAAAAAAAATATTGAAAAAGAGAGAGGTGTCAAGAGGAAACGCTTCTTAATAAAAAGGATAGAACTAAAAAGGGTATGAGTTCAAACCTGAACTTCGAATAACTTTTTAGCAATATTTCTTCCTGGCCTCTAGAAAATCTGAAAAAAAAAAAAAAAAAAAAAAAAATCAGTGTCATAACTTTGCACCCTCTATTCATTTGCGTAATAAAATCTTTTGAGGTCGATACTCTAACCTGTCTCAACTTCCCATCTGCGGATTTCAAATTCGATGCTGGGGATGAACAAGATAAGGATGGGTTTGTGGTGAAGGTCTATAGAATTTGCTGAGGTGTGTTGAGGGAAGGGTGGAAAACTTACAAGTCTCACAAACACTGTACATTCGGAGCTATATAATGTGTAATATATGCATACAGTATACTGTATTTATGTATGGAATGCATTCTAATCTTGGAAAAATATACAACAAATAAATGGCACTGATTTATATTAAAGGAGACGCATTATCCCCTGTGAAAGAGAGCAACGCATATTTTCTTTGGTCCAAGTACTAACCACGAGATTTTTTTCTGTTTTCTTACGATCCTCAACACTGAACAATATTTTACAAAGCCCGTTTTTTTATACACATCCTTTTTTGTACATTTATTTTTTTGTACGTTTTCTGTTCAACGGAGGAGTATTTTTGTTATAACATGTATTGGTTTCATAATACATAAATATACTAGGTTAACTAGGTTTAATGTACTTTTTATCATGATTACTATTATAATAATTATAATACAACAAGTTACAAATGATGGGTTGTTTTTTGTACATTATACATTTCATGCACTCATATAATAAAATTTAAAACCATGAAATAATGTATCTTTGATCTTGTAGTAACTGTAGTAGGAATGTGTATATATATAAAAAAAAAAACGTATTTTAAATTTTATATATTCTTACAAAGATTCTATACTGTATAAGGTGGAATGAAATACAATCTAAAATTAATTCGTTTGTTATTGAATTTGTTTGCTTGTTGGAAAATTCATCTTTACTGTATTATATATAGTTTAGTAAAAAGAAGATAAGGTTCTTTCTATTTATGTTTGATTTTCCTTCCCCTTTCTTCAAATACTTTGATGGAAAAGAAACATTCAACGCTCTTTTTTTTTTTTACAGACCAACTCAAGGAACATGAATGAGCTTCAGAGAAGCAGAAGCCTAGAGAGAGAGGAGAGAGAGAGAGAGAGATACAGGGTGATCTCTATTTATTGGCGGAGCATGGCTGCCACTGAACGCTATGTCGGCTAAGGGGTAGCATCGGTAAAAGGAACGAATGGCCCGTCGCGCCGATATGTTTTATTCAAACCACTTCTATTAATCTGGCAAGCAAGGCGAGAAAGAAGGAAAAGAGCTTTAAGCAAGCAAGTGCTCGCAGATACCTCACTATGATATACGAATAGCTACCTCAGCATCCTCGGCACTACTCTCCTTCTAAATTGTATCTCAGTGTTATAAAGAAAAGAAAAGAAGTTTAAAATGATGTATGAATTGAATTCTCTTCTCAAATAACAGTATAATCAATTTTTTATTTCAAATATATGAATACAAAAGAGCACAAAGAGAGCTACTTAGTGTAATATAAAAGAAGACGCAAGGAAATTATAATTGAAATTAAAGGATGTACAGCAAAAAGATGGATATATTCTGTAATTTAAATTATTATATTGTATCCACACGATATCATACACGAAGTGGGAAAAAAGTATTGAATAATGTTTTTTTAGACAAATCTGTAGTTCAGTGAACAAAAAGTAAATGGTGTGATGTTTTGCATTTACTTTTATAGTGATATTAACATCATATAAATTAAAAGTATATATAAAATATAATATATATGAAATTTTATGTTAAGTTGAAATATTGGTGAGGGGTCTATGGACTAATTTTTTTATGTATACAAGAAAAAATATAAGTTATTACGTTATTACTCATGCCATGAAGATGCCGATTTTATGCGTTTTGAATGTTTTGATAATTCACAAGATACAATCCAGAAAAACACTACAATTTAATACAACGTTAATTATAGACATTTTTGTTTTGAATATAGCACAGTAAAATTAAAATTTATATTTTTAGGATAGATTTTTTTGTGAGAGTAATTGAAAATACAAACTTTTGATATAAAAATCTTCATCATCAACCACATCAAAAAATTGTGGTCACCATTTTATCTCTTCTTAGATTGGTTCTGGATAGTTATAAGCAATTCGACTGAGAGGGTCCAAATGGTCCAGGAGGGTGCATATTTCTAAGAAAATTTTCTGTATTCCAATTTTGTGTTTTAATAAATAAAGATTGCATCGCTCACATGTGTTAAAATACAACAGTAAAAGCATCCTATTCACTTAGATTATTTGTCTAGATATATTCGTTTAGAATTTAGATCACCATTTTAGTCGATAAATCAAGCACTGCATTTAATAAAATAAAATTTAATAGTTATATGACAATGTTCAGTATAGCCAAGTAATTGAATAGTATACCTGGGAGGCAAGGACTGTCAGTTACCGTTCTTTATTTACTATAGATAAATAAGTCTAAAAATTGAACTCTTATCGACAACAAAATATAGCAAGAAGTTTGTTTATTGCTTTTAAAAACTCGAGCGTTGCAAAGCACCACAAACTAAAGGCAATAAACTGGTATAGACAGTATAACATGGCATGTATACAGTTACCAACTTCACACGCAATACGTCGATATGTTGGTTGGTATATAGGATACCCAATATTGTAATTTCATATTATGTATACGTGGTCATATAAATTTACAAAACGGTGGTAGATTTGAGCGTTTATTACTGTAGTCTATATATTTTTTTAAATAGTTTACATGGTTACTTATTTACAACCATGCATGTATTTTAATGTTTAAATAGATATATACATACAACTAAAAGTAAAAACACTTATAACATCTTCCAATTTTCACTGCGTAGCCTATAATTTGAAGAAACTTGGAAACTAAACACAATAAATACAAGAATAAATGGTAAGCATGTATTGATGGAACGAGCAAGAGTGCAGTTTCAGCATAAATCTAAAATTGATCTTTAAGACGACAAAGAATGTTCAACGTTACGGTCAAAGATTACACTTAATTCTTCAATGAAATTATCCAGTATTGACGTCTCTTGCATTAGTGATTTTGGTATCTATAGACATTTTGTGGTGTAGCTTATGAATTCTAGTGTACTCTCTTGATTTCGCCGACTCCGTTCCAAAGCGTCTCAAATGAAGCTATCTATATTAATGAGTTTAATGACTCACCGACATCCCGCATCGAGACTAAAAGATCAAATATACTACACTAAAATTGTTTTGATGCATACTTAAAATATTAGTAAGTTTGATTGGTTAATTTTTTTTTAAAAGATTATATATTTAAATACAAAATTTCTAATTTAAAAAATCATTTTATTTCTTTCAATGTAAATAAGAATATTTTCAATTTGTAATTGCAACATTCGTTCAATAACACCAATATTATTACTAATTGAATGCATGTGCAACAATGAATACATGTAATTGTAATGTATTATGTGTGTATTTGTTGAGGTCAATGTTTAATTACTTATATTTCATGTGAATACTTTCTTTGACATTTTTTCTTTTTTTATTTAGTACTAACAAAACGCACAGCACAAAGATTGTTGCTATTCTTACCTGTGGCTAAGATCTTCAGCAATTCGCACACCGTCTCGCTTCCACACGATCTGCATGGGTCTGTCACCGTACGCTTCGCACATAAAGTTAGCCGCGGCGCCTCGTCTTACTGTTTCTCGGCGCAGGGAAAGGGCGAACCTCGGAAGTGCTGTAACAAGTGGTCATCCATCATCGACAATATAACTTCATGATGAACACGGTGATGGGGCTATACTATTTCTTAATTTGCTGCTATATAAGTATTCGCCTTCTCGTACACCAGATATGTAGACCACGACGCAGTGCATGCGTTGACCATAGTGACCTTTTTTTATAATTTCTTTTCTTTGAAACACTGCTTTGTAGTTGTTGTTAAATATATTAATTAATTGAATAACACTTGAGAATGCATGTTATATCTATACTTCATACTTCTAGATATTACGCTAATTTTCAAAAAAAAAATGCTGGTTGAGATTTTTTCTTATTTAAAAAAAAAAAAAAAAATTGAAATTTAACGAATGAAGATTTCCTTGACTCTTTTTGTTATTATTTTATGATGTGAGAGGAGAGAGAAATATGAAGCGAGTCAGTTAATGAAAAATTAAAATTACCATTTATAATGCATTCGATATTTTAAGTACATAATGATTATTGCTATAAACTAATAGCCAGTATGATTAAGTTTGAATAGTTACCAAATAATTCAATTGATGGTCGTAGCACGTAAAATGAACCGCTATAAACTTCATACTGGTACTTCAGTCAATAAATATTGAACGAGCTGATGATGAAATTACTTCGTGTTGGAAATTTATATCGCTATGCCACGCGTCAGTAGCAGCCTTGTAAAAGTCATTTATGGAAAACACACAGCGCATGTGAGATAAAATGATAACCATTGAAAATAGATTTATAAATTGAATAAAATCTTGAATAAAGTAAAAAAATTAGCAAATTTTGCAGCTTAAAGCAATTATTATTATTAACTATATCAACACCCGTAACAACATGAAAACTGACACAAATACATTAATAATAACACTAATATTCATTATATAAAAGCAGCTATATTGCATGGAACGTTGTAGCTGAATTACTGGTTTATATAGTTAATCTACTCTAAATATTTATTTAGGTTTATTAAGCATCTTTATTAAACTGTAAAATTTTCCAATTCATTAAAGAGTGTTATTCGTAATGAATGGATGATGTTTTGTGTCCAATTGCCGGCAATTAAGCACGGCAAAGCCCCATCATCCCTGCTCCCCCACTTGCCGGCTGCCATGCAGGCGAGGCGAGCTACTGCAGCCTGGCGCTGTTTTGTTGGCGCTTGCGGCTCCGTGGCAGCAACACGAGCAAGCAGAGCACCCCACCCACTCCCCATCGCTACTTCATTAATTTTCAGTCACAATCTATATTTTTCCTGATGGAGTCTCAAATGGAGTAGAAAACCGTATAAAACGTCAAACGTAAAGAGTTTTTTTTTTTATAACTTTTTTACTAACATTTTAAACAAACCCATAAAACTAGTTGACAATTATTACAAATTAAATTTTAAAGTCTTCTTAAATTGTTGTAATTTGTTTGCAATGTAATCATATCTCATCTATTAAATTTATGTTTTTGAATAAAAATAAAAATGAAATTTTGTTAAAAAATATTGGAAAAGATAAACAAACATTATTTTCTGTTTATATATACAATGTTTAATGAATTGATGTATACATTATACATAATATTTAGTTTGCAATAAATATTTAGTAAATTTTTTTTTCAGAAGTTTTACTGTCCAATATTATACGATAATATTTACTTTTATACTTTATATGTGTACTTAAAAAAAAAAAACAAACAAACAAAAAAAAAAAAACAGGTAATGATTTTTACGTAGCTAGCTTAAATTATTGTATACACTTAAAACTAGAATGGATACATTACAAAATTTATTAGTTTTTATTACGGCTGAAAATGACGTATGGAATTGCTATGTAATTTCCGTCAACTGTCACCACCACTCGGTCCATTAAAATACACATAGCAATATAACATATGGAGAGGCTTTAAATTTTAATTATTATTTGAAAGAGGGTTAAGTACCGTAACTGGAGAAAAAAAAAACTGTTGACAACAATAGGTTGTACATTGTAGCAAACTGTACGTATTGCATTACATCTGGATCGAGTGTGACTTGTTGTCCGTATAATCACTTACCGTTGACAGTAAGGAAGACCATGGCGCTAAGTCCCGCGCCGATGCCGTTGCTTGCCTCGCACATGTAGAAGCCCTCGTGCTCCTTGCCTACGTTGAGGATGTGGAGGGTTCCGTTCTCCAGCACGGGCAACGCTTCCTCTAGTGTGCCAGCCACGCCCGCGAACTGACCCGCTACCTTGCCTGGTGACACAATCACAGACACACCAGCATGATGAGACTGTGTTAAAAATGGACAACCTGTATGAAATTTTTTTATTACAGAAATGAATAGAGGGTACCAAATTATGCTTATCTGTTTCTTTCAGATTTTTTTGAGTCCCGGTATTATTTTTAAATAACTATTGAAAGTTCTGTAAGTTAAGTTGGCACCCCTGAATCCTTAATAAAAAGGATAGGGACTAGACGCCTATCGACACCTCCAGGGGGCGTGGCCGCACTTTCAATAATTATTTAAAAATAGTTTTGGGTCTCAAAAAAATCTGAAAAAATTCAGAGTAGAATAATTTGGTACCCTCTATTTATTTTTGCAATAAAATTTTTTCATGCAGGTTGTCTATTGCGTTGGACGAGAAACTACATGAAACTACTAAAACAATGAATACTCTGGCACGTATGTCATACTGTTATATATTCCATTTAGGTGTAACATTATTTTAATGTATAGACCTCTGATTTTTTGCCGCAAAATTAACAATGATGTAAAATCACTTTTATGAAACAACGCTTGCCAAATCTTTCTCCAACATGGTTGAATATAAATGAAATAGAGAGCAAATAAGTTGTTGGTGAAAAGCCTTATAATTTCTTATAAATCAAAACGAGTTTAGAAACAACAAATTTACATTGACAAATCCTTTCTGGGAACGTTTGTTTGCCGGGTATACAGATTAATGAAATTTTTCGTTAATAATAAAAGTTGTAGATTTAACAATTAAGCACAGTAATTAACCTGAACATAAGGAATCTCAATCATCTGAGAATATAATCAGAATAGAATAATTTATTGAGCATAAAAGTAAAATTAATTGCTGGAAATAATAATTAATTACTAAACAAGGACAATAAAAGAAAAGAAAAAAGAAATGAACAATTTAATTCCATTAATTCATTTTGTATTCTTATATTCATTTTGGAAGTGTCGGTAACATACGACTCAAGTTTTATCTTATCTAATTATAAAAGTTTTACTATATTAAATCACACCTGAATAAAAACACATGTATACCAAAAATAAATTTACTCGCGTCATGCTATTTCTAGTGTAAAGGTTTAAAAAAAATTCAAAAGAGCATAAAAGATTGCGGAAGAGAATGAATGCATTGAAGAGCATGAATGTAATCTTTGTAGTCAGAGAACGTAAAAAAAGGTCGTACATTTTAAGATGAGTGTAGTAAAGTAGGAAGGTATGCTGGACAGAACGTGTTCTGAACACATTTATTTCTCCCAGGCCAATTCAATGGTTTCGGTCAGGTTGAGGTCTGGAAAGCAATAGACGGAGCGAGATCGCTTGATCCATTATGTATTAGCACGCTGAGCAACTCGTAGTACAAAGCTGGAAGGGGTTATGGAAGTAGAAAGCACTGGCCAAGCAGGCAGCAGCAACGAAAGGCAGAACTGCTCTCACAGTTCGGTTTGCACGACGCTGCTGCAAGCCAAAAAGCTCTGTGGGTGTCTGGCCGCAACTTTCGCACACCGCGCGCGACAGCAACTTTGCACAGCCATTAGTTTGGGAGCTGCTGCCCGACTTCACCCTCTTCTCACCCCCTTCAACCCTCGACCATACCATTGCACAACCAGCACTGGCTCTCCAACGGCTCTGGTATATATATATGTGCTCTAAAATGTGTGTATCGATTCACATCCCTACGGGCTATTCTTTTCTCCACATCCCTCTTTTCTTCAACCCTCTAATGTCTCCTCTTGTCGTTTTCATCACAAAATAAAATATATATATATATATATATATATATAAAAAAAAAAGCACTAGCACTCCTTTTTCCCCCTTCATACTTGTTTTAAGAGGAATCTATAGTGATGCTGGCGGTATGGGAACATATTGTTTGAATGCCGAGGTTTGTAATTATGGAGAGTGCCATTGGTGTCCAAATGTTATATATCGAGTATTGCATGTACATATTAACAATAGTGTCTGTCAAGTAGGTAAGGTATACACTCTGAACTTACCTGGAGTCTTTCGCCACGTGATATGTGGTTGTGGGAAGCCATCTGCCTGGCACTGGATGGCTACAGGCTGGCCTGCAATCGCACTGGCGTCTCGTGGCTCAGAGCGCCACTCCGGAGGCACTGCAGGCAGCATCCCGAGTCAAATTCTTTTTCTTGCTCCAGCATAATGTGATCTCATCACAAACCCATTTAATTCCCAGTGGCAGTTTTAAAAGGGAAACACTTTAGCAAATTAAGCCAAAAAGTTTTTTTTTCTTTGTTTTTGTTTTTTTTTTTTGTTTTTTTTTTTGTTTTTTTTTTTTTTTTTGTTGCAAATAAATACAATGATTAAAAAAAGGGATGTTATTTTAATATTGAAATTTCATCATATTTAAGTAAATTATAATAAAAGAATTTTTCATTTTATTTGGCTTGATTGCCGAAGATTGTAATTAATATATATTATATTTATGTATTGTATATATAATATAATAATATCATAATATATACAACTTAACGCCAACAAACTGAAAAAATAAATTAGTGTGAATTTTTCGAACAATACTTTGCTGCTCAAAGAACCCACAGGTGACTTCACATAATATGGTAATGATAACAGTATTTGGTGGGATGAACGTTTCAAAGGTTCTCTCAGTCAAGCAATGAGCAAACTTGAATTTATAATTAAACTTATATATTGATAGACTACAAAGTCGAACAGCTTACACTCACAACTCTCATTTACTATGTTCTTTTTTCAGCATAATGTGATAATAGTTCTGGCAAAAACTGAAGATAAAATAAAAAACTGAAAAATTTAATTGTTTCATTCATTTCTTAATAATTTTTTATTAATCATTAATTTATTAATAACAAAATGAACCCCATAAAAATATTGAGTGTCATCTTTTTTACAAAAAAAAAATTTCTATCAATTAATTCACATTATTTTATTTTTAGAGTAAGTTGTCAAAGGATTATCATAATATTTTATATATATATATATATATTTTTTTTTGCGATTTATTTAACTTGGAAGTTCACAGTTTATATTATGTGTATATGAATTATTGGTGAAAAGAAGGAAACTATTTTTTTTGCGGTATTTAACACTTTAAATAAATAATGTCATTATTAATTGAAACTTTGGACTTAGCAAACACTTTTTAATTAAACAAGTAAGCAAGATTACTGAACTACTTAAGAAATTAACATGCTGGCAATCAGGCCACAATGCATAAACAGAATGTGTAATGTGCACCTTATATAGGAATTAAATACATGCATCTATAATGAGTCTACATAATTTAAATTTACTAATTAATACTTTTATTTCTAACTATATAACTTTGAAATATGCAGGTCTTTCATATAAAGTGTATTATGTCTGTATTGAACATGTCCTAAATTGTATAAAAATAATCGTATCCAAATTTTTTATTAGTCATGGCATTCTCACAACAAGCATGCTGTTTAAAAACCTCTCATGGTTTTCGTCATAAATTATGACAGATACACATTTGGATCATTCATTTCTATTTTCAATTAAAAGTAAATATTTATGCATAAAATAATATTTGATTTCATGAATCCAAATACGTATTATAATGCCATTAAGATTATTATAATATTTATTGTTATTTTTAAATAAATTATTATTATTAAAATTTTAAAACTGTATAAAAATATGTATTTTATGTGTTGTAAATATTTGAGGTACTTTACCGCTGATTTTAAGATGAGCTGTATAGCTTGTCATCTTTGCAGGATTTCGTGCAACACATGTATAATTGCCTCTATGGTGCAAAGATACACTATTGATGGTTAAAATACTGGAATATGTATTAAAGTCTGTTATGTGAATTAAATTATCATAATTATTAAAATCTGGATAAACTAAAGGTTGAGAATTTTTCATCCATGTAATATTTAATGGTAAATCGCCTTTCTTAATAATGCATTGCACTTGGACGCGTTCACCCTCGGTAATTTCTTGAAATGTAAACGGCGTTATCTCAGGGGGTACTGTAAAAAAAATGTGCCAGACCAAAGCAAAAAATAAAATAAACAAAGAGTATTAGATGTATAAGTATATATTGGGTGAGAGATGATGTGCATAATTTTATAAACAATAAAATACTGTGGCTTAAAAAAAATCAGGCATATTTGTGATAAATATACAAATGTTATGGTGAAAGGTTAGTGTTACGGTTACATATCATAATATATTCAGGCAGGCTAGTATATCTAGAGAAAAAAAAAGAGAATGAGAAAAATGTGTATATATAAGGTTTATAGGAAGTATATAGAAAAGGTATTGGTAGATACCACATCGATCTTTTGTGGAGTCTGGATATTTAGTGTCAACCACCACGCACAAGTTTGTAATATTTTAATATACGTTATCATCAATATTAATCAATATAGACCGCCTATCACAACCTAGTTTACTGTTCTGTTTATATATTTACATTTTAAATCCATCGTTATGCACAAAATACAAGTATCTAATAGTGGCAAGATTGGTAGTTGTTTTTTTTTAAAATGCAAATACATCAATCAACGTTTATTCACAATTCAAATATATATTATTCAACAATGTAGACTCATTTACTTCGAAGTGTATAACGTAAAAGTAATTATTACGTGATGTATGGAAGCTTACAATGTATATCATGCATGAATGCAAGGTACACGCAAAGAAAAATAAATATAAAAGTAAGATTCTGTGAAAACGTGTTGATTAAATTTAACATTAAGATTTTATTTACATTATTTTATAACATGCTTACAGTATATTTTAAAACAAATCTCTATCTTGCTTTAGAAATGAACAAATTAAACTTTTTTTATATTTTTTTAATCAACATTTTCTGAGACGAGAAAAAGTGAAACAAATTAATGAATCCAAGATCAGTCGTCACAAGTATTAAATTTACTTATCAGTCCGAGGATTTAAAAGACCTATTAATTTTCTTATCTAAAAATTAACGTAATGTTGTGTTCGGAGGGAAACGAAAGATTTATATATATATATTAATTTATATATTTATATAAATAAATGATATTGATACATTTATATAATAAATTTTTGTCGTGAAAGTAAATAGCCAATTCATTTTTTAAATACGCATAAATTTAAAAAAAAAAGGATTAAAATCTTTGAATTTATGGTTTTGATAAAGAGAAATCCAAGTAAATAACGTGAATAAATATTATATAGTTGAAGTATAAAAACGCTACTTAAATTTTTAATAATTAATAATAACAAAAATCAATATATGCCATGATTTGAATATATTCCCAACCCACGAGATTTCCTGATACATCTAACAAAGAAACGATTTTAGTAAAAAAAATATATTGAAAGTTTAAATTATTGTATTCAGCTTGTTGGCAAACATTGGTAAGATGCTTCATGCGGAGTCGAGTCACGTGATATTGTTTGTTATTCACAGTTTGCATCCAAGAAAGCCAGCAAGGAATATATATGTTCACGATACACTATATTGCAGTTTCAACCTGCTTCTTTGTGTGATGTATCGAGGGAAATCAAAAATACAGAAGACATTAATTTATTGATAGTGATTTTTCTTTCGTTGTGAAAATTGGTGATAGGTGCCATCAAGAATTTGTTACGTCACTAAAGGAACCCAATATTATTTGTTGGAAACAGGTAAAGGTATTTTAGTTTTAAAGGGAGGTGGAGATTGTAGGAGAGAGAGAGAGAGAGAGAGAGAGAGAGAGAGAGAGAGAGAGAGAGAGAGAGAGAGAGAGAGAGAGAGAGAGAGAGAGAGAGAGAGAGAGAGAGATTGAAAGAGCTATGATAATATTGTAAATAAATCATATATCTTGCCGATCTACTCCGCTTCTCATCTAAAACTACATAAAAATATCGTGTGATGCAACAAAAACATTGGTATTACATAGGAGACGATCGAGTGCAGTGCAGCAGGCGTAAAGGAATATCATAATAATAGTTACTCCATAGGTCACAAAATTGTAATCAAGTCTTAATCTATAACACATCAAGTTTGTAAATGTACAATGTCATTCCATTGTTTTATTGTAGTTTTGTGACCTTCGGTGTATTGCTGGTTAATTGTGTTGCAGTATGTGAGATGCAGTGGCTGCAGGCTATGTGAGGGAGGGGTGTGATTCAATCTGCTGCAAACGGAGTAAGAGACAAGAGGATGTTAGGGTTACCGTTGACTGCCAGCTGTACAGAATGAGATGCAGTAGCAGCAGCGTTTCGCGCAGTACAAGTATAGCTGCCACTATGACTCGTCGCTAATCTTTCGATCATCAAAGTACTCGAATAATCTCCTAAGCTCTTGATGCTCAAATCAGGAAGAGGAGCAACTGATTCACCATCCTTCAACCATTCAATTGCGAGTGGAGGGTCACCTTTGGTCACCACACACTGGAGACCTATCCGTTCTCCCAAATGAAGGTTATTTTGAATGGAAAATGGATAAATGCTTGGTGGTTCTGGAAAAAAATAAGTTAAAAAAAATAACGAAACAAGTTTTATTAATGATAAATTACATAGTTGTAAAATAAAAATAAATGTACTGAAGATAATATATATTATAAAAGGTATAATAATAATCCATGTTTCATGCTCTCAAACAACATGCTGTATCGAAGCAAGCTGAAACAAAATTAAGCATGTAAAATGTATTCATGTTCTATTGAAGAACCTGAAACAAAATAGAAGTATTAATAAAGACTGGAAGTTTTTCGAAGAAATTTCTTTTCAGATTAAATACGGTTGGTTTTTGCAAAGTCAAATTATTTTAAATTGCTATTTTATGTACTTAAATTTTTTTAAGTGGTAATTACATTTAAATCTTTAAATCAATATTCTTTCTTCTAAAGTTGGCTTCATATAAATGGAATTTTTACGATCGAGCATTGAAAAAATAATATCATTTAGTATTGTTCGTTTTTTTTAAATTACATGCAAAATAATTAAAACAATAAAAAGTATGCTTAATTTAATCTTCTATTATTGTTGTTAAATTCAACCAAACTCAATTTTATAATATGTAATTACATTTTGTTTTTAATACGTCGTATTAAAACGTGAAGTTAAAAATCACAGTAATTAAAAGAGGTCTGTTCTAAAAAACTGATGAGATAATAACTTTATCATGCTTTTATATTTTTATTATTTTATTTAATTGATAGTCAGGCGAGGGTAAAGGGGACTGGGAAAGTGGGGAAGAGAAGGGGTTTAAACACCTATAATATTATATGTAGTATATGTACTGTATGTCAGCCAGTCGGTCATGGCATAACTCGATCGCGCCTCATATCTCGACCGAGCAGTGCGCATATATATAAACTGGACCACACCATAAACGATAGATAATCATAATATCTCTAATCCTATACAATCTGGCTGTCACAAAAGGGTTGATGAATTATTATACCATGCGCGGCCTACTTTGATTATTTGTCATGTACTGTATAACATAAAACTGAAAACAGTCAACTTGTATAACTCGATAAACTAAAATTGTATTGCTTTTATTACTTGATAGTGTTCCATAACAATTTTTAACTTTATTTATATTTTGGAGGAGGAAATAACAAAGTATAAATATATATAATATGTATAGTGTTATATATATCCACATTTTATTTTTAAAGACAATTTCTGTGACTGACATAAAAATTGTTTTCTCAGTAAGAACTAGTAAGCTTTCAATTTGCTGACAAAAGGGAGAAAAAAAAATTCTCTCTCAATTCGCAATACAAAAGAAAGACTATAACATGCCGCTTTGAATGTGTTGAGATCTAAAAAAATATTTTATCTACGTCATCGTGTAGAAATATAATTGAACACCAGTAATTTTAAGCACCACGTATATATAAGGTACTGCATGTATGTACACTGAGCTTTATTTAAGTTAGAACGGAAGCTATAACTGCACAGGCTCTGCTGATTCAAATGTACACTTTGTTTCGTCGGGTTCGGACTACTTCGGTTTGAGTTCGGTCAGTGGGGTTCTTCGTTACAAATGGTCTTCCAATGACTATATTTCAAATACGATGAAAACCATATTAAATTTTAAATTGTAACGGCAGTGTATTATACGCTAATTTCTGTGCAATCTCTGCATGCATTTCCTTTGCGCTCGGTAACAAAACCTTATCGTGTCAATAAAAACATGCAGTAGCTGCCTCAAGAGCATGAAGTGAGGTGTGTTGCCTATATTGTTTATATTGTAATTAATGTACGATCGAAAAGCAATAAATAAATATGAATATACTAATAATCGGGGTAACAAACCATCATACTGGCATTGAACTTAAATAAAGCCCAGTTTATATTGTATAATAATAACATGTACGGAGATCAAACAATTAAAAACGATAGTGATGCTTTTTAAAGTTTTCTATAACGTGTATTTTGAAGTCAAAAGTTTCTTAAAATTAATAGAGTGAAATTCACATCACTGATAACGTAATCTCATTGCTTTGCTTTGTACTTTCTCCTCCTCCAATATTTAAGATGACATGTAGCCGTGTTTGTCTCGAGGCAAGTAGACTTTACCGACTTTATGCGGGTTATTATTCTGATAACTCTGAGACTCGTAGCTCAAGCTATTTACGTTAAATTCTCGTGCACGTGGCCATCGATTAATTACGCTAAACAAGATCGAAGATCGTGTAAGAGTGATTATTTGTTTAAATTTAATCGATATTTGGATTGAAAGTAGTGGTTTGAATGCAACAAATTTTCATATGTAAATATATATTCTTCTTTTGAACTGTATCATTCTTAATTATATACCATTATTTTTAATGATAATTCAAGAAAAAACATCACTCATGCTGTTTGAACATGCGTTTTATATTAATTTTCTACAGTCTCTACACCTATTGATAAAACAAACAAACTTTTGGTCTTTAAAATTGTAGGAATAAAAGAAAAGTATACTATATAGCAATAAGCTATATTAAGATGATTAAACTATCCAGTTAATATTAATAGTTCAGTTTCTTCAAAAGCATGATGAAGTTTTCTCCCTGTAAGCTTGGAAGTAAAAATTAAAGGTTCTTAACATTTAAAAGAGAATGCTAATATATTTCAAAAGTAAATAAATTACTTTTGAAACATATTAAACGTGAATAAAAGCAAATGTTTATTTTTACATATTCGGGAACCTTAGAGTTAATAGTATCCATGTGCCTTAAAGGGAAGGTAACACGCTCAATGTTAAACAAAATAAAAAATAATAATAAAAAAATAATAAAGAAACAATTGCCCCTCAAATAATTAATGCCTTGAAAAACATGCATTTTATTATAGCAGCATCAAAAAAAGATAAGACAGCATCCGGAAGAGCAAGTGACAAACCACATTAAGTTAAATTTATACTTTACCATGATATAAAATATAATAATGATAATGTTATCGCGTGTTGATGCTGATGTGATGAAATTGAGATCGTTGTACGATACTTTACATTTCCTCTACCAATTATCATCATCGATTCTTCGCTACCATGCACATCGTTATTATAATTTATTGTATTAAATATCGATGGTTGATGTTATGCTTCTATACATTATTGATATTGCATGCAAACTTCTTTCGTTTCCATTTTACATAGAAGAAGAAAACACAATCACTACGCCCTTTTGACGGCGTTAATTACAAAAATATAGGGAAGGTTGAAGTTTTACAACAACTGTCTTGGAAGGCGTGTTACTTTTCCCGGCTCAACTTGGAAGTACCTGTATAAAAAGAGTTAATTCACACATAATTTTTTAACATTTCCACTGGACATTCGCCCTGTCATCACTTATATACTTTTACTATCACTTATTAATTTTAATATTGTGTGGTGCACAGGCTGCACAGTCCAGATAAAACACTTTGACAAATCACACCGCTCGAGGTTTAGGCAACTTGTTCAGCTTAAAAACGGAGCGGGTTACCTTCTCTCGCCAGCTGATGGGCTAACAACTAGAGCTTAGGCTATAGTATATATAAACTTAAGGATACATTTCAGTGAGAACGTCTATATACGATCAATTATACTCGTTAAAAAAAATAAATGGTGTATTGGATACATATGGAAGCCTCTTTCTCATTATTTGTTTAAGGATTGACCTCAGTTGATTGAGATCTTGGAATTGGCCCCCTTAAATGCTACAAAATTTGCAGAGAACTTAGAACTCACCATCAATAGATGGCGTGCAAATTTTGAAGAGGATCGGTCTTATCAGTTTTGAGAAAAATGAGGTGGAAGTTTAACATTGGCCTTATGGACGGAAACCGGAAATGGAAATATTGTAAGAAAACCACCCCCTTGAATCTGCTCAAACCATAAGCGATTAAGTTTAGAGCATTCTCGAATCTTTAAAATTTACATTTATTTCATTCGATTCCGTCCGACAGAAATTTCCTTTGACTCGCATAGTAACTGAGGTCAATCATTAAAACAAATTTCTTGTTTATTTTGGAAAGTCAAAATAGTATAATTTGTGATATGTCTACATAATGGTGGGTCAAGTTGGAGGGAGGTCTGACCTGTGACATTGATGTCGACACTGCCGCGGTCCGAATGGCCCTGTCGGTTCTTCGCCTCACACGTGTACGTGCCGCGGTCCAGGCGCTGCTGCACGTTGCTCAGCTCCAGCGTGCCGTTAGAGTGGACGGTCTGACGCCGGTTGGTCGGCAGGAGGCGACCGTCTACATCAAATACCATCAAAATACCTGACGTACCGGAGGAAAAAAAAAAAGGAAACGCACCATAGGAAGCTTAATGCGTAAATTATAATATGGAATATTTAAACATCAGGGAAGGAAGAGACTATTGATTAATTTGAGCCACACGATGCGAAATAGTAATAATTCACACAGATATTTTTTTATAACTTTCATAATTTATTAATATTTTATTAAATAATAATTATTTAATTTATTCTTTGCAAACTTTTGACTGAATATTGTTGTACACATTCAAAATCGCAATTCAGTCAAATTGCACCTCTTTTAAATGTTTATATATATTCTAGAATATTTTTGTTGCACTCCATTATTATAATACGCCGTAACAATAATGTGTGTCAAGTAGAGCATGGATGGTACTATTATTAGCTTATTATACACATCCTTATTCACCATATAATTATAATAGGTACGTTTATCAGTGCAACAGCGTGAATTGAATAAATACTTCATTACAAACAAATTGCAAACAGCTGAAATGCTAATAAATGCATTGTTGAAGACCATGCTATAATATATATATATATTATGTATATGGAAATGTATAATATGGTTGTATAAACCTGTTGAAAGTGTTAATTAAACTCAATGATGCAAAAGTTTTACGATGCGAGTTCAATTTTTAATTAAAATATGCCAAATGCGAGAAGAATGCTTGGAATGCAGTTTCTAAATTTAACGCTCTATAGCGTTCATGTCTTCATGTCACTGTAGCCTATATGACAATATTCGAATTCTACTCGTCACTTTAAAATTGTAGGTATTATCTATGACATAGTTTGTAGATTGATACTGCAGCTGATAGAGGATTCACGACTTACCTTTCTCCCACGTGATGGAGTCGAGTGGGTAGCCTGCTGCGGGGCATGTCACGGTTAGCGGCTCGCCTGCCACCGCCGAGATGGTTGGCATTTTACGGATCATGGGAAGGCCTACGAACAACCATATTCAAAATGATTAAAACACAAGTTAAATTTCGTTGCAACAAATTTAATACGTCATACATTTTATAAATTCAATTCAATTCTTTATTGGTCATTTTCAATACTTACAGACACAATCATAATGAAGGTACTCTGCATGCATGAAATAGTGACACATTGAATATTAATTTTACTTTTCGGACTTTTACCTTTGCCGGTGTTCGATGTAATCCTTCTGTGTGTAGTATGTTGCGATGGTCACTTAGTGTTCGTGCACGTCACTTACACTTGCATGTACGTACTAACACATAGAAGGATTACATCGAATACCGGCAAAGGTAAAAGTCCGAAAAGTAAAATTAAAATTAAATATGAATATCCTTTGCATGAAAAAGTTATTTACTAATGGTAAGACACGTCCAAACACATACCTAAAAACTAAAAGTAATATATTATAAAAACAAATTTTTAACAATAATACTTTTACGGCATTTTTAAAATCTTCATACTGTGGTAAGAGTTTTATATACAGTGGAAACTTATTATGTAATCTTATAATCTAATTGACATAGAATAAGGTACCTTATTATAAATCTGCAATCTACACTGTGCGGGTGTAATTATTATGTACTTAAACACTAAAGAACAACATAGATCCGCCTCCAAGTGACGTGTTTTCACGCGAGGGCGTGGTTTGTATAAAATATATGCTATAATTATTACTATATATATGTAAGAGCTTCACCTGGGCGTAATAAGACTAATAAGTATGGGTGCTCTAGAATTTAAATCTTGCTGAGCTCGCTAGTCCTGATTACTATAAGAGCTTATTTCTCTCACAGTCAGTGAACATTACATTTAATTTTCTAATTTTTATTTTTCTTTTCCATCCACATGTTTCTACAGTAGGACGCAGGATAAAGAAAGAAAGATATGTATGAATACATTCAATCCTATATTTTGTCAAAATATATTAAATTCTCGTGAACTGAAAGACGAACATGTTTTACGTTTTCAATGGATCACCGTCGAAACAAACACGTGATTTTAGGGAACCTGAATGTCACTATACCGGATATAATTATAAGTTATAAGGAACGTTTTTGTGTTACGATGCAGACGCTGGCATATCACATGTTACACACTAACTTAATTGATATGACGTAACAATTCATCATCTCACCGTGGGGTTACGTAACTTTATCAAAACAGATTCGCGACTTGAATACATTCTGTTCGTCATGTTCATGTGAAAAATGTTCACTTTTCCTTCATGAGAGTTTGTATTTGAACAAAATCTAGGACTGAATGCGCAAGTTGCTGAATTTAAATGATAAAAATATAATACGCGAGATTTACGGTGCCATGGAAGACAGACAAGTTTCTCAATAATTATGCAAAGTTAGCGTCAATCAAACTCAAAGACACTATATACATTCAAATACTTATATAACCTGTTCTAGTGGAAGCCTGATTATCTTCCTGGGTAAAACTCCTTCGTGAATCGAATAAAAAAATTGTGTCTTTTTACCAGCATGTCTTAGAGAAGTGGAGAATGAAAAACTATTTAAGGAAAAATTAAAAAATATTCTTATAAATAAGGAAATGTATTCTGTAAAAATGTATTTCAATAATAAGTTGCCAGAAGATATACTGTCTAATGTTTTTTTTTAATTAATTGTATTTATAAGTCGTATTTGAATTTGATATTTTGATAATTTTGTGAATTATTGTTTCATTTTGATATTGTTTTGTGTTATGTAATTTTAATGTTATTATTAGAAATGACGTAATCCATGTTGTACCTGTACAGCCAGTTGATTGAATAAACGAATTAAATTTAATTGAATCCAATAGTAATGAAATTTCATTTTGATCTTGAACTCTAGGAGGTATGATGCTTTACATTAATTAAAAAATATAACGCCTGAACATTCGAAGAAAGTATTAAAATAAAAATAAAAATGTTGTTAGTAAAACTCAAGTGACATTGCTAATCCAGATTAAGTTATTACACAATTTTGCAGCTTGTCTAAATATTTAATGGAGTATCGATCTCAATTTTTTAATTGCAGAAATGGATAGAGGGTGCAAAGTTATGCTACCCTGATTTTTTTCAGATTTATTAGAGCCCGGGAACTATTTTTAAAAAATTATTGAAAGTTCTTTTTGTGACGTCATGAGACGCCGCTCCTTAAGAAAAAGATAGGACTTGCCGCCTCGTGACGTCATGAAAAGGACTTTCAATAATTTTTTAAAAATAGATCCCGGTCTCAAAAAAATCTGAAAAAAATCAGGGTAGCATAACTTTGCAACCTCTATCCATTTCTGCAATAAAAAATTTGAGCTCGATACTCCATTTTATTTATAAATCTCTTTCATTTTTGATAACATTTTAATTTTCATTGAATAAATTGAGGTTGAGCGTGGCGCAGTGCATTGATAGGTTCTCATTAGATCAATGAAGTCAAGCTTCGTCAAGCGTGGCTATATA
The DNA here is from genome assembly GCA_949825025.1 of Siphlonurus alternatus. NCBI lineage: Eukaryota > Metazoa > Arthropoda > Insecta > Ephemeroptera > Siphlonuridae > Siphlonurus > Siphlonurus alternatus. Next base: position 9,549,095 of record OX463788.1, read on the forward strand.
ATACTTGGATGGATGACCGTTTCAAGTAAAAATTACGTTGCTCCCTCCCTGGGATAAATTCATCTCGCTTTCTACCCAGTGCAGTGATGCACTTGTCTGTGGTTCCCCATGCAGGCTTTGGACATCACTTTGGTCCATTGATAAAAATTAGAGGTGTCCGTCCTGACTGAGGTTTTCCACGGTTCTCTCAGTCTCACCTCAGCGAATGCTGCGACGCCTAAAAGGCCGTGGCCACATATCTTTCCCCCTCTTATCCTTAACCCATTACTCCGCCTTGAGCTCCAAGCTCATTGTGAGATATATATATTTTTATATAACATTAAATGGCACACATTTTTCTCTTCGTGTATTTTTGCTACACATTCTAATATCCGTAATTATTGGTAAGTAAATTGAACAATAAAATAAAATATAGGAGTTACAGACACAAAAATAGAGCTATATAGCATTTTTTAAGCATTTTAAATGCAGAAGATAAAATAAATTTTGGTGTTTCAACGTTGTATTTATTGTGTAATATCAGAAAAATGAGTGAAAATAAAAAATATTTTCTCCTGGTCTGGTTGAGTTCTCTCTCTAGCATCTCCATTAAATTGTTCCTAGCTTTACCCATCACAATGGCATTCAGCTTTGATGTGATGAAAAACAACATCAATTACAATATACTCGTATACATTTGTATAACGTTATATACAATATTATATTTTGTATTTTTTTTTTAATTTTTATTCACATTACATTTTTTCACTTAAAAGTTTATAAAAATGTATTCTCAATAAACACGGGGTGTTAAAAACGTGCTGGACCGGTACTGGCAAGCACTGGACCAATATTTGACCAACAGAGTTCTGAGAATTGTTCATAATTTAAAATTCGAAAAAACGGTGCGTGTGCTATAATATCATCCAATAATGTAACGTGTGTTAGAAAAAAAGTAAGTAAGTATCTATACAAGAGAATGCTAGTCTAAATAGTCTGGTAGTCTAATATAATATAGTAGTCTCGGCTCACTTCGCAAAACATTTCATTGATCCTTATTAAATTTGCTTTTAACAGTAAATAAAAAAAGAACCCAAATAAAAACAAAATTGTGATTTTGTATACATTTGTGAGTTTGTTGGAGAAAAATGAATTTACACAATCATGAAAGTTTGACACGAACAACGAACAAGATTTCTTTTCATTGTTTACTTTTAAAAACGTTTGACATTATAATAAAACAATAATATTTATGTATATTGTATACATAACATGATTGGATGGATTTTATTGCTTTATTTATACTATGACTTAAAATATAATTTAATTTCTGCTGATTGTATGTTATAATTTAGTGTGTTTGTTTGTTTTCCATTAAATTTACAACAAAATTATCCATTTATTTATTTTTGTTTGTATTATGTCGATCGGTTTTACAATATTCAATGTTAATTGTCTATATAATATAGCAAGGTAGAGAAATAACCCTCATACTCATTATTTAAAAAACAATCGACTGGTTATATAAAATCGTAAAAAAAAAAATATGTCCAAAGATTGATATTTATGTTATAGTTTCATAACAAGCATGTTGGCTTAATTTTCATACTAAAAAGACAACACTAAACATTTCCATTATTTATAAAAATCCCAACTGAAAATTGTATCGTTGTTAAAAGTATACAGCAACACAGCCATAAAATCGAGATATGCTATTTTCAAAGTTAAGCTAGAATGGCTAAATTTCGATTTTTTTAGTTGCTACTCTCTATACATTTGCATAATATTAAAAAAAAAAAAAACAAGTAATGAATTTCATTATACCAGAGAGCTTTCCAGTAAAAAAAAAATTCGATCAAAAGTTAAAGAAGAGATAATTATATCTATATATTGAGCATAGAAAGCGGCATGCACCCTTTGGAATGTTTAATAATCATCATGAAAGGAACAACATAATTAAATTTTATTCTAGACTATTATACTTCTGATTTTTTTTTGTGATTTTTTTTTGTGATTTAATTTACAAGATTCTTTGATTTCATCATTCTTGAGAATTGCTTTTGTATTTCAAAGCATGCATGTTGTAAATCTGCGATGCACTCAAGATTGAATTCCATGCAAAGAGACATTGCTTTAGAAAAGAATTCCATGTCATGACTGAAAGTTTTATGCTGCTTCAAAAAGAAAATGACAGGGTGGTGTTCGGATGGATGGTCGTGACCAGGCACCGCCGGAATGAGATTTCCATGACTGCCTCAGTCACAGCTAGGCAAATTTTGGTTTGGATTGCTAAGGGTTGACTACCCAGGTTATTTAGAAGGGACCCACAAAATTCTAAGCAATGCTAGGTCGGATTCACGAAGAGCGTGAAAATTAAATTCTAATATCACTTGTGATCAGTACCCTACAAGTCCTACAATGCAATTGAAAAAAGTGCCACTGTATTATATTAATCAATTGCATAGCCAAGAAACAGTGTAGTAGACACAAGTCATGTAATGGATAATAAATATATATTTTAAAAACAGCTAAGACTGGTTAGATTTACCGTATATGTGTAGAGGCGCAGCATGCTCAACTCGTCCCGCACGGTTCGATGCAAAACACTGGTACGTTCCTCCGTCCTCAACACGCACCTTGCTGATGTTTACATGGCTGATGACGTCACCTGCCAGCGTTACGTACTGACCAATCACGAATCTGCAAAAAAAAACAAGAAAACAAGCACCCTATCAACACCCATCATCATGCTATGAATTTTCCAAAATAAAATTCATTTTGACTTTCTTTTTCTTGTAACAGAAAAGTGCTCAGTTTTTACAATAATAATGAAAATAATTTATATATTTTACGGTAGACATTTAATTTTGTTACTTAAGAAAATTCACTTTTATAGATGTTCCACATAGCTATTTAATAACACTAACAATCTTAATAACTTAAAATAAATTTTAATATATACTACATTATATATTTCTATTATCTATATTTAATATATTATATGTATGTTGACGTTGCTCTATCACTCTCTTACTTTCTCGTTGCTATTCTGTTATGTTGTCAGGCACTCTCAAGTTATTCTATAATAGTAGAGAGTAGAGAGAGCACCATACCGGATAAATCTTCTGAATGAACTTGGTAACAAATTCAATTCAATGAGCAAGCAAGTGCAACCCTACAAGCGACAGTCAAAAGTGAGACCGTCTTGTGGTAAATAAAGCGGCTTGTGTGCCCACGTCTCGAGGTAGTGAACTCCTTCTGCTCAATTGGCTGGGGAGAAGTCGGCGACGGAGATTCTGCTCTGCCATTGCTGCTGCTTGTCATGGAAGCAGAATCCAATCTGACAAAACCCAAGGAAGCTTAGCTCATGTAATTAAATTTATATATAAAAAAAAAGTGGCAAGCCTCACACTTTGAGCGAGCAGGCAAGTGCGCAGCTTCATTCAGCCTGTCCTTGCGACTCCTGCGTGCCCTTGGCAATGTCTCGGTAGCAACTTTGAGATGTCACCAACACTGTCACAGCACTGGCTTTCTATTTGTTCACCGTCGTTGTAGATTTAGCTCGACTCGTGATCGATTGAAACAAGACACGTCAACCGTAGCGTATAGATAAGAGGTCAATATATACGCACAATTCAAGCGTCTGCAACAAATCTTTACGCTGTAGTCTTTTTTAATCAATAATCTCAATACATTAGGAAACACGGTATAATTTTTCAACTTTCTGAAACTGTTAGTGAGAAGACTACTAATATATAGATATTGACATTTTTAGTAGTGATTAAATGTTTTGTTTTTTTTTTTATTGAAGTGACAAATTTTTATTTAATCTTCTTTCACTTTATAAAATTGTTTGAAAATTGAAATTAATTTAACTGATGGAAATTCAGAACATATAATATACATACACAGAGCACTGCTGTTTTTGTGTGTGTTTTTAACACTTTATTTGCATGGAAGCCCGGAGCATTGTGTGGACAATGATGTGCTTTAATTGACAACGTTTCCCTTAATTCTGTGTTTTGGATATATAAATATTATTATTTTTATTTAATAAAGCTTGTTATATATACTGTACTGATTACTGATTGACAGTTGCGAGTTTTCTCAGCATTTTGAAGTTTACATGTAGAAAGTAAAATAATTGTTTCTCAGTCAGCAAGAATTTATAAAGAGAGATACAGAAAGAGTGTACGAGTTAGTAATGAATCTAATGAAGTTAATTTTTTATTCATTTTATCAAGACATCGATTAAAATTGATGACTTTTAATTAATATATAAGATAACGTCTCATGCGGGAGGTTTAATGATTGCAAGTAGAATTTTTTATACTAGAAGTAAATGCGAAGTATAGCCAACAGTAGTATGTACGGGCCTTAAGTCAGCACAAGTCAGATTTGAATCGCGGCAGTTACGAGGCGCAGCGCGGGCGGCTCGCTGTAGACACTCGCGACTGTCGGGGTAGCTCCACGTCCATCTCAGCAACAGGTTCCCGCTAGCAGCCCTTGCGTCGCCACCGCCGTTTGCAGCTCTCTCTCTCTCTCTCTCTCTCTCTCTCTCTCTCTCTCTCTCTCCTGCTCCCGGGGCAATCTTTCAACTCCCCTCGTCGTCTCCCGACACACTCTCTTCTTTCTCTCCGCAAGATGAATAGCAAGCAAGTAAGCTAACACTTAACATCCGCCAAGTGCTTATTAAATACCAACTTATAAAATCTTATTTTTTTACCTGCACTTTTAGTGTAAAATAAATTCACTTTTATCCAGCTTTGAAAAAATAAAAAAATAATTATAAAAAAATTGAAAACGGTTGTACAGTGCCAACTTTGAGTTATTTTGTATACATTTTAAATTAATTAAGTGAGTAATTAGTTTGCTAATTAAAAAAAATAAATGTAGCAGAAATAGAATGTTATATATTTATAAACATATATTTTAAGCATGAGAACTTTAATAGTCTGTACTAATTGAAAAACTGTAGCCTCCTATTTTACGTATATTTCTGATTCATTAGTGTATGGACTTACCTGTCACTTTGTGGTAAGGGAAAACCATCAAGGCTCCAGTGAAGTTGCGGCGTGGGTTGGCCAGTGGCAATACACTTGAGTGAAACGTCTGGACCCGGCTGCAGAGTTTGCTGTATAAATTTGTATACCAGTTGGGGCTTGGAGGCTGAAACAAACATGATCACAAAAATATGAATGTAATGGCTCGACTTACCAAGGTTATCAAAAATATATATTTAACAATATCAAAACAATTTTATGTATTAAATATAAACCCAGTTATGTTTTTCGTTGTATTGTTTTTTTTTTTTATTATTAATAATAATTGTTTTATTTTTTTATGCGGTAGTATCAAGTTCAGAAAGTTGAGACAAGAAGAAGATTTGTTAAAAAAAAATGAGATAATGTTTGAGAGTTGTTGGATGCTTTTGAGAAGCTTGAGCGAGTTGACACGCCACGATGAAGAGTATCTATGGTCGCCAAGGCAACAGTAAGGACGGCAACGGAGGCAGCCATTGACGGAACCGAGATGAAGAGGACAGCCAACAACAACCAAGATGGCTCGCCGTCTGCTCTTGTTAGCCGCTGTCTATAACATCAGAATGATGTAGCCTAATCACTGCCTGCCTGGCCGAGAAGCAGAAGCGAAACGTATCCGTTTCCATCATTTTATATGACGCACTCAACCATCACATATGGGCGCTGGCTCGAAAAGACAGCAAGAGATGGATCTAGGAATAAATCGAACCTCCAGTGCCATTTTAAGATGATATATATAAAAAGTATTATATAATACATCATATATATAATATATAAAATATAACATACTGTAATATTTGATCACTTTTCGCGTTGCAACATAAATATATATCAAATTTATATAATCTGATGTTGTTTCTTTATGCCCACGTATATATATAGGATCTTGCTTCCAGCTAGAGTAAGCCAGTAAAAGTAAGTTTTTCTCGTCTCATGTTGCCAGGCAACGAGTCCAAAGTTAAGACACTTGACTTCTAATGCAGCGAAGCAGCAAAAAAGATATTCCCAGCCCTGCTTTTATATACTTTATATAATTTGTAGAATTCAATTTTTAATATTCTTGAGCTAAAACAAGAGAATAATGTACTAAATTTAGAGTTAGGTTTAATTAAATAGTACTTAATCTCATGTGATAATAGGAAGTTGATTACTTCAATATAATTTTAGTGCTAAACCCCCCGAAAATATAATCATGAATTCTGAACGTAATTGATATTATTGTACATAAGATGCTTATTTTAATCTAAATTATATAAAATAAAAAAATCTTTATTTATTTATCATAGTATGAACTATAATGAAATATTTCATATTTTATTGTAAAGGTATGTTAGTTATGTTTTAATTTGTGTAACGTCATTGTTTTGTTCCTTTCTTTTCTTAATTGACGTAACCCAAGTAACCCAAGTAACCCAAGTTCGTCTATATAAAATATACAGCCTAAACGATTGAATAAAGAATTTGAATAATACAAATACTTACATACTAATTTTATTAATTAACTTTAATATTGTTACACTTCGGGGTTTCAAAGTAGTATACGTATAATTATTATAAGTAGATTAATATATATATATATATTTAAATTCAATTTTTTTATTCAGTTTAGATTGTACATAGATGAACTTGGATCATGTAAATTAAGAAAAGAAACAAACAAAACTATCACTACGTTTACATGACGGTGTTTAATACGGATTAGTTGACGACGGATAATGTTATTCTTATGAGGCGTCGTCAACGGATACGCATTAAACACCTTCATGTAAACGTAGTAAATTGACACTACACAAAAATAACATATGTATAAGAACTATCATACCTTTACAATAAAATATGAAATATTTATTACTATAGTAAATAAATTCAAATACAATTTTTTATATTTTATATAATTTAGTATCTTATATTATATCTTATGATATTGAATAATGACAACATCAGTAAAAAATTCCATCCTATATATAAGATGCAAACTAATTAACGAAGCTTTTTCTTTGATCTCTAAACATCGAAAGAATAGAGCTCTTATCAAACGGCATGCATCTTGTTTTGCATAATTATATAGTGGTCTTATATTCTACGCTAAAAATTATTTTCTCGGTAGCTTTGGAAAATACATCAGCTGCTAAACTTGTGAAGGACACAACAATCTAAAAACACAGGAGGAAATTAAGTCCTGCTTATTTTTAGGACACATTTAATTATTTATAGCAAGTTATATAATATTAATTAATATTACAAAAATTACAAGAACCCTTTGTGCTTGATTTAACCAAGTATTAAATAAGCCTGTGGCTGAGCTTTGTGTTTATTGTGAGAAAAGATAAATTTCCATAGAACATCTGGCTTTAAAGAGCTATTTGAAACAAGAATTATGAAGAAATATGCATGAATGTAAGCAAATTTATGCCCATTCTTGTATAACTAAAATAACTCTTTAAATGAAACCTTTTTGTATAAAATATAATATATAGAATTTTATGTGAAAATTACAACCTTATAATTTTTTGCTTATTTATTTTTAATTGACGGAAAATGAAATGGCTCGTACAGTATGAATAATTTTTTTAAGTTCTAGTTAACTTAAAAAATGGTTATTTTTTCCATGTTAATAAAATTATAATCCCCATTGCAAGAATATTAAAACGATGCCCTTGAACAAAACGAAACAAATAAAATTATACAGTACTTAACTATGGTTCGATGCGAAATTTGAATTTTACTGCTCAATTCAAATAATAATATACTTACTTAATCATTATTAACATATAATTTTTTAGTATTGATGTTAAAGCTACAGAAGTTGATCGCAAATTTTAGTGCAATCATAGGGACTAAAATTTAGTTTCATTTCGTAAGTCTTCTCGACTCAAGTAAAATCCAAGAAGCATCCATTTGTAAATATTTGCAATGGACAACCTGTTTCAGATTTTTTTGGTACATATTTGGGTAAAGAAACATCAATGTTCATATGTATATTTTTTTCAGGTGTTTATGAACCCTAGAGCTCTAACACCCTTAAAATCATACTGCAAAATGATGTGACGTCATAGTCATGCACAGGCGCGTATCCAGGGGGCTGGAGGAGCCCCCCCATCGAAATTTTAGATTTAACATGGGCAATATAGGCATTTTCCCCACTCCATTTTTTTTTTTTTTAACATTGGCCTTATGAAGAGGGCTCCCCCGATTTATTTTTCTGGATCCGCGCCTGTTCATGCAATGACTTTCCTTATGCTTGCATATTAAATATTTGCATGATTATGAAATCACAACGCTTAGCGGCATAATTTATTTATTATATATAGGTGTTGGAAAGTTCTTGAATATACAGTATATATACAGTATAATATATATACAGTATATATACTGACAATACATAACTCGAGGTCCTCTATCTATATATTCAATAAACAAATTCCATGCAGTTTGTTCATTAATACAATTAAACCTGAATACTCTATAATACTTAAAGCAAATTGTATTGATTAAAAAAAGCTTCCTCTTTTGATTATTGACTTAAGGTTGTGTGATGATGCTTTAACTGGTTGCCGTAGGGGTATATCACGCGTGTATTTCTTCACACGGGAAACACGAACATGGGTCACCAGTGTGGATGGTAGGTAAGTGGACGAGGCAGCTAGGTGGGTCCAGTAAATGATAGCACACAAGCAATTGGCGCAGCAAGTGGGACACAGGGAGGATCGATGGAAGTGGCAACCCCACCCTTAAACTCACCATCACGTCCGACCGTCTGCATACCCACGCGTCGCCTTCCAGCCTAGCATTGCACTCACACCCACCATTAAGAAGAGCAAACACTATCCTCTTGAGTTCCTATCATGAGAGATAGAGGGGGAGAAAAAAAATACACACCTAACTTTCTGAACACGTTCTTAAATAAGAAGTAACTCTTCTGTCTTATTGCTGAAACGTGATGCTAGTCTATTTATTTTCTATAAATATATATTATAAACATATCAAAGTCTATCTTGAATTGCAATATTATATTGTAAATATATTATTTCATATGTACAATATTATAAGCTTCAAATAAAGTGTCCTTGCATCTGTAAAAATATTAATAAATTTTTTGTAAAAAAATAAAAAAAATTTGTCATAACATTAATTGAGGGTGAATTACTTCGAAAAAATTAGCAAAGCTTCCATACGTTATATAATTATTGAAAAAATAAAGCACTTAATAAAAAACACTAAGGCTTAAATGTATACGTATACATATACATAAGTACATGTATAGCAGTATATAACATGGAAAAACATTGAAAATCAAATAATGATACTTTTCATACTAAAAAGTTAATAACTGAAAAAATAGACATATTTGATTCAGTGCATTGTCATTTCGTTCTTCATTTATACGTGCAAACATGTTTTAGGTTTACCTTCGAAAATGAAATGGACCAATGACGTAAATCTTAATTCAAGCTTTATTATAGTGGGCACTTTTTAATACGTTGAGACATAAAGACAAATGTTGATAATTTGTAAGATTGCTAAAATATATATAGTGGAGCATTTTGTAATTGATTCTCTAACTATCATTTTATTTGTCACTATGTACCAGACACATTAGAAATCTTTATCGTATAACTTCTATAGCAACTTTAACATGTAGTTTTTTTCTTCCAGAATAAAACAATTATTTGGGGTGTTGTTTAACTTCCAATCAAGTTAGGGTGTTTAAGCGATAGTGCCGGGCCCTGGGCCAAGATCTAGGCGCCCGCTGGATCTTGTTAGCGATGTTACGGTCCAACGTCTCCTACTCAGCTGCGGGCAGAGCGGACTTCCCGGACAATCCCGCAAATAGCCCATCAGTACCATCACACAGCTTTCGGGCAGGTTCGCTCCTAAGCGCGGGTGGACACATTTTCGCGAGCATTCTGGGTGCTGGATGTCTTTCACCAGGGCAATTAAAGGCGAGGATGCTCTTGGGCTTCCCAAACCAATGTCTCGGTCGCCAAGAACCACAGGCCAGAGCTCACACTCGCAAGGCAACCCCCAACCCTAATGTCCTTCCTGGCCATGGCGAAGAAAAAAAAAAAAAAAGTAAGGAGACGATGCAACCTGCTGAACTCGCACGCTCAACTGGTTGCATAGTTGTGATACTCGCAGGCTGTGGTGCTCCCGCTAGGAACAACTACGTAAAAAACTTAGAACCTGCTTGTAAAGATGAGAATATCATTGAAATTAAACAATAGTTTGTTATTAATGATATTATAAACAGCTATCTATTTCACTTTATACAACTGCAATGAAAAATTTGCCATTTTAAAATCACGTACAATGCATTGAATACCTAATTATACTATAATGTACTGATAAACACTGAATTCAACTGTACTTGAGTCTAATTTTGATTTCTAATTTTGCTGTTGCTTTTTTCAGTCATGATAAATGCGCAGGAGACAGTCTCATTCTACCTCTGGAATATCAATGCTGACTTATGTCGAAACACGGTATTAAATAGTAAAAATTAAGTAACAATAAAAATTGTACACACAAAATTTAACTTGCGTAATTTAAGTATGTTACTAATATATATATATATATATATATATATATATATATATATATATATATAATATACATATCCTTCCTCCTTTTGCCAGTTCAGAGGCTCATCTTAAGTTTTTTTACATTAGGGTTTGTCATTTGTCGAACAGTTTACCACTAAATCTTAGATCTCTAAATGGTTCATTGTTTTATTCCAAGTTAAATTCTTATTTGGTTAGTCAAGTGTTGTAAATGTATAAAATTTTTACTGAAGTTTGTTCTACAAGTGATATTTTATTTACATTTGTTATTAGAGTCATTGTTATGTTTTCCTTATTCTTTATTATTAAATGTTAAACGGGGATGCTACTCGTAACTTCACGTTGCGTTTTGTTCTGTATATATATATATATATATAATTATATAGGACTGTGTAAGGATCACCCGCCAACTGTTATATATTATGTAACATGAGGAAAATATAATAAATAAAATAAAATATATTTGAAAATTAATCACTCTGCATCAATTCACCTTCATTCTTGGCATACCTCTAAGTCAATATAAATAAAGTTAAGCAAACCTCAATGCGTTTTCCCATTATATTGACTGCTGTGTCACAAGCACTGAGCTATGAAATTATTCTGAGTGTTCTCAAGATAAAAGGGGATATATATATATATATATATATATATATATATATATATATATATAGACGAGTATTAATACGATGGAGGAGACCACAGAATGTATTATATTTGTGCATTAGCGTCTGTGTTGTGTCACGGTTACGACTATAATATGAATGGAAATACATATCTTTTAAACTTAGTTCACCAATGTTGGCATTCGCTCCCTCTCTCACTGCATATTCTCTACCATATGATGGCTGGCACCAACTATACACTATATTGTGGGAATTCGATTTAATAGAAGAACGTCTCAAGTGGGTGAAGAACTTACTCAACGCTTCTACTTCACTCTTGTTTGGCACCACTGCAGAAAATGAGAAGTCTCGAAAGAAATAGAAGGAAGCAATTATTTCTCAAGAAGCTATCACAACGGTCACCGAATGACTTGCCTACCCTCCGGCCATGTCGCCGTCCCACAGGAAGGTTCTTCTTAAAAGTGAACAAAATTCAACTTTATTTCATATAAAACTTTAATAAGATTTTTCTTTCATTAATTATTATTATTATTTTTTTTTTTTACAAGGATACACCCCTAAGAGCTTACAGCTCGCGGCGGGGTACTGGGTAGGGATAAGGTAGGGAACGGATAGTGGCCACGGCCTGCATGCTTACGCGTCCCAGCATTCGCTGAGGTGAGACTGAGGGAACCGTGGAAAACCTCAGTCAGGACGGACACCTCTACTTTTTCTCAATGGACCAAAGCAATGTCCAAAGCCTGGGGAACCACACACAAGTGCATCACTGCACTGGGTGGAAAGCGAGATGAATTTACCCCAGGGAAGGAGCAGCGTATTTTTTACTTGAAACGGTCACCCATCCAAGTACTAACCACGCTCGACGTAGCCTGACTTCGGTGATCTAACGAGAACCGGTCAATGCACTGCGCCACGCTCGACCTCAAGTTTATATTAGTATGGAAGAGAGGAAAAAAAATCTATGCCATGATTTCATATCGCTGAACACTGCGCGTTATATTTATTTTTTTATTTCAAATAAATAATATTATATACTATACATATATTATATCTGACATATTGTATAAATAATTGTGTTGCTTATTGCATATTAACAATAAGTTTTAAATGTAACTTGCAAGTTACTAAATATTACCGTTACACTTCATCTTTATACTTTAAAATTAAAATGCAAAATGTATATAAAATACAAAGTTTTGTTTAAAATAAATCAATTATGATAAAAGGGAAATAAATTAAGTATGACTATATAGTTTAACCTCAACGATGCGTCCACTTAAAAGTTCAACTAAATTGAGTTGCAGCAGGTAGTAGCTGTTACAGTTCTTTTACTGATATACTTGTTCTAACCTGTCGTCTCAGAATTTCTTTTCACAATGTTAAATACAAAAACAACTTTAACCTACTATATTATATAATACATTATATACATATTACATAATATAACTTTAAAGAATGTAAAAAGAGGATGGGTGGGGTGTATAACCACGAGTGAAAGGGCGAAGACGCCCTTAATGATAGAGTACACTAATTGATATAAATGACCTCTCAAGGCTGAAGCAATTTATCTTCTTGCTTAAATGCTCTTAACGTTATATAGGATACGTGCAGGCCTGCTAACTCGACTGTTAGATTGTAGAACAGACGGAGAGTGGTGCCTTACGTCGCAAGTTGCAACATGCAGAAATAAAGGTGCTTGCTGTTTAAAGAAGAATCAACTGGTATCTCTGGGATCTTGCAAAAAGCCCTAATTTTGCGTTTTAAAAAAAATGTATTGATTCTAATTTAACTAAATTCTAACTACACATATTTTTTAAATAAAATATTGGCACTGATCTTGAAGATATTATCTTGTCGTTTTAACTAACTACTACTGGAATAAGTCTTGAGAACTTTGAAGGAATACAATCTACGATCATCAAGGACTTTGTGAAATGTTTTTTTGGCGTATTTCTCTGTATAAGACATCTTCCTCTTCTCGTCTTCCTTTCATACCACGAGATATTAATTCAGATACCAGAAATACCCTTCTGGTATGTAGTGCCGTTTCAACACTTCCAAGTATGTGAAGGAATGATGACTTCTTTTCATTTTTTTTTTTTTTTTTTTTTTTTTCCTTTTTCATGAAGAGTTAAAAGTTAAAGAATTCAGTTAAGTTTCGCATTTTGAATTCTTCGGAATTTGTATGAAATCCATCATGCAGCTTTCAATTGAATGTCATAAATTCATAATCTTCAATTTAAAATCTGCTATTACTCAACCTACAATTAATGAATTATCAACAATGTCTACTATACATTTTTTTTTTTTTTTTACGTCTGGTTGGTTTTTAAAGTGAAGTTTAAAAATCATATTGAATAAGTATTGAAGTTAAAAAAAAAAAAAAAAGAACAGTATCTAATTCCCTCCCCCCCCTCCCATTGTTTAGCTGGGTCACTACGCCATCCTTGGGGAGGGGAGGGGGGAGGAGGGAATTGCGTACTCCATTGTATTTTTGTGAAATCAGACACGAACGTCTTGTAATCATTGGAGTGTGTAACACAAGAATGACAGAATAAATTTGTTGATTTTTTTTTAGAGAAAGTTAAATTTTATACTTTAGTACAGTTGTATGTTAGAAATCGTTTTAAATAAAAAATATTTGCTGAGAGAAAGAGAGGGAGTTAAGTTAAGACTCGAGAAAAGGTGGCAAGAACATGCCAATCTATCTAGAAGTTCTGCTCCTGCAACCCTCAATATCTATAGAGATAGAGGAGTATAAGAGAGACCATCACCTAACAGCCAATCTAAAAGTTGAAAGCTTCCTTCCGTGAGGTCAAGAGCACAATCGAACTTGGATAGTGACGGGGAAGTAGGGGAGGAGAACGAAGGAGGTGGATGAAAAGAATGGAGAAGACGCGGTGGTGGGTTTGTGGAGAGGTAGGCAAGCAGGCACACGCTTCATCTAAACCACTGTCTCTTTCTCCCGACGGCTTCTTTCAGAATTCTTCACACTGCTAACACATGATGTCATAATAGATATACACGCAATATTTTCATCACCTTTACAAGTTTTTGTTTTCAAATTAACAAAATATGCAATATCGAAATTCATTAAAATTTTAATTTTAACAATTTTAAACTTTGTATAATAAATATATTAAAATGTATTTTTATGCAGGGAGACAATTTGATTTTTGGTTACATTTTTTGTTGAACGTTACTGCAGACACGACGCTTTCATTGGCGTCAAAATCGATTTTCGATGTTACTACCTCTCTTCAACTCTTCGTGTCTTCCTTGAAAGCTAAGAATATATTGAAGCTGCTGCTGCTGCTGCTGCTATGTAGCTTTTCATCAGACCACCTCCTTCCTTCTATCTTCACTGTGGAATGAGAGTTTAGTAGAGAGAGAGAGAGAGAGAGAGAGAGAGAGAGAGAGAGAGAGAGAGAGAGAGAGAGAGAGAGAGAGAGAGAGAGAGAGAGAGAGAGAGAGAGAGAGAGAGAGAGAGAGAGAGAGAGAGAGAGGGAGGTAAGAAAAGAGTCAAAGGCTTGGAGGAAAAGAGAAAAATTACTGTTCATTTCATTCCCAGAAATCGACATTTAGTGAAGCGCGTATATCAAGTAATTTCATAAGCGTGTCTCTTCGTTCTTTCAGAGTAATGTCAAGTATTCTCAGTATTCTCAGTTCGTATTTTATTTCACTCTTCTTGTATAAGTCACAAATGATGTTAATATCTAATATAAATTTCTGTACACATAGTAATTTTGGTAATTTCTTTTCAGTATTACATGCAAAGAAACAAAACAAAACTCTTGATGCACAAAGAGGGGACCTTTGTTATTTCATAATTCATAAAAATATATAAATGTGAATTCTTTATTACAACTTTTTTAATGAACCTCCTTGTTGTCTTTTATATTTTTAAATTTCATGGATTTCAGAGACTTTGTGGTATACTACAAAAGCGTATTTTATAAATACAAAGGATGTATCTTGTTTTTTGTTTTTTTAATGTTTGATAATCGAAACAGCGAAGGAAATTAAAACCTTAAAACATAATTAGCTTGCACAGCAGCAACGGTTTTTCAAAGGGACAGATTTATTTTCTTTGATACAAAAAACTGACGTACTTGTATAACATAGCTACCAGGTCTTTATTATAAACTTACATTAGTTCAAACCAACGTACAGTACGTTTATGAAAGTCTGGTATATAATTATATATAGTCTTTTCAAGTAAGCATTTTGCTCGCAGTAGAAATATTACGAACTAGTTTATTTTGTTTGTGGCAGTATCATCAAGTGAAGAGTGAGAGAGACTGTATCTTTTGACTCATGACAAGTATTAGTTACAATTACAAGAACTGAAATAATAGCTTGGCTACTTCAATCTCTCCTATTGTTGTACTATTGTATTAGTTTCTATCTTTGTTTCATTTTCTCAACTGCCCTCCACTTTTTTTTTGTCCTGCTCAGTTGTTAGTGACTGTTGTGTGGTTGGTAATCGTGTTAGCTCTGTGTTCAATTTTCAGGAGGTTATGGCTCGTGGCACAAAGATAGAGAGAAAGCAAGAATTAGATGGGTACGAGAGAGAGAGAGAGAGAGAGAGAGAGAGAGAGAGAGAGAGAGAGAGAGAGAGAGAGAGAGAGAGAGAGAGAGAGAGAGAGAGAAACACCCCCTCCCCCACTGGAGAAAAACATGCTTGTTACTATACCCATCTGCCTTGCCATCCACCCTAATGACCAGTCAATAACCAATACAACACGGCGCTTAACGAGCCCACTGCAACTACCAACGAACACCATCAGCAAAATACAAGCACCAGCTAGCGTGGCTCACATCAGACACTACAAGTGACAAGCGAGCAAACGGGCTGCATTCGTGGTCAGACACCCGGGCAAATAGCGATTAATTTCACTTCAATTTGTGCGACACCAGAGCTAGTACAAACATGCAATAACGTTCAAATGATGTACACACAATTTTATTAGTTTTTTCAAACAAACTCTATTTCCTATAAAGAAAAAAATAAATATTTAACATGGTTATAAAATATCATAAAAAAAGTAATTATACAATTAATAACAATTTTTTAACGATTAACCTCAGTTACCTCGAAGGTCAAAGAATATTTTTAAATTCTTTTATTTATTTTTTTTTTAATTTGGAATTGCTAAAAACTTAATGTAATTGATAACCAAATGTATTATATTTATCGCTTATTAAAGAAAGGTCTCATCAAGTCGGGAAATAATTGGAATTTACGTAAAGAAACATAGTAAGTGAAATTAATAGAAAATACATGTCAGATATCAGCTGCTAATTAATAACCAGCATTAACACTAAGCGTTCCTATAAAATATTTTGTATCGTTTATTATTTTCATCGTATTCAGACATTATAAATTAACTTGGATAAATCTGTGCTTATATCTCGTGTTGGAAGGACATAAATTATGGTTGAAGTTAATTTAAGAAGTGATAATAATGTACTGAAAAGGATTATTAGTATTATAGTTACTATTGTTATTTTCAAGGTCCATTTGTATAATTTATTCTATTCAATTTGTCATGGTTGAATGATATTAATGATACTAAATTGACATTCAATGATCATACATCATGAGTATACGCTTGCAATAATTTAATAATTAAAGATAAAATTTTATAAATTTCGATTACGTTAAATTACCACCACATTATTGTCTTTATGTTTATACCATGTTATGTTTAATGTTTATGTGTTCAAAAGTGTAATCAGAGCACAGCATTATTACCTCTTAGTGGTTAATGGTTGAACACGGGCAACGCTGACCCGGCCCTTGAGGCAGTTCCTACAGCAGGAATCTTGTTACAAGGGAATGAGTATATTATCTCTGTGAGTCAGCGGCTAAATTAATCTAAAAGTTGGACCAACAGGACAAGCCGTTAGCAAAAACATGTCTTCGGTATGTGGGATCTAGTAAGTCTCACTACGAAAAAATAACATTTTACTAAAAAGCAGAGAAAATTTTCCTTGGACAAGATATTTATATTGACGACCGAGGTAAAAATGCTGCTGTCTTCTCACGTGCATTGGATGTTAATACCATCTGTTCCAAAACCAGACAACTAACATTTTTGTGATTTTTTTGGCTGAATGTTTGGCTGCATTTTTTGGGGGGGGGGGGGGGGCATTTTTGGCTGCAATGAAAAACACAGCTTTTTTAAGAGCTTCAACTGTTCAATTATCAAACTTATTGTCTCTAGATTGTGTATGTTTTGTAATCTCTGCTGTTGAGATTTTTTTTTATCATCAATGAATGCATTTGAACTTCAAATAATACGATTTTTTCATCTTCAAAATTCCTTTTTCTTCGACTAAGTATAACATACAATTATAATTATGTAAGAATTGGAATTGCCGCACTATAGTTTTTTTGATAACAAAAATGAAGTTGTGGTGGATTCAAATGAGAAGAAATCACTCAAAAATTATTTCCATCTGTTTGCGATCATAAAATATAATGAGAAGCTTCAACAGTGACGACACAATTCTCTCAGCCAATGAAAATTCAGCGCGCGAACTGCGCGCGACGACATGTTCTATCAAGCTTCCTATCCTTTAACCCAGCAGTACCTGATTTTTAATTTTTTCCGACGGTTCTTATGAAGGGCAAGATTAATAATTCACATGAGCTACGGGAAAGATCACTTTACACGACATAAAAAATATTCGAGATTTTGTGCAGCATAGAATTTGAATGAAAAAATAAATAAGATTTTTCTCCTAACAAGCCTTACGGAGCGATGTCAGAATGCGGCGCTGCGGCATTTTTAAGTTGAAGCTTGTCATTCATATAATAATATCATTAAAATTAAATTACAATATTATTTTCAATAACAAACTGCATGTAAAATTTTAAAAGTTATTATTAAAAGTTTACTTTTTGAATAATTTTCAACAACAGTATGATATTGCTAATCACCTACGGTAAACTAATGCATAGAGTTGTTCTAGTTTATGGCTATGAGCTGCATAGCAGGTTAAAGCTAAAGGGAGTGTGCTAATGACAGTCTGTCATTGCAAGCAGTGGCCTCATGCCTGCCTGCCTGTCTGCTCTCTGCTACTTGTATACGAGTATGTGCATGCTGCGGTGGCGACCCAGCCTGTTTCCGACCTTCATCGTGTCCCCAATATTCAGCACCACTGGCTGGCGGCACGATGAAAACCCTCCCTCCTGTTCACCACTTGTCACGGCACCCGCCCAAGCACCCGCGCCTGAACCCTTTGCAACCTGCTAGCCCGCCTACCAGTTCCTGCGGTGATACCGCTCTACTGTAGGGACGGATGATTGCTTTTTCTACAATCGATCAATGGATCTCCACATCCTTTTGCATTAACGGCTTGTTGCTCGACTGCCTCAGGCATCTCATCTCTCTCATTCTCTACCTACCTACCTACCACAATATCAGCAGAGAGAATGAAGAGAGAGAGAGAGAGAGAGAGAGAGAGAGATTGTAAGCACTATTACTAACCACTTACTAGATTATAATCATATTATAGAAACTAAGTAAACGATTGCATTTATAATGATTTATGTGTGAAAAAATAGTAAACTTGATGCTCCACTTAAAAACAATAAAAAAAAAAGAAAACAAATTATGCGGCATGAAGAACGATATTAAAACATTTTTTATCTCTTCTTTTACTGCGTCGTCCCCATATTAAATTTCATATAATGGAAGCCTTGATGTATATAAAAAAAAAGTTATAGTCAGTTTAAAATTACTTTACTAATAATTAATATGAAATGACTGAGAAACATCCCATTTATACGTTAAAAATAATATTAAAAATAAATTAATTTAATTAGTTTTATTATGTAGTTCAGGCTACCTTTCATGAATTGTTTATACCATGGATATCAAGTTACCACATTGTTATTTATAAAATTTATATCGTTATTTGCTTAAGATTTTTCATAGCTGATAGTTTTATACGGTAGTATAAAATATTTGTGACTGAGTACTCACCTCCCAGACGTAGCTCTGCAACTGCGTGAGCAGCGTCTGTTTCACTTCTCGCGACACATTGGTACATTCCTTGATCTTCTCGCTGTACGGCAGCCACACTCAGTCGCGGCTCTCTTGCGAACTGTCCTCGGAGTCGCTGGCCATCTTTTAGCCAAAATATCTCTGGAGGCGGAAGGCCAGAGGCGGCACACACCAGCTCTGCAGGCTGACCAGCGTCCACGAGCACGGCTGGAGGCAACACGTGTACGCTCAAAGGTACCAGCACACGCAACTGGACCTCAAGGCTTGCACTACCCGCCGTGTTATTTGCTGAACACACATAGAAACCCGCATCCGATGGCTGCACGCTCCTCAGAAGAAGCGATCCACCTAACACACGACGTTTCTCGCTCGATGCAGCTACAGGTTCCAAGCGAAATGCATCTTCAAGCTTACGAAACCACCTGGAACATTATTGTTACGGTTAATTTACTTCTTATATTTGAAACATCGTAAATTATAAAAGTACAAATTTAAAACTATTAAAAAATTAAAATAGTATTATGAAGCCATTAAATTTATGACATTAAATGTCACATTTTATAAATTTATAAAAAAAATGAGTCCTTGCGGTGAAAACGGGCTTACACTTGCAAGTATTTTCAAAACATTTAGCTTATTAATGACGAGCGACAGGAAAATATCATTTATTAATTGTTTTTAATCTCAGTAATTCTCAGTGACTCAGTTCTATAAATATTGACAATTTGAGCTATATTTTGCTAATATAACAATGATGACACGTTGCATCGTGGTGCTCACCAGAAGCTGGGTGGAGGATGACCCTGTGCGGTGCAGGGAATGACAGCATCCTCGCCACGCCGCGCAACCACAACGGAGGTCTTCTCGCCAAGCCGCGGAGCCACTGGACCTTTGGGCTCTGAAAACAACAGAACGTATGTTGAACTCACAGAACCCAACAACTTAAAGCTAATACGTGCAGTATAATAAGTCTCAGAATGTAAATGTAATGTAAACTGGTATAATGTAATGTTCACTGAACCAAATTTAAATATAATTTTGTTTAAATATATTTTTTGAATCTCTAAGTACCTTTTTATGTGTATAAATATTTTGTATATATATTTTTTTTAAAATGAAATTTTAAATTTTCAGTGGTATGTAATATTTATTTTTTATTTTATTCATATTTTATAGTGGCGCACATACATTAAATATTATAAAAAGTACTATTTATGAAAGATAGCTGGAATTTTCACTGTAAAAATATTACTGATATTTTATGAGCCATAGACGAATATACGAAACAAAAATTACGAAATTGACGGTCCCTGAGAATACAGGTGATAAATTTGTTAAAAGCAATGGAAGCAAGCAGTGCCACAAAAGGCGAATACCTCCTTAGTCCTTAGTTCTTCTCCTTACACTACTACTACTACTTAATCTGACTGCAGATTGACACTTTTCAAGTACATAATTATGTATTAATAATGTAAACAAAAATCATATAGTCTATCTTTGTATCTTCGTCATACAAGATATATATATATATATATATATATATATATATATATATATATATTTAATTTTCCTCTGCTCGAGCTTTAAGCTTGCATATAATATGTTATATAAAAGCTACAATCTGTAATAATTATGTGCAATTATAATGAATAAAAAATATAATCTGCATTGAATCTAATACTTTCGTTTACTATATAGTTTCATTTACAGCAAAATATGTATTTTAACCAGTCATTTTTTATACCATGATGCCATAGTGGAGCTTTCTCATTACATGTAATTTGTATACATATTAATACTCAGTTTATAACTCAGTTTTTTAATAAAATATTATAAAAGTACAAATATAATGCATGAGTGTAGTATCTATGTTCTGAATGAAAGAACAAAATAACAATAATCGTTGCAAGTTTGGCATCGGTGTAACAAATGTTCTTTGTCAAGTTTACTGTTTGCATGATTGTGTCAATAAACTTTTATTTTTGTGTAATATCACAATGGGAGAAAAGCAAAGTCAATTATTTGACACAATTGCTTTCGTAATTGGAATCAATGCATTATAAATTTCAATTAGGAAAACATTTAAACATTTCTTTAAAATTTAAATTTTAGAGCTTAAGGTAGAGATAACGTCGAACAGCTGTTCGACGTAATCCCCTTTGATTAACATGTAAACCTTAGCAAATTGACAAAAATTCTGAAATTTTTTTGAGAGGCAGATATTAGTGCCTAAAAGCCATAGCAAAAGTTTCAAAAACATTTAACGAGCCAATTTTTTTAAATTAATTTTTTAGTTTGGCTCTCCATGGGAAAGCCCTATGCTGAAAATTAAAAAAATTAATTAAAAAAAAATCGGCTCGTTAAATCGTTTTGAAATTTTTTCTATGGCTTTTACGCACTAATATCTGCCTCTCAAAAAATTTCAGAATTTTTGTCAATTTGCTAAGGTTTACATGTTAATCAAAGGGCATTACGTCGATCAGCTGTTCGGCGTTATCTCTACCTTAATCTTTTGAGCACCTCATTTTATATATACAATTACAACAATAAGCTTTCTTCATCTAAAATTTATCGTGATCTACATAGTAAAATATTTAGCCTAATCAAAATTTATTCATAAAATTTCTGTATTAATATACATTTCTAATTATTATTTCATAGTAATAACATTAACAATAATATTTGTATAATCATATGTGAATATGGATAACGTGTATTATAGTAGTGTTTTCCATATAATTTTAATATTCACTACGTACACATGACTGTGTTTAATATGTATTCGTTGACGACGGATGTTATTCTTATGAAGCGTCCTCAACGGATCTGTATTAAACACCTTCATGTGAAGTAAGTGAATGTTACATTGAAAATTTAGGTTCATAATTGGAATGATATAGAATATATCTGATATCCTTTGTACATTTTTTTAATCATGATTTTAATATTTAGAATGATATAAATTTACAAATGAGTGTAACTTTCATTTTCAGACAAAATCATTCAATGTCAATGAACATTAATTTTACCATCATATTTTTAATGTATCCAGAAATTTTCATTATTTATTGGAAAAAGCAGATCACATACTAAAGTCTAAAGGTGGATTCAGATGGCGACAACGGCGATGCAACGCGATTTTGTCAC
Organism: Siphlonurus alternatus; assembly: GCA_949825025.1. Classification (NCBI taxonomy): domain Eukaryota; kingdom Metazoa; phylum Arthropoda; class Insecta; order Ephemeroptera; family Siphlonuridae; genus Siphlonurus; species Siphlonurus alternatus. Next base: position 9,571,468 of record OX463788.1, read on the forward strand.
ACACGCTGTGAAATCCTATGCAGCGAGCGAATTCGCCAGGCTAATTACGGCAGCGAAATCACGTTAATAATCGATGCTCATTTTTTAATGGCCAAATATGGCCACCAATGGATGTCACGCAGCAAGTGTGCATTATTCGCGTCACGTCGCATGATAAAAATCGCCATGTGAATCCACCTTTAATACGAAAAGTTCATAAATTTCAATTAAGTTACCTGTAACGACAATTTTTCCAGCTGTGACACTTTCTTGCGTGCGTCCGGTTAATGCGTGCAGCGTGCGGCACCTGTAGCTGCTGTAGCCGTCTGCGGGCCCTGCATCCAGCACATGAAGCTCGCCCGACGGTAGCATCAGGTGCTTGGTGTCTGCAACACAACAACACAACACACAGCCATAGTAGCGTTTTCTCTCGCACAAGTTTGATGCAGCCTCAGCTATAATACAGTCTGCCTACTCGCCTCCATAGTCGAGCCAGCCAAGCCAGTACCACTATCACTAGGGAACATCTGTGGCCCAGAGACATAAATAATTCTATGTAGCTCTTCTTCATCTTCTTCTTAACTCTACTGCTACTATTGGGGATTGTGTGCTTGCTTCCTACAGTATGTTTTATACTGCTAGCATGTGCACTCTGTAAAAATGGATTTATCATAAATATTTCTATCCCCCTTTTTTTTTAATAAGTTGTATTTTTATATTTCAAAGTTTAATATTGTTGTATGTATACAATACTACTAAAACTAGACACTACGTATGTCTATATTATTTATCATGTACCATTCATACTTTATAATATATTATATATATAATATATTATATAAATCTAGAATTTTGTATTTTTGTTAGCTTATTATTATATTAATAAATCATGTTAAATCACAACTATTTTGTTTCGAAAATTGCTCACAAATATAAACAATGAGATATGAGAGTAAATAAAAACTACTCTGAGTATAAATAACGAAAAAAATGTATGGCAAAAAATTATATAATTTTTGTTGCTACAGTCGTTTTTCTATGCATGTGATTGTACTAAAAGTCGAGCTCAGCTGCAGCTGCTGCCGCGTGAGTTTGTTCCGATTTACGAGTTTGACCACTTCTCTCCCTGGTTGGCTACAAAAGTTCATTAAACACTGGCCTCCTACTATATAGCTACTAGCTGTTGGAGCCTTCTGGGTCTTGCCTCCCCTCCCCTTTTCTTCCTAGCTCGTGCTGCTACCAATTGCTGCCTTCATACATAATTGCTTCTGCGGTTTCACAACGTCTTCTCCGCAAATACCCGTCCGTAATTGTCAATAGGAGATAATATTTGCTATTCAATAATAATAATAATAATCATAATAAAATCCAATATTAATTTAATAATTTAGTTTAAACTTCCAATATATGCTTCGTTGCAAAAGCTAAAAATATTAATGTTCATTCATGCGAGTTAAAATTAAATTACCTATGTAATTAAATATATAGTAATTGATTGCATTTAAACGATGACACCCTTTATTGTATGTTATCTGGGTCAGCTGTCACATTACATTAAATTCATATCTAATAATATTTACATCAATCAAGTCTCTCTATTATAAAGTTTACTCGACTGGTACCTGTGTGATAGCTAGCTGCAAACATAGCTGCTGCTGCCTGCATGTTTAACTAGTGCTGCTAAGTCGATTAATACTGGCTTGGTGAGATTGTTGAGGCAAGCCGGGTGAACGCTAGGCGATCTCAGAAGCGAACCAACCCCGCCCACCCTACCCCGCTGCTCTCTTTGTTGTTTAGGTCTTGCTGAGGCTGCTTGCTTTGCTTGCTCTTTCGCCTTGAAGTAAACACGCCTTGAGGCTGCCGGCTTGGCTGCCTGCATGCTTGCTTGCCTGCCTGCATCCATTGAACTATCAACATCTATACGTACAAGTTCCTATAAAGTGCTTTCCTCCAACTCTGACTTATTTATTATTAAGAGCAATACCTCAATTTATGTATTGAGAACAGAAAAGAAAGAAAAAAAATATATATATAAAGGAATAGAAAGAAAAAAAATGGAAAAAAACAAAACACTTTAAAATATTTTAGAAGTCATTGAACTGTTCCGTTTGAAACTTGAATGTGATTTCCATTCACTACAGTGATTTTATGATGTATATAAATGTAAAAACTTGAATAAAATGTGTATATATTTCTATAATTTTTACAAATACTTCAGCAGTCATGAAATGACAGCAAATTTGATTTATTACATCACTGCACATTGTACAGTAAATTTTTATCTGAAAGTTGTCTGGCTTTTGTAAATCTTTGTAAAACGTTGAATGTAGCTACAAGACATTTTATTGGTTCTTGCCTTGCCCTACGGCTATAATATATTGCCTGCATAGTGTGTAGACCTTTTTGCCAACTTCCAATCACTTCTGTCACGATTCGTTGAAAATTCCTTAACTTACAGCCAAGTTAGACTAGAAAGCATGCTTTATACTCACGCTCTTCTTTCTCGCTCACTGCGATATTTGTTTCAAAATCGATTGAATTGAAAAAAAGTCATAGAAATTTATAGTATCACTATTGGAAACAAAATCAATAATGAAAACAAAACTAGCGCCTGTCGAATCTAATATCAGCAACCAGTTGCACAGATATGTTAAAACAGTTGCATAAGCTGAAGGGGGCATTGAACCAGCATGATATTATATTAAATTTATATTCTAGTTTGAATAGATGTAATTCAAAAAATAGAATGTTTCAAGGCGTCAATCTCACTAGATCGCACGCATCCGCAGCGTATTAAATGATTTAAAAATTAAGAATTTATGAGATCAGATGTAGTCGCGCACACAGCTTCGTTTCGTATCGCATACGATCGTAGATTTCTTATTTTGAACCAGTTCTAAATTTTTATCACACAAAGTCATACGATACGAAGGCAGTGTGCGGAACGCCTAAAGAAGGATTTAAAAAACGTGGCACAGTTCGATCCATTAGCTTGTAGTTAAAAAAATCTCTCTTTTGTAGAAGAACGATCAGCACAAACGAGTATAGATAGATATTAATTTTTTACTGTAGTATTCATGAAAATGAAACGTCTTAACACCTTGGTGAACAATATAACAAATATATCAACAAAATAATGTTGGCGAGAGTGACAGTCCGTGTTAGAATAACCAAATGAAAAAAACAAAAAAAAAAAAGAAGGAAGGAAGGGAGGAGAGAGAAAGAGAAAATACATAAAACAACAATAAAATATGAAGAAGGTAATGTGTATATATATATATATATATATATATATATATATATATATATATATATATATATATATATATATATATTACTTCAACATTGCAAAGCAAATTCTATATTGCCTCAATTATAATCTCCTGCAAAGTGGCCAAGTGACGTGACATGTAAACACGCAGCTTCTTACAAAATGAAAGAATTTGGAATAAAAAAAAACTTAAAAAACTTGCAACATGATAAATTTATGCATAGTTAATATGGTCATGGTAACTGTAGAATGATGCCATGTAATTAAGATTATGCTCCTTTTGAAAGACATGATTGTATTGGCTTTACATTTTCAAAAGAGCAGTTTGAATCCATTGGTGTAAGTAAGGTGAATAGAAAATTCAAGCAAAGTAAAATATAAAACTTTTAAGTTATTTGCATGCTAATTGTGTGTGATGCTATGCAAAGAAAAAAATTTAGCTCAGTTATATCAATTTATCACTTTCTTGTTAAAATTAATTAAAAGAGAGAGAAAAAAATGTGTCATATTTTATATATATTTATTCTCCAAGTTAAGTTATTCACTTCATTACACATATAGTGAAGAGGACTTAAAATATAATAGTCAAAATTTTCCTCTACCTCATTCATATCCATTTTATCGCCATTAATTAGCATTATCATGAATAAAAGTAACTATAAAAACAATTTAAGCTTTATTATGATGACTAGATGCTACGACCATTTTTTAAACATAAGGATGAAATTTTTTAAAGAAGATATTATTCATCGCTCTCACTAACCGCAGTTAGCATCAATCTAGCTCAATCTAAACGCGGTTATAACAAAAAACCTGGATATATTTGTGTATAACTTTTAGATTAATCACGTCCAAGGTTTAAGAATTGAGTATGAACTGTCCCTGACTTGAACGTTTAAAAGTCATTCAAGTATATTTTATGAGTTATTCATTTAATATACATGTACATTTAATATAATTACACTTCGAAATGGAATATACATACATTATAACAAACATTTGCGGTCACAAAAGTCATTATCAAACAAAAACAAATAGAATACTAAACATAAATTTCCAATCTTTTTTAAAGAAGTTATTGGGATATACTCACTACATAAAATAAAAAATAAATTGAATATTGTCACAATTGATCTCATGTGAACTCTGTCAGGATTGCGTGATCTTTTCAAGTAAACATACATCTTAGTGTTTGCTTACTTGATGGTTACAGTACGCAAAAGGACGTTGTTTCAAAGAGGGGATTAGTGAATGTCCTACCTCCATCAGTTGAGGGGTAGATATTGAAGGTGTCATCCTGAAGCCACGAGGTGACGGCCAGCCAGTCCCGTGCGAAGCTTGGCACGTGGCATCGCAATACGGCCAGGTTGCCAGGCAACACGTGGGCATCATACACACGAATCTCGTACTGCTGTAACACAACTGTCAGAGGTGTAAGTCTTTGTAAGAGGTGTAAGAGCGTCAAGGTCAAAATTGAACCTCCAAAATGTTCTACAATTGATTAAATGGATTATTAAAGGCATTTTAAATACGAATTCAAAAATTTGCTTGGTTATATCAATCTTTAAATAAAAATTATAAATTTAAAGAATAAATACTAGAGGGAGTTAAACTCATACTTTTTAATATTTATAACTTCCCCTGTTTTAGCAATTTAATTATTAACAGACCTGTTGAGTGATTCTGTTAATATGTAAATATGTCAGTGTCTTTTGTGTTTGTCTTCTACAATGTTAATTATTCTATGTAACCAAAGAAAAGCAATTTAAAAAACAAACACATTTAATTCAATTAATATTATTATATATTATAATTTTACGTTTTTAAATATTATAACTAAATGTATTATACAAAATTTCTTTCGTCCTCTATATGAGTTTTAGAGGCAGTAATAATATTAAAGGGTACTATATTGCACTTTAGATTTCAATTGCATTCAATTATCAAAAATTTTCTTGAAGTTTTGACTCTTGAAGACACTTTGGATACTTTAATTGCGAGCGCTGTGTTCCTGTTTTGTTATTCATAGCTTCAAATTTGTTACGCTTTATCTTGCCGCAGCTGTTTCCGTTCCTTTCTCTCTTGCTCTTAGCTTTTATTAAAAGCAGTTAATTTTTTATTGACACTGATTGACGTAGAAATACATAGCTGAACCAAGTTATATAGCTTTTTGAGTATCCGTTTTAAATCATTATATAGTACAATTATTTATAACATAAATAGATTGCTTCTTTTGTTTCATAATAAATCTTTATTTGCATGGTATTTAATAAATATAAAACACTAGCTGTGCCCTTACTTTTTAATTAAAACAATGCTACTTAAATATTATAATTTCCATAGTGCACAGAATACATGGATGTCATTTAATTCTCATTGAGCACCGATGAGAGCACAGACGATATCATTGAAAGTTGAAATTCACAAGTGTCTATACTTCACTCACAATCACAATCAGCATCAGAGCGAGTGAACATGAGCGAGCTAGCTGACAAGCAAGCAGCACAAGCGAATCATTCTAACAAGCCTCACAAACATTTTACCCTTCAATATTATAAAATATTTTATAAACTCGATTTTTGTTTTATTACCATTTTCTCTACTGCACTGAATTATTTCTTTCGTCATAAAATATTTTGAGACACAATAACACAATGTTAAGTTTTAGTAACTAATTTTACATTTACAGGATTTTAAGGGAAAAGAAAAATGACTGCAGATTTTATTTAAATAATGTATAATAATTATTATTTTTTTTAAACCTAAATCAGTATTTACGGATGCCTAAATAATTTGGAACAATCTTCTGTTATAAATTTTAATTATTATATAAATAATTATTATCACCCTATGTATATAGTAAATCGAAAATTTCGAAGAAAAAAAATAAGAAAAAAGTGTTTTTTACCAAAAATGCTTTTTGTGAACTTTTTTGCTCACCCAGTGACAAACTGTGATTCCGTTTTGACAATTTATTTTTAGAAATATGCTGAATATTATGTAAAATAATCTTTGTATTAGATCTTGAATTTTTATTTTGCCAAAGAACTTTAAAGAATTTAGTATAATTATGGTAGTAATTTTATTTCAAAATATAACGCAATCAAAAGTAATTATAAAAACCAAATAATTATAACAACTTTGATTTATTTAGGGCAAAGCAGTTTTTTTTCCTGTCCTGGGACTGCTTTTTGATCAAGGAATTTATAATTATGATTGTTATTACGGCATAGCTATACCTCATACAACGCTAACGTGACGTGGTGTGTAGCAACACAACCATTTGATTGGTTGTGTTTGGCAGAGAGATAGTTAAGATCAGTTAAGATTCAGTTGAATATGGTGTGGTTTGAATTGCGTTTTGATGGATGACGGTGGAAAAAGTCAAACACTTCTTGTTTTCAGTTAGCCGCGATATAGTTTCCTTTCATATTTAGCTTATTTATAGCTTCCTCGATATTTTCCTTCATGCATATTAGACAACTTGCTCATATTGAGCTATTAAGAATGTAACTTTTTTTTCTAAATGTATTGATTTGATGAGAAGATTAACAAATCAATTTTAAACACAATATAATAATATAAATGGTCGATAAATATTTGTATACTTGTATACTTCTAGTTATCTTTTAAGTTAACTGGTGGAAAATTTAAATTTTGTAACCATATTTTATTTTGTTGCAGCTCAAATAACGGCAGTTGTATTACAGTGCTATCAATCCGTTTCATATATAGTAAGAATAAGTAAGCAAGCAATATCATAATGTTGTATTCATTAAAATCCTAATTATATATATATAACTATACTATATAAGTAACTTACCAATGTTAATATTTTGATAGTAATACAATGATGTCAAAATAAAATGAACAATAATAATGTTATTTCATTGTTACGTTGAATAGCTTACAGGGAATTGAAGCCTCGAAAACACAAGAGGGTCTGTCCAAATTATTCTCTTTTATCATATTATTTTTATTGTGCATGTGAAAAAAGTTCTTCAGCTTATTTTTTTAAAGGAATAAAGAATCTTCTTATGAAACTAGTAAATTAATAATTATAAATGTATATAATAATAATTGGATGTTTCATGATAAAATCGATTTATAGCGTCGTAATAGGATTTAGTCGCAAGAGCGTTGCAACCTTGTATATAAATTTATATTTTTAAATTCTGTTCATAAAGTTTTTGTGTAATTTTATTAAATTTCTGTAAGAGTAATTTTAATTTAAAAGAAAATTGTATATTTAAAATGAATATATATTTCTTTTTATTACTTGAATTTTACAGAATATACGAGAGCGTATATATATATTTTTTTTTATTGGGTGGGTGTGTTGAAGAGAAATGAAGAGGCAAAGGTTTTCACATCGCTGGCACCGTCATCCGTATTTATCTCCAGCAGTACAGTAACTGTCGCCACGAGAGATGTCAGGCGGTACCTGTTTGCACCGACGTTATTGGCAGGCCACGGTGCGTGCGCTGGACAAGTAGTGTATACATATCAAAAAACGTACATCGGTGTAACAGACGAATGTGAGCTCTCTCCTTCCCCATGGTAATTATTACTGTGAAAGAAACGCTAACAAATGTCAAATAATAGTGAACAGCTTGTATAGAGGCGGTACAAAAACAACTGTTTGCAATATTACGTTTATTATTTATAGGAATATTAAATATGGTAATTGTGATAAAATATTAAAACAATAGTATATATACATATTATTATATTGGTTTGTTCGACCCTACCCAGTATTATACACTTTCTGCACCCAATCGACCTTATGTCCAAGTGCATAAGGTCGATCGGGTCCAGAATGCATACATTGAGCAGGGTTTACGAACAGGCCTCTTACATTATATTTATTCCTTCCTATATATGTATTTGAATTCACCATTATTGATAAATCTCAATATTTTTATCGGCTTTTTTTTTTCATTGGTTCAATTGGTTTCATTAGGAATATGATTCTTTAACCTCCCCCCAAAACTTCAAAAACTGCTTAACGTCTTAAATTTTCTCTGTGGGCCATGATGCAAATGAGCGGAGTTTAAGCAACACATGACAGTATTAAAAGGGTCTGTACACTTCCAAGCAGCTTGGACGTTACACCAGATTTATTTGTTCGACCAAATTTTTCTTTCTTGAAGTATTATGTTTTGAATATATTTTTTCTTCAGTATTTATTTATAATTTTATATAATGTAGTCAATAAATGAAACACTTCTTGGTTATATTATGCATTTATCATTAATTCTGTATTTATTTTGGATATTATATGTATTGACGTGGTAGTAGAAAGAAGTCTCAAGTCTAGTTATCTAAAATATATTTAAAAGAAATTATAAGTAAAAAATTAACCTTTTGAATTTTTTTATTAAATTATTATAAATAAATTATAATTTTCTCCTCGGATCCCTTAATCACGTTAACCCTAGTAGGTATGGAGAAATATAATATACAGTATATTAAATTTATTAATTGAAATACAGTTATATTGGGCACTAAAACTCTCCAGACAAATTGAAAGTCCGGTCGCGAATCGCCCGTTTGCAGTGAGGTCAGCACAGAACGTCTAATCTCATCTCGTACTGATTGACCTCATGGTGGAGAACGTTTGGCCCGGGGCCCGTTCTTAGCTGGCTTTGTGTGCAATTCACACTGGTAGTAGCCAACGCGAAGATTGGGGGAGACGCTCTTTGTGGCTCGATAGTGGACACAAAACCAACGGCGCATCGCCAGCCCAAGCATTGCAAAACAGAGAAATGGATGAAGGTGAGATGAGAAAGACAAGAATGAAATGAGCATGGAAATAGCTCACAATGACTGTAGCTGGCGGTAAACAATCAATCATAATTTAAAAAGCAAGTGGACAGACAAGCAAGATTATAGGAATGACCCCACAGTCGACATTACGACAGGTTTATTGTGGTCACTATGTAGCGTAATATGTAGTTGTGGCAAAATGAGATACGACTCTTGTGCACATGACAGGACAACAGACAGAAGAAAAATGAAAAGAAGATAAAGCTTTAATTTTTTTGCCCTATTTCTCGTGGTTTTCAGTTACATACAAAACATTTTCTGCCTTTTTCCGCCACTCTCTCATGATAGATTTACTCTCTCATACAGTTTGACAAACGTGAGGTCTCACCATCTTGACAATTTTTTGCTTCAGCTGTTCAGTTATCATGGAACTCCTGGAGCTGTGGCAACAATTTTGAAGATGGTGAGACGGAACCTTGCATTTGCTAGACTATATAGTAACCTTTTCTTTTTTACCACATATCTGACTTTTACACTGTTACCAAAATACCATCAGAGATTACACGATTTTCATAAAAAGAAGTGGAATTTTCCAAATGAAAACAAATATTTGATCGCATCTAGGAAAACGGGAGAAAAATATGAACAATTAAAGGTAATGCATGAAGTATAACTATATATCTATCACCTGCTTCTTGCTATTTTGTTCTTCCAAAGTCATTAATAAGGGGCATTCACAAAGCCCTAAGGCCACATTTAGGGCTCAATAATTTAAAGCCCGATTTTAGGCATGCTTTTTAAACCCAAAATTTCTGGTCTTAAATTATCGAGCCCTAAATGTGGCCTTAAGGCTTTGTGAATGCCCCTTATTAATTCTTAGAGTTTTACTTTTTTCCTGTTAAATAATAAAAGTCAAATGTATAGTCGTTACTGTTGTCATTGTTTTTATAATGCTATAATTACGACAATGTACTATACACATATAATAATAGCATTAATTGTTTTACAATATTAAATATTATACAAATGAAAAGACGGTACAAAATTATGCTACCCTAACTTTTTTTATATCACGGAAATTTTAACTATAAAAATTATTGAAAGTACCATTCCACGTCCTCTGGAGTCATCAATGAATGAGGCCTTCAGGGGGCATGGCCGAACGTCCAATGATTATTTAAAAAAAAACTCTCATTCTCGAAATTACCTAAACAAATCAGGTATAAGGTTGTATCGGCTCCCATCTTATGAAATCAAAAAAAATTATGCGAAGTGTCCATTTATAGCTTTTGTGCATGCCGAGTTGAACCCTCGGTGATGGTTAAAGTTAAACAATTTTATTCGTCAATTTCCAAACATACAAATACAATACATTGTTATATAAACAACAATAATTAAAGTCGTGCCATATTGATCTAATTAATGTAGAGGATAGTCCTCATTGTGTTATATACTATAAGTAGATCAGAACTTACCAGCAACTGAAGCATAAATTATAAATTGGAGTATGAGTTTGATGCTCACACACAATGGCAAGCGTTCCATGCATTATTTTTAATTCTTTAATTTTACTTTTGTGTAACATTATGAAAATCTTTAACGTCAAATTAAGAGTAATAAAAGCTTTCTCCATGAAGTACAAAAGTAAAATTATTCAAAATGTCAATTCTTACATTCAGGAAATTACTTGCATAAGGTTAGAATCGGAAGTGACGCAAGTCATGTTAAATGGAAGGAAAGAGAAGGGGCAGAATCGTCCACGCCCTTGGGATGCTGGCAGTCGCCTGGCTCATTTCAGCAAAGGCAAGGAAGTTAAAGCGAGAAGCCGGCAACACTAGTGTATAGTAAAAATATGCACACATTTCACTATAGCTTAAAATGCATTTCTTTACCTTAGTATCGAAATCAAATTCTATTATACAACAGCTTAAATAATTAATACCAATTTTTAAAACTAAACAACAACAAAAATTAAAAGATTTTTAATAATTTTACTGAAAAAAGAGAATCATTTGACGAATGCTTTTATAAGGTGGACAAAAGGAATCAGGGAGCTCATAGAATGATTCAGATTGTGAGGAGAAGGATTGTGTGGGAAGGGGGGGGGGAAGGGAAAGAGAAAGAGAGAGAGAGAGAGAGATTTTGTTGGTGTGGTGGCTGGGAACCGTCAGAGGCAACATATTGTGCCTGGTCTCAATAGAGAACTCTTGCTTGCCATGCTTGCTTGCCTGCTTGAACAAGCCTCACAGAGAGGCAAAAACCTCAGCATCTCTCGCTTGCTCTCCCCATTTCCTGCCCTATACACATACGTTCGTAGTAAGCCTTCTTGCTGCTCAAGTTAGGCCAGAGAATAATTCTATACGTACAATGATCTTGCTCAAAGCATTTGTCAATGTCACATGTAATTTAATTCTAGATTTTGCCCCTAAATCTAGAATACCACTACTAGGCGAGTTCTAAAAAAAAAAAATATATATATATATATATCAAGGTATCAATCGACCAGTAGTCACATATTTTATTCTTGATCAATATTTTTTATTTAATAATTGCATAATGTTGTAAAAAATAATGCGAGTTATTTTAGTTAAATGCGTATCTTTCTGTATTCTTGCTGATATCATTGATTAGTTGCTTCTTTTAACTATTTTCTCATAAACACGGATCGAGTGAAATTTTGAAGTAAATATTTTTTAGTAAATCTAAAAATATATCTCTTATTGTTAGTATTATTGTTATTACTATTGTTGTTGTTTTGCAATGTTTCAACTTAGTGGCAAAGATTTTAATAGCTGCAGATATTCATCACACTTGTAATACATTTTTTAATGTGATTGCTATATATACGATTAAAAAGTAAAAAATGCTGATGCCACAATTGAGTTCCATAAATTATTACATGTAGTCCATGTACTATCACTGCATATTTTTATTTAAAATAAATTTATATTTATGTGTTTGACAATTCAGTGTGTGTGTGTGTGAGTGTGTGTGTGCTCACAATGCTGATTGGAAAATCTTTTAATGGTATATACTACTCGCCTCTGAAAAGTTCTCTTCTGCAGCCTTGTTTTTAATCATGCCATGTGTTATACTTACAGAGCTTGGTGATTAACAAGGTTGCAGAAGAGAACTTTTCAAAGGCGAGGAGTGTACAATGATTTCAATTGGACAATCTTATTTGTGAATACTATAGCAGCAAAGGAGTATTGATCTCAAATTTTTTTATTGCAGAAATGGATAGAGGGTGCAAATTTATGCTACCCTGATTTTTTTCAGATTTTTTAGAGCCCGGAAACTATTTTTAAAAAATTATTGAAAGTTCTTTTTGTGACGTCACGAGACGCCGCTCCTTAAGAAAAAGATTGGACTTGACGCCGCGTGACGTCACAAATAGGACTTTCAATAATTTTTTAAAAATACTTCCCGGGATCTAAATATCTGAAAAAAATCAGGGTAGCATAACTTTTCACCCTCTATCCATTTCTGCAATAAAAAAAAATTGAGGACAATACTCCAATGGCTGCAGTCCTTTTGCGCTGCGGTCAAAATGTCGTTACAATCAACACATTAGCTTGTCATACTATCTCGAATAACGAATAACCAATTTAAGTTTTAATTCTAGATAATTTTTATTCCCTTCTCTTCTTTGCAGAAATTAGCAGAGATGTTAAGTTAGGTACGAAAACTTATGCTACCTTTCTGAAGCTCAATATATTTTAATTGTTACTTTATACTTTATCTATTATAAGCAACTAAAAAAAATAAAATAAGTATAAGTTTTAAGTATTTAGCTGTAATTTAGTGATAAAAGATCATATCTTATTATACTTGGGAACTTCATCTTACAAACTTTAAATTAATTCATTTTTATGATCCTGCTTGCACCCTGTTGGGCAGCGGCGCAAAAGACCTATCTTCTGCGGTGCTAAAGACCAGTGTACTCTTGACCGCGTTGGGGCGCAAAAGACCGGTCATTAAGAGAAACGGCATAATCGTCCTTCATCGCAGCAAATACGATAATATATAAGTATAAAATTTATTACCACCAATCGTACTAAGACGAACACAACGCAAATCCATTTGTTGTTCATATTGTTCTCATTGCCACATGCTGTAATACATTTATAGATATCATGCATAATTCTGGTAAGAAAATGACAAAATACAACAAAAAAGTGCTTTTAACGAGCTTATCAAACTTGGCTAACTACAGTAACTAGCGCGATGAGTTGCAACAGTTTTTTTAACTTACAGTTAGAACAAAGACAAGTGATTTAGTTTAAAGTTTTTCCTTGAAAGAACTTGCAAATTGATCGCCATTTTCTTTATTTTTTAGCTCATGTTAAGCTCTTAATTATAACAATTTAATCAAAACAATAATTTTGAATGTGACCTCTCTTATATTTTTTATTGATTGTTATTCAGTGTCAACATTATTGAAGATTTTTTTATAAATAATTTTAATCATACATATGTTGTGTATAATGTGTGTGGTGTAGATGTTTTTAAAACCTAGAATAGATTGTGTGATAAGGATTTATAATGCTTTCGATTATTTTGGAAAAATTCAAAAATAACTATTCATGAATTTAAGCCGGTATTATAACACAATATAATTTTTTCAATTATTGTCTACAATTTTTCCTTACAAGAAAACACAAACTCCATTTATTTGTATGGAAATGAAATTTTCTTGTAAAAGGAAAAATTGTATGCAAAATTGTATCGTGTAATACCGGCTTTTTAAATTAAAAGTGCTGATAATTTTTTTTATTCGCAGCATTCAAACAAGTTGAAATTTAATTAAATTTTATCGGCGGATTCTTGTACTCACCAGCTCTCACTTGGACGTCCAGGGAGACGATTCGGCCTGCTGTATTGGCAGCCGTGCACCTGTACGTGGCACTGTGAACGTCTGGTCGAAAAGCCTCTCCAGGGAACGCGGGGAACACAAGACTTCCGTTACCAAGCACTAGACGAGCTGACGGTACCGAAAGTACAGGAGAGCCATCTGCAAGTAACCACTCTACGCGAGGTGGAGGTGAACCTTCAGCTTCACAATCCACGCGCGCGCCGCTTGCGTTCGAGAAGGTCAGCAGTTGCGGAGGTTCGAGGGTGAAGCGTGGACCCCGACTTTCCGTAAAGTAGCCACGTGCTGAAACATACCGTACAAATGTTACACTTCACTTATGTACTTTCAGTACTGCTTGATGTGGATACAATGATGTCCTCTTTTAAGGTGGATTCACATGGCGATTTTTATCATGCGACGCGACGTGAATAATGCGCACTTGCTGTAACACCCATTAGCGGCCATATTTGGCAATTAAAAGAAAAAGAGCATATTGTAATTAACGCGATTCCCGGCGAATTCGCCGCCGCATAGGATTTTACAGGATTTTACGTTAAATTCGCGTCGCATCGCCGTTGTCGCCATCTGAATGCGCCTTTCTCCTCTTAGTAAGTTGGTGGTAGTACATCACGTACAAATGAATCTGTTGTTGAAATAACATCTTGGAAAAAGATGTAAAATAAATTTGGTATTATTAATTATAGAGCACCGGATATTTAAATCACACACTTCGTGCACCAGAATACCTTTACAATTTTTTTTTCTTCTCCTTTCAATTATGGCACGATAATGTTGCGTCATATAATAATGATTATAAGAGTAGAGATCAAGTGTGACATTATATAATAATCAATTATATAATAACAATGCAAAAGTTCACAAATGGTTTTCAATGTAGCATGCATACAAATCAGCAGGAAACTGTGTAGCTGATGGTTGTCTGAGAAAACATAACACAGTTAACTAACTATAAACATTGTGTTTTAATTAAAGTTTAACACATATATATGAGTCATAGATTTTAAACGTTATACACAGCATTGCAGAGGTCATAATTATCGTCAGAAGAATGCATGCCTGACCTCAGGAAGTCCAAAAACTTTTTATCAACTTTTTTTATAGAATTGAAAAATTGCAATTTATTGAGATCGCGATACTATTTAAATCAAGGCTTTACTTAATTGGCTGTAAAAAAAAAAGCTTAACACAGATTAAGACATGATAAAGCTATGATTGAAAACCCTTGCCTACAAAACACATTTTATTATACCATGTCATATACCGTGCTACTACGATTTTTGTATTATTTTTCAGATAGAATGTAGCTTTTTCCCTCAAAAAATAAGGGCATCCCAATGTGCATGAAGCTCGGTGGGGATTTGGTAGGGATAAGGGACTGGAGATGAAATTACGGCCGCGAACGTTTCAAGTCCTACCCTTTACAAAGTTATGACTGAGAGAACCATGGAAAACCTCAGTGACGACCGACACTTACAAGTTTAGAACTATAATACCTTATAAATGTACCACAAAGCGATGACCAAAGCCATGCAAAGGAACCACTTGTTGTATAAATGCAATGCAACTTAATAATTTTTTTTTTCTTGAAACGGTCACTGTATGCAAGATCAACGCTGCTTTTGACTTCAGTGATCTAGCTGACAAAAACGAGTGACTAGACCGACGCTCACGTTTGTACCTGTTGGTTAACACATGAAAACACACCATTTGTTTACGTTATAAAACAGCCAACTGACTTTCTGTTTGAACCTGCCCCGGCCTTTTAAAACGCTGAAATCTTATTAATTACAAATTTCAATAGTCTGGCTTTGTATCTGGCGGTCTCATATAGTATTGATTTACACTAGACACACAAGACTATATAATATATAAGCTATATTATAGTAGTAAACCATTGAAAAAGTTGCACGTTGTTTAGGAACTTCTTTTGGAATGGGCTCACGGGGTGTAATTTTTTTATTGGCTCAATCAAAAGAGGAGGTCGAAAAATATCCCTTAGATTTTTCTTCGATTTTTTTTTAGCACTGCATCATACCTAAAATGGAGATTAAAAATGTCTCTTGACCTGGAGGCTCCAGCCGTAACGCCTATGACGTCATTACATTCTTTCGTTCAACTATATAACACTTGTAAAAAATTATAGCATTGTTGCTTGTTTATTAAAAATTATCATTTGTTTCCATAGCAACGTGTTTGTTTAGAAGCATTATATAGTTGACCCAAAGAATGTAATGACGTCATAGGCGTTGCGGATGGAGCCTCCAGGTCAAGAGACATTTTTAATCTCCATTTTAGGCATGATACAATGCTAAAAAAAAAAAAAATCGCAAAAAAATCTAAGGGATATTTTTCGACCTCCTCTTTTGATTGAGCCAATAAAAAAATTACACCCCGTAAGCCCATTGTGTACTTCAAATCAAGTTTTAAATTTTGTTTATTGTATATTATATTGAAAAATATCAACCTTTATTATTTATTCCCTTAAAACATATATTTACTATATCACTGTAATGTTATAATAGTATAACTAGTCTAAATCATAATATATCATGTATTATAATAATTATAAATCATAATATTATGTGTTTGTATAATAGCAGCTTGAGATATATAGGTAACTCATTTTAGTACGGTATATTTAATAATATAATTAATAATAATATTATCTACAACCTCATCAACACGGGACAAAGACCGAGACACGATACAAGCTCATCAGACACAGGCGGTGAGCAAAGGCTTGCTGTTGTCTATTCTCCTCTGTAGGTACTGATGTACTGCATGGAACACGGTATAATACGCCGGGCGAGTCAGGCTCTTGCTAAAATATACAGCCTCCGGCTTGCCCGTGTGCTGATGCTCGCCCGCCATGTCGTATATATACTGATGAATGTTTTAATATATATTATATATATATATATATATATATATATATATATATATATATATATATATATATGTATATATAATATATATTACGAATATTAATATTTGTATGTAAAAGTAATTCAAAAGCACTTTGGTCTCAGACATATCATAATGTATATTATGGCGAAGAGTCATGGATGACATATACCAGTACACAGTATATATTATGTCTTTATTAGGATATATTATAATACAAGTTATGAACCTCTTATCCTCATCTATTATTTATTTCCTTGATCCTTATTTTGTATGTATCTTTGATTTGCCACAATATATATAGTCGAATAAGCATAATAATATATATATAACATTTTTTAATAAATACATTATTATTTCATCGGAATGTGATTATATGTTATATTTTACAACAAGCAATGACTCCTTGGTCTACAGACCCGAAGTCAATACATTTTTAATAAATAAATTCAATTCGTTTATATGGTATACTTTGCCAACTTGTGAGAATAAGATGATTTAATTTTTGGGAGATTTGTAATTGGAAATATGAAATCGTGGTACAGTACCGGCCACTACCGTACATGCATGCTATATAAAGCTCAATGCTTCACGTCGACGTGTCAAACCTCATTCAAAGTGCTTGATTTCGATGTTTGTATTTGTATGTTCAGAAATTGACGAATTAAAAATTTTGAATGTTGAATGTTGAAATTAATTTACTTCATAAACATTAAACGAAGTTAAATTATTTGTGTCAATCAATTAAAAATGTTATTTGTAAATAATAAGTGATATGTATTATGTATTTTTTTTTTTCAATATTCGTATTGTTAGGAAAAAAAAATCGAACCATTTTCTACATATCAGTTTATTATCAGAAAACTGTATATATATATATATATATATATATATGACCTTTGAAGTATATAAGTATACTTCATTTTATTATCACTCAACATGCACATTATTATATTATAAGATATGATATAATGTAATTGTTATTACATTAGTAATTATTTCATATAAGAAATAATATTCCATTACACATAGCAACACTACAACGTTACTCCTAACAACCTTATTTTGCGGCTGAACTCCACCGGCCTCGTTCAACTACCTTAACTCTAAGAAGTCTTTCACACAAGGGCTGATGTTCCTGAACAAGCCTCCACCATCACACGCTTTACCTCAAGCTCTCCCTCCCTCCCTCCCTCCGCTACCACCTCATAATCAGAACGTAAGCTGGGCTTAGCAGCAGTGAGGAGCGAGCACCAAGTTCCAGAGCTCCCTTCCTTGCACACTATGCTCCATCTCTGCCGAAGTATTCTGCGGAGGAGAAAGGTCATCTAGATACAACCTATAGAACAATTTAAGGGATTGACTAAGATGGTTTCTTCCACGTTGGATCTATGTATAACAGTGGTGATGACATCGTATCGTAGGGCAAAGGCAGGCAGCCAAGCCTCTTGGTGCGTCAATGATTTAGAATAAGATAGTGCTGAGTTGAGGCACATGCAGCATGCAAAGAGCGGGCGGACTGACGAACGGACAAATTTATACATACCTAATACTTTCAAACTATATATACTTATAAAAGTAATATTGACCTCATAAAGTACCAATAGATGGCATTGAAAACAGCCTCTATAGAATCAGTATGACTCAACTACACGTGTACTTTAGCCAGTAGCAAAGCTCAGATATCAAAACAATGACACTTTTAGAATCACCCAGGTAAAATCCACCAGATGTCCATACCTGTCTTTATGACGTCAATACTGTATAGCATTATATTATGTAGCTAATTCCTCAACACTGTTTTTACGTCAGTTTAAATTTTATCAGTTATAAGAATAACCAATACCGTATACGGTCCAAATATATATATATATATTTATTTATTTATTTATTTATTTATTTATTTATTTATTTATTTATTTATTTATTTATTTATTTATTTATTTATTTATTTATTTATTTATTTATTTATTTATTTATTTATTTATTTATTTACTTATTTACTTACTTATTTACTTACTTATTTACTTATTTATTTATTTATTTATTTATTTATTTATTTATTTATTTATTTATTTATTTATTTATTTATTTATTTATTTATTTATTTATTTATTTATTTATTTATTTATTTTAGCTCGCTGTGAATTGCTTGCCTGAATTGTATGGTTGAGGCTGGCGCATTTGCCATAATGGTTACTTGAAAAGTTTTGAGAATAAAATGAAACGAACCTAAAATACATTTTTGTAATGTTTTTTTGCATATAGACTGCAAGTGTCATGTATTGTATATAAAATACACACATGCCATATATATTGTATAGTATATGTGTAAAATAAATCGATATATTAATTCGCCTGTAAAAATATGTATTATGTGTATAATTTTAAAATTTATTCATTTCATGGTTTTTGTTTTTATGATGGTTAGGGTTCGTTGCGTAAAATGCAACAACAGAGCAATATTATATGAAGAGCTCTCAGATTGCCACATGCTTGATGCTTGCTTGCTTGCTTCTGCCTGTCTGTCTGCCTCCCTCTCCAATTAACATAGCACGGTATTATAACTTCAGTAGATACAACGTTGCCTCAGGTTTCTTCCCCCTTCCCTCATCGCCATCATATTCCAATGCAATCCTTGCTCATTAATCAACCAGAGTTACAACGTTCTGCATGGGGATTATATTTAGTTTTTTCCCCCTCCATCCCTCATTCTCTTCTTCTTCTTCTTTTTTTTTATTATTATTATCATTAACATTCAAGGATTGTCAATGTTGGAGCTGTAGTGATGTACCACCACTATATAATTATTATATATCTATAAATCAGTATATATAATATATCTATATTATATAAAATATAATATATACGTTCTCCGACCAGTGTGTGCGCACGCTGATAATAATAATATATAATAGTGGGAGGGAAATTTTAAAATTTTGCACAATATCATAACATGCTGGCAACATTGATAAACTAGAATTTCATAGAAATAAATAAGTTTTATGGTTCTAACTCAATGTATTTTTTATTTTAATAAAATTTTTTTCGAGTTTATTCTTTGTGTTACATTTCGATTATGTTCCAGCAAATATTACAGTGTATAAGAAATATGATAGGAGAGGGAGAGAGAGAGAGGGAGAGAGAGAGAGAGAGAGTGAGAGAGAGAGAGAGAGAGAGAGAGAGAGAGAGAGAGAGAGAGAGAGAGAGAGAGAGAGAGAAGCGAAAAGGTGAAGAGCACCTCTTAACATCAGAGAGCTGAGAAGTGACGAGGCTTTATTTTGTATGTGGTCCCTACCCCTATATAATAGTCTGACAGCACTCGACCACATTGGCAGCATTCAAAGCCGGCTGGCAACGTTGGCAGGTATCAAGTGCTTACGACGAGGATGCTACGATCTCTCTCTCTCCTTGCTGGTTAGAACATGAAGCCAACGATATATGCAGCAGGCAGCAACCTCCAATCAACATTATTAATTAACATCGAGTTGCATTTTAATCATGATGTTACAAACATTTTTATTGGTCCTTTTTGCAATTGCTTATGTACACATGTTTGATTTGTTTCATATATTAGTAATCATAACAAGTAACAAGCTCGTATATACTTACTTGAATATAGAAACCTTACATTATATAGGACACAAATTTATTTATAATTAAAATACTCAAGAAATCGAACAGAATTTGTATACGCTTTCCGTATTTAAGTCATACTGTTTTTTTTTTATAGTATCAACTGGGCCTTTATCTTAAAAAAAAGTGCTGCGACTGTATAGCTGCACACCAGGCAACCAACCAGCAAGAGCCCTCTCGCTTCCTCTGTGCCCTGAATAGCTGGATTATTTGTAATGAGAGCCACGGAGACTGGCTTTACGGAATGCTGAACGGCATAGAGTGCGGCATACAGGCTTCTTGCTGCCGCCAGTATTGCTGGTATATGTTTGGTCTGCCTGCTTGCTCACTATTGCCAGCTAAAATGTCACTCCCCCGGCATTTACTATACGTACTTGAGCCCTGTATACAGCATGCTGTAATCTCTCTCTCCTCTTTTTCTTCTTACGTAGTGCAATGAATAGCAGCAGCCTTACTCTTCACCACTTAGCTCTTACCCTTGTACTTAAACAATGCAAAAAGATTGGTTTCACGCGCACTGATAAAGCAACTATAACTTGAAAAGTTGAATAATATGTATTCATGCATTTCTGGCACAACTTTTTATTTTTACTTTCCTCACGATTTGTTTGCTTATTTTCCTACAAGCTAAAGTTCTGTATTTTTCAGCAAATTAAATTAAGTCCTCCGTGCAAGTTTGATCAAGATTAGAATGTTAAATGGAGGTAGTTTTATTTACTTTTACATGGTTGGGGTCTCTCGAACTTGAGTTATGTAGTTGCATACAGTATCACAAACCTTAGTTTACGTATGGAAGACATTTTGAATAGAAAATAGTACCGTTTTGCGTTACGACCTTCATTTTTTAACGATAGGCGCTCGATTAGAAAAAAACATCACATCCCTAGTTTAGTTTGCCGGTTTATGAGAACGCCACGGCCGTGGGCGCGGCAATCCGCTTGCCTAGCGGCCATCCCAAGTATATAATATACTTTTAACCTATTATTAGTACTGACATCATGGTTTAATGTTCATTAATTTAGCGAACTTTAAAACCAGAACAGAAAAGGCACGCTGCCATGATTTTTGTTATTGTGACGTCACAGGAGCTCGAAATCGATTAATTAAATCGAACCGAATCGAACTTAACCGATCAGCTGAGCTGAAAAAAGGCGTTCGTTTTAAAATAAAAGACAGATCGGAATATACGTCTATATACGCCTCCAGAAGCTATAATAAATCCAGAATGTAACTTTTAAATGCGTAAGGGTGCCTATTTTTTTTAATTTCACCACTTTTTTTCAAGTTTTTAGCATTTTTGGTGTCGACGTGTTGTCACAACAGCGGCTCCATGCGGCCCCACTGGCCCCAGGCTTTCGTCTGGAAGAGGTGCAAAGTGGTCGAAGTGGTGGCGACGCGATTTTGAAATCAAATTAAACTTACTTTTTTATACTTTTTTCCAATAGTTATACATATTATAGAAGCATGTAATATTTTTAAAAAATTCCATAGTTTAAAATAACCTTGTTGTGGGACATTTTTAAAAAATTAAGATTACTACGCCTTGGCGACGTCTAGTCTGTGATCTCAGGCGTAATCTAAGGCTTGTTTAACTGTAAATGCGCCCAGCTGCTGCATGGAATTTATGTTTGGCCCTAAGCCACGATAATATATACCTTCCCTTTCCTTCTTGACTCATGAAGTATAATAATACTCGATCGGGCATAATCTCCGATATGGCGGCAAGCAGGCCACGTCTAAGCTTGTTATTATACAGTACAGTACATACCCCTATTTAAAGAAGAAATTTGGAATGACTATATATATATACTTGAAATAAAACACAATGTAGTGATGTCGGATGGTTATTGGGCATGAATTAATTAAGAAAGAGTTGTATTTTTTTCTCTTACTATATATATCCGGGTATTCCGGGTTCAGCGTTGTTGAGTTCTGAAGCTAACCGAAGTTATTGAGAAATCAGGTTATTTTTTTTTGTGTGAGAAATAAGAATTTAAGGAAAACAGGAAACAGTCACAGATTTGATGATTTTACGAATTCCAGCATGCCTTCGGAATCTTACATTGGCAAAAATATACATTTGCTGGCTTCACCAGTCATGCACCTGAAGTTGCCCAACGAACCGGGAAGAAATTAGAAAATGCCCCTATTCCCCAAATATTCTGGAGCGATGACTACATTAAAATGAGATAAAGTAAAGCATAAAATATTGTTGTTTTTTTATCTAAATTTTTTTTTTAATATTCCTAAATATATTTCGATCAACATATCTAATCCCTCTTGTATCCTGATGTGTAGCTACGAACGGCAAATGAAAACTCGATTTATAGATCTTCATCAACCAATTATAGCAGCATAAATGGTTTGTGTTCTGCAAACAGTATGATTGTTTGCTGTTTCATTGTGCGAGTATAATCCTTTTTTACTTTTTTTTAAAGACTTAGTTATCATTATGGTAGAGAGAACAAAGGCATCAATGCTTCTTCATTCACAATTTCACATACACTGAAAATAAAGCTTGTTGAATTAAAAAAGGATTTAAGCTGTTTGCCCATCGAAACTACAAAGCTATAAGTGAGAGAATGGGAGAGAGGGAAAGAGAGACGGAAAGAGAGAGGGAGAGAGAGAATAATAGAGAGGGAGGGAGGGGGAAGTTTGAGATTGCAGTGGCCAGTTTAAATTAATAGAGAGATATACAAAAGAGTTATAGAAATAGATCCAGTTTCTTTAAATAATTTGTCACATATATAATTATATATATACTGTATTATTATGATCAACTGATTCACGAAACACAGATTATTTTCACGACTGGGATATTGATATTGATTATTGCTTGTTTCAGATGTCTTTTATACTCAATAATGGGCACGATATTCACGAAAGAGATAGCCAGAAAAATAACTTCTCTTTAAACGTGGTTAGTGTAATTGATTTAGGCTGACATTAGTATTGATCAGTGAGAAAGATGGACTGGACTTCTTACTTCTTTTCTGTTTCTGTTTTGTAATAAATTTTTTTCCGCTATATATACCAATGCTATATATACGTATAGCAACTTTAAACTTGCGTAAATTTCAGACATAATTACGACCAACATGGCTATACTCTTCAATCATACCTCACAAGTTGCCATGCCATGCGTCAAGATTCGTGAATTAATATTTTAAAAATATTGACCCCGGTAAGTCCAGGTAAGTTAAGTTCTGTTATAGTCATAAATAGTGGGACAGAGTGAATGGTGAAGCGCATATCCACTATATCACTAATTTTGACCTGGGCTGCATGTACATAAATTTGAATAGTTGGCAAATGAAGCCGCAAATCTAATAATTTTTAGAAGCATTTATTATTAGTTCATACTAGGACAGCAACATTGAAGGTATAAGTGCCACAATAACAATATTTGCCACAATTTGTAAGTCAAATAAATCATAACTCATAATTATACTAAAATGAGATAGGTAAGAATTCATGTTGACGTCACCAACCCTTTGTCCTCTTATTTACTTACAAAAAAAGATTGGGCGCACGTAAGATCCTATACGGAGCAATTTTTCGATCGCAAATAATCGCAAATTGTTAACCCTCTATATAAATAAGTTATGATTGCAAATTTAAAATTACGTATTGGCACTAACCTTTTCCGTTTGCTGCTTTAAAAAAATTCATTATTTTCCTCGGGTCAGTTTAATTAAAGAGCATCTAAAGAATTTCGCGGTAGTAGTGTTTTGACTTTCAGCCGAAAAAACGTGTGCAGAAGGGTTACTCGCCGATGCGTGGTGGTTGTAGCAGGAGTCAAAATCAGCAAACGAACATAACATGGCGATTAAATTTTCTGGTGGATGCTTACAAAAAGAGAAAGAATTGGCATATTTGCAGACTGGCATGTATATGCAGATTTGCATTTCTGAAGATAAGTAGAGCAGTCGGTATATTTGTCTAAAAAAAAAATCTTGAGCTCACCAGCACGCCTCTCTCTATAAACACTCTCAAACAGAGCAGGTGAATGTAAAATGATTAAGTAGACATATTATATTGATTTCAAATTTTAAAGTTTAATTTTAAAGAAAATTTTGTCTATACACTTTCGATATTTTCACGAAATATCTTAAAGGAATTATGGTAAGCGTTGACTTGATGATTTAGTCACCATATTCTAACTCAAGTTTATTCGTTTGCTGAAGCTACAGCGGATTTCAACTTTCTGTAAATATATCGTACAACATTTCTTCACAGGTTTTCTCCGAAGTCAGAACATTACTAATGTGTTTTTTTTTCTTTTTTTCTTTTTTTTTTTTTTAAAGACTCTTTTCAAATAAACTGAAATTGGACTGTCAATAAAAAATTAATACCAGCAAACGTAAAAGGTTAGTGCTAATGTGTAATTTTAAACTTGAAAATAGGATTTATTTAGGGAGTTTACAAATTAGCGATCGAAAAATTGCTCGACCTTACTTGCGCCCAATCTCTTTTTGGTAGTAAATGGTAGTATGACGTGAATGACGTCACTCTCTCAGCTCTCAGTTTTTTTTTTTTTTTTTTTTTCTTGAAATCTTTACCTTTATCTGGATGCGTTTTGTGAATTAGAACAACAGGCTTGCTACAGAAAGATATTTTAAATAAATTTTAAAACATTTAAGTAACAGAATGCAAGTCAGATAACTACAAAAAAAAATCAAACTGTAACTACTCTTATGCTCATGATGTTTAATTAAGATTCACTTTCCTATGTATTATACATGTAATTTTATTGTGTAGATAACTAGTTACCCGACTTGCATTCTGAAGCGACGACATACTAACATTGTTCCAATTTCACATCGATTGACTTGTTGCAAATATACAACATAGTTAGAAAGTCAAGCTTAGCTTCATTTTTAAAGTTACTATTTGCAGATTCTTGACACATTCCATGCAGTATCTATTTAGGCAATGGACAACATACATGAAAAAATTTTATTGCAGAAATGAATAGATGGTACCAAATTATGATACTCTGATTTTTTTCAGATTTTTTTGAAACCCGGAACTATTTTTAAATAATTATTGAAAGTCCTGTGATTTCAGTTGGCACCCCTGCAGCCTTAATAAAAAGGATAGAGACTGGACGTCTATTGACGCCTCCAGGGGGCGTGGCCGCACTTTCAATAATTATTTAAAAATAGTTCTGGATCTAAAAAAAATCTGAAAGAATTCAGAGTAGCATAATTTGGTACCCTCTATTCATTTCTGCAATAAAAAATTTCATGTATGTTGTCCATTATAAACAAAACCAACACCCAATCTTTATGAAAATTTGTATCGATGCTAATAAATTATATATACACTGCTGGGGTAAGAAAAAACCAAGGCTCTAGTACCGATCCACTAAGGTTTAAGTTGACAATCATTTTCTATTATCACTATACGTTATGTGCTAAAAAGTCTAAATACATTATAAATATATTATTTCATGTTCTTAATTTTATATTTTTTGCTTCAAAAAATTGTTTCTAAATCATTTGACCAGTACTAGTGCCATGGCCTTTTCTCCCACCAGCAATCAGTATATCTACTACCATTTACTACATAATTTTGACCAACCGAATTGAACATCGGACAGATATTGGCAGGCAGGTCTACCAAAAATGCTGATATTACCGTGGAGGACCAATATTGGGAATTTGCTGCAAAAATAATATTGGTCTTTCTGACGTGCTTATATATTGTACAATCGAAAAGCAATAAAACAGTGTATTTTTTAAATTAACTAACGCATAGACTGCATGTATACAGGGCCCAGTAAATTTCAGTTCTTGAACTAACATAAATTCTATTATAACGCAGTTTTTGCTATAATATTATAACATTATAACGTATTGAGTCATACTATTTACAGTATAAAAAGATTCCATAAATACATAAATAATTTTAGCTTGATAATAAATTTATACATTTAAATTTAATATTTAATAAATGACATTTTTAAGTATTTATTACAAAGTTAAAGTTAAACTGCTCGTTTCTAATTCAAGTGCTTTTAATATACGCTGATACATTATGTAACAAGCACGAGTAAGTGCGCGATGGGGGAAACGATCAGTCAACAAAAAAATAAAATGAAAACAAAATCAAATTTTCTATATCTATTTATATGATTGATCAGTACGATTGCTCATCATACTTTTATGACGGGTTGCATTGAACATCAGCACTCACCCATCTGATAGTATCGGTCTAATAAATCAGCTCGTGCGCCACTCACGCTGTATGATTTCCTTGTTATTCTGTCGTTCGATCTGAATATAACGGTCGATAAAAGAGAGAGAGAGAGAGAGAGAGAGAGAGAGAAAAAGAAAAAAATGTAGGTATTACTCACATCATGTCATGGCAGAGGAAATATTTTAAAACTAATATACGAACAATCAAGAGTTTTAAATTAGTAAAAAATCAATTCATAAATAAGTAAGAGTTGAAGGTTTGATTAATGTTATTCTTAATTCAGCTGTCAATATTTAAATGTGTTACACAGAGTTCGTGGATTGCATGCAAGAATAAGTTAATCATTGTAAATATACAATACGGGATCATAAAACAGGCACACCTTTAAATACCTTTTTTCAATTGTATACATAAGCTAAAAAAAAAAAAATCTAAAGAAAACTTGTAGTTTTTTTTTTTTTTTGGTAGCAATGTGAAAAAAAAAGAGACTTGTTCTCCGTAATATTTTCTTAATGTATATATATATATATATATATATATATATATATATATATATATATATATATATATATATATATATATATATATATATATTACCACCAAAAACCGAATTCGGGCAAAAGCCGAAAAAAATGAGCAAAACTAGTTTTGAGCATCAAGTTAAGCTCAAACCCGAAGTAATCGATTATTTCGGGTTTTGAGCTTAACTTGATGCTCAAAACTAGTTTTGCTCAAGTCGAAATGAGCAAAACCCGATGAAGACTTATACATCGGCTTTTGTTCATTCCCATTTGAACAAAACTAGTTTTGCGTATCAAGTTATGATCAAAACCCGAAGTAAGATTTTATTTCGGCTTTTGAGCAAAATTTGTGAGCAAAACTAGTTTTGCTCATTTTTCAAAGAAAATTTATTTTTTATTTTGAATTTGAGGATCTGATGAATTTGAGGGGGTGGTATCCCCAAGGAACGTTATGGCTGTTGTAAAACTGTGAATTTTGATCAATTGTACCAACTTGTAACTGAAAATAGAATTTTAAGCAAGTTATATTGTAAAAATGAATTTTAGGCTGCTGAAGAGAAATTTATTGAGTTGAGTGATGTGCCACAAGATAAGGAAATTTCTTTACGTTCTGCAGCAGCATTGGCCTCATATTCAAAGCAAGGTTTTATATTTTGTAACTGCAGAAAAGGGTGTCAGTCTAGGTCCTGTAGCTGTTTAAAGAATAAACTAAAATGTAATTCCAAGAGCCACAACAGCAGTGCCTGCAGAAACAAGTAACGACAGAAGCAGAATTACTGTAAGCTAGCACACACATGGCATGCAGACATATTATCTTACAAATAATTACTTACTTAAAATTGATGAGTTGCGTGCTTAATTTGACTGCAATGATGCAATTTATTTTTATACTGGAATTTAAATTAAAGCTTGATTATGTAGACATTTTTGGTCTGATTTGTAATTACAATAATAAAGGTGAAACAAATAATAAACAATAACTCTTTTTATGAACACTTTTCGACATTTTATTTTTAAAATGAGCAAAACTAGTTTTGCTCAAATTTTGACCAAAAGCCGAAATAAAATCTTACTTCGGGTTTTGATCATAACTTGATACGCAAAACTAGTTTTGTTCAAATGGGAATGAACAAAAGCCGATGTAAAAGTCTTCAACGGGTTTTGCTCATTTCGACTTGAGCAAAACTAGTTTTGAGTATCAAGTTAAGCTCAAAACCCGAAATAATCGATTACTTCGGGTTTTGAGCTTAACTTGATACTCAAAACTAGTTTTCCTCATTTTTTTCGGCTTTTGCCCGAATTCGGTTTTTGGTGGTAACATATATATATATATATATATATATATATATATATATATATATATATATATATATATATATATATATATATATATATATATATATGTGTGTGTGTGTGTGTGTGTGTGTGTGTGTGTGTGTTGGTAATGCAAATCCGCATAATATATACGAAATTCATATTAATTTTTAGTTATCTGTTTCATAATGGAACACCTTCATAAGTTTTTTATTGTATATTTGGATAGCAGCCCTCGAGTTATGTATTTTTTTCAGATTTTTTTGAACCCTCAAATCAAAAGGAACGACGCTATTTCGTCGTATGCAACGTATTTTACTATAATGTTTGCGTGTTAAATATTTGCATGACTATGACGCTATAACAGTGCTTTGGAGCACGATTTTCAGGGTGTTAAAAGTGTTCAAAATTTTTTGAAAAAATAGTGACCCTATATCCAAAAATGCAATAAAAAATCAATTTAAAGGTTGTCCATGCATTAGTTATGCTTAAAATTGTTTTATGAACATTATTGAAATTTGAAATCAAGAAACACTGCAAGCCGCATCAAAACTCAAAAGTAATAAATTACATATTATTGGTTACATATTTTTTTAGCTGAAAATTTGAAAATGATAATATTGATAATTGTCGATATACCATGGTTCATACATTATTATGTAAATTAATCATGCCATATTCTAATGCGATATTTTGTGTTTGCTGTGAATTTGTGATGCATGTAAAAAAACGGTCAGAAAGAATGGACTATCGACCTCAACTTTTTTTTATTGCAGAAATGGTTAGAGCGTGCAAAGTTATGCTACCCTGATTTTTTTCAGATTTTTTACAGTCCTGGAAGTATTTTTAATAAATTATTGAATGTCCTTTTTGTGACGTCACGCGGCGTCTGTCTTAAGAAAGGATAGGACTTGTCGCCGCGTGACGTCACAAAAAGGACATTCAATAATTTTTTAAAAATACTTCCAGGGCTGTAAAAAATTTGAAAGAAATCAGGGGAGCATAACTTTGCACGCTCTATCCATTTATGCAATAAAAAAATTGAGGTCAGTACGTACTCCATTCGTTCTCTTCAAATTTTTAAATATTTCTGAAAGCTAACAGTAGCTAGCAGTAACTGTAAAATTCTTGACATCCAATGGATGCGATTCACGAAGCAGTTAGCCAGGTTTCTAACCACGTTTAATTAACTAGTTGGTTTAACATGTAAAACAGGTAAAGTTAAACGTGGTTAAGCTAAACATGGTTAGAAACCTGACTAACTGCTTCGTGAATCGCACCCGAATATTATCGACAAATGCCTTGTTAGAGGAGATTTTGAGGATGGAAGAAAAAAAAAAAATGAAACATTGCAGCATTTTTTTTTTTTTTATCATGCTTGTTCATTTTGGAATATAAGATCTAGATTTCTCTCTCCATGAGTAGTAGTATACATACAAATAACAAATGTGTTTTATTTCATTTTGTACAAGCTTTACAAATATGTTTGTGTGCTACAGAGAATACAAACTCATTTACCACAAATGTATAGGTATAGGCAGTAACTTGTATTAAACGGAAATTGTGAAACTTCCTTTTGAAATTTATATATATTTAAGTTTCAGAATTAGTTTATAAAAAGTTAATTTAAAATAGTACTATGAGCTTCACTGTAATATAATTAAAATTTTAATAATATACTTTGTAATGCCTCCGTATCTACCTAGAATACTTAGAATGTGCATGGAGTACGAGGGAGATATACATCTATTATACATTATGTATTATTATATATTATATATTTCCAACTAACAAAACCACAGTTAGTCAGTTGATATGAGATGAGTTTAATTAATTGTGGTTACAAGGTTGCTTCAACTTTCTTCTTAATTCTAACATGCAATTGTTTTTTTGTTTTTTTTTTTTAGTATAATATAATATATTTTTAAATAATTATGAGGATGCTACATTAATTATATAGTAAAGTTATACTTGTGTATATACAAGTATATAATATTATATAATTATATTTAAGTGACATGAATTGCACATTGTTCTATTGGAGTAGCAGTATAAATAGCAGATTCATGTACTATATATTCCAACTATTTAGCAAGCCAATTTCCGTATAAAATAACTTTAATTAAAAAGGTAAGTAGAAATTATGCAACTAAAAAAAGTAATCAAAGGAATGTTTTTTTAAATAAAAAAAATAAAAGAAAAAAAGTTTTTATTAGATTTGATTGTCATATCATCATACGTACTGTACAGAAATTGATTTAACATTCACTCAAATAGAAATGCCGTATCCAATTAAGTTATGAATATACAAAAAATATACAGTAATAAATATATAGTTGATTGTATACCGTTGTTTGATTTTTAATGATCACTATTTCCCAAGAGGAACGAAACACTCGATCCCATTTTTCTTTGAACAGAAGGGAAGTATACGACGTCGTCCTAATAAGTAACACAAGAAGAAGAAATGGTTGAAAAATAAATATTAAATTTGAAAAATCATAGCTGATAAAAAAATAACATTATTATTTTTATTTCTTACACGTAGAAAGTGATAAAAAACATTAAAAGAAATACGTTTTTGTGATTCTATATACACTTGTTTAAAACTTTCCAGAGACGTCGTATATGTCATCTGAGTTTTCAAAGTTAAAATTTTTTAACGATCATGCTCGTTTAGTGACGACAAGTTGGGCTTAATGAATGTTGCCAGGGATAATTGACAGACTGGGACTCAGGTGGCGGTACTGATTGGAAATGCTTCACTCGTTGCAAACTATATATTATACTACATTTGCCAGCTCTGTATGTATTATATATATGCTTAACACGATCCATGCAACAAGAACTGTATGTAAATTCATATGTAGCCTTTTTATTTCAATTACTATGCTAAAAAACTGAACTCAACAGTTTCACAGAGTTGATAAAACTGATAAGTGTTAATTTATTACAGTTCATTATGAAACTCCTATAATGTTATGCATAATTTTATATTCTAGTCTCTCTTCGTGGCTATATGTAGAGAGGAAACACTAAAATTTGAATGTATTGTTTTGTTTAGTAATTTAATTAAAAAAAATATGATTGTATAAATGAAATGCTGATATTAAAAATGACTATAAAGTAGCCGTCAAATCAGGGTGTTTACTTTGATTATCCTTTTAAATCGGTCAAATCAAAGTAAACACCTTGTATAATTAGATATATTTGACTGGTGAAAAACTCTATAACACCCTCAAATTCGAGGGGAAAGATGATGTGACGTCACTGCCATGCAATTCCCCTATGCTTGCGTGTTTAAAATTTTCATGACAAATAATATCTGAAAAAAATTACAATACATAAGTACTGTTGACGTGTCTTACTCAACATGCATGATACAATGCATGTGCTCAATGTGTACCTTGCACTTGGAATGAGATAAAATAAATAATTTGAATTAACCTTAAGGGTTAAGGGTAAATCCTATTGCCTCTGAACAGTCTGAATAGAATCTTGAGGTGGAACTCCACATACAATATAAACGTAATACCCTTCTACTAGTAGTAACCTAGTGCTGTGTAAGTTAGATATGGTAAAAAATATTTAACAAGATTTATAACCACTTTCGTTGAAGCACTTTCTCTTGTTAATAAAAAAAATATTTTAATTCGATTTTTCAACATTAAATTCATGCAATTTTAAATGGTAGAAAATTTGGAACAGTTTTCTATAGAATACTTGCTATATATAAGGAATAAGAATGTGAACAGATTTTTAGATTTTTAGTATCATTTAAATGAATAATCACCATTCTTGTTTAATAAATAGCCACCGGTGATATTATAAAAAATAGAAAAATATTTGAAAAAATATAAAAAGTTAGTGGAAAGATATTAAGAAATCAGTCACTTACACACGTGTCATAACTTTTTATGTTCTCTTCACTGATGCAAAACAAGTGATTTTTCTCGGTAACAAAACACAGCTTATCGCTTATCAGTTTGTAAGGTCTTGATAAAAATTATTAAATATTGTGACTCTTCAAATTTGAGATTGTTGTTTATTTTTCAAAATACTAGAAACCAAATTTCATCAATTAGTGAAGACAAAATATAATGAGAAATGTATCAAATTGACATATTTTTTATATTTTTAAAGGAAGAAATCCCAAACTAAGAGTGAAAGCGTTTTTTAAATTGTATATTTATCTAAAAGAGAGAGGGGTCATTTATTTGTAAAAAATAATGTTTAAATAAAAAATCCATAGACAAGTTAAAGATTTTAAATTTTAGTATTCATTGCTGAATTTTTTTTATTGACACGCTTACTCTGACTTTGCATGGGAATTATTCCTCAAGAAAGCATAATATGTCTATATTTTTTATTATTTTTGACTAGCTTAGAACTTAAAACGTAATACAATCTTCAACTTTTTGGGAGTAATTGTAACTTCAAGAACTTCATTTTTACTCTACTTGAAATTTAAAAAATACTAATTTTTTCTATATCTTTTTTCCCCCTTATTTGATTAATGCGAGTAGATATTTTTAAGAATATATACTTTAGTGGTGAATATAGTTACAAATTAATTTAAATATTACATACATTATAATTATATATTACTATTTCCACGAATACTGTTTTCTTGCTTTATAACTAACATGCAATGAAACGAGCGAGCTGGACAAAGTTTCGACATTTTGAAATAAGGATTTTGAAATCGACAGAAAGAATATTTCTGCTGTCAAAATCTTTCCATGCAGTGTCTATTTCAGTATTATTTATTATATAATATAATTATTATGCAACTCGATTTTTTATTTCTTGCTTAATGTTCACTAAATAACAAATTTTATTTTCCATTGAATATACTTGCAAGCAGAAGTGTGATTAATTTCTTCTCATTTTACCGCATGTATTTGTTGCTTAATTATAAAAAAATATCAACAAAATAAAAAACATGATGTAAACAATTTATTTGCAAATTTATACATGCCATCCATATTTTTTATTTTGCTATGAAAATTGCTTGAAAAAAAAAAAAAGGAAATATATCCATGATGAAAATGTTTTCATCGTGATAATACATTAAAATCTTTACATGAAATAATGAAGAATTTTATATATAATCAGGATTAATTTATAAAAAAAATGGATTAAAATGTAGATAATTATCACAAAGTAATAAGATCTATATATATATAGTAAAGCTGTTCTTAAATAATAAAACATATTCCTTAACAAAAAAATAAATTACAAGTTTTATTTGCGAATGGTATGAAGTAGATTCATAGGTCTGTGATCTCTAGTTAGCATAAAAACACGGGCTGTGGGGCCTGTGAGGGGCGTGAATTAAGACGCGGAAGGCCGGGAAGTAAGCAGGAAGGCTATGGTTTCTTGCTCACGTCCCCTCGGAGGATGCTGTGCTTGCTTCCTTTTTGCCTGGCTGGCTGGCTCACCGCCATCACGCGTGGCCGGAACCCCAAGCACAAAACAGAGAGGTCACGTATCTCTACTGCAATTACTTGTAATTTATTGCTTCAAATATGGGTTGACGATTTTTTACATTACAGATGAACGTTATTCAAATTAATTGGTCATTAATATCGTTCCAGTTCACCTGCTGATTGCTTATTTATTTGTAGCACAGTTTTTGTAGTACAAAATTTTGTAATCTATTTTACTGTGCGCATTACTTGTTTAATTTTTATATTATAATTTAAAGCACTTTTTTACAGCACTATATATTATTTTTAATAATTGATATACAGATTTTTATATAAAATTTTTAAAACGTGTACGAAAAATTAGGTTCACTATTAAATAATTTTGTACACATTGAAATGGATGCATGCCGAATATTCTTCTTTTCGTGTTCAGTTATTTACAGAAAAGACGGAATTGTTACGCTCACTTTTTCTTGCGGTCCGCGTCCATGAAGAGTAAATCCGTTTTCGCATTAATTTTGTTTCCCCTTTACATGCAAGTCTCTATACTTTCTACCCCACGTAGACACAGGGTGTCAAAAATGTGTTGGACCGGTACAGGATCAGTATGTTAGCACAGTACTGGCCCAACAGTATCAGCACTGCATGGACCAACACTGGACAGACAAAGTTGTTTTTATTGGGACTATACATTATGTGCATTGCAATAAACAAAATGAGAATGAATTCCGTTTCTTTCATACAATATAAAATAAATAAAAAATACTATATATTATGAATTCGCTTCAGATGCGATTTTCTTTCTTTTTTTTTTTTTTTTTTTATTCTATAACACATTGGGATCATTCGAAAATTCCAAGAAGCGAAATTCGCGTTCGGAGCATCGCAATGTTGATCCCAATAACGCGTTATGAATAATATGAAAGCGTCCACCGCATTGGGAACAAATTTAGAATAATTTAATGACGCGAAGTTGTCAAGTATTAAAATTTGAAAAAGAAAGGGTATAATTATCGGTCAACATTAAGAAAATCATTAAAGCATGAAATACCATCCCATTATGCTAACTATTCAAATATAATCACATATAAATCAGGTTGTGAGTAACAAATAAATTAGAGTTAATATTGTTAATAAATTTATAAATAATGTAAAATTAATAAATTTTAATATAATATTTGTGTGCTTTATGTCACGGAGAAATTATAAAATATTGATATTGATAGAGGTGCCTGTGACCTCTACATATACTTCGTATCGGTATGCAATGCATTTATTTTGTGGAGGCATACATGGCCAAAATACGTGTCAATTGCCCTAAAATATAAATCAATCAATCAATGAAGCATTCATTTTGTTGATAAAAATGATATTATTTGAAGAAAAGAAATAATTGAAAAGGTCAAATCATATCCTTCATTCTTACAAGTGTGCCTTGAACTGTAGTGTAAATAAAAAGAAACAACTTCCACATAATTATTATGAACAAAGTAAACACGTGAAAAAATGGAGGATGTGATTTTTTTGGTTATTGGCATTACTTTAGCCGCTGACCCACAGAGACAATAATGTATGCTCATTCCCTTGAGTCAGGATTCCTACTGCAAGAACTGCCTCAAGGGCTAAATCAGCGTTATCCGCGCCGCGTGTTCACCACTAGGAGGTAATAATGCTGATATAATATATTTTATTTTCTGCTATTATTATGTATTTAATAGCGCATTTCATTTATTTGTTTTAATTTAAAGAACCAATCAGGTTAGTTATCAGGTTATATAGTATAAAGACAGTATCAGTCTAAATGTTTGAAAAAACATGTATAAAACTGCTCACTTAATTGGAACGTTTCATTCTCCTCTGTACCTGCAAAATTGTCCATAATATTTGACACAAATCCAGAGTAAAAAAGTTAAATATTATGCAATAACGGGGGAGTGGGTAAAGACTTAAATATGTGGTGGCTCATTGTAAGTTCAGTGGTTTGTTTCTTCGTTTAGGGCAAGGGATTGTCTCCGTCTCTCTGCTCTATCCAACAAACATTGCTTACAGAGTGTGGTGCAACATACTGTATATATATTATAATATACACGATCACTTACGCTGCCACAGTAGCGTCGCTTCTTTTGTGCTAATACTCAGGGTCGGACTGGGCTCAAAGGGCCTTCTGAGCAAACAGGAGTACGAGCCCATATCAATTAAGGGCCTACTTGACTCTGTGGGGGCATACTTTTAACGTTGTAGGGGTCTCCCAGCCGTAGGGCCCTATACTGAGTGATCGCTCACCAACTCTTATGGCCAGTCCGAGCCTGCTAATACTGATCCTAATGGCTCTAATGCAAAATTCATCTCTAACGTATTGATTGCAAAGTGTATGCTTATTACTTGACAGCCTTATTTCTTCATGCTACATGCGAATATAAATTTTGTGATAAGAGTTTTCTAAGGCACACTTTCATAATGAATATACGTATATAGGTATATACGCATAATATAATACCCTTAAACAAATTATACCCAATCCAATGGTTACTGTGTGTTAATGATCATATTAATTGACCAGTAAAGTGGAAGCTCCATAAACATTAATATTATATAGGATATATCATATATAAATATAATGAAAAGTTAGTGGCTTAGTAGATACATCAAAATTCATTAACAACATAAATTCCATTTTATCATAATTATATCATAATATATATATATATATATATATATATATATATATATATATATATTGTAGGGAAAAGAAACACATTTTAGTAAAGTTAAAATTAACTTCAGGGCAATTAATTTAATTAATTTATACGAAATTTTTCCAATGTTTCATTTTCATTGCTAATGTAGAATTGATGTTATATAATATACGTTGTAATCTATCTCCATACAGTGTCACGACGTGTAAGTATATAGTATATTATATATATATATATATATATATATATATATATATATATATATATATATATATATATATATATATATATTATTATTAAATTATAATTTCCGTTCACCACACATTGATTCATTACGCTAATTATAAATATTTATGATTTGTAAACTAATTTATTTTATGTTATATCAGTTATATCAGTCAG
Organism: Siphlonurus alternatus; assembly: GCA_949825025.1. Lineage (NCBI taxonomy): Eukaryota > Metazoa > Arthropoda > Insecta > Ephemeroptera > Siphlonuridae > Siphlonurus > Siphlonurus alternatus. The sequence continues at coordinate 9,608,472 of OX463788.1, forward strand.
TGATTTAGTTAAAAGTTTGAATTGGAGGGGAAGTTTAAATTTAATATAATTTATAGAACAGTTAAAAGCAGTACGTATCATGTAAACTCTCACACAAGTTATTTTGATGAAACGTTAAGTCATTATAATGAACATATATCATATTAATTTACTAATAGTGTTGAAATACAACAAAGAGACAAACCACAATGAGTACAGTTAGCAAGTTTATAATATGTGATTATGATAAATAAATAAATAAATAAATAAATATATCATATTATTGATTTCATTTTAGAGTTTTTTTTTAATTTTTCACTATGAATAAAATACTTACAATACATAAAGTAAGCATGCATGCAGTGATGTGGCTGTAATCGATATAGTTAAAATGTACAATAGGCTTGTATACTATACATTATATAATATATTATATACAGTGTAATATATTATATATAGTTATTATTATTATTACTGTGTATTATCAACATCCTGTCATGTATTACACACAATATAATATCTCGAACACTGACGGTATGCTTGATAATACGCTGCTGGTGGATAAGCTATAAAACCAACGAATGATCTCGCGTCTTCAACTTGATGATATATTATTTAGACCATGTTATGATTTTCAGCTAAATCTCGGAGAAATGAAAAGAAGAGTATATAATATATAATATATATAAATATAAAAGGGGGAAGAGGGAAGAAAGGAATCTTTATAGTTCGGCGTTGGACAGCCACTGTTCGGTCTATACACTATTACAGCGAGATTGGTGAAAAATTGCTTTGACTTGTAAAGTCATTTATCTTGTATGAAATATGGACCTTATGAAGTTGCTGGCGAGCATTCTTCAGAACGACAAGCCCAAAGCTCAATGGTACAACCGCAAAACTTTTTATGTATTTATATATGGAACAGTTCTATTCTACTGTTAAAGAAAATCTACACAGAAATATTGTATATTATAATATATTTAAAGTTAATAAATGTGTATAGTTTACAAAGTGCATTGGAATGCTTTAAGTAGATTGACGTTATATGAAGATGTTAAGGACTCGCGAGTAGAGAAGAAATCCTCAAATCAGAAAATTTAGTTCCTTGGCCTTAAGACTTAAAACGGAGGTATGGCAAGTTCCACCTTAAATATATTAAGAGGCTACTCTAATGAGATCTGTTAAGGAACTCCCCACTGTTAGAAAAATGCAAGCCGCACACCTATATGCAGTGGTGTGAAGGACTCCATTCACTTGTTCATTTTGCAGCTTGAATTTTTCGAAAAGATAAATTACTCAAAAGAGAGCCGCTTGTGGCTTAAATGCTCCATTTACTTTATTTTACTCTTAATTATTTATAATTTAAAAATTTTATTGTAATTTTGTATAATGTCTGTTGAGTTTAGTTGATGGGACTCTCTATACCTGAATATACGCCCTTTTATACAATAGTCTTTTATTATTAGTTTTTATAATTTAAAACTTGCGTTTATTCATGTTAATAGTAAACAATAATTTTAACGTAATATAACTTTAAAAGGGAGTGAAACAAAAATGCATTTATTATGTATCATCATAGAAATCTTTGCTACTGGTACCTACTTTCATTCCATCAAAATATATTTTTGATGCGATTCGTGAAGAAGTTAGCCAGGTTTCTAACCACGTTTAACTTAACCACGTTTAACTAGGTGGTTTAACACGTAAAACAGGTATAGTTAAACGTGGATAAGTTAAACGTAGTTAGAAACCTGGTTAACTTCTTCATGAATCGCATCAATTGTATTGAAAATATCGATGAGCCTAAAATTTATTGCCTTTATTACTTCAACAGATTTTCTAAAATTCAATAAAACAATAAACATAATAATTATACGAATATTATTAAATGTACTCCTGACAACCAATTTTGCATTATACATTTGTTGAGCATTTTTTTAAACATTTTATCCTATAATTTTCATTTTAATATATTATATCACTTAATTACCTGTCACATTTTACCATAGGAAATTTAAAAACCTAGTTGTTTTCTCGCTGTAAATCGAACCATCTTTTAAATATCACAATCATCTTTATATATATAATAATTTGTTTGGTCTTGAGCGTCATGTATCATTATACAGCTACAAATTAGAGAACTTCATACTCTGTACAGTAACTGTTAAGCATTCTGCAATATGACATAAAAATGATAAACATTGGCATGTTTAAAAAGAAATTAAACAAATGGTTACTTATTTTAAATAAATGTAGTGTAAGGATGACAACATTGACGAATTCTAGCTCAATCGGAGCGAGGAGGCCACGGTGCCCCTGCTGCTTATATGACAAACTCCTTTTTGATGATGAACAAGTTGCCTAATATCAAGGCGAAGCGATTCTAGGAAAGTTTTGAACATTTTCAGTTAAATGGTAAATTATGCACATAATTGCGTATAAAATATTAATATTTACTGTAATATAATATATTGTATACAATTAATATATATATCATCAGCCTTATTTTACCTAAACAATATATCATTGAATTGCTTCTCTCTTTGTTTTCCATCTGAAGCCAGCAAACACCTACATATGTTGCCCCTTATATAGTCTATGTTAAGAGGGGGGACATAGAATGTTTCTTTTGCTTGATTGCTGTTTTATGTTAGGGTTGAAGCTCTAAAATACAAAGAGATGCAGATTTGCAATTTAAGGGTAGTACGAAGAGCACTGTCAGCATTTCACGTTTCATGATATTATCTCAAATTAACGATCACAAAGTGAGAAGATTCGAGCTATCCGGAAATGTACAGTACATCTTTTATTTAGGAATTAATTAATTAATTAAATAAATTATTTGACATTTTTCAGCTTCATTCCATTTGTCTGATGATACAAGTAAGCAATGTTACACTCTTATTTCTTAAATCTCGTTCATATAACTTTGATAATAGTTCTTTTAATATTATTTCTTTTTAAAGCGATTTCATATTTTTTTTTGTTTTAAATCAAATATTTATAACAATCACCACAATACTGATGAAATTAATGAATTTGTTGGGCTCAAAGAAGAGTATTATGAGCATAATACCTTTTTCTTTTAACTCTATAAATAAAGCTCTTGCTTCTCTTTGAATCCACTAACAAGTGAACAACTTTAATTATTTTTACTTGCCTTATTAGTTTGCCAAATAAGGTAGCATACATTGCAATATATCTGATGTATTAACGAACTTGTTCTCTCTTATTCTCTATTTAATGTTGTGTTCTCACGTACACACTGTTTGTTGGTAGGTTGATGGAGCAAAAGCAAATTTCGTTTAAAAGTCTCACCTTCTTTCCACTCTGTTGAACTGACGAGTCTCATGGGGAGACGTGTAAGATAAGGCTTAACATGCACCATGAAAATTATACTATGTAACGCTTTCCTCTATACTACCTATCTGCATTATGTAATATAATATATATAAAGGATTATGATTTACAACTCATAGCGTTATTACAACCTTAGTCCTAGCCTTGTCATCGTAAGAAGATCTGTGTCTACTCATGGTGCATGCATGGTGAAGTAAAAGGATATGACATTACTATAACCATCCTCACTAACGTTTTCTCACATATCCGTTAAATTGGTATGGATAATTTTATTGTGGCCGCAAAACCCTTTCCTAATCACCTTTCCTTTCTCCCCAGTGGTTATAGGATAGGTGCAAGAGTGGACCTTAAAAGGAGGTAAAAAAATATGGAAGGTGAGTGACAAAATAATATTTTTGGCTGATAATAAAATTGGTAGAATGGGTAAATATCTGCATGGTTTCAATATCAATTTGGAAAAAATACCCGATTAATGTTTTTTTTCCCCATTAACGTTGCATTAATATAATTATACAATTGGTGTACGAATAAAAGCACTTTTCCGTAGAAATTATAAATATTACTTGATATTCTGAGTTTCTTCTAGCGTATAATAAAGTTAAAAAAATTAAAAAAGTAATTAATCAACTTTTGATTTTGTGTTTCACCTTTGAACGTTAGAAGACTAAAATTAGGCTTTTATTAGTATCATCATCATCGACCAGCATTTTTTTTAATTGCTTTTTTAGTAATCGACTTCATCGTGGGGGAAATACATTATTATTATTAATATTTTTTAAGAAACCATCAATAGTAAGTGAAATTCGGTACCCTGATAATTGAATAAAACATATTCATTTCAAAATTGCCTACCATTGCAAGTGCCCTGTTAAACTATTAAGTGGCTCGTTATGCGTAGTATGTAGCACAAAATCATGCAGTATTTGAGTAGAGTAGCAGGTTTATTATACAATCAGGTATCTGACTCACCTAACTGAATATAATTTCTCGGCTTCATTATAAAATTTATTATATTGCTTTTTTTTAATCTCTTATAGATTCTAGTTCGTACTTCGTACCCAAATTTCAAAATACTCAATTAAGTTCCGTTACTCCCACTTACAAAAATACGATGACTAAAATACTAAAATAAAATCAAGGAAACAGATAAAGAAATCCTTGCATTAGTAATTTTTCGTGGTGGCTAAATGACATTTAAAAAAAAAAAAACACGTAAAATAGTGTCATTTTTGTGTCCATGCAGTATTGCGATAAACACAATATATTTTCACATTGTGTAAAAAAACAGAAAAAATATAAAATCAAGTTATAATTTGCTACATAAATATCGTACATGTTTTTAAATGCAACTCAGATAAAGTTTGTAAGATGGGGCTCTTTGTGTGCGATGAGATAGCAATGAGATCTCTTCAAAGTTCCGACGGGACCAACAATATTTCAATAGAAATTTAAAAAATCTATTGTCTTTCTTTTATGGTTTGCCTACACTCCTCATTTATTTAAAACACAGTCTTACGTACATTGATGACTAGCAAAATAAAAAAAATTATACGATCTGAATTGTTCTTTCTTCAATCGTCCTTACTGATTTAACTTCATTTACTGCATTAGAATTAAAAAATTTTCTCTTAACTGAAGTTTTAATTTGTTAAACATCAGTCACCCTAAAATATTTTCCAAAGCACATTAAGTTAAATACAGTCAATTTCGGTCGATAAACTTTTGATAAAAATCGGTTTCCTTCTTAAATCGACATTATAATTACAAGTAGTAATGACTGAATCCAATGATATAAATATTTTTTAATATTTAGTTTTTATTATAATAAAAAGAGAATACAGTTATACTAAGGCTGGAAGCCTTATTGCTAGGTGCTGGTTTACAATTTTACTTACATAAAATAATGATGATTTTTTTATAAATATATAAAAAAAATCAAATGGTTTTAATTAAACTAAATAAAATTCTTGATGAAACCAGATTGATTAATGATCTATATGGAAGAGAATAGTTTCTTTATTATAGGCGATGTTTGGCGATAATGACCATCCTTAATACACATATATAACCTCCTTACAATTTTAGTATTGATAACAACAACAACATATTTAGAAGAAATATAAATTATTATCCAAATTTTTGTTCAGCACAGTTGACTCTTCTTGATGTAAGAATTAACATTTATTAAAAGAATAATAAGAAAAAAATTACATTAATTATTATTTTTTTTTTTAATTTTTTTTTTTTTTTTTTTATATCAACTTAACATTGATGGTATAATTTAGGAATGAATGTGATACATTTTCTTGTATCTAAAGTATACAATTGACACCAACTTGCTAAAATTTTCAGTATAAAAGATGTCAACATACTTATTTTTTTATATTTTTCTGTGCATATAATTTATTGTATATTAAATATTATTCTCAGCAGAGAATGTATATAAATCGTTTTTCTATAGGCATGCAATAACGTTTAACATATTTATTTCTATAATGCATGGTTTTGGACTTTGTAGCATAGTGAAGATAAAAGACTTGAATTCTCAGCAGACAATATTAATATAATTATACATATAATATCATATATAAAGAATAAACAAATGCTTTTACTATGCTATTAGAATGTTACAAATGAACAAAAAAATAAAACAACTCCAACATTAAGCAAATCAGAGTAATGGTTAAATTAAAATGAAAGAAGTAACTAAATTATATACAAAAATAAAATTATTTTTATATCTTATGAGTTCCAGTTTATATACGAATTTTATAGACATGCGTAAATTAGTGAGAAGCTTACCGGAAAGGACGCGTGTAATGACGAGTAACAACCAGAATCGAAGAAGGGAGGCATTGCCCACCCTACAGTAAGACATGTCTTTCTTAAGACTGATTTTTATAACATTAATTCCATTTACAGTTTAGATAAGCGGCTGCCGACAAGTGAAGTAATTAAGCGCGCGCGGCTTGGAAAGAGCGCGGCCGGCCGCGTGGACTTGAGCGTGTTGCGGAGCTTGTTCAGAGCCTGCTCGGCTGCTGTGCGAGGGTTCAATGCTAAAGCCTGACTGCTGCTGCAGCTGCTGGCGACCGGCGGGAGGCCCAACGATTGGCGAACACTGAACGAGGGAGGCAAAAGCATGCACGCCTGCTCCAGAGAGTCGGTGGTGCGCACCCTCACTCACTCACTCACTCCCTCGACAGCGCCACGGCTCGGAACACCTCGGAGGCCCTCGGGCACTGGATCAGCACTATATAACTTCTTCTCAAATGTAAACTGATCCCAAACTCCCAAACTTGCCTTAGGTATAGAATGCTACTGATCTGCAACTGAGTAAAGGGTGCATAGCAATACATAAAAATCTTTGAATGGTCACTGGTCAATAAGGGAACCAATTCTAAAGACTCTTTATAAATTGAAAGTCTCTTTAACATGTTGTAAGAAATACGAGTATATAATCCCACCCACTATATATATAGTGGGTGGGTGGCGCAGTGCGCTTGACCGGGTCCCATCAGATCACCGAAGTCAAGCAACGCCGAGCGTGGTTAGTAGTTGAATGGGTGACCATTTTCAACAAAAACTACGTTTCCCACCCAGGGGTAAATCATTATTTGCGCTTTTCCACCATGTAGTTCCCCTGGCTTTGGACCATTGCACTTCCGGTTCATTGACAAAAGCTGTAGCGTCCATCCTGGCTGTGGTTTCCACATTTCCCTCAGTCGCAGGCAAATGCCGGGATGGATTGCAAAGCCGTGGCCGCCCCCGTTCCGGAAGAGTTCGCGAAACGCTAAGTTAGGGTTTGGGTTTTGAGTAATTAGTAAGTAGAAGTACCCAGTTAAGGTTTGATTAATATATATATATATATATATATATATATATATATATATATATATATATATATATATATATATATATATATATATATATATATATATATATTAAATAAAAGTCCATAAATATTTCAACGTCCGCACTTATCAAAATCTTTTATTTTGTTCTTGAATAATATTTATATTTATTTTATAAATTAGAATAAGTACAATTAGAATATTAGCTGGTGTCCCTGCGGGAACGAGCTGTAAACAAATATTTAAGGGTTTGGATATTTTACCTGTTCCTGCACTGTACATTTCTAGAGTATTTTTTTTTTTTTTCTGGAAAAAAAACAAAATATACTCATTATTTTGCTCATTCTAAGCTTACTCATTTGTATAATGGAGTATTGACCTCAAAAAATGTTATTGCAGAAATGGATAGAGCGTGCAAAGTTATGCTACCCTAATTTTTTTCAGATTTTTTAGAGCCCGGGAAGTATTTTTAAAAAATTATTGAAAGTCCTTTTTGTGACGTCACGCGGCGGCAAGTCCTATCTTATTCTTAAGGTCTCATGACGTCACAATAAGAACTTCCAATATTTTTTTTAAAAATAGTTCCCGGGCTCCAAAAATCTGAAAAAAAATCAGGGTAGCATAACTTTGCACCCTCTATCCATTTCTGCAATAAAAAAAATTGAGGTCGATACTTCATACATGACATAAAGATTAAAGATATGTATGCCCCAAAATATCATATAGAACGGCTGCTTATGAACATGGTCTTAAGTTCTCAGCTCAAAGATTTTATAATAATTTACCTGAGGATATCAAAAGTGAAGAAAACATTCATAATTATAAGAAGAAAGTTATGTGTCTTTTTATTTTTAAAAAATGTGTACAGAATTGAAGATTTTTTTGAGATAGACTGAATATTTAGCAAACTTTAAGTGCATGCAATGTAATTACTATGTATTGTTGACTTGTCTTTAAGAAAGATTAAATTATTATTTAAATTGCTTTGTGGGTAGCTGATTGATATTACACACGACGTGTAATCGACATTGCTGCTTCGATTTTATTCAGAAAGAAAAAAGCTGTAACTTCAGTTTATTATATGAAAATAAAACGCTGCAGGAATATTGTAGGCTAGTCTCGGCTCTTTACTTGAAATCGACCCAAGAGTGGCCCGGCCGTTATAGCCTGCATTATATTCGAAAGACTATAAAAAGGAACTGAAAATAAAACTAGGAATGAAAAACATAAAATTTGAAACATAATTTTACCATATAATATATCTCATTTTTATGGTACCTACAATATGACACCTCTTGAGTCGATTCAACAGTTCTGTACTTAATTATTAAATACTTGGTCCCAATAATTGCAATCGGTATAATAAATAAAAACATGCATGCGTATTATGCGTAATATATATACATATATATTATGTATATATATATATATATATATATATATATATATTATGTATATATATATGTATATATTTAATATTATTTATTTATTTATTTACATTGCAGGGATACACGATACACCCCTATCTCATAAGAGCTTATAGCTCGCGGCGAGGTAATGTGTAGGGAAAGAATGATGCCAACGGTCTATTACGTGTCCCAGCATTCGCTGAGGTGAGACTGAGGGAACCGTGGAAAACCTTAGTCAGGACGGACACCTCTACTTTTTATCAATGGACCATGTCCAAAGTCTGTGGGAAACCACACACAAGTGCATCACTACACTGGGTGGAAAGCGAGACAAATTTACCCCAGGGAGGGAGCAACGTAATGTTTACTTGAAACGGTCACCCATCCAAGTACTATCCACGCTCGACGTAACATGACTTCAGTGATCTATACTTATATTTGGCAACCTATAGTTCATAATTTTCTTATGAGTCTTATATGACTGGTTCACCATTGCAATGTAGAACGGTAGCCAATAAAGATAAACTTGTAATAATGAAAGAATATCATAAAATTATATCATGCTATTATTTTAAATAATATATTTACTCCTTCAAACAACTGGTTGTACAAACAACATGGATCGCATCAGAATATCTTCAGTTAAAAGTAACAGTACAGTATATTTAGCAATAAATAATTACATGATTTTTGTATTTCACAATTAAATGAATGACTTATAATGGTGTTACACTTTATTTTTTATGGCAAAAGGAACTATGGTTAAAAAAACTGACTTTGAAAACTTATTCAGTATAACAAAGTCGTCACTATACGTATACTAGAGCTTCGGCTCGACCAGTGAAATTCTTGGTTATAAACAGCACACACCAATGACTGAAGACGCTACAAACATGATAAAACCATTTTTTTTTAAATGTGTTCATTCAGAAATAAAACATAGATATTACAATAAAAGTACAAATTAGACCCCAAGAGTTTAGAACTCGTAAGCAGGGAACGTTAGTTTGTTATTTATATGAATTTCGGACAAGATGGCAGACTTAAAAAACATGGACATTTTTATAAATTATAAAAATTAATACATATGATATAATTAATAAAGAAATTACATAAAAAATGGAACAAATGATATAGACACTTAAAGACAAATTAAATGTGAACCAGAGTATATATAGTCTTGATTCAAATTGCTCGTCTTTTTTTTTTTTTTAAGAATTTTCTTTATTGACTTGCTTCAGGTAGTAAATACGTGATAACCATGAAGAAAAGAGCCATTTGGAATTATATAGCAGGTTTTTATCAATTTGTTAACTACAGACATCCCAAATCTTCAACATTTTTAAACAAAGTAGTATCCGCCGGTCTGGAAAAAAATAATAAGAGCATTAATAGACTAAATTTAAATATTTGTGTGCTTTATTATTTATTCAAGCTATAAAAACATTAAGTGTATTTTTATTATTTGATTCTAACTATTCCTCCGATAGTTCAAACTGCCCGCCTTCTTCATTCACACGGCAATAACGAACTTTCATGAAAATAATGACAGCTTGGGACTATTAGACTCATAATGTTTAGCAATGATTTAATATCAAGAAGCGAATTTTTTAAAATTAAATCTACAATAACAGCAACTTATTCTCTGCTTTATCCAATTTATAAATATTCTAATAAAAAGTTTTGTCTTGCTAATTTTTTTTTTTATTTTGTCAAGGCATTTGATAGAATTAATAAAAATATTTTATTGAATAATTTGAGAAAAATTGGCTGTGATCTTGTTAGTGTTAAATTAATATTTTCTTATTTGTCTGGCAGCCAATAATAAATTGAATGGGAAGTCTGATAATTTGCCCCTCACCTTTGGGTGTCCATACGGGGAGAAAATAGCAACAACTCGTTTCGATATTGGCATCAATGATTTACCAGAGCATGTTGCGGAGGAGATTGTAAGGTATGCCGATGATACAACTGCAATTGTCACGGCTGACTTATGAATGAAGCTAATGAAATAAAAACAGACCAGGAGACCGAAACATATTGCACGCAAAATGGACTCTTATTAAACAGAGATAAAACTGTATAATATATTCGATTTCACTGCTCCAGAATTGATCCAGAATATTTTAATTACTTGATCAAATTATTTAATAAATTAATGAAACGGGTAACGGATACTAATTATTGGAAATTCATATAAGTGAAACAATGGATTGAACTGTGCATATTATGCGGTTACAAAGATAATTTTATTCTTTATTACTCATTAAGAGATCAAGTATCTCGGGAAACTTTAATGACCATTTACTATTCATATGTCTATAATCCCTATCTTGCTTACATGGTATAATTTTCTGGGGTAATGAATAAGCAACTCATATTGAATAGACTTCAAAAGAGAGTACTAAAATTAGTATCAGATTAAAAAAAAATGTGATTTATGTGTTTCGTATTTCAAAAGTTAATAATAATAATTGTTTATTGGGTTAAAAATACATAAATTGGAGGGAAAAAAGAAGAAAAATAAACAATAATTGACACAACCCAATCGGTGAATGTAAAAGGCGAAAAACCTATATACACAAAAAGCGTACATTCATCCAATTTTATATCAGAAAGAAATAACAACTTCGTCAGCACATAAATAAAAGTTTAACAATAAAATAAAAAATAAAAAAATAACATTTTATGCAACAGCAAGTCACATATCAGGCAAATGATACCTTGCAGAGGCAGGCAAGGAATTGTATGCCCTGACTACACGGGGAAAGAAGGAAGCTAGGTAAACTGCAGATTTTGCCATGGGTGTATAGAGAGCATAATCTGACTGACACGCAGTCCAGGTTTTCGTTCCTTGATTGACACTCTCTCAGAGCAGAACACATTCAGATCATACCGACCTGACAGACACTTTGAAAATTTTAACTTTGCCATTTCGTCGCTTCAGAATATAAGTGTCGTACAAGCCACAAAGTTTTGATTCAATTTTAGACACTATAATATGTACATAAAGCATTTAAAGGTATATAATTATTATAATTGCATCAAAACTTCGTGGTTCATACTTTATACGACACTTATATTCTGAAGCGACGATTTATGTATTATAACATTTATTGTTTATGTTTAAACATAAAAATGCAGATTATTTTGACACTAACAATAAACTTCATTATATATATATATATATATATATATATACAGAGAGAGAGAGAGAGAGAGAGAGAGAGAGAGAGAGAGACTTATAGACATACTTCACGACTTTACGTCTATGATCCAAAGTGCCGCAAGTGTACTAGTCTTGAAAGTGACGTTGGTTTTGAAAATTAACTGAAGAATGTCCTTATTGATAAAGAGTTTTACTCAATTATATAATTTATATTACAGCAATAAAATGCTATATTGAATCCTAAGATGTTCATAATTTAAAATGTAAGTTATATTACCCTCTCCTTCCCCCAATATCACCTCCAACTATTAATTGGAATTTGCTGATCCGCCGACCCGGCCTGCAACATCAGCAATTAATTTAAAAGCAATAACAAATTAATTATATAGAAATAAAAATTATGTGTATGTGTAACAAAAGAAGCTGCGACATAAATAATAACCGGGCACTTGACGCAATGGTATACATTATAATACCCGTAACTGCTGGTTCGTAATCGAATGGTCGTGAGTTCGATCCCATGCAAGCACTGCCAAACCTTCCACAAGTGGCGTTTGCTAACGGACACCCACTCGTGCATCTGGGAGGTGATTGATGGCATCTTCCATCAATTGCCGACCATCCTGACTGAGGTTTCTTTGGTTTCCTCAGTCACAACCAGGCGAATGCTGGGATGGATTGTAATAGGCCATGGGCCCGTCGCCAAGTCGGGTTCACGAAGAACCGTGAAGTTTAATTTAGTCACTAGTGACCAGTAAAGTACCTGAAGTTCAGGTACTCTAGTGACCTGTACCCTACAACAGAGTTCAGTTAAAGCAAAAAGAAAAAAAAAAAAAAGCAAACAAAAATAAATGCAAATTGAGGTTGGCAGGTTAATAGACAATAATGGTTGCAGTTTTTTATTTCATAATTAGAAAATATACATTAAATTAAGCTTTTCTGAATTTTTTTCAGATTTTTTGGTGTGCGGGAACTAATTTTAAAAAAATATTTAAAATGTCTGAATTTGGGTGGTACACCTGATGGGACAACCGTGACGTCATCGACAGCCAATCACAGCAGCCGTGACATCATCAACAGCCAATCACAGCACGACAAATGACGTCACGGTTGTCCCATCAGGTGTACCACCCAAATTCAGGTATTTTAAATATTTTTTTAAAATTAGTTCCCGCACTCCAAAAAATCCGAAAAAATTCAGAAAAGCATAATTTTAGGTATATTTTCTAATTATGAAATAAAAAAATGCAACCATTATTGTCTATTCTCTGTATATTATCAAAACTATACCTCCGAACGCATCGTACTTGTTGTTTCCTTGTTTACCGACAGCAGCAGCAGGCTACTTTAAAGCGTATATGTTCCCACTTCCCGGCCCACCCCAACTTCTCAGCTCTTAACTATGCCACTCTCAAACGAGGAGTTCTGTTTTAATTAAAAGCTGCAATTAAGCTGCGTTCAGGCAGACTCAAACATGACACCCTAGAACTTTTTTATATTGCACTAGAGCATTCACATTTATATATTATCTATATAATATATAAATAATATGCATTATAATAGCTTAGCTTAAATTTCAATTAATTTTTTATTTTATATTAGTATTTTCTATTTTTAATACAGCTTTAACTATAGTTTAAGTTATAACTTCAAATGAACAGAGCAAAATAGATTTTGTTTTTATTTTGTTTTAGTCCTTCCATTAAAAATAATACGCTGATTCGTTCATTTGAGAAGTTTCCGATTAAATCCAACCAAGTTGAAATAATAATGATAATAATTGTTTATTGGGTTAAAAATACATAGTTTGGAGGGAAAAATAATAAAAAATAAATTAACCAAAACCCAATTATTGGTGAATGTAAAAGGCGACAGCCTATACACAAAATGCGTATATATATATACTATATTAATCAAACCCTATTGGGTATTTTTAATTACTAATTATATTATATACTACTTTGAAACCCCGAACCTTCCGAAACCCTAACTTAAGCATTAAATTTTGCGGGCTCTTCCGGAACGGGGGCGGCCACGGCCTTGCAATCCATCCCGACATTTGCCTGCGACTGAAAAGTGAGGGAAACGTGGAAACCTCAGTCAGGATGGACGCTACAGTTTTTGTCAATGAACCGGAAGTGCAATGGTTCAAAGCCAGGGGAACCACATAGTGGAAAAGCGCAACGATTTACACCTGGGTGGGAAACGTGTTTTTTGTTGAAAATGGTCACCCATCCAACTACTAACCACGCTCGGCGTTGCTTGACTTCGGTGATCTGACAAGACCCGGTTAAGCGCACTGCGCCACACCTTCCACCTTCCAAATCTTCCAAAATGCGTATATATACATTCACCCAAAAAAAAATATATATATAATTGAGACAATTAATGAGCATTATAACTACTTCGTCAAAATACATAAAATAAAAATTTAAACAATAAATAAAATAAATAGTTTTATTTTTAACACAAATTTAAATTGCCAATAAGACTAATTAGTATTAAGTTTGTTTTAATTTTTAATTTTATAGTTTAATATTTTAACTGAAGATATATATATATGCAGTAGCAGCAGTACAATCATTTCATATGTTATCACCCGTATTTATAAATATTAGACCATGCATAATTATTATTATTATTATTTATTAAATAATAACGAATTAAATCTCTTCAAATTAATAATTACGAATGATACTTAGAAAATTTTAGTTTAAATTACTATATCATAAATGACTCATTAAAAATAATTATATAAAAGCATTAAAGATTTTTCAATTATAATGAAAAGCTTGAAAAGCAGATTTTTCCCCCCATTAATGTCCAACAAAGAGGATCGCATATTATGTGAGTGGGTGGGTGGGGTTTGCGGCAACATCCCTCCTCGTAGCTCCCGCCTCAAGCCAGAAAGCAAGCATGAGCGAGCAGCAGGCGCGCAACCACGCTCCAGCCCGAGTAATTGATGAGATTGGAGACGGTATAAAGAGTTGTGATTGACGCACCACTGGAAGAAAACACAAGAGCAATGAGGCAAGGAAACGGTCGTCTTATAATATGTTTACAGCATTACTTACATTTTTTTTTTCTCTCCACTCCATCAATCATTGAAATTTGTATATAAATTTAATAATATAAAAATAAAAATTTAAATATGAATAAAAATATATAATAAATAATTATACTAATTTATATTGACTATAAAATTATAATTTATTATTTATATTTTATAGTGCAGATTATAATAGGTGGATATATTTCGATCTACTTGCAATTTAGCATTGATTTTTTTCCCTTCCAATTTACTTTTCACGTCAATAAAATCTGGCTGGCTTGGAGTGTACATGCAGTAAATATATGTGTATATAATATATATGTGTAATATAATATATCGTTGCTAGTATATTATTATGATACTGTCAAGCTATAGCACGTCGTGTGTTATTATTATCATTGTCATTATTTGTTGTCGTTTTTACATCGTCGACACAATGTCACAACTATTAGAAACGACGAGAAATTAGCATCATTTAAAGTGATATATGCTTCTACCGTACGTTGCTCGAGGCACTTGTTTGGTCATTTGGTGTACAATTTCAAGGTGATTGTGTAAGGATGAATGGAAGTGGTCAAATTTTTGACCGCCTAGAAATTGAGATGCTATTTTTTATTATATTCTAGAAATAGTTTATCACGTAAAAGTCCCAGAATCCAACTGTTTAGGACTGTTTTTTATGATAATATATGATAATTATATTATGATCAATAATCATGCTTGTAAAATATATTCAGTCTTATATACTAAAATTGAGTCCTGACACAGTGTGTCCTGTCCTAGAGTGTGTGACTGTGTCCTACCAATTAAAAAATCTTAACTGGGTTGGATGGAAGAGTGCCATGGGCCTAGTGGTCTATAAATTCCACCCTCAAAAAAGATGATTTTATTTATCTAAATTGTATAATATAATTATATATATATATATATATATATATATATATATATATATATATATATATATATATATATATATATATATATATATATATATATATATATATATATATACTATATAGCTTTAATCAAAACCATTAAAAAAAATCCATGTTACTTTTGGGGAAAAATCATGACTTCTAATTATTATTTATCTAAATGAACATTATATATTTTATTATTATAGAATATTTTCATTAAATATATATGATTAAAGTGTGTGTTTGTGTGTATATAAGTAGCTAATGACTATAATACTTAAAAAAATACTTTCTCAGCTCTTGGAAACCGGGTTAAAAAAAATCATTACCACTTTAATTAATTACCATTACCACAAAGTTAATGGAGGGTTCATGAGGAAAAGTTGGATATCATGAGAAGTCATCTTTCCCCGTTGCTGGTTCATCAGATCAGGGGTAGGCATGGACATTCTAGCAGAGGAAGAGAGTGCTGCTAGTCTCAAGTTTCTGTGTAATTGTTTTTTCTACTCCACGCGTCTTCTCATGGTTTAAGACACAAGCATAAGTAAACCTGCATGAAAAACATTATAGTGCCGGCATTTTCCACTTACAATGTCTTACAAGATATAGCAAAATTATATAAAACATATTATACTGTTAGTATTAATTTAGTATTCAAACGTACTTTTATATAATCAGAATGCACTATGTTAATTCATTAAAAACTCATAAATAGTTAAGTGAAGCAATAAGATGTAAAATCCAGTTTAAATACTAATTACAATGCATCATTTGTTTTATTAAATCTTAATTAAGGTTGGTTGTTGGTATTTTGGGGCAATTGACACATTTTGGTCATGTATGCCCCCAAATCTTAATTAAATAGGCCAAAAATTCAGAATAGAAATATGAAAGCTTTAGGGCAAATAGAAACACCTGTAAAAACTACCTACAACACAAAACTTGGAAAAAAAATTTAAACAGAAACATTAATCTACCCTGTAATAATATAAAATTAAAATAAAGCATGCCAATGTAGCATTGAAATAATATCTTAGCAGCTCTCGGAAAGTACGAGGTATGTGACACTATATATTCGGTAGTTAGGTTTAGCATGCACTTTAATAATAAGGAAGAATGGGGTTCTTTTCCGAGAGTGCGACCTTTATTTCAATCAACCGGGCCTAATCTAAAACAGAACAAAAGTTATCTAGATTGCATCTATATAGCCCAGGACAAAGAGTATAATATAATATACTCATATATCATCATTTTGTATATAAGAAAATAAATGCACACACAACTATTTTACTCATATTTTTATTAAATAATTATAATAATATTTCTTGCCTTTCAGGATAATTTTTTTACTGCAATTATTATATATACTTCTCACATACTTAATTGTCATATTTTAATTTAACATATGTTTTCAATTCGAAAAAAAAAAAAAAAAAAGAAAAGATCTTCTTCAATACAAACCATGATTCAATTCAATTCACTTTTTTTAATCTTTCTTAAAGACAAGTCAACAATACAAGTCAATCATGATCGTGCATATTTTGATGGAATCGTTGTTATTTCTGCAATGGACACTTGACACGTTTTGGTCATGTATGGAGTTATAGTTACATTCTTATTTCTTGAATTAATAATTATTTTTATTTGAATTTTATTTCCTAAAGCGTTCTTCATTTTGTTTTCTAGCAAAGCATAATTATACCATAGCCCTCTGGTGGAGGGCTATGATTATACTATACATTCTATATAAATTGGCATAATAAAAAATAGCTAGAATCCTCACTCTACTAATGATTGAATAAAAGAAATTGAATTTTAACTCTTAGACAAATGTCATAATCAAATACTACTCAAAGAAAAAAAAAAAAAAGAAAAAGAATAGTTACACGGAAAAAACGGATAAACGATTCAAAACTTTAGGTACAGATCCTAAAGTATTTCTTTAGAGCATGAAAGATTTTTTGCCTTAATTTTTAAGTTTAAAATCTGTTAGCACAAATTCTAAAGTATTATCTTTAAATGTAAAGGATTTTTCTTTTGCATTTAACAGTTTCATCACTGTACTTGCGAAAACATTGAAAATTAAAAGTTTTTTACTTGTTAAATATCAGTGTACGTTTTTACAAGGTTATCATTTAACCTTTCAGGATGTAAAAAGTTAAGGCCTAATGTTTTAATATATTTTTTACAGTTTAGGAGTGTAATATTTTATAATTTCCAGCTATTAAAAATGAGAGCTCGTGAAATGTAAAAACCAACAGAGATGTGCACGTATAAAATCAACATATTAACTCCCTAACTTTTTAACATTAAATATCCATTTATATCAATGATAACGTATTAAAATCGATAGAAATTATAGACTTAAATGTGTTAGAAAACGGCCGTTATTTCTGCACACGTGCCTTACTTGGAAGTCTCCAATATTTTAATTAATACTTTATACTTAAGGGTAAGGTAACGCGCCTAATGTTAAAAAACAATCCCATACATGAAAATTATGAAACAAATTTAAAATGTTCTTCTCTACATTCCCTATCAGTGCAGGCATGGCTATTAGTAGCTAAAATATCAGGTATACGAATTCGAGCTAGTTTTTGAGTTATGAATTTTTAAAGCAGTCAACTTTAAAAATTCATAACTAAAAAACTAGCACAAATTTGTGTGTTAAACCTGATATTTTAGCAAGTGATAAGGGATGAAGAGGAGAACACTTAAATTTTTTTTCCATAATTTTCATGTGTAGGATTTTTTTTTTTAAACATTAGGCGCGTTACCTTCCCCTTAACATATTGTTCGCTCTTTTGTAATACAAAAATAAATTCAGAGGCTTATTTAAATAGAAGATATTTTAATAAATTTGTAGGGATTCATCAACTTATACTGCATTTTAACGTTATTATTACACGTCACTCGTTATAAATAATACGTATATATATATATATACATTTAAAATCCCCCCTCGCATTCTATGTTGACAATTCCGATACTGTCTTCTATAAACATAAGACTTGATTGATTGGCTTTAAGCATACTCAGTTTTCCAAAATGTTCACGCATTTACATTGATTAGATCATTTAGCTTGAAATGAATAAATTTCATTTCACAGCTCTAATTTCAGAATAGTGGTCGTTATGTTGCTTATTGCTCTCACTAATTGCCTCCATTTCGATAAAGGCTACAAGATATTGCCTTTGGTAGCTTAAATTGGGCCGTAAATTTTCTTAAGATATGACATGGGGGTATCGTGCTTACCAGAGCTGCCTTGTGGGCAGGCGGGTGCGAAGATGCAGTCGTCTCGGGTTACTTTGATATGTCCCTTCCGCACGTTTTAATACACACTCTATCTATTCAGTCAATCAATGCCTATATGTCTGCATAGAAATTTGAGAGTGAGATGAAGGAGATTAATAAGTTTAAATGTTTCAACGCTCCAAATAAATTATCAAAAGATAAGGACTATTTAAATTAATGGAAAATAAAAATAATTTATGTCAGTTTAATACAATTTTAAATAAAAATAATATTAATTAGTAAACAATGTAATTTTTTAATTAAAAATATTTTTGTGTACCTATGTATATATACTAAACATACTTAAATAAAACGTTATACAGCTATAATTTATCTGCACTATCTAACCTAATTTATGAGACTGTCATGGACTTGAGTTGAGCCAACTTGTTGGATTAGAGTAATTAGCTCGCGGACTTCTTAATTTACATTGAATTAGTTGACATGCGAAAAGCAAGTAAGGCTGAGTGAATGACTTTGACAGAAGCAGCTCAGTTGTGGCTGATTAGAGAGTAGCTTCAGGCTCGAGATAGTCAACTTTGGAATTCTGGCTATGTCTTTATGCTTACTGTTTTGCGTTGGTTCGTCTCACACCAATGTGCCATGGAAACGATCCAGTAACGTGTGTACTGTAGTATATAGTCTTGCCATATATTGATTTAGTGAGTTATAAAACAATACACGACTCAAACCAGGAGATACAGTATAAATAGCTATAGCTAGCCGTCATAAATCTTGGACTTGGATCATACGATGCAGGTCAATCAACACCATCTATAGTATATAGAATACAATCACATAATGGACAACACTTTCCTATGCCCCCCTGTTTAGTTCATTTCTTTGCGCATGCACTGAAGTTTAGTAATTAATTTTTATTTTATTTTTATTATATTTAATTTTTGAACTTTTACTTGGTTGTACGTACAAACATACGTTCACGTCAAGTTTAATAATATATATATATATATATATATATAATATATTATATAAATAATATATACATGATATATAACGAACACACAATATACAACACACATTTCAACATAATGAGCAGGTATTTAGCTTAATTACCGCACAAGAATAAGTTACATTATATTATATAACATGGGCATCGGAAAATATTTATCAAAATTGCCGTGGCAACCGTGGCATATTAACAATCGTAATGAAATTTTTATTTCAATATATTAAACAACTCTTATAATTTTTGGGAATGAAATTGCATATAAATCGTTTTATCTGTGTTTAATTAACGTAAGTTTGTTTTGTTGACTTCAGTTTGCAACTTGGTTAACTTTTATAATTACAACAGAAATTCTAGATTGAAACAAAAAGCTGCAAAATTTCTAGTGGTTGTAATATACAAATTATATAATATTATGCAAGTGTGGTGTGGAGCTGGTAGACATTTATACGGTATTGTGCGTACCTGTATATAGTTATGAATGTTGTGACGCTTTATTTTGGAGCGCAGTGAGCGCATAAGAACACTAGAGGGTAAGCTGCTGGATGACAGAGACGTGACGTGCCGCCCTTGTGCAGCAAGGGGTGATGATATTGAGTTGAAGCAAGGAATATGATCAAGAGAGAGAGAGAGGAGAATGAAAGTTGATGGTAACCCCGAGTTCGCTCGGGAACTCAAGCTGCTTGCATGCAGAGGCTCTCGACTTTTAAGTGAGGAGTCAGCTCAGCGACGTCACTCTCTCTCTCTCTCTCCTTTTCTCTCTCGATCAGAGAGATCGAGAGAGGGAGAGAATGATCGATCAATAGGTATTGAGAAGAGAGTGAGCGAGCGGGTGAGAAGGCAACGAACATTCCCCTACTCGATCGTCAACGTAGCGAGACGGTAGACCTTCCATCCTTGCCGATTCCAGATTGATTTCCACATTGCAAGCAAGAGCATGACACAGATAAAGACACATGTGTGATGTGACTGTATATATGTATGTATAGTGGGGGAAGTATATTATATAAAAATTAACTTGAACCATGTAATTTTTTAAGGTATCGTTTAAGGATTAAATTCCTTAAGGAACAAGAAATCTTGATATTTTACATTTTGTTTTTCTTAATAACTATATATAAGCCATAATTGATCAATTGAAAGATACAAATCATGAAAAAAAAATGCTACCCAGTATAAACAAGAAAAAATAACCAAACACAGTACATACACATAAAAAAAAAAAAAATGTGAGCGTAGCGAGCAACTTTTTTGACAGTTAGAAAATTTTAATGCTAAAATTTTAAATGAAATTATATAATTAATAAAATACAATATTTTTAGGGGATATTCATAAAGCCATAAGACTGGATTTAGAGCTCAATATTTTAAGGCCAGAAAACTGTGCATACTTGCTGATAAGAAAATCAAACTTAAAAATCAAGTCTTAAAATATTGAGCTCTAAATCCAGCCTTATGGCTTTGTGAATTCCCCCTTTTATAAATTATACTGTATGTGATTACATAATATATACTGAACTTCTACTTTAATCTAATGATTATAATAATAGGGAAAGTGAAAAATCGCAAAAAAAAACAAAGTAATAATATATATAAAAAAAAAAAAAAAATGAAATTGACTTGTCTGATGACACTATAATAACAAAATATATTATATTTATCATAAATAGTGCATACATGAATGTAATGTAGATCAACTCTTCATTTTACAAAAGAAGTAAATTTGCAAAATACTTTTTGTGGTATACTCAGCATTTAGAATATTTAGATAGAGGAAACTAGTTTGAAAATTTTCCTATATTTTTGAAAAACGTTTTAGTGTCCTAATTAATGGTTCCTAAATTTCTGAATTTTCAGGGATATGTTTAAAATAATAACAATAAAAAAAATTCCAGCAATAATGCTTTAATCATTTTATTTTTTAACGTTTCAATATAATTTTATTCGGGTCTGTTTAAAAGAACTTTTTTTCAGTGTTCATTGTCATTTTAATGAAAAAAGTATGAATTTTAAAAGTCCCACTTAAAAATTTTAGTCCAGTGTGAATTGAATGTGGTAAAAATTGCTGGATTTTTTTTTTATTATTATTATTATTTTAAACATTTCCCTGAAAATTCAGAAATTTAGGATGGAACCATAAATTAGGAAACAAAACATTTTTCAAAAAGTTAGGAAAATTTTCAATCTAGTTCCCTCTATCTCAATATTCTAAATGCTTGAAATGCTGTTGTGTTTACTGAATTTTTCAAAAAATATGCAAAAATACTGCAAAAATTGTGTAGTTTTTGATCTATAAAATAAAGTGAGCTCACGCCGCGCGTTCAGCAACATAGCGTTGCTTCCTAGTTTTTAAGCATGACATTTACAGTATCATAATTTTTACTATATTTTTTGTGCTTAAATATGTTAAATTATAATAATTTATAATTACCTCTTGTATAGATTTTTGCTTTCTCATCAAACGATAAACTTTTTTAAAGTAATATTCGCGTAAATTGCCGATCTTTTAATGCACTACGTACTGCATGCATGGTCACTTGCATCATTAAAAAATAATATAATTATATTTTTTCTAGTTTATAACATTTCATTCATCTCCAATACTTGAAAAAGTTATTTAATTAATTGATTTGATTAAATATTAGAGCTTGTCAAAAAAAAAAAATAATAAATAAAAAAAAAAAAATAAAACAATACACGTACGGTATCAAGATTTTAGGCATCAATATTACATAATTAGGTAAACAAATACTGAAAAATGTGATAATTCCAGTTTTTTCGAATTTTTTTTTGAAATTCCATGATTTTTCCCGTTTTTTCCAGAGGGTTTGAAATTCCATGATATTTCTCGGTATGGAGTACCGACCTCATTTTTTTTTTTTTATTGCAGAAATGGATAGAGGGTGCAAATTTATGCTACTCTGATTTTTTTCAGATTTTTTAGAGGCTGGCAACTACTTTTTTAAAAATATTGAAAGTGCAGAAAAAGTGCCGCCTCTCTTAATAAAAGATAGGACCCAAAAGGGACGTGGATTCGAACCCAACCTCGCCAAAACTTTTTAGCAATACTTCCCGGTCCCTAAAAAATCTGAAAAAAATCAGAGTAACATTAATTTTCATACTCTATCCATTTCTGCTATAAAAAATTTTGAGGTCGATACTCCATTCCAGGTTTTTCCAGATGGTATACACCCTGATACACTGTATAGATGGTATGAAGAAAATATAGCCATGTTCCATGGTTAGAGCTCGAACTTTAACCATGCAAAAACACAATTATAATATTTTTTTCTCACAGCCGTTTTCCTGTAAAAAAATCGAGAACATTTGTCATAGAAAATATGTTAATTGTCATAAGAGTTTCTATTTATTATTGACGGGAATCATGATGTAAAAAGACGGGAATGTCATAGACATCATGACGGGAATATAGATTCGAGAACATAATTATATTTTTTAAATATTTTTTGGTTACAGCTGGATTGATCGAGCTATGGTACATGGCTATAATATATTTTTCATACTGCATTATAATGGTGTATTTTTTTCGAATTAATCTGGGGCGTTTGTCAGGTAAGGCCCTGCGCGTTTTTTTATAATATTGGAATTTTTTTCTGGGCAAACTATGTAAGATAGAATTTTTGGATTCGTGTCGTCCTAAAATTCGATACAAATTTTAAAAAATAAATATATAATGATGAAAATATGAACTCAGTAGATATTCAAAAACGCCTATTTTCCTACAGTGCTTAAGGGTAAGGTAACGCCACCAATGTTAAAAAAAAATCCCTCTCACAAAAATTCTGAAAAAAATTTAAAATGTTCTCCTCTATACCCCCTATCAGTACCTAAAATATCAGGTATACAAATACGATCTAGTTTTTGAGCTATAAATTTTTAAAGTTGACTACTTTAACATGGAGAAATGAAACTCCCATGTTAAATTGGTCAACTTTAAAAATTCATAACTCAAAAACTAGATCGTATTTGTATACCTGATATTTTAGGTACTGATAGGGGGTGTAGAGGAGAACATTTTAAATTTTTTTCAGAATTTTTGTGAGAGGGATTTTTTTTAACATTGGTGGCGTTACCTTACCCTTAATTTCTTTTAAGTCCTTCCAAATATAATTATGTATGAATAAGTAAAGGTAATGCACAAAGTCACGCTTGTCTTATCATACATCGACCCTGACTTTATCATGGAGAAATGGAACTTCCATGTTTAATAAGTTAATATATAAGTCAACTTTAAAAATTCATAACTTAAAAACTAGCTCGAATTTGTACAGCTGATATTTTAGCTACTGATAGGGGATGTAGAGGAGCCCTTTTTTTTTTTATAATTTTTATGTTATTTTTTTTTTTTTTTTAAACATTGGGCGCGTTACCTTACCCTTAACTAGCATAATAAAATAGTATTTTGTGTGTTGATGATTTCTTTCTCTTTCATGTTTTTGAGAACTATGCATCTTTAAAATCATTCTAATTTTTTCTGAAGCGTGAATTCGCTTCCAAATGCCAACATATTATATAGGTTCAGCAAGGTTCAGAATCTATAAAAAATAAAAACAAATTATTTACTTGAGTGCAACACAGCAATTTAAGTCACTGCTGTTGGTTTATTTGTCAATTTACATTAAAACTGTCAATACAAGAAAAATTAATAAATACTATGCCATAAAAACTGTGCCCAGCAGAGGTTTACTTCTTAATTTTAATAAGGGGCCACGATTATTTATCTTAACATCATGCACAAGGTTTTAAAGTGTAAAATTAATGTTAGCCAACTCAAGTTGGAATGCATAAAAGAATAAAAACATTTCAATATATACTGTCTATAATTATATTTTTAAATGCTTATTTCTTAATTTAGTTACTAGTTTAATATATTTAATGATCAGTTAATGTCATGAAATGTCATGATCAAACACTGCAGGAAATGGTTTTAGCCAATTTTATCCCAAATGCACTCTTATTTTATTGCTGTGATAATCAAAGTCTTAAATATTACAAAACAATAGTACAATTCGCCGCATCAGAATATAAGTGTCA
Source organism: Siphlonurus alternatus (assembly GCA_949825025.1). NCBI lineage: Eukaryota > Metazoa > Arthropoda > Insecta > Ephemeroptera > Siphlonuridae > Siphlonurus > Siphlonurus alternatus. Next base: position 9,633,526 of record OX463788.1, read on the forward strand.
TATAAGCCACAAAGTTTTGATGCAATTATAAATCTTATGCTTCGTGTACATAGGGTCTAAAATTGTATCAAAACTTCGTGGTTTATATGACACTTATATATATTCTGAAACGACGAATTGTCAATAAATTTTGATATATATGGTAAATTTAATAACAAATTTTGATTACCAGGCATTGGTAGGTCAGCACTCTGGATTAAACCAAATCAAGTTGATCATGACACAATCATCGATATGAAAAACTTTTTGATTGAACAGAAAAAGTACATTTTTCTTTCTTTCTCTCCTTTCCTAATATAATACTATGTAGTAGCACAGAAGTCACAATAACAAAAATAACAACTGGAAACTGACAAATAAATATATTTGATATTCAGTTTCTTGACAAAAATAATATTACTAAAAAATAATACACATTTAAAACAAGCTATGCTGTATGATAAATTTTTCTATCTGTAGGTAGAAATTTACAGTATTTATTTGTGTCAAGTATTTTGATAAAGCTTACACATAGTAATTAGCCATCTCATCTTAAGGTAGAGATAACGCTGAACAGCTGTTTGACATACTTCCCTTTGATTAACATGTAAACCTTAGCAAATTCACAAAATTCTGAATTTTTTTTTGAGAGACAGATATTAGTACTTAAAATTTAAGCCATAGAAAAAAATTCAAAACAATTTAATGAGCCGATATTTTTAATTAATTTTTTTAATTTTCAGCATAGGGCTTTCCCATGGAGAGATAAACTAAGAATTTAATTTAAAAAAATCGGCTTGTTAAATTGTTTTGAAACTTTTTCTATGGCTTTTAGGCACTAATATCTGCCTCTTAAAAAAGTTCAGAATTTTTGTGAATTTGCTAAGGTTTACATGTTAATCAAAGGGAAGTACGTCGAACAGCTGTTTGGCGTTATCTCTACCTTAAATATCAGGCACAGATCCACAGAGGGAAGGGGGATGGGGGAGCGCTCCGAAATTTGGGATTTATTATGAGCAATATAGGCATTTCTTCCATTCCATTTTTCTAATGTACATTGGCCTTATGGAGCCAGCCCCCAACGAGGTTTTGTTTTGGATCCGCGCCTGGCAAGGGTGATCTTCCATATATATATTATATACAAGTAGAAAAATCATCCATTTTAATCAGAAGATATACAAGGGTACACAATAAAGAACTATTTATGTAGCTAAAGCATACATTATAGAAATGTATAACCAATTTACATATTTACCGAGCAAAGACAAATTTAAACACATATACTATGCCACGAATTTCGGTGAAATTGACACTGGTAAAAAACAAAGAATTCACATTTTTTTTCTAGCATAAATTTACTAGTCTAATAAAAGTGAATAAAAAACTTGCATTAGGAATTCAAATTTATGTACAATACAGTACATAATTAACTGGTTTGATAGCAAATATAAATAATTTACTCATCCACAGAAATAAAAAAAGAGAAGAAACATTTACTATTCTGTTAATTTTTCATGTACTGATATCTATGATTAAGTAATTATTTTATTTTGGTTTCTTTTGAGTGGAGTTGGCTAATATGTCTACAAAATCAGTTTTATGTATGCATGTAAGTTAGTGTCTATAATATATAACACAGTATATAATAATAACAATTTAATGGGTGCTATTCACGAAGCAGTTAGCCAGGTTTCTAACCACGTTTAACTATGCCTGGTTTTACGTGTTAAACCACCTAGTTAAATGTGGTTAAGCTAAATGTGGTTAGAAACCTGGCTAACTGCTTCATGAATCACACCCAATACGTCTACTACAAAAAAGGTCTTCATTCTGATTAGTTTAATGCAATATTTTCTGTCCTTAAAAAAGAAAATACAGAGGTAAGCAATAGCTTTAACTGCAAAAATTGGCAGACACCAACTGAAGTCAAATTTATTAAAATTTCAACGTTTATTCAGGAGGAGAAAAACTATTCTACTCTTTTTCACTTTGGCATTTTATGTAATGTACATATACGTAATATATATATATATATATATATATATATATATATATATATATATATATAAAATCATTACTCTGTTACTGAATTAGCCTAACCATTGAACCATATATTGATTTGGGATGCCTTCCAGTAAATTGTCATATTGGTTACAAAAAAATTAAATAATGAATATTTTTACTTGAAACGAAGGAAAATTGATAAAAACAGTTTACTATCAAGGGTAAAAAAAAACATTTTTCTTAATAAGTATGTTGTATTTAACTTAACATTTAAAGAGAACCCAAATCCATGATACAACTATAATAGATAAGTCCATCAGCCCTACGAATTTGGACTGATCTGCGCATTTTGGCCAAAAACACCCAAGGTGACGTCACGTAGTGAGCTCAAAACAGCTGTTTCGCTGCACGAGGGGTCCCTACCGGAGCAGAGTTTTTGTTCAACATTAGCGAGAACGCTGCTTTTTATCTCATCTCAAATTTGATATTTATTTACAATACTACAAGCCAAACCGGTTGCAGTAACGAATTAAAAGAATTTTTAAACACTGCAATTCGCAAGCAATCTGGGGTAGAAGTTCGTATCTTTGTTCATAAAGCATACAAAGCTGCTATTGGCTGTGCGCAGATTAGTCACCTAGCGTTTGCGCAGCTTAATTTAGATTCAAGCTTTCTTATCATGCACACTTTGCGGAGCCATGCGCAGTAGACTACTAACATTTAAAACTCGATTCTGCGCAGCTTTTCTAAGCCATGGCTATTAATTTACGGAAAACTTTATAATTGAGCAGAAAAAAATAAACGTATGCACTGTGCGCATGGGACGGCCCTGACCCAAATCATTGATCAGCTCAATATATACCACAGCAATAATACTTAAAAATTTTACTCCTTCAAATTACACCTGCATTTTTGCTAATCAAATTCCATACTATGCCACTCGATTAAATGTCACAATTTAAAATATAACAAGGTCTGGATAAAGGCATTACGCATTCAAGAATTCAATCACATTATTTTACAACTTAAAACAAGTTAAACCAATCAATCAAGTTAAAACATGCATGTTGCAGAAGGTTAAACTGCATAGTTTTTACACTGAGAAACAAAGAACTAACATTTAACATTCAGTCCCATTGTAATTTGAGTAAATAAAATACAGTAATTTATTAAATAATCGAAATCCCAGATGCAAGTAGTAAGGCATATTAGGCAGAACATGCAACTTGACTTTTGAAAATTAATTTTATACATTTTTAGGGTTTTGTCATTTTCAAGTGGAAGGCAGCTTATGGTTGTCTATACTCCGCTGGGGTGATTAAGACCACAGAATGTTGTGCATGCAACATACGTGCCCCACTTAGAACTGGTACTTAATCTTTTACTTAATACTGGATATTAAAGAGTCCCAGACCCAGAGAGCACTGTGAACAATGTTGAAAAACAAGTTCCGCCATTGGTAACCAACCATTTTCAAGTGGATAAGAAATAGAACATTGCATGATTTCAATGGTTTGTTTTAATTTGTTTTCCATAAACACGGACAGGTCAGACATAATATGTATTGTACAAGAAAGTTAATTAAAAAAAAAAAAAAAAAAAAAAAAAAAAAAAAAAAAAAGACATCCACCTGATGGCAGAGACATAGTTTAAAATTTAACTTGTTCACCCTACAGTTCCTATACTGATAACATAGGATAAGCATATTTTTTAAAAAGTGAAACGTCTCTGCAATTCATTCTATAATCTAAGCTTGAAGACTCAAAATGGAATTTTAATACATATTGTAAAATGCTATGTACCACAGTATCATGGTAATCATTACCTCATTAATATATAATATGTATATATTATATGCATTATTATATATACTGTAGATATAAAACACGACGCCATATCCCTTACAGGGTAAGCCAGCAGCATTATTACCTTAGACAAACAGACCTCTACTGTACTCGATTCTTACTATATATTATATATATAATTATTTTAAACCCAAACCGTGTTTACCCGCCAAGGTAAGAAAGAAAATTGTCAGAAAATTTAAAAGTCTAGCCGGGGTGGGACTCGAACCCACATCCCTTGCATTCACGGCACAGTGCCTTACCATTAGACCGCCCGGTCGACCTTCAAATAATCTGACTCTTTTCAATCTTGTATTACACGCCACCGCAAACACGGTTTGGGTTCAAAATAATTATAAAATACCGCCAATGTTCCGTAAGTTGAAAAACTTACTTAAATTTAATTTCAATCATATTTATATACTGTATATATACACACACATATTATATAATATATCAGTGGCATAAAAAATAAAGCAAAGTAAATTTGCAAATTGGTCAACCGCAAAATAGGTCTTGCACTTGCATTGTCAAGTGTAAATACATGCAGTTAGTCATATTATCTTTACATCAACTGTTTATAAAACGATTGACTTAGTATTTTGTTAAGAAAACTTAATAAATAATTCTTGAAACCAAAGGATATGGAACCAACAATCTATGGCTTTTGATTTAAAATATGTTTGTAACCCATGTCTATGCCTGAGATGGGCAGATATCAAGTTTCAACTCAATAACGGGGAAAAAAAAAAAAAAAAAAAAAAAAAAAAAAAAAAAAAAAAAAAGCAATAACAATTAACAAAGATATTGAGCACTCCTTGAGCACTGATTTTCTCTAAATCATTTTTCCCCAAAAAATGATTAGTAATGAGGGTAGAAAAAATGTAATATTTAGTATATTCTGCATTGGGTGTATTGGTTTATTTGTGTTATTTATTATGCATTTAAACTTTTCTTAACATATGTATATGTCACAGAACTTAAAAATACTGATTGTGAGAGTACAGGGGGGTTTCCGACGATTTGGATACCTTTTTGGCAGGCCGCTCTATTGGTAATAAATTACAAATCTCACGAATATTGTAAAAATCAATTTTTGGCAATTTGTGATCTAATTGAAAGCTAATTTGTTAGGTTTAGGATAAGTACAGTAGATCACTTAAGTCAAATTTACATGATATTTAGCCAGAAGTGTAAGGTTTCTGATCTTCCTTCCTGTTTGAATTTCAGCATTGCAATTTCACACATAGGTCAGTACATCTAATTCAAACCACACTGTCAAGTTTCATAACTGAATTACAAATAGAAGAGTCGCAAACCTCTCATTTATTTCAGCTACTTCCAAAAGGAATAGCAAATTAATTTGATTGCACAATTTTTTTTCGGCCCTTGCCATGCCAGATTTATGCTTTTTCATTAATTTGCCAAAAATTAAATCATGAGGAATGACAATTAAAATAATTTTTTACGATTTATATTAAGTATAGATTTTTTTTTTTTATTTCAGATATATTTTTTCAATTTTCAAAACATTGCCAACAAATTCATTTCAGTTTTTTCACACTTTTCACACAATAACATCATTATGTGCGGATCCGGGGGGGGGGGGGGGGGGGGGGGGGGGGGGGGGGGGGGGGGGGGGGGGCTGCAGCCCCGCCCCCAATTTTGGATTTAACATGGGCAATATAGGCGTTTTCCTCACTCCAATTTTTTTTTAACATGAGGCAGCCCCCCCCCTTCCCCCGAATTTTTTTTCTGGATCCACGCCTGGTCCACACAGCTGTGTTAGTAGTGTATTTTTTATGAATACCTTTTACTCCTAGAATTTTGAAACAATATTTTCTATCTTCATTGCTATATGAAAATTTTAAATGTTGTGTTTTGGAGTTGTTTGGCAAGACAATTGAGACGCAAAAGTGATCTGGGCACGATTTAGCCAGTGCTCAAAACATATTTGCATTGAAGACACTTTTTTTTTCTTCTTCTTTTCTTAGTGATTTAGCTGGAATTTGATATCTGGCCATGCGTTACAAACATTTATTTTTTAAATCAAAATCTGAAGATTGTTGGTTTCATTTTCATTGATTTTTTTAATTGAGGAGTAAAAAAAAAATAATAATAATAATAATAATAATAATAATAATATATAATAATAAAAAAAAAATTAAAGTGATAAATCCGTTTAAAAATCCAATAAAATTACATATCAACAATAAATAAATAATCAAAATTTATACATATTTTATTCATGGAGACAAAACACACAGCAAAAGATGCAGGCCTCACAATGTATTACAATAGAACTGTACAATAGTCTAAAGTGAGCTGAAAATCAACCAAATGCAATCTGAAAGTCCCTGTATCACTAAAATAATAATTATTTAAAGTAATAAAATTTTACAAAATTATTGTAAACATGGATCATAGAACCAGTTTCCATCAATAACAAATATTTGTGAGAAGAATGTCATGCTACTAATAAATTTCAAAAGTCAAATAAGTCAAGTTTTTCCTTTCTTTCACAACATCTTTCTAGCTGGCTCTGCATGTAAGGTTAGGTCTAGATTATATCGTCCAAGAGTATGTACCATCTAAATTAGTAAATTAGGGCGTCACAGCCTGCATTGCTCAATCAAACAAAGCTATGGCATCCCTTACTTTCAAAATGTCTAGAACACATTTTGTCGACACAAGATAATTTCAATATACAGTAAAAACTGGTTACTATGTAAAGTCAAGGAACCCAGGAAATTAGGTTTATCTTATATTGATTTTTTTCCCCTATACCACACAAAGTTAACTATTTTTGACGGGACCACGATCTCCTTTACTCAAAATTGTGTTTTATCTAACAACAAGTTGTGTAACAACGAGTTTTTACTGTAAGTATATATTTCGACATTGAATAATTAATGCTACACAAGAGGTCTAAAAATTGAGCATTGACACTTGTATTGAAGTTAACTGAAATCTAGGTTCAGCTGATAAAAAGCTACAGAAAAGTATTAAGAGGCACCTTTCTCACGCATACACTCTCTTTTTTTTTTTCTTTTTAAATTGTTAAAGCTTATATCAATACGTAATATGTACAAAATTCAATTGCACAAAGAAAAATTAAGTTAAGCATTATATCTCACTTTATTATAGACCATTTCTAACTGTCTTCTACTCCATCATTATTTTCAGAGTCCACAAATTCTACATGTGTAAAGGGAAAATGACCAACTTTTCCATTTAATTCTCCTTCCCATTGACCATTAATGTTCATCTTGGTGACTTTGATGATGTCACCCACCTCTAATTTCAGGGCTGTTTTATCGTAGGCATTTGGCACTCGGGCTTGTTTCACTCTTGCATATGCAGGAAGTTTTCTCTGTAACATTAGTGTTTTTAGTGTTCACAAGTTTAAAACAGTTATTTTAACTATTATAAAACTTTAATACAATAGGTTTTTTAAGAGGGGAATAAATAATAAAAAAATTTGTTCTTTTTTCCACAACGTTCTACAAATTTCTTGGTCATGAGTAGAGAGCACAAGAATAGGCTGTCAACTAGGTAATTAAGAATTTGAAACTATTGTTGTTTTTATTACAGACTTCCACAGATCTTATGAACCGTTAGAGTAAGAGAGAGAGAGAGAGAGAGAGAGAGAGAGAGAGAGAGAGAGAGAGAGAGAGAGAGAGAGAGAGAGAGAGAGAAACACAGATACATACACTATATACAGTACATATGTGTGTGGAACTATTTTGCTAACATTTACGTGAATTACAGCCTTAGCAAAACTTGGAAAACTGCAACTGCAGTTTCACAAGTAATGTAACTAATGTTTTTTAGACTAACTATTTAGAACATTTGTGGAAAAAATAGCGACTATTATGCTAAAATTTGAGTGTTTTTGCACTTGCTATTGATGAGGAAGAGAAAACAACATAACAAACTTTTGATTCCTCTGTGAAATAAACTAATAATATAAATAGATAGGGAAGGGAGTTATTCTTTATTGGTCAATTCTACATCTATTTCCATATTATATTGAAGTTCTTTAAATACAGGGCAGCCATGCAATGCTACTTTGGTGAAAGAAAAACTGCACTGCAGTGACTGTATATATAGAAATAGAATACTATTATTCTATGGAACCTTATCCTTATTCTATGAAATTCTATTACACATAGAAAAGGAGGTAAAGGAAGTCCTTTATTTTAGGATGATGAGGTTTGAACTTTTAGGTCCAATCTTACACTCAACTACTGAAGAGAGGGTGAAGGGTAAAAGGAAATATTTTGCTGTCTTAGCCAAGCTATCCATCCCAGTATTTGCCTAATTTAATCGAGGACAGAAAATAATTTAAGTAGGAAGAACACAATTGTTTGAAGTTATCAAGTTAAATGCTACAGTATAGTGATCTTTCACTATGTTCCCATGTCAGGTGTTTAATAAGTATTCATTGATGACAGATAATATTATTCTTATGAGACGTCGTCAACAGATCTATATTAAACACAGTTATGTGAACGTAGTATAAGATGATTTGGGAGAAGAATGTATGTAAATCACATTTAGGATTGTAGAAGAAAGGGTACTCTACACAATGGGGTTCCACAATATCAGCTGATTAGGCATCAGAAACTTACGAAGTCAAAGCAAAAACTTAATAAATTAAAGAAAATATGCATTTTCCTTCCATAGTAAAATATTATTATAAAAAAATACAATAATAAAATAAGCTTGAATTTTATTGTGCTTCTTACATTTTTTTGTCGACTTTTGAAAGAGTAATAAAGAGAAATTATTTGACTCGCACTGTCATTATCAAATTTGGCGCCCGGCAAATTTGTGGTGGGAAGCATCAGGATTGTCGTAGGTCAGGGTTATTTTTCCCGCTAAGTAATACCCATTCTTCTAATTATCCTAATCACATTAACCACACACCTGAATATTAGGTCGTCTCGTTTCAGGCTGTGAAGAGTTGACAATGCTTCCACTTCCTGATGCAGGTCGGTGACCATCAGTAACACAGTGTTGACCTTCTTCATACTGCAACAGAGTAGTAGCTTATAACAAGAGCAAACTTTATACTGATGTAAAATGAATTCCTAATATATATAGGTGGAAAAAATACATATTTTCTTTCAAGGAAAAATATAGACAGAGGAGCTTTATTTATGTACAGCTGTATATCGAAAGTGTGTTCAAGCAGCTTAATAAATATGCACTACCGGCACATAATATTATCAAATATTATTTTTAGTCTGTAGAAAAGATGTTATCTCCATCAGATGATGTTTTATTAATTAATTCCAATGTACTTTTTCAGTCATTGGTACGTAACATACAAGTTCAAGTATAAGTGTTTGAAAGAAAAAATTCAACCCGTCCAGGAGTTGATCTGACAGTGAGTACCAGGTTCAGTACCAATCAGAACGTCCCAGGTTCAAATCCTGGCCGAGTTTAATCTTTCTTTCAATTGCTTATACTTGGACTTGTATGACACATACCGATGACAGAAAAAGCATTTTGGAATTTGTTTCATTTTATTAAATACAAATAGTGTACGGATAGAATTAGATATAAATATAGATAAAAATAAAATATAGATAACATAGACATAGATCAGAAACATAAATAGAATTGTAGGACACAAAAAGAATTATAGAACATAGAATATGAAACATAATTCAATGTTTGATTAATATAAATGTAATTAAAAATATACATAATATACATATTATATTTATTTTATTTATTTATTTATTTATTTATTTATTTATTTATTTATTTATTTATTTATTTATTTATTTATTTATTTATTTATTTATTTATTTATTTATTTATTTATTTATTTATTTATTTATTTTATTTATTTATTTATTTCACCCATTTATGCATACATAAAATACAATAGTAATAAAAATAGCTATCATATTAGATCATAGGAGTCAAACAACATCTCTCTTGGCATAGATTGGGTTCTAGCAACACAAACATTCAAATGTTTGTGATTCAAATGTCTGATTACATAGATTGCAGCAGATACAAGTTGAATCGGCAATATGAAATTTATTAGATTTGCAATTTTATTTTATTAAATTTTTCATAGGCTGAAAATACAATAGAAAGAGAAAACATAAGAGCCTAATAAATAACATTATCAAGTTGCCAATGGATTCATATTCGGTAATGTCATACGACCATAGTGATAGAAGGTTCTTAACTTCACTAAAACCACTATGAAAGGAAAAAAAAAAAAAAAAAAAAAAAAACAAAAAAAAAAAAAAAAAAACACACAATTAATTTCAGGTTTATGGTATTACCTTTTGTACATATGGCACTGGTATGGAGCCAATTTGACCTAGACTGTTCCGTGCAGTCCACCACTGATCTTCATCTTTAGAAACTACTGTCAAGACATCACCTTTTTTAAATGGCAAGTCATCTGGATCCTGCAACACAAGAATTGTCAATTTAAAATAGGACCAAAGGCATGTCCCCAAAATATTTGAATTAGCATTTTCTAAAAATAGTTCTAGTGCTCCTCCATATGGAAACTCAATTCATAAAATTCCATCTTCCATATGCTTTCCAGAAAAAAATCCCAAAGTCAAAGGAACCGCGTCGTTTAACATAACATGGGGACTATCATATTATTATATTAGAGGCTTCAATTTTTTTAATTGTTCAATATTTTATTTCATGCAAATATTGACACTTACACTGCCTTCAAAATCATATTTTGCCATGACTTTTTCTATGCGTCGCATGGCAGGTCTAATGAGAGGGGTTGTGTCCAAGTAGTGTAGCTTGTAGAAGGCTAAAAGGTTTGGCAGATCTGGAAATGACTGGTCTCCAATACGGTAGCGATGCTGCTCACCCTGCTGCACCTTGTTGATTATGTAGTGGCTCACTTTGCTGTCCTCCCTGCCAAAATAATAAAAGAGTTACATGACAATTATTTATTATATCAGACAGTCCTTGATGGATTGTTTTGCAGGGTAAACTTAACGTCCATCAACATTAGGAGTACTAAACTGCAATGGAGTATCGTTCTTAAAATTGTTTATTGCAAAAATGGATATAGGGTGCTAAGTTATGCCACCCTGTTCTTTTTTTTTTTTAATACTGTATATTAGAGCCCGGGAAGTATTGCTAAAAAGTTTTTTCGAGGTCGAGTTTGAACCCACGCCTCTTTTAGGTCTTATCCTTTTATTAAGAGAGTCGTTTAGAGGCGTCACTCTCTCTGAACTTTTAATAATTTTTTAAAAATAGTTCCTGGACTCTTAAAATAAAAAAAAAACAAAAACAGAGTAGTATAATTTTGCACCCTCTATCAATTTCTCCAATAAAAAAAAATTTAGGTCGATACTCCATTGATGATAATCAAGAAATCAAGGGAAGAAAACAAGATTTGTTTCAACAAGTGCTAAAATTGAATGCTTTACTGGAGCAAGCAAGTTTTATTAAAAGTTACAACAATTTTTTATGGACCTCTTTTATTTTTTTTTTTTTTTTTTTTTTTTTTTTCCAACCACTTTCTGAATATATTTTTCCATGCAATACAAAAAAGCTGAAAACTTGATAATATATTATTTATTATTTTACTTAAGGTAGAGATAATACAGATCAGCTGGCCCAATGCTAAAAAAATCCCATTCATAAAAATTATGAAAAAAATTTAAAGTGTTCTCCTCTACATCCCCTATCAGTAGGTAAAATGTCAGGTATACAAAAACGAGCTAGTTTTCGAGTTATTAATTTTTAAAGTTGACCAATTTAACATGGAAGTTCCATTTCTCCATGTTAAATTAGTCAACTTTAAAAATTAATAACTCGAAAACTAGCTCGTTTTTGTATACCTGATATTTTACCTACTGATAGGGGATGTAGAGGAGAACATTATAAATTTTTTTCATAATTTTTATGAATGGGATTTTTTTAGCATTGGGCCAGCTGATCCGTATTATCTCTACCTTAAAGGAAGGAAACAGCTCCAATTTTGTATTCTTTTATTGATTAATAAATAATGTTAAATTTATTATTGCACCAAAAAGTCACCTCCAGTTGCAACAAATCCAGACAGTAGATGCTCAAAAAAAGTGCCTGAAAATTTTTCATTTATTTTTTTAATGTCAACTGACAAGATTTGTAGAAGGCGGCCGAGGAGTGGTACAAAATTTTTTAGTGCAATTATAAGTTTCACATTATTTATTAATTGATAAAAATGTAAGAGTTGAAGCTGTTCCTTACCTTTATTTAACAATATAGTGTGAGAATTAAATATTACTCTAAACCTACAAGGTACAGATAAAAATGGTTCAAAAATGTTTGTGAATTACCATTCTTCAATATACTGAAGGTTGTAAGTATTACTTGGTATATTGTTTATTACTTAGTCTCTAATTATCTGTTGCCTTTTTTCAAACAATGAATGGCAGATGACAAGTTTTAATGATTCAATTTATCATAAAATTAAAAGAATAAATTATTTATCTAAGACACTGAAGGCTTCAACAGTTTCTGCCATCTTACCTGACACAGAGAACAAAATCACCATGGATGGTTGTGCTGTCTCGGACCAAGAAAACTCCTCCCTCCTTCTCTCCCATCAGCAAGTCTGTCGCATCCTGTCTCGACATTTGCCCGAAGTACCAACTAAAAAAAAAAAAAAAAAAAAAAAAAAAAAAATCCAAATTAACATTCATTTTTTTAAGTGTCTGGGTGAGGGGAAAAGCATGACGCTTGGGATATATACTTTTTTTATCTTTCTGAAGAAATGCACCCGAATGAACTTCAGGCTTACGGCAGGAATAGGTAAAAATTGACCTCATAAAGCAATAAGAGATGGCATTGAAAACTTTTTTGATGGAATCAAAATGACTCAATTACATGTGTACTTCAGCAAGTAGAAAAGCTCTGATATAAAAACAATGCCATTTTTACAATCACTGGGGTAAAATCCACCCAATGTCCATACCTGTCTTTACGACATCAATAAAGGAGTGAGAAAGGATACTGTCCACAGTCTACAGTATTGATTTGAATAGAAATCACTAAAAAAGTCAGTCAGGGACACTTCTCCTACATTTATCAATGAAATAAAACAATATTCAAAGACAGTGGGTAAAGAGCAACTTAATTTTTACTTGATTTCGTCCCCCATTCATGGTTAATTCTTAGCAACATCCTTTCTTTCAAACTGTTTCCACTGCCATGATTTAGTGACCAAAAATTTACATTTTTTCACATTATTTATTATTATTTTTTTTTTCATTAATTTTGAACATTATGTTCACACTAAATAATATCATCATTAGCCACCATTTTTTTCAACTAGTGTGAACTTAATATATTTTTAAAAATAACACCAATTCAGCCTAGTCCCCGAGGTGATATTTGTTTTTTAATGAGAAAAATATACTGATTTGATCATTGTTATTCTTCAAGCAAGGTGTGCTGTCAGATAAGGAAAATCTTGTTCTTCATGCAGCAAGACTAATTTATATATATATATATATTTTTTTAGCAAAAACTGTAATTCAGGTGATATTTTTATGAAGAACAATCACCAAATTTTCCAACTAGCGCATGCTTAATAAATTATGAAAGCTCAATATTTTTTTTTTTTTTTTTTTTTTTTTTTTTTTTTTTTTTTTTTAGGATTGATGGGCCTCAGCTAATCTAAATAATTTCCTAAATCATCAAAATTAGTTTCGATGTCTCAAATTAAGTTGTTAAATTTTATTGATTAAATTAAAGTAAAAAAATAAAAAATTAAAGTTTTTTCTGTTTTTTTTTTTGCAGAATTCTATGAAAACTCTTGACCCAAGCAATATTTTCAATGATGATTTTTAATGAATTAACTAAATTTTTAACAAGTATTTAGCAGCACTATTTAAACGTTAATTCAAAATCAACAAAGCTTAATAAAAAATATCAAAAGTTGACATTTATTTTTACAATGACATGATTGATTTTCCGAAATATTTTTCTAAATAGAATATCAACAATTCTTCTTTATTGAATTAAAAATTAAATTTAAGAGTCAAACTAATTTCGATGTACTTTAAGTACATCATAACAGGTGCAGTACTACATTTTGTTGAGAAAATAACTTTCATCATCATAAGTGTCATAAGTCATAACTTAATATCTCAATTTTTAATGTGCGCCGGTCTGAAAAATTACTGATTTTACACATTGTTGCTTAAATCACCGCCTAAATTTCAAATTTTGCTCTGCAAAAAATATAAAACTAGTTTTATTGCATGAAAAGATTTCCCGTGTGTCAATTTATCAATTTTCTATACGTATCAGTTTAACTTTCGAGCTATAGCACTCGATCCACAGCCGGACTGCACACTTTTCTCGACTCCGACAGCAATATATGTTACATTGTTCCAATAATAAATATTATGCTGTAAAGAAGATAGGCTGCAATTTTCAAAGTGATGCACTATCACTATGACCATTTCTTTTTTAGCTGACATTACATTATTAAATGGACATTTAATTAATGATTAATATAGCACTTAATTTTTTTTACTTTTATTTCTTATTGTAAGCTGAGTTAGTAAATTAATAGTAAATAGTTCAAGTGGTCAAATCGAAATCCAAATAATTTTATCTTGCATAATTTTTCCGGAAAAAAAAAAAATCAAAGTCCAAGTCAGAGCGAACGCGTCGATTAACATTGGGCCTTACCTGACAAAGACACAAAGACCCTCGAATACATCGCAAAAACTGTGTTAGTGGTATGAAAAAATATAGCGATGATCTAATTCTATGACACGAGCTTCACTAAATTTTTTCAAACGTATCGCCGCAGTCGTAATGATAGTCTTTCAATTTATATCCTATATACCGTTATCTCAGAAAATTTTTACTATTTTTTTTTTTTTTTTAATTTTCTCATAACTTATCTTATTTTTCATGAAGGTGCACTGAAATTATGAGAACAGCTACTACGGATGGCGTCATTTATCCTTAATAAACAAAATTATCAGAACTTTTTATGTTCTATTTCAAGAAGGAACATCATGGAGGTATACATTTTTGTTATTACTACTACACTACCAACCGGCATGAGCTAACAAATTTTATTGATTTCAAAAGCATTATTTGAAAAAAATGCAGGCGAGTGAAATGTTATCGTTTATCGTATACATTCATAGATATTTATTTAATTTATAACATAAATTAATATTCAGTGTTCATGCAGATTGCTAAGAAAATTTCGTAATATTTGTTTATATTATAATAAATATGTATGAAATTTATTTTATGGCCTTTGAGTAATGAAAAGTGATATTTATAAGCATGTAATAATCAATGTAAATATTGACGTAATGAGCAAATGTGTCAAGCACGTGTGGGCCAGATTGGTCTGAGACGCTGTTCTCTCTCTTTTTTTGCAGTTACCGTAAATACACCCCTTACAAGATAAGTAAATTAAAGTCCAGATGGCGCGTGATAAAATGAAAAGCCAGGAACGAGCCTGCTATCAGTACAGGACTTCGAATGTAGTAATGGGGAATTCTCTTACAACTCAAATTTTAATTTAACTACTATATTAAGATAGGGTACATATTAAAAATAAGTTTGACTTAAGTTTCAACTTTTTAAACTCAAATTTGGGGACTCTGAAGGGATTATTAGAATAGGGGCAAAGTATGCAACCTGCGCGCAAACCTGAAAATTGTGACGTAGAAACTCCCTAGTTAACACACAACAACTGCCTGATATCATAATTTGAGCGTCAAGGAGTGATTGGCTATAAATTTTAGTAACACGATCGAAATCAGCGGGTTTTTCTACCCTAGTATCAATAGTTTTGTCTCCAATATTAGTTTATTTTAAGAGTGATAATCGAAAATATAAATTTATTGCAGGAAAATTTCGCCTGCTAGGCAGTTTCTACGTCACGTTTTGGCGCTAAATTCAAAAGAAGGAAGATTTTTAAAAAATTCCCTTGTCTCCAATTTTGAAGATTAAAACTTTTTTGTTTTGGGACATTTAATTTCAAGGCATAGGGCATCTGAAAAAAAATTAAAATAAATGTAGGAGAATTCCCCATTATAAGACTGAGGATCATTATTTTGATCCAACAAATAAGCTTTTGCTTTGAACACCGTATTAATATTTATTGGCTATAATCTTTTAAGGTGTTGATATATACGATAAAAGCGTGTGTGTATGGGGGGATCGGGGTACCCCGAATATGCAATTCAATTACGCAATCTCATTACGATTTTACTCCGTGGAAAATTATAATGTATTAAAGGCCTTCTGAACAGATGGTTTTACAATTTTTATATATGTAGTGAGCCTAGGTTGTGTGGGACATATTTTGGGGAAAAAATTGTCCCTACCCCCAGGGTATCGTAGCTAGAAGCGCGCGAGACAACTCGACTGACGTCATTCACGCTCAACGAGCAGAGAAAAAATACGAAATCTCTGCAAAAGGTGCGTTCACTATTCGCGAGCGCAACCAAATTCAGCCCTCTAGCGGCCAAAAGTGTGAACTACTAGAATGCGGCTAGCTGTTCATAACAGTATAGGAACAACATACCATTCCTGAGTTAATTTACGTGATTATATAATATTATCCACTTGCAAATTTTTAATTATCATAATAATATTAAATATTAGTCTTAATAAATAAAATAACAGATAAATGTGACCATACACCGTGTCATTTGCTTTAAATAGAGTCTTGCGCCCGGCGCGTGGTATATATGCATAATATGTATATGTCGATCCATATGATATTAAATTGGGATAAAATTATGAAATTAATTTTCAAGGTGTAATCGACCCTCCTAAAAACTTGGAAATATTTTAGATTTTCTCCCCGACGCACCCCTGAGGGTGGAGAACTTCCCCGAAAATCAATTTTCCTTAAAAATTGTGCTAAAATTATGAAATTAATTTTCAAGGAGTAATCGACCCTACTGACGTCGGGTAGGGTCGATTGAAGTCACACATAGCCTCATTATGCAGACCACAACATGAGCCTTCACGCCATGTAATTATTATAACGGTGGACATCCATCATCATACTGCAAGTAAAGAGGCGAGTCTGATATATTTTTTTTTCTATGAAAAATTACGATAAATCCCGAAAAAAATTTAATTCACAATTTCAACTCGATTATTAAGAAAGAAGGATATGGTGGGTAGCCGTTTACCCTCAGGGTTGCGTCGGAGAGAAAATCTAAAATTATTTCCGACTTCAGTAGGGTCGATTACCCCTTGAAAATTAATTTCATAATTCTAGCATATTTTTTAAGGAAAATTGATTTTCGGGGTAGTTTTCCACCCTCAGGGGTGCGTCGGGATGAAAATTTAAAATTATTTCCGACTTCAGTAGGGTCGATTACCCCTTGAAAATAAATTTCATAATTTTAGCACAATTTTTAAGGAAAGTGGAGTTTAGGGGTAGTTCTCTACCCTCAGGGGTGCGTCGGGGAGAAAATCTAAAATTATTTCCTAGTTTAGGAGGGTCGATTACCCCTTGAAAATTAATTTCATAATTTTAGCACAATTTTTAAGGAAAATGGATTTTAGGGGTAGGTCTCCACCCTCAGGGGTGCGTCAGGGAGAAAATTTAAAATTATTTCCGACTTCAGTAGGGTCGATTACCTCTTGAAAATAAATTTCATAATTTTAGCACAATTTTTAAGGAAAGTGGAGTTTAGGGGTAGTTCTCTACCCTCAGGGGTGCGTCGGGGAGAAAATCTAAAATTATTTCCTAGTTTAGGAGGGTCGATTACCCCTTGAAAATTAATTTCATAATTTTAGCACAATTTTTAAGGAAAATGGGTTTTAAGGGTAGTTATCTAACACTCAAGGGTGCGTCGGGGAGAAAATCTAAAATTATTTCTTGGTTCAGGAGGGTTGATAACCCCTTGAAAATTTTAAGTTTTATAATTTTAGCTCGTTTATTAAAAAAGTGGAAAATACTAATAGGTCTGAATAACGGGGTACGGCCGGGTAGCACTCCAGGGGTGTGCGTGGTAGAGGTGGTGCCACGGGGGTGTGGTAATGAATCTGTATTAATTAATTATTTCAGAGGTGTAAATTAATTACCTATTGTATGAAATTTTCTCCATAAAATTCTTATAAATTTTCAAATTGTTACATCTCGGTCATATTCATTGGAAAAACTTTTCGTATTTCCTATGGGGGAAAAAAAAGTAAAAACAACCCTGAAAGGGGTGCGATTGGCTCCAATAATATTGTAAAGCCCCTGAATTTAATTTGACAGCTGGTGCGTCAAATGTTACGTTTTTATGTAAGCTTCTAATCGCACATTATCAAATTATTAACCTGCTTTTCATACTCCATATTTCTTTCGAGCCGCATTACGTCCGCCATTTTGTGACGTCATCACTCTGCAGACAGCGCCGCCATCGGTCATTTCGTTCGAGATACGGCGGCGCTTTTAATTCCAGCTCTTCTAAAATTGTATACGGACAGTTTTGATAATATTTGCCAAATAACTCAAAATCGTTTGTCAATAGCATTCATATACTACAGATTGAGTTATTACGATAACAAGAGCGAGAATTTTTATAGCATTTATCTACTACATTTTTAAGTTTAAATCAACGTTAAAAATTCTTTTGTGACAGTTATTTGTTTTAAAACAATTCTAGCATCAGGTTGGTTTTTTATTGTTAAAGTAAGCATCCTTACTTCCATTGTTGTATTATTATTTTTTTGCATTAACGGTTAAATAATTCAACGAGTAATTCAGTTTCTTTGCTGCTGCCGTCTTCTTGGTTCTAGCTGTTTCCTTGGTTTTAGCCATTTTCTTCATTGCTGTGTCTCTGTTCATTGCAATGAAACTGAATTTTATTACTCTTTGAATGATTTATTCTCTGAATGCGAGTATTTTTGAAAACCTTCTGCGCCATTTCAATTCTGATACTCCAAAGTCGGATCGAGCGCACCGCACTATTATACATTAATTATAACGAGTGACGACAGGTTACTTCAATTTCTTTAATTCATTGCAATGAGGAGAGACACAGTAGTGAAGAAAATGGTTAAAACCAAGGAAACAGCTAGAACCAAGAAGACGGCAGCAGCAAAAAAACTAAATTACTCTTTGAATTATTTAACCGTTAATTCAAAAAAATAATATTCCAATAATGGAAGTAAGGATGCTTACTTTTGGTCTGTTCGTAAATCCTGCTCGGTATACACTTCCTACACCCAATCGACCTTATGTTCATGTGCATAAAGGTCGATTGGGTGCAGAAAGTGTACACCGAACAGGATTTACGAACAGACCATTTAACAATAAACCAACCTGATACTAGAATTAAATAATAATAATAATAATAATAATAGAAATAAATAAGTGTCACAAAAGAATTTTTAATGTTGATTTTAACTTAAAAAGCTTATGACTTTATGAATAAATTAAACTTTATTATGCAATGCATGGTTTTAGTAATGTACTTTGAAGTAGAGTGAGTGATTTAATTTTTTTGAATATTTTATTTTCTAGAAATAGTTTAACTCGCCCTCTATTGAGAAATGAAAACCAAAAAATTCCATCTCAAATAGCTTCACCACAAGAAATTCCCAAAGTTGGTGTTTCGGAGGCCAAAACATGCATGGAGGATACATCCTTATGGAACATAGAAAACAGCTTTTTACTCCAACTTCGCATGAACTATGGTACCAATTAAAAAATACGCAATACGTAATCTATGATGAATTCTTTAATGGATTTTTAAATAAATAAAAAAAAAAAAAAAAAATACGGAGCCGTTTTTCCGGGAAAAAATCTTGAAAATCCTTATAAGAGTTAACCCGCAAAAATTTCAATATATATTTTTTTTTTCGGAAAAACAGCTCCGTATTTGTTATTATTATTTTTTTAATTTGAAAATCCATTAAAGAATTCATCATAGATTACGTACGTACTTTTTAATTGGTACCATAGTTCAGACGAAGTTAGAGTAAAAAGCTGTTTTCTGTTCTATAATCTATAAGGATGCATGTTAAAGGCCTCCGAAACACAAACTTTGGGATTTTTTTTTGTGGTGAAGGCGGTGAAGCTATTTTGTATAATTTTGAGATGGAATTTTTTGGTTTTCATTTCTCAATAGAAGGCAGGTTAAACTATTTTTAGAAAATATAATAAAATATTCCAAAAAATGACATCGCTCATTTTACTTTCAGTACTTTTGAGTTTTGATGCGAAGCCACGAGTTCGTCGCATTAAATTGTGTCAAAATATTAAATTATCTTATGTTTAAATCTTTAGATCTCCTCTTAACAAACAGATCCGAGTAGAGACATCAATATTTTTATTTGTTTGCTCCACCGCGTTTGCTGGTCTCTGGTTGCTACTAGCATAATACTCAATCAGAGATATTTGCAGGCTCAGCTGGCGAACAGCGCGTCGTGTCCATGAACCGCCCCACCCTGACCGCCTTCTACCGTCCGTAATTATAGCATACTAGTAGCATTCACTGCCGGCAAGCAGCCGGCCGCTAGAGTGCGAAAGCGAAACACTGCCTCATGAGGCAGCAAGCAATTGAGGAGCGGGCAAGGCAGCATCTACCCCAGCCAGCCCGTGTGGTCCACAGTTCTCGCTGCTTCCTCCTCAGTCAGTAGCCATAATATTCTACATCCTGAATATCACAGCAATCTTCATTGCACGCAAAATGAGGCGACTCGAAAAACACGCAAATGGCTTTGCTGCAAGCTGCAAATAATATCTTTATATTACCATTACCCCTATTGATAAAAAAAAAAAAAAAAAAGGATATATTGAATTACTTAAAATTTTATTTTAATGAAGAGCAAAGGTAACACTAAAAAAAAACGTGTAGACCATAAACATAATTAAATATGAACTTCAGATCTCATAAAAGTTAAAATAAATTACAATTCTAAATCATTGAAAATTATTTCTTCTGTTGAAATAAGATTTATAGAAACAATCTCATCTTCAAACTCAATTTCTACATATTTTTATGCATGTAAAATGTAGTGGCATATATTATCCTCAAGTTCTTTTTAAATGATAACGACAGTAATAGTCCAGTAAAATTAAGTTTAAATCCTATGTTGACCCGGAAAAAATTCCGAAAGTTTTGAAAATTTCAGGGTCGACGTGCCTTAATGTTCTAGACCACGTACCCAAAATCCGCCCGCTGCGTTTCCGGTTCCGGGACAAAGATGGCGGCGAAAAGGTACATTTTTAAAAAAATCACAATTAAATCCCTAATTAAGTTATGTTAATTTTGACAACTGATAATTAAAGCCAAAGATTCAAATTAACAGGAAAATTAAAAATTTAGAAAAAATTATAGGTTAATCGGGGTTTATTCAGTGATTATTTAATTTTTTATCGGAAGCTCGCAGCTTAATTGTAAAATCTTTCATAGAATTAATTTTTTACGGAAAAAAGTTTCGTTAAAAAAACTGTGCATGTTTTTTCTAGTTTCTAGAAATGTCATTAGATTTAATGTACGTTTATATTTGACGGAGAAACGAGCGGGAGAAGGAGCGAAAACGTGGTCGCTCCGGCGTTCAAACAGCATTGCAGCCGCTCACTATAGTACAGACGCTTGCTCGCGCGGTCTCGATGGCTTTTCCCAAGTCGTACAATCGCACATGTAAGGTGGTTGTAGCACCCATATTACCTCCCCGAAAATTGAACCCCCAAACCTCCCCCCCCCCCGCCAATTCAGAAGATCTGCCATGTGTGATGTACTGTGTATATATACAGTATTCGGAATAAAGTCGAAGAACGCTGTCATACATACATGGGAGTTTGTGATGTTAATTATTTCGCTTATTATACTTAATTAAGTAAAATAATTAATTATTAGCACATAATAACATTATACAAGATATTATTTAATTCTGTATAATAATATAATGTCAAGCAACGCCGTGCGTGGTTATAGTAGATGGATGTGTGATACTGATCATTGTCAACAAAAAAAAAAAAAAAAAAAAGGCTCTTCCCACCCAGGGGTAAATCATTGAGCTTTTCCTCTATGTGGTTCGCCTGGCTTTGGACCATTGCACTTCCGGTTCATTGACAAGAGTTATAGCGTCCATCCTGGCTGAGGTTTCCACATTTCCCTAAGTCGCAGTCATATGCCGGGATGGATTGCAAGGCCGTGGCCACCCCCGTTCCGGAAGAGCCCGCGAAACTCTAAGGTATATACGGTTTCGAAAGGTTCTGTGTTTCAAATTTAGTGAGTAATTATATATGTATATATATAGTAAGTAGAAGTACCTAGTTATAGGGTTTGGTTAAAATAATAATGTGCCTAATATTTGTAATTTTAATACGTGTCGTACGGATAACTGCCCCACTCTCATCCTCTTGGGTATAAAAATAATAAAAAAAATCAATTAAAAATGCGAATGAAGTAAAATAGAAGTTATATACTCTGTAAATTCATTCATGGACCCACGAATTTACAATGAAATAAATAAAAGTAATATAATTAATAATTACGCAATATTATTACGTAACAATTATAATACAATTGTAATGCAAATATAAAAATTTATAATTTTATAATATAATATAATATATACATTTTTTAATCAAACCCTATTGGGTATACTTCTATTTACTAATTACATACTACTTTAAAACCCAGAACCTTCCGAAACCCTAACTTGAGCGTTTCGCGGGCTCTTCCGGAACGGGGGCGGCCACGGCCTTGCAAATCCATCCCGGCATTTGCCTGCGGCTGAGGAAAACGTGGAAACTTCAGCCAGGATGGACGCTACAGCTTTTGTCAATGAACCGGAAGTGCAATGGTCCAAAGCCAGGGGAACCACATAGTGGAAAAGCGCAACGATTTACCCTTGGGTGGGAAACGTGGTTTTTGTTGAAAATGGTCACCCATCCAACTACAAGCCACGCGTGGCGTTGCTTGACTTCGGTGATATGACGAGACCCGGTCAAGCGCACTGCGCCACACATAAAGTATATATCGTCGCCACAGAATGCGAGTTAGACAACTACACGCCATATTTTTATAGAAATATGAGCCTCAAATTGTGCAGTTTTTCTATGAAATTTTTATGTAGTTGTCTGGCTTGAATTCTGAGGCGACGATAAACATCATTTTGATTCAAACTCAAAATTGCCAAGTGAATGCATGGACTTTTTAATATCCTGAACATTCATTACCTTTTGCATGGTTTTACATTTTAATGTTCATTGCAGATTAATTAATATTAATCATATGAATCATATATGATAATATATATTTAATTATATATATATTTAATTATATATATATATATATATATATATATATATATATATATATATATATATATATATACACACCTTTCTGATATGGTTACTTGTTTCTCAACCAACGAAAAATATAACATAATATAGTAATATAAAAAATATAATAAAGCAATCACGATTAGTATAGATACATATTTCTTAGAATTTAATGCATTGAGATTTAATATGATGGTATACATTCATCTTTTCATTAAAATAGTATTGTAAATTTACTTCATATTTCATTCTATAATTATAATTCATAATACAGCAATCGTATTTGAATTTTTAAAATAATTTTTGACAAAAAGAAGATAAAATTGTTTGATGTTTTGTTTTAAATGGCAATGTTTCCGTATTGCTGAATTTTAAACAAAAAATGTAACACAACATTATACAATGAGCAATGAGCAATCGAAAGAAGGGGTAAAAATATGACGTTGTGAATTGTTTCAGATTTTTTTGTGACCTATAACTAATTTTAATTAATTAATTAAGTTGCATTATTTTGAGAGTGCCGCCTCTCGTGACGCCTCTGACGTCACACCATTCTTGTACTTTTGCACTATAGATGAGATTAGGTGAGAACATGCAGGTATGAAAATCAAAATGGCTGGCGCCACGTTTGAAATTCCCCGCCTCAAATTTTTGAAGTTTTAATGTGGGTTACGTTTGATCAATTTTAGCTTTATTTTGTTCGCATACCACTGGAAAATATGGTTGAAATATGATTTAAAACTTCTATCGTGCTCTAATATTGTTTTTTTTTTTTTTATTTTTTTTTTTCTTTATTCGAACTTTTTCGATTGTAATACGTAAAAAGTAGAAAATTATGAGAGACTAACATCTTACATCAAATTAGTTTGCTTTCTTCCTTTAAATAAAATAATTTGCTGATACTTGGTGTGCTAGTGGGTTAGCTCAGTGGTAAACGCATCAGACTTCAAATTTCGTGGTTGCGGGTTCGATTTTTTCTTCCGGCGAGTTTTTATAAATACATTTTTTTTCTTTAATTTTAATATATTTATGAATTCTAAATTTATAAAATGTGGTTAAAATATGGTTTACAGTCGTAATTGATAACTTTTTAATAGTAAAGAGAGGGAACAATATTAATAAAAAATTACTTCCGATTACTACTGTAATTACTTACTGTCGTAGTTGGGGTCAATATCTCAATAGGGATTGTTTTTTATCATGATTCACATGACACCATTAGATTCAATGTGTCTTCTAACCACTAAAAATAAATTTTTGGGCAGATCAGACATTTATTTATCAACTTTATTTAACATTGAATTCCCATTACTTAAGTTAGAAATGCACATCGTGAATCCACCCCTAAATTAGAATGAAAAGGTGATTTTTTTTTAAATGTAACACGGGTCCTTGAAACTTTCCTTGAAACTTACAACCATTGGCTTAATGTGTGCCAAATTTAACTTTCTAGCTGAAGTCAACCTGCCCAAATATTAGCAAGAAATTGTCACACCATTTCTGACGGAGTCTGTATACTTTTCTTGCTCCCTTTCCCCCTTTTTTCTTTTATTTAAAGGCATGAAGTTTTTTTTTACTATTATTAGGTTAATGTATTACCCCACAATAAAATATTTAGTAACTTGTTCACCTATTCTAAAAGGTTCACACTTGTTGACATTTCCAAACCTTAGAATTACAATTTTCAAGAGCTATTTTTGCTAATATCTTCAACTTTTTAACTTCCTTCCTTTTTTTTTTTTTTTTTCTATTCTATCACATGATTTTGTTCAGCATTGGGGTACATATCTGATTTCATAGCTATGGATTTTTTTTTTTTAGCATTCTAGCTTGTAATTTGATACTTAAAGTAATACTGAAAGCAGGGAAGTAGTTTAAATATGTGTCTATTACTCTATGTTTATACAGTACATTAAAAAAAAATCTAAAAATAAATTTTGCAGCGAGGATTATAATATTTCAACACAAACATACTAACTTTATCCAAAGGTTCAAAATATTGAAACACATACCGTTAAACAAACGGTATTCATAAAGAGGGAATATCAAATTAATTTGACTGCAGACTTATATGTTACAGTATAATAATAATATTGTCTTTATTATGGAGACGGGATTTAGATCAAAATGGCCCGTGGACTCTTCCATCCAACCATATTTACATGTACAAATTTAGTATACAGTACATATTTACTTTATTTGACAAAATACAATTCAGTCTTTGAGGATCAAATAGGCTTATAAGCAATTGCAAGTAAGGGTTACGTATTTCTTTATCGCACTTCACTGATAACGAAATATATATATATATGTATACAGTATAGTAATTTAAATGGTTTATAACTTGGCTTGTACACTCCTTGTCTCTGAAAAGTTCACTTCTGCAGCCTTAATCACCATGCCCCGTAAGAATAACACAGGACATGGTGATTAACAAGGCTGCAGAAGGGAACTTTTCAGAGTACCATTCGGGGAGAATTCAGGGTGCAGAGCTCACCCGAAAAAGGAGGTACATATGAGGGATTAGTCAGCATATATATGTCAAGCAATATTAATCATGGTGAAGCTGCTCTTGGATCTCTAGACAACAATCAGGAGAATATATTAAATTAGACCATCTTTTATGACTACACTGCATATAAATGTATGAGTGCCTCAAAGCTGTGGTACTGTACTGTGGTGTTTTTCAAGTAATATGCCAAGAATAGAAGGTCAACTCAAACTAGTGGCAGAGGCGAGAAGATGATAGGGTTAGGGGCTCATATTAGAGGTCTGCAAGGGCCACATTTTTTAGGCTCAACCCTTCGCGCCTGACCTGGGCCCATGAAAGCTGCTTCATAGCCCCACTCGTAGACAACTCTCGGCCTGCTCCTGCTGTCTATTATTCATTATATTTCAGTTATTTGATATTAACTTTACATATTTATTTATATATTGTGAACTGTCGAGGTAATAATGTTGCTGGGTTCCCGTAGGGGATATGGTGTCGTGTTAAGTATGTATGTATACTTATAATTTTAAACCATGTATAATACACTCCATTCAAATAAAAATATCTGATCCAGACATGTTAAGGCATAGCTGGATTGGACATTTTTACTTGCATGCAGTGTGCACCTCTGGACATCATAAACTTTACTTCTGCCATGCAGTTTGTGGAGGCAAATGTCTGTAGTGAATTTGACATTCTTTTAGATGGGTGGACTGGGTGCTCTTATAATGTTTACCAAAATTACAAATACGCAGCTCTTGATCTCTTTAAGCTGCAGCTTTAGCAAATCAGACAGAAGTAAAGTACATAATGTCCAGAGATTTACATAAAAAAGTGGTTAGGTGGATCCAGCCGTTTGCCTCCTACCACTTACAGTTCCCCTCAGTCCAAACAGCTTCAAAACAGTGTGGTCAGGTCCCTCGGATGAAATTTCTCAAAAAAATTTTGCAGGACCAAGAACATTCCTTTCCTTTGTCTATTCCTTTCCCGTTAGATATGCCATACATGGCCATTTTTGAAATATAATATTTTTGTTTTTTCCAGATACTATTCATCCAGTACAAGTGCAACAGAAATATATTGAACATTGGTTCTGTTGGAAGACCTATTGCTACATTACATTATATGCAGCAAATTGTCGTTGAGTAGTTACATCTAATTGTTTTATATATATATGAATAAATGTATATATAGGATTTGATTGATTGATTTTATTGGATGTGTTTTGATGAAGATATTATGCACGTTTTGTTGTGTGTTCGTCGGATTGATATTGACATGATCTATATTACTAATGAAATCTACAGATTGAAATAAAATTCTATTCTATTCTATTCATACAGTATTTGTCAGTTGAACTTTGGATTTTACAATATCTGATGGTTTTGATTGACCTTAAATGAGTAGTGGGGAGGGGAGGGGGGGGGGGGGAGTGAAGTGAAAGGCAACTAAAATAGAGAGGGAGGAGGAAAACTAAAAGCACCCACTACCCATTTCCCCCGCCCCCCTTTACCACAAATAATTTAGGGGGTACACACTACTACACTATATTAGCACTAGCAGGTTATATCATACTATAGTATTTAAATCTTAGATAATCAATGAAAACAAAAGTTGTCATACTCCATCAGATGACGGTACATATTTGAAATGATCAATTTTTCTCTTTACTGCATGTGCTTTTTCCGTCATGGTATGCATTGGATTTATAGTGTCATATGCATACCGATGACTGAAAAAGCACAATAAAGAGAAACATGGATAATACTACGGTGGTATAGCATGCAGATATAGGGCATTCAAGATTCCTCTACATAAGGTTGGACGCTTGGATTCACATTTTCCTCCAGTTCGCGTACGTAAAACTTTAACCAATTAGAGAGAAGTGTCAATTCCGTGCCTATTTCGTGATTGGTCGTGACGTCACAGGCCCTATAGCTAAAGCTGCGCCAAGATGGTAATCTTGGGGCAAGCTGCTATTTATCGTCGCTCATCCGGAATAATAAGCCATGTACCTGCCATTTCAGGTGAGTACAACAATGAGCTTTATTTCACACCGATTTACAGTTCATAATTGCACTCACCTGAAATGGCAGATAGCTCATTATTGCGGGCGAGAGATGATATACTGATCATTGCATGGATGAGCACGTACATACTGCCCATTGTTGCAGTCCAGGCTTCTACCAGAAGAAGCACCACCAGTATGCATACTGTACAGTTTAGTGACGACAACTCCTTAATTTTACAATTTGATATCCAGTCTTGTAGTGAGAAAATTATTCAGACTTACCTCGAGCGATCATTGGCATCAAATGGTGCTGCCATTTTCAACCAGTCAATTATTTCAATTCAACTTTGCCGAGGCTGGCAAGATGAACCAAACTGGCTCAATGCAGGTGTAGGCTTGACTATGTCACAGTTCATGTAGATTTGACATTTGCTTTACAACAGCAGAAACTAAAAGTCAAGAAGGGAGCAACATTAAAACTTTTTTTTATGATGAAACTATTGGAGAGTGACCAGAGTGGAAGCATATGACATTGTATAATACAGTATGCATATATGAGTTAAGACGCGTTCACATACTCTAAAACTGCTACGGCATGCCGTAACACAATAATCAAGGTCCCCTTGATTTTCTCACGGAGCAAAGTGTGCTACGGCGTCCTATGGCATGAATATTATTATGATTAGCAATTTCTGAGTATGTGGAAAGTTCTTTTTAGTATTGGCATACAATCACACCTACTGTGGCTATTGTACGTATGCATAATGCATACATACTCTACATATCATACTATATAATATATGAATGATGATAGTATGCATATGCATACAGGAACATGCATAGATCCCTAAGCAAGTTGGCCTCAATGATTGGCTTGTAAATACGTCTTAAACATGATGAGACTTTGACAAGTCCTTCGATAAAATGTAGTATAAAGATTACACATGTTCTTATAAGTATCAATGCTTAGCAATACCGTATATAATTGTTAAAAAATAATATTTGTATTTGCAACAAGTGGCCTGGTCATTTACAGACTTGATCTTAACGTCAATACCTTGCACTTTGCATTTTAAAAAACACACAATAACTCACGCTTGAATTATTACAGTTCTTTTAAATCGAAAAATCTGCCTTCTTCTCATCCTATCTAGCTGTTATTCATCTTTTACGAGCATTTTTATATGCCGACACAGATTTCACAGAAGCTTCTAAAACTGTCAATATGGCCGATATGACTGCTTTTCGATGCTCAATTTTTAAAAGTTTTAAATAAGGAGCCAATATTTTGAAAACAAATTTCCCGGAGACCAAGCGGATGAATTACATTATAACCTCGATATATATATATGTCTTAATTTACTTAATTAATTTATATTATATAGCCAGATTATAATTAAAATAACCTTCCAGTTTACATAAAAAAAATTAAAAGTTTATCTGTTTTTAAGAAACAGATAAACTAGCAAAACTATATATAATAATATTATATTTTATACATATATATATTTATATTATATATATATATAGGAAGGGGAAAAGGTATATATATATATATAGGAAGGGGGAAAGGAGGGGGAAGCATGGCGATAGATATAGGATACTCAGGCTTATACACCATCTTTATAACATGCATTTAAAAGCAAATTTCAAACTCATGTGAAAAAGCTATAGCACGTCATATACTGTGGGGTACGATCCCAGAACTTTGGTTTGCCGGACCAGTGTGGATCGAGTACCGACCTCAATTTTTTTTTATTGCAGAAATGGATAGAGGGTGCAAAGTTATGCTACTCTGATTTTTTTCAGATTTTTTAGATTAATTAATAAAAGATAGGATCCAAAAGCGACGTGCATCATATGGATTCGAACCCAACCTCGCCAAAACTTTTTAGCAATACTTCCCGGTCCCTAAAAAATCTGAAAAAAAATCAGAGTAACATAACTTTTCATCCTCTATCTATTTCTGCTATAAAAAATTTTGAGGTCGATACCCCGGCCATTACGCTACAGTGCCGCTTCTCCACTCCAGTCTAAGGTCATGGCGCCAATAGTCCTATTCTCGTCTACTACCCTTCCCTACTAAATGCTATGTAATTTTTGGCTGCAAACTGCTGCCATATGTGGCAAACTTGCAAACACACTGGTCCGGCAAACCGATAAGTTCTGTGGGATCGTACCCCAATGGTACGTGCTTATATATAGCTAGCTTTTTCACATGAGTTTGAAATCTGCTTTTAAAAATGCATATGTTAATTATAATAAAAGATGTTGTATAAGCCTGAGTAATTTATATCCTCTTATATATATATATATATATATATATATATATATATATATATATATATATATATATATATATATGATATCTAATGTGAAATAAATAAAATAAATATATATATATATATATATATTATGCATATATAATATGTTAAGGGTAAGGTAACGCCACCAATGTTAAAAAAAATCCCTCACACAAAAATTCTGAAAAAAATTTAAAATGTTCTCCTCTACACCCCCTATCAGTAGCTAAAATATCAGGTATACAAATTCGATCTAGTTTTTGAGTTATGAATTTTTAAAGTTGACATGGAGGAATGGAAATCCCATGTTAAATTAGTCAACTTTAAAAATTCATAACTCAAAAACTAGATCGAATTTGTATACCTGATATTTTAGCTACTGATAGGGGGTGTAGAGAAGAAAATTTTAATTTTTTTTTTCAGAATTTTTGTGTGAGGGATTTTTTTTAACATTGGTGGCGTTACCTTACCCTTAATTGTAGCAAAAAGTGAACCCCACAGTGTATCATGCGTTGTTGTTGATTATGTGTGTCAATTTTGCTTATACATATTTGGACCTTTTAATGGGAATTTTACGATTTTCAGACATTTCAATATAATATTATGACAAATGTAGAATTGTAAAAATGAATGCATCACCGGAATCTGCAGTTTTTGGCCATTTATGCCCCTGATAAATGTGAATCAAAAGAATTTTTCTTTAAATTTATCTCAATATGATAATTTTCATATGATACCAAATCAGCTAATTGCATACACGTAACTAACTTGTAAGCAAGCTCCAGTTTGTTGATTATTGCAACAGTTAAAAGCAACAAACTGGAGCTTGCTTAATATAGTTACGTCGATCGTATCTTATCCCATGCAATTGGGTAATTTGCATGGTATCGAATGAAAATTAAAATATTGAAATAAAAGAAAACTTCTTCCGATTCACATTTCAGGGGCATAAATGCCCTATTGGAAATTTACAATTGTATTCAGCCAAATTACAATTGTAATTTGACTGATTACAATTGTAAAACTAAGATTGCAATTGTAAAACTTGGGTTACAATTGTAACATTTGGATTACAATTGTAATGTTCATGATTACAATTGTATTATTTGAGATTACAATTGCTTTCAGGTTCTGATACAATTGTATTTGTTAGATTACAATTGTATTTCTTAGATTACAATTGTAATTCTTAGATTACAATTGATTTTTGTGCTTACAATTGTAATTTTTACAATTGTAATTAGATTGCAATTGTATTTGGATTACATAATTACTAAAAAAAATGGTATTTTCATTGTTAATTTATATTACACGTACATTTTCTCAAATTCTTATTACTTCATTCAATTAATATTTTTTTATGCTAAGTACGTAACTTGGCTGTAATATCTAATTAAGATACAAAGGTACTATATATATGAAGCTTTAATTGATATTATATATTTAAAATAAATAATTATTTTTGGAAAAAAAACATGGATCGACCATCGACCCCTTATAGGGTCACAAAAAAAAGTCAGATCAAATCGATGCATGATGTTAACATATAAAGTGTAACAAAAAATATAAAAAAATACAATTTTTTTGAATTTATGCTATATTTTAATGCATTAGGGGTCAACCCCTACTAGGCCATTGTGGTTGTATTATATGTCATCAAAAGCACTTAACTATATAATAGCTGCATGCATGAACCTGTCTCGTAGTATATATCACTTTTTTTTTTAAATATGAATTTGAAAAAAATCAAGGGTCGACCCCTAAAAGGGTCACATTGAAAAAGGTAAAAATATAATTCAGAGATGTATGTTAAATTATATAATATATATTATGAAAAAATGGTTAGAAAAAAAATTAATTTTTCAATCAAAAGTTAGGGGTCGACCCTTAAAGGGTCATTAAGATTAAAAACACTCAATGTTGAACCTGTATGTAGTCCTCACATATTTTGTCAATTTTTTTATTAAAATTTGCATACTTTTAAAAAAGACCCCCGCTAAACCCCAAGGGTCGACCCTTAAAATTAGTGAATTACTTAATATAATTAGGTTATATTAAGTTGATTGCTAATTTCAGTTTTGCAATTTTTTAAGAAAAAAAAATTTTCAGGGTCTTTTGACCCTGAAGGGTTGAAGGGTCGCAAATTTAAGGGTCACCATTAGAACCGCCATCAAATTTTACCCTATGATCGAAATTTATATGACATTATATTGAAATGCCCCCTCGTCATTTCCCCATAACTTTTATTTATTTTATATACCTCAATATTCTTCATCCTATTAAGAAAGCAGTAGCAGCGCAATGGTAAGAGTATCATCAACAGTGGTAACCGAAGTACAGCAACGCAGGTTTGGGTTAGTAGTTAGATTGGTGACCACTTTTTGTAAATTTTACAATCGTAATTATTACAATTGTAATAAATGCAATTGTAGTTAAATTCAATTGTATTAAGGCCTTTACAATTGTAAAAATTACCATTGTAAAAGGACCAAAACGCAATGGTATTTTTATGGAGCATACAATTGTGAATTTTACAATTGTAAATTTCCAATAGGGTGGCCACAAACTGCAGATTCCGGTGATATATTCATTTTTACAATTCTACATTTGTCATATATATATTGAAATCTGTGTGTGAAAATCTTAAAATTCCCGTAAGGTCCAATGTATAAGCAGAATTGACACAAATAATTAATCAACAACAACAATACACTGGATGGACGAGTTTGTTTACTTTTTGCTACAACATATAGTTTTGCAAGTGCATGGTTTATTGGCATGGGGTAAGGTATGTATAACTATAGGCAAGCTCCAGTCTGTTGATTATTGCAACAGTTAAACGGTCCGACAGTATATAATATATATTATGATAATATATACATATAGTATACATTTGCACACATGTATTAACTATATATATAACATAATATATGATTATATATAGTATACTATATACATAATATGTAAATTTCACATATATGTATGTATGTATGTATGTATGTATGTATGTATGTATATGTATATATATGATTAAAAACAACAATTAATTATCATTTAATAATATTTATTAAACATATCTTTTTAAATAGTATAACAACACTAGATCTGTTTATAAAATCAAATAAACTTTATGTAAATTTTGTTACATATGCATGTGCAACGTAAATGATTCATTTTTGATTCTTAATTTTATTATGAACCAATAATTTAATAATATGGGATCGAGAGTGAACTAATTTTCAAAATCCAC
This sequence comes from Siphlonurus alternatus, assembly GCA_949825025.1. Lineage (NCBI taxonomy): Eukaryota > Metazoa > Arthropoda > Insecta > Ephemeroptera > Siphlonuridae > Siphlonurus > Siphlonurus alternatus. The sequence goes on from OX463788.1 coordinate 9,666,696, forward strand.
TGAATTAGGTACACATTAAACTGATGATCACACAGCCGTTTGTTTCTATGTTTCTAATTTAGTAATTTTTTAACGGTACAGCAAGAAATCTGATTTGAAAACGCCCAATAAGAAAAGGCTAGTTAGGAGGAGTTATGATGTAATTTTCCTGTATGCAAACACACAAGGCCAGAATTGACCTTTTATCATGTAGCCGGTACCAGTTTTGTGTTTGTATTTACAGGATATATAGTGACATCTTTGCGCAAACATTGCAGGTTGCCTACATGCAGTTTTTTCTTATAGGGGCTTTTAAAAAACAGATGCCATGCTTCAATTTCCAATGAATTCATATGCATTAAATTCTTTTTTCCTAGGATCGATAAAACAAGTAATTTTGTGATCACAGTTTAATGAGATATACATATTATATACATCTCATTTTTTTTTCATGATTACTTTTTTCTAGTACACAGCCCCATTTATTATTATACTGTATTACAATATTGCATGTGCAATTATAACAGACACCTATAATTTATAACATACAGTAATACATAATTTCTCTCTAGGCCAATTATAGTATAGCTGTTTATAGCTGTGTGTGTGTGTGTGTGTGTGTTTTTAATAACAGTAATTAAATACCTTCTTTTAATGGCCAATCACTTTATCACAGTTTATTTTATCATAAAATTTTCTATATATATTTATAGATTAAAAGTAAAACAATTTACCAAGGAAATTAGCATGGTCCGTAACTGTACTTAAAAAAATTATGAAAAATTGAAGTCATTAAGGGTAAGGTAACGCCACCAATGTTAAAAAAAAAAAAAATCCCTCACACAAAAATTCTTAAAAAATTTAAAATGTTCTCCTCTACACCCCCTATCAGTAGCTAAAATATCAGGTATACAAATACGATCTAGTTTTTGAGTTATGAATTTTTAAAGTTGACTACTTAAACATGGAGAAATGGAAATCCTTTGTTAAATTAGTCAACTTTAAAAATTCATAACTCAAAAACTAGATCGTATTTGTATACCTGATATTTTAGCTACTGATAGGGGGTGTAGAGGAGAACATTTTAAATTTTTTTTCAGAATTTATGTGTGAGGGATTTTTTTTAACATTGGTGGCGTTATCTTACCCTTAAGAACTTTAAAAGATGGCAAAGTTAGCAATTTTGTGCAATATTTAAATTTTTTTCCCTCGTACACATATCTTGCAATTTTGCTTTCATGCAGCGTTACTTGTCCTCTTGTTCAGAATAATATTGATGAGGCGTGGGCCCCCACAATACTTTAAGTCCATTGTCTTTGATTTTGGAAGCATTAAGCTCATTTTGCCGAATCAAGGTTAATACTATCCATTCACACTTAATACGTCCTAGGATTGCTAATTTGAAGAGCCAGTACAATGAAATAAAATTCAACTTTTTATAACATATTATTATGACTTATCATTATCAATTTACAATATTCTCTACAACAAAAAATTTAAATATATATTTGGTAGACAAGAATAAATAATAAAGACATAACTGAAATTGACAGATTGTTGTGTACGTAGATGAATTGAATATTACTTCATGTATCCCAGTGACAGATGCAGGTTCATTATTATTACCACCTCTAATATGTAATTTGAGGCATATATTAGACAGTTTGATTCAAGAACCTTTTATAAATGCAGTGATTTACTATACAGAAACAACTTTAAATAAATTCATGAAAGATAAATTTATTATTTAAGAAACTGATTGAACTTTTACAAATATCGAGTTGAAGTAGAGTAATTATCAGAAAAAAACAAAAAAAAACATTAATATATGTATATATATATATATATATATATATATATATATATATATATATATATATTCTAAAAATAGTTGAAGTTGTCCTTCATATCAAACCGAAATCCAAAAATTCTAACTCACTTTCCGAATTTCATTTTTTTTACTGCAGCTTTGCAGAAACCACTGGAGAACATAGTAAATTACTAATTTATTTTTCTAAATTTGCCACATGACATCCAATTGTCAATTAATTAATTGTCTAGCTGAAAGAACAAAAATGCAATTCAAAAATTTAACGATTTGTTTGCTTCTTTTAAGTTGCTTTTAGTTGCTTCTTCCTTATTCTATCATGTATAGTGTAAATTTATAATTTTCTGGGATATAAATTTCTTCAAACTTCTTTAATTACAAATTGTTGCCTCAGAAGGCAAATCATGTAACTGCAAAAAAATTGATGCAACTGTAAAATTTATCTCAATAGATTTAAGAGATCAGAGTCAGAGAAGCAATGCTTCGAAACATCTGCACGAAATTTCACTACTTTCACGAAGTTTCAGCAACATGTTTTGATCAAAATTTGTTAAATTTGAAATTCTTGAATTCCCCGCTAATTTTTTCTAGAAAAAAAAAAAAAATAAATAAAATAATAGGTCTGTTCGTAATTACACAATCAGAAAGAATCGATTATTTGTGATGAACCTTATGTTCCGTGTACAGAAGGTTCATCTCAAATAATCAATTCTTTCTGATTGTGTATTTACGAACAGACCTATTAATAATAATAAATAAAATACTGTTCCTTATTCAATTTTGTGATAACAACCTGTTTTATGCTATTAACCAGGGACTGGATGCACGCGTTTTTTTCGTGCATCCAAGATGCGCATCCAGATGCAAATTACTTTTTCGTGCATCCATGGATGCGCATCCAGATGCAAATTTATTTTTGATGCATCTGGGATGCGCATCCAGATGCAAATTTATTTTTCTTGCATCTGGGATGCGCATCCAGATGCATTAATTTTTTCCCGCGCATCTAGGATGCACGGATGTGGATGCAAGCCCATTTTTGCGCAACCGTGTGCATCTTGCATTTGCATCCACATCCGATCCTTTGTTTTTATAATACACTTTGTTTCTTGCAATTTTAAACGACAAGTGGTAAGGAATTCATGATAAAGACCAAGGGTTGGCAAGGTCAATGAAAAATTCTGATTTTCACATATGTTGTAGTCCTTACGCAAGTAATAAAGGTTTGAATATTTATTTGGCTGAAAATAAAAAAAAACGGATTTCAAAATTTGGAACCCTGTCCCACAAATTATTTTTTTGTGCCAAAACTATTATAGATAGCGACAAAAATCAAACGGGGATGCATTCACAGATAAATTACCCAACTTTTAAAATATGTGACCATGACCTTGAACAATTTTCAAGGTCAACGTTCAAAGGTAAAAAAATTCAAAATTGAATAAAAAACAAGGGGGCGGCAAGCAAAATTACGAAAAAAAATTGAAATTTAGTACATGTATAGGTCTATTAGAAACTTAAATCAAAACGTTGGGGAAACTTTTTGTTTAAGAGCTAAAAATTTTTTCCTTGACGCGAACTGTGTTTCGGTCGATGCGTCGACGGAAAAAATTCTAGCTCTTAAAGAAAAAGTTTCCCCAAAGTTTTGATTAAAGTTTCTAATAGACCTATACATGTACTACATTTCCAATTTTTTTCGTAATTGTGCTTGCTGCCCCTTGTTTTTTATTCAATTTTAATTTTTTTTACCTTTGAACGTTGACCTTGAAAATTGTTCAAGGTCATGGTCACATATTTTAAAAGTTGGGTTATTTATCTGTGAATGCATCCCCGTTTGATTTTTGTCGCTATCTATAATAGTTTTGGCACAAAAAAATAATTTGTGGGACAGGGTCATGAAAATTTTCAAAATTTTGAAATACGTTTTTTTTTATTTTCAGCCAAATAAATATTCAAACCTTTATTACTTGGGTAAGGACTACAACATATATGTGAAAATCCGAATTTTTCATTGACCTTGCCAAATCTTGGTCTTTTTCAGGAATTCCTTACCAAGTGGCAAATTAATTAAAAAAAAAAATGCCGCGTGTTATAAGATTGATTTACAGGCCATTAGCAAAAAACCTGATAAAAAAGAGAAAAAAAGTGTTAAATGGATGCAAATTTATTTTTCGTGCATCCGTGGATGCGCATCCAGATTCAAATTTATTTTTCATGCATCTGGGATGCGCATCCAGATGCATTCATTTTTCCCCGTGCATCTGGGATGCACGGATGCGGATGCAAGCCCATTTTTGCGCATCCGTGTGCATCTTGCATCTGCATCCGATCCCTGCTATTAACTAATTAATTGATGTGAGTAAATTTAGAATTTTCTAAATAGTTGGCAATGAGCATAATTATTTTGTTATTATTTATTTACTATAAAAATTATTTACATGTATATTAATTTATTTGACCAATTAATAAGAAAAAGAGTAGCGATGGACGAGCCAGTTAAATTTTGATTCATTAATTTTTTAACGAAGATATAACAATTACTGATGTCATGATAGTAATTTGTTTCAGTCCCCCGATAAAGTTTGCTCACCAAGTTTTCGATGGAATTTTGCATCTCTGAATTCAGAGTCTCATCAAAATAATTTTTTTCATAGTTACAATCTGAAGCAACGGAATGACGAAATGCTGTTATTATTATTTTTTTTTGTTAATATGACATTGAGCTTAAAGTCGAGTGAGCGATTGATTTTTTTTAAGATTTAATTTTCTAAAAATAGTTTAACCTGCCCTCTATTTAGAAATGAAAACCAAAAAATTCCATCTTAAATAACTTCAACACAAAAAATTCCCAAAGTTGGTGTTTCAGAGGCCTTTAACATGCATCCTTATAAAATCGTCTGAACTATGGTACGAATTAAAAAATACCAACTTAATCTATATTGAATTCTTTAATGGATTTTCAAATAGTAATAATAATAAAAAGTTGAAAAATGCAGAGCAGAAAAAAATATTAAAAATCCTTATCATATTCTTACCAACAAAAATTTCAACAAATTTTCCGGAAAAACAGCCCCGTAAAAAATTGTTTTTATTTAAAAATCTATTAAAGAATTCATCATAGATTACGTAGGTATTTTTTAATTGGTACCATAGTTCAGTCGAAGTTGGAGTAAGAAGCTGTTTTCTGTACCATAAGGATGTATGTTAAAGGCCTCTGAAACAACATACAGTATTTGGGGATTTTTTGTGGTGAAGCTATTTGAGATGGAATTTTTTGGTTTTCATTTCTCAATAGAGGGCCGGAAAAAAATATTGAAAATCCTTATTATCCTTACCAACAAAAATTTCAACAAATTTTCCGGAAAAACGACCCCGTAAAAAATTGTTTTTATTTAAAAATCTATTAAAGAATTCATCATAGATTAGGTACGTATTTTTTAATTGGTACCATAGTTCAGACGAAGTTGGAGTAAGAAGCTGTTTTCTGTACCATAAGGCTGCATGTTAAAGGCCTTTGAAACAACATACAGTAGTTTGGGATTTTTTGTGGTGAAGCTATTTGAGATGGAATTTTTTGGTTTTCATTTCTCAATAGAGGGCAAGTTAAACTATTTTTAGAAAATAAAATAGTCGAAAAAAAAAATGCAATTGCTTACTCTACTTTAAATGTGCAATGAATTTTACTAGTCTTCCTTTCTTTTTTCCCTTGTGTGGATATCATCATCCAAGCACGGATCCAGAATCAAAATTCGGGGGTGGGAGGTGCCTGATAAAATTTATAACCCCCCTTCCCCTGGATTTGTGCCTGTCATCAAGACATCCCATTCAGAATATTTTGTGGGAAAGATCGTCATTCGCAATGAAAGGCTTTCAAAGAAATTTACGGTGCTATGAATTGATACTTATTTTTCCTTTCTGATGATTTTTAAGAGCAGACAACATCAGTATTAATAAGCAAGTTCTTTTCTTCATTTTCCTGTATGAACCTTCGAGCAAATCTTATGCCAATAAAAGTAGCCAAAACTAGGAGGCCTGAGCACATGATGAACATTTTACGATTAGCATTGTGTCCATTTTCACTGTCCATTCCATGGAGCCATAAGAGAGCACTACAGGTAATTAAGTTCATTGGAACACGGAACCAATTTATTATATTGGCACGAAAAGCTTCTGGAAGGACTTGACTTCGGAGCGAACCGATTGCTGGGTAATATAAACCAACAGTGACTTCTAGCATTAAGAAGGCGAAAAAGGATGTGTATGGCTGAGGGGATTTGCTACTCGTCGAAAATGCGCACGCAGAGGTACATAAAAATGCAAGGATACAGGCTAAAACAAGTACTTTTTCAGACTTAAAATGTTTTGAAAGTAAAATTGAATAAAATGATGAACCAATCATAATACATACCATAAAACAAGAAAATACAATTCCTAAAGGAGGATGCATTGGTTCTAAGATAGGGGTCCATAAAAACACAAATATATAAATTACAGCTTCAAAAAGAGATTGTACTAGACCTAATTGAAGAGTTGTAGTGTTGCTGAGAATGACACGCAATCCTTCCAAACACGAATTACTAAAGTTAGCTGAGTGAGCACCACGGTTTTCTGTCCACATAAAAGCTGCAGCTACTCCTGTTGCAACGAGGCATGGAACTGCTATCATAAAAGGCGCAATGGGACCCCAACCTAACACCTCAGCTGCTGAATTTGACACAATACCAGCAATAATAGCAAGTAAACCATTCCAGTAGGTTACTTTAGAAAGTGTAACAGGTATCCATTCAGAAGGAAACCCATACTTTTCTACGTGCTCAAAAACGTACCAAGCTTCAAAGCTTGAAAAAAGCATTGATGTTGATATTCCTCCTAATATACGACCAAAAAGTAATACAAAGAAATCTGAACTTAGTTTAGTTAAGCAACAAATTGAGTAAAGAACACTGAATGAGATACACATAATCTTTCGTCCAAATCTATCAGCAAGTGGGCCAGTTGCTGTGCCAAATATTATGCTAGCTCCAAACCCAAAAACATACAGTACTGCAATTTGTGATTCAGCAAAACCATAATGACTATAAAGTTTATAAACATAAGGTCCTTGCAACCAATCTGAAAATAAAGCTAAAAAATAGACGGCAAAAAATTTACGTTGAAACTGCAGGAATTCGGGATTCTTGCCAGATGATACTTGTGTTTTCGTTTTCAAAGCCAACTGCTGAATGCCAACTGAAGCTACTCCAAGCACAGCTAGAATGCCGTAAGTTAAAGTCTGCATTGTCACCTGCAAGAAATATAAATACTTTTAGTTACTGCATTGTCACTCTTATGTAGATTGTTGAAGAATGGATTTGGCCTATCACCTGTCTGACTTCACAGGCGCCACACCTATTTTTTCCTCCTTCCTTCTAAGCAATCCATACAGGAGTCTTGCGATGTCAGACAAGTGATGGCCCCAGTACGTAGACTTAAATGCTTCTGCTGTTAGCACTGAAAAGATAAAGTAAAATGAATTATTATTATTATTTTTAAATAACAATATATATATATATATATATATATATATATATATATATATATATATATATATATATATATATGTATGTATGTATAAACAGTTTAATCAGTTTAGCATGCATAATTGCATAATGTTAAGCAATATAATATGAAAGTATTCTGATTTGTATCCACAATTTAATTCAATCCACTCTTATAATACTAGAAACAATAATTGTACTTAAGTGGATAAAAAAAATTCAGTGTTTGCGGGAAGAAATCCCCACCATCAATGTGCAAAAATTGATGATTTTCTTCCCTCGTGTATAAAAAACATCAAGAGTGACTCTCTTTTCAAATCAAAACTCAAATTAATTTTAATAAACAAGGAATTTTATTCTGTTAAGATGTTTTTTGCAAATAAATTGCCAGAGAATTGTTTACAATTTTAAATTTCTTTGTTTGATTATTATGATTGTATTTTTTTTTTTCTCTTTGCCAGTGATTTTGTTGTGTTTCTTACCAATATACTTGTATATTATATGTAGTTTTGTATGTTTTACTGTATGTTATACTCTCTGACGTGAAAAATGGCGGTAAATTGTGGTCACGTTGTCTGAAATATCATAATTATGTCACTGGTCTGGCCAGTCTGTTCTGGAAAATAAAAACGCCCAGTAGGTAAACCGGAATGTCTATTGCATGCAAGATTCAGTGAATGAATCAATAAACCCTGTGTTAAAATTGTAAACTATATTTCAAGAATATGCCCCTACAAATAAGTATGGCAGTAACTTTGACGGCCAAAATAGGCCTACAGAAAATCTGCAGAGAAACTAAATATAGGAAAATAGTTATACTATGAGACTCAAATGTAGCAATTCAAGCAATGCATATTTATAATACAAGAGGCTGCAATAATTATTTTAGAAAATGTGTTAACAAACATGGATCGGAAGGATCAATTTATAACTGTGGTAAAAAATTGTTCAGTGAATTGCCGATCAATATAAAAATAAAAAAAAAGTTTAAAAGATTATGTATAGAATTTGTAAAAGAAAAATTTGTGTATAGCAGGTAAATGTATAAGAAAGATTATAATTATATATAGTAAGTCAATAATATATTTTATTTTTAAAGCAATAATTGGTAACTATAAAATATATATTAAGATGTTTTTTTGTATCCTAAAAATGTTGTACTGTAGGCATAAAATTTTATGAACTATCATAAATTTTATGAACCAACTGTTTTATATTGTTTAATTAAAACAATATATAAACAATAATTGCACTGAATTATAGCGAAAGCTAAATAAAGATTATTTCATTTCATTTCAATAGCCTCCCTGAATTCTTAAGACCAAAGAGTAGTTGAATGTAAAAGACAAATTGAAGATCATCAAGATAATAATTTTGAAATAGTCCTACAGTGGGTACCAGCACATTGTAATATTCATGGCAATTAATAAGCAGACTACCTAGCCAAGATGGGCAGCAATATGACACAGCCAGTAACAAAAATATCCATCCATTTAATTACAGCTCATGTCAATAGTGCAGTGAAAAAAAAAAAAAAAAAAAAAAAGTTAACTTGGCCTGGAAAGATCAAGTACGTACTAACCATGGGGAGACAGTACATATATCAGCTAAAACTCATACTTACAACAGACTCACTGACACTGCTAAATTTAGATTAATGACTATCTTGGATGCTACCGGAAGAAATATAAAATCCAAGATAGTGACATTTGTAAATTATGTAAAAATGAGCCCCAAGACAGAGGGCATCTATTTAGATGCTCTGCAATATCAACTGAACTTGACTAGTTGCCAGGCAACATGAAGAGAGAAGAGAAGGAATCTCATCTCAATTGGCTTACTGTATTAGAAGCAAAATGGTTTAAACCCAAAATGTGGGCATAAGAAAAGAAAAAGAAATATGGACATAAATTATGCGGATTATTTTAAAATCAAGGTTAATGGTCCATTAATCCTTCGTGCTAATCTCTCAGTGCCGTGACAGGTATACTAATTATTTGAAATAATCAATAAATTTTGATGTTCCTATTTAGTTCCGCGGTCTGACACTAGGCTTCTGTGCTCAATGCTCAACTTCCAATCACACCACTACAGACCGGTCCGACTGCAGAAATGACGTCATGGAAGGGAAAACGGCTAACAGTCTGACCTGAGTCTATTATAGCGATAAAAAACGCTTCAGATTGAGACAGCTCAGACTGAACCTTGATTTCGAACGCACACACACATTGATAGACCAAGCCAGTGCTCTTCTCACCTCCCCCAAAATTGCAAATCTGCATCTATCTATTGGAGCTTCAGCTCTACAAGTGATGCAGGCAAGGAACAAGTGGTGCAGGCAAGGAAAGTTCAGGCTGTTTGGAGGTGTACACTCGATTTGAATAAAAATGTCTGGTCCGGCCATGTTTAAGTGTGCATATAGCCAGATCGGACATTTCTATTTTAATGGAGTGTATATGTTTGCATCAGGGCTGTCCCATGCGCACGGTGCATACGTTTAATTTTTTCTGCTCTATTACAGAGTTTTCCGTAAATTAATAGCCATGGCTTAGAAAAGCTGCGCAGAAACGAGTTTTAAATGTTAGTAGTCTACTGCGCATGGCTCCGCAAAGTGTGCATGATAAAAAAGCTTGAATCCAAATGAAGGTGCGCAAACGCTAGGTGACTACTCTGCGCACAGCCAATAGCAACTTTGTATGCTTTATGAACATCAAAGATACGAACTTCTACCCCAGATTGCTTGCGAATTGCAGTGTTTAAAAATTCTTTTAATACGTTACTGCAACCGGTTTGGCTTGTAGTATTGCAAATAAATATCAAATTCGAGATGAGATAAAAAGCAACGTTCTCGCTAATGTTGAACAAAAACTCTGCTCCGGTAGGGGCCCCTCGTGCAGCAAAACAGCTGTTTTGAGCTCACTACGTGACGTCACCTTGGGTGTTTTTGGTCAAAATGCGCAGATCAGTCCAAATTCATAGGGCTGATGGACCTATCTATTATAGTTGTATCATGTGTTTGCATATACAATACATCTAATAAATATTATAATATATATAAATACATATATAATATATATATATATATATATATATATATATATATATATATATATATATATATATATATATATATTATTATACTGCATCATGAAATGCACTCAGGCAATTAATATGACAGACGTATGCATAGGATATGAATATATTGACCTCTGATGAACCAAAACCCATGCTAGCTGACACTATCATACTCCAAGGCCTAGTATACACCACGCAGCCCGGTAAAGGACCCCCTTAAGACATTTCGCACTTTTAACAATTCTTATCTGTCATATTTAGGGTTCTTAAAATTTTGAAAAAAATTTTAACATGTTCAACAGAATTAATGTAGCAATTGAGTTTATCATAATTTCAGTTCCATATCAGAGCATTTCTTTGAGTAAAAAAAAAAAAAAAAATTGTGTGGAGGGACATGAAAAAAAAAAAATGTTCCGGTTTTGGTCCAGGCCTGCTTTTGGACTCCTTATAGCCAAAAAAAGTAAAAAAATAAAATTGTAACCCATTAGTCAAATCAGTCTTTTCATAAAAATAACCACTGCAATACCGTGATATTTTTTTTACTAGTTCAGATCGGATTTCGGATTCAATCGGAATACAGTTTTTATTCATTAATATTTAAATAACTTGTATAATAACGAAACAAGTATATATAATTTTAAACTCAACTCTATTAAAATTTCAACAGACTAGCTTGCAAAAAAATGCAAGACCAAATCCCGCAGAATCACTGCACGTGCTTGATGTAGACGTCGAATAGTATTAAAATTGTTGAATGTAGCGGACGAAATGATGCAGGAATACGGTACGTTTTTAAAATTTTAACAATTTTTAAATATTGGTGCTTTTTAATTTGTTTACAAAATATTGAAAATTAAAGTAAAGGACCATATATAAAATAAAGGATGTTTAAAGTGCAGTGTGCTTTAAAAACTGCGTTACGTTTGTTTAGTTTTCATGTTTTATATTACAAATTTGATTGCAAATTTCATGACAAAAATAATAGAGAGTTTTGAACCCTAATAAACACATGCATGATGATATTACGAGGTTGGTAAGCACTATAGCCGCTATAGCAGCTATAAAGCAAACAAATTCCACCAGCAGCAAGTTTTGGAACCTGCACAGCCCAACCTGATGCGAGTCATGCGAGCTAAAAAGTAGCCAACGAAAATCCTGCAATATTATAGCTCAGGATCAAATTCGCATTACAAATATTAAAATAAATAAAAATTATACATTTCTTTAGTAAATGGCTATATAAATGCGTAAATAAAATGCTATAAATATATATTATATATATATATATATATATATATATATATATATATATATATATATATATATATATATATATATATATATATATATATATATATACATATATATATATACATATATATATATATATATATACTGTATATATAGTAGATACAGATACTATAGTTATAGTGAAGGTGTAGCCTGTAGATCTAGATACTTTTAGATATATATGATCATATATATATACATTACAATTTATACATTAATTATACAATGTGCTGCAACTATACATAATTATAATATATATGGGACATAAGGTTGAAATGTTAATTAATCAGCAAAAATCGATATTTAATATAGTATCTATTCTATTTACACTATTTAGTATATACGTATTTATTACAGATTTTCTATGTTAGCAGTAAAAGCATAATTAGCGTAATAGCAGTGTATTTATTAAGACTATTTAACTATTTTATTCAGTATTTAGTTACAAACAGCTATATAGTGTTTACAGTTTACTGAGTTTAGTTTACGTAACACAGCAAAATATATTTATTTTTTCTATTCAAAATACATGTATTCGTTTTTTTACAAGTTTTTACAAATCCGATATCCGATCGAATCCGAAATCCGCTTTGAATCCGATATCCAATAAAATCCGAAATCCGCTTTGAATCCGATATCCGATAAAATCCGATATCCGCTTTGAATCCGATATCCGATAAAATCCGATATCCGCTTTGAATCCGATATCCGATAAAATCCGATATCCGCTTTGAATCCGATATCCGCTTTTCGGATTTCGGATCTCCTAAAAAAGCGGATTCCGGAGCTTTAAAAATCCGGAATCCGAAAAATTTCGACAGCACTTAGTATTTTATATACACCACGCAGCCCGGTAACGGACCCCCTCTCAAGACATTTTTCACTTTTAACAATTTTTATCTGATGCCATATTTAGGGTTCTTAAAATTTTGAAAAAAATATTAACATGTTCAATAGAATGTAGCAATTGAGTTTATCATAATTTCAGTTCCATTTCAGAGCATTTCTTTGAGTAAAAAAAAAAAAAAAATGTGTGGAGAGGGACATGAAAAAAAAATGTTCCAATTTTGGTCCAGGCCTGCTTTTTTTTTTTTTTTTTTTTTTTTACAGGGATACACCCCTAAGAGCTTAAAGGTGAACTGAAGGGATTGCTTTTTTTTCCCTTTAGGGAACCTTATATTACCTATCCCATCCATCTGCACTAATTTTTTTATGGCTGATACTTATTGTGCTGCTGTAGGACAATTAGTAAAAGAGTGAAGTTGTGACGTATTAGCGACGGTTGGTTGACTTAAAACTCGCCGCCGTGAAAAAACACACGAGCGACCGCGAGCGACCGCGGAAACTGCCGAGGGAGCGGCGATCGGCTCGCGAACGCCACTCTCTCGGCAGTTTCCGCGGTCGCTCGTGTGTTTTTTCATGGCAGCGAGTTTTAAGTCAACCAACCGTCGCTAATACGTCACAACTTCACTTTTTCACTAATTGTCCTACAGCAGCACAATAAGTATCTGCCATGAAAAAATTAGTGCAGATGGATGGGATAGGTAATATAAGGTTCCCTAATGGAAAAAAAAAGCAATCCCTTCAGTTCACCTTTAAAGCTCGCGGCGGGGTACTGGGTAGGGATAAGGTAGGGAACGGATAGTGGCCACGGCCTGCATGCTTACGCGTCCCAGCATTCGCTGAGGTGAGACTGAGGGAACCGTGGAAAACCTCAGTCAGGACGGACACCTCTACTTTTTCTCAATGGACCAAAGCGATGTCCAAAGCCTGGGGAACCACACACAAGTGCATTACTGCACTGGGTGGAAAGCGAGACGAATATACCCCAGGGAGGGAGCAGCGTATTTTTTACTTGAAACGGTCACCCATCAAGTACTAACCACGCTCTCGACGTAGCCTGACTTCGGTGATCTAACGAGAACCGGTCAATGCACTGCGCCACGCTCGCTCCCTATGGCCAAAAAAAGTAAATTAATCAGTTACAATTTTATTTTTTTACTTTTTTTGCCTAGTTTAGGAGCCTAAAAGCAGGTCGGAACCAAAACAAGGCTAAAATCCAAAATTGGGCTGTGCACTGTATATTTATGCATTATAACATGTTCATATATGCAGTATGCACACGGACAACACAAGTAATACAGTATATTATTATGTCTATCCGGTTACTTATACTGTAAGTGTCTAATAAAATTAATGATCGACACCACGTCACCCACCGCCACGCAGAGGGTCCAGACTTTTGGCTCAGACCCTTCAGATTGAGGAGCTCCTTGAGTCCTTGCTTTAGAATACATTAATATTAATACCTTATCCTTAATAAGGTATTATTATTACATTATTATTATGCATACCGTGGTCCCGATACCGTCCGTCGTCCGTGAGAAAAAAGATGTGGATGTATGCATATTATGTAGTAATATAAAAAGTATCTTCTATATCTAGTATGCACATATGCATATCTGTTGGAAAGATTTTGTGTACAGTAGTTGAGTATGTAGCTCAAGAAACTAGCTGTCGTGCTGTCCAAAACAAATTATGATTATCATTACAAGGGGTTATCTATTATCAATATAATTATTACAAACTGTAAGTAGCAAACTAAACAAACAAAAGATGACTTCAGTGACATCAGCAATAAGCATAATGCATAAGACCATTAAATTTCTCCATATTTATAATATTTATCTCTAGGTCTGTTCGTAAATACACAATCAGAAAGAATAAATTATTTATGATGAACCTTATGTTTTATGTACAGAAGGTTCATCACAAATAATCGATTCTTTTTTATTGTGTATTTACGAACAGACCTTCTATCTTTACTGCTGCAGGGGAGTAGGGCAAGATTACTCTACATAAGGTTTGACCACTGGGTTTGACGCTCCGCCATCTTGGCGCAGCTTTTATTCGAGCTTGTGCAGGGCACAGTTGCAGGGCAGTAGAAGACTGCCCTGGCTTGTGAATTTTGATGATACAAAATCATATTTTTGTATGATTTTAAATACAACGAATACAACGTATTTTTTTCGTGCCGCGAAATTTTGAATGCGCCCATCTTGCAATGCTATTTTTGAAATTTCGTGGTGCAATGAGGCCTGAAAATTTAATAAAATTGACGCACGAAATGCTTGCGTGTCTTAACCTGTATAAAGGAACGTTGGTCTACAGGTCTACAACTCTACATAGTAATCTGGGTTACATAAACAAATGCCATTTTCATTGTGTGCCAAAAATGGCGGCCATTTCCGGTCAACAGTGCTGCCCTTGGTAAAAAAGTTTATGAACTACTTGCAGAAAGCATGTTTTTAGGGGGGATAAATTGAAACCAATTCAAATAACATTAGGTAAAATATAATTATATTTATATATATTATATAATATGTTAATTCCAATTAACAAAAAACTATAAATGTATGTATTATAATGCTTATATAATTTTGTATAATAAAATGTATTCAAGAGACTCGCTTTTAATAATTTTAGAAAGTTAATTAATATATATATTTTTACATGATGCACTAATTAAATTCCACATGTAAAAATTAATTAAGACAGAAAATTTAATTTACTCTGAGAATTAGTGATATATGAGTTTCAGCTAGAATATTTAATATATATATATATATATTACTGTTTTTATTTTACCTACACTTTATACAGTAATTATTAATTAAATTAATTAACAATCCTGATGATTGCTCGATTATCAGCGATATCTCTGAACTATATATATATATATATTTAATATATTATACACACATATATAGCCAGAGTAGTGTATACTTTACTTAATTATTTCACACATATTAATGAAGTATTTTATCCATGATTTTACATTAAATATCACTTGATACATTTAAAATTACCTTTCAATTTTTCCCTTATATAATGGAGATTTTACAATTTCATGATTTGTAATACTGTATTTTTCCCTGTATTAGAATTTTAATATACATATAATATATATTGATTGATTGCATGGTTGGTATTTTGAGGCAATGTTTTGGTCATGCATGCCATGTATTCCCCCGATTTGTCCTATAATTTAAACCTCAACATATATCATACATCTTTATATATATATATATATGCCATGAAAACATAGATTGTAGGAACTAATAGAATTTATAAAGAATTTTGTATATATATATATATATATATATATATATATATATATATATATATATATATATATATATATATATATATATATATATATATATATATATACATACATATAATATTATATTTATTATTTAAAAAAAAAAATCCTACTTATGAAAATTCTGGAAAAAAAAATGTTCTCCCTTTCATCCCCTATCAGTAGCCAAAATATCAGGTATAAAAATCCATAACTAAAAAAAAGCTTGAATTTGTACACCTGATATTTTAATTTTAGCTACTGCATGATAGAGGGGATGTAGAGGAAAACATTTTAAATTTTTGTCATAATTTGTCATAATGTGTGGGATTTTTTTTTTTTTTTTTAACATTGAGCCTGTTACCATATTTCCCCTTAACATATATATATATATATATATATATATATATATATATATATATATATATATATATATATATATATATATATATATGTCATAATTACAGTATATGATATTTAAGCATTCTTTACCCATGCACAGACACAATTCAAGTAATATAATATATGGGATAATTGCATGAGAAAATTTAGCTAATTTTAACACACGGCAAAACCTTAAACTGCACACATTTTTGCTTCAGATATATAGCTGGATGTACATGCATTTTGTTGGTATAGCCAAATTTCATTATCATTATATTAGTTTTATATTTTGTTTGTATATTATATTTATTAATTAGAATTAATTATATAATGATAATGAAATTTTACTTACACCAAATTAAAGTTTTGCTGGAGATTGAAAAACAATTTTATTACATACATTAAAAACCAAACAATGTTTAACAGAAACCCACAATGCTGTAGCTGTGGGAGTACTGGAGGAACTTGCAAGGAGCCACATGTAGCGCACAGTCCCTCCACAACAGTGTTCATCCTTATCAGCCAGGCCATCAGCTGGTGGCCGGTATGTAGTAATGGAGGAGCACAGGAACCATATAGCACCTCTTCGTCATGGTGTGCTAATACTTCAGCTCACACTCATGCAGCTGGGTCATCAGCGAGTGATAAATAACTGAAATATAACTGATAAAAAAAATAATAATAATGTTACGTATAATAATAAATGCATTTTTTTTCATCTATATAATGTTATGTTTAACAGTAAAAGTTAAATAAAAAGTCATTTTAACACATTATATTAAGGCATGAAAGCAAATTCTCATTTTTTTTTTTTTTTTTATGTAAAAGAAATAAACTGCATAATCCAATGCACAAAATTACAAGGAATATGTTGATTTTCTAGTACATTACATAATACTGAAGAACACTATATATAATGATCGACGATGCATTCTCATATACAGTTATATATTAATGGTCATCATGCTGATTGAAGTTTCCACATTTCCCTGGTTGAATTAGTCAAATGCTACAATATATTATGGTATTATGGTGGCTAAACCTATAATACTGTATGTAAAAAAACAAAACTTTTTTTTTTTTTTCACTAACAATAAAAAGATTTGTTAGGGAAAATTCCTGTATGGAACTTTAGTCCAAACTGAAAAAAACAGTGAATGATGCAAGATTTATATTTTTACATCATGTTGTATAACCAAGAAAAATAAAAAAAAAATAAAAAAAAAACTTCACTTTCAAGTGCAAGATGGACCTTAGACAAATGAGCATCGCGAGGCACACTGATTTGATAGATAACAATGCGCTTGTTAGGTGACGTACCATTAGCGGCAGTTTGCTGTTGGCGAAACGGTCACATATGACGGCAGCCTCGGCCAGCTTGTCGGCCTGCAGCAGAGCGAGTGACGCTTCCTTGACGAGAGACTGCAGCCCCTCTCCCCCCCTCCTGTCTGGCAAGCAGCTCGAGAAGATGCTCAGAGGCAAGAGAGAAACGCTGAAGACAAACCAAGCATTAGTTGGGTACAGCAGAGTTAAGGATTGATGTCAGTGGTATAAGAAATAGGCTTAGACAACTCTCTGAAAATTGTAGAAAACATTCATAATTCATGGAAATTATTTTTCATGAGAAATTAACTAAAATCGGAGACAATTTTGATATATTTAGCATTTTGTATTAACATTGTTTTATATATGGACTGTTGTGGCTTTTAGTCAAATCAGAATCTTCACAAGAAAAAAAAATAATAATACTGAAAACCTACAAATTTTTTTTTTAATTTTTTTTTTTTACACCACAAACTAATGAATTATATATTTTAAAGGAAAGGATAGGAATAACCAGCAAGGCCTTACCGATCGAGAAGTCACGGAAGGAGAAAATCTTGCGGTCACAGTGTCACTCGAAAAATAGTTAAATATCTACATTTTGAAGACGTTTCGCACCGTCTAGGTGCTTCATCAGTCCAGAGAGAAGTAAACTGATTTTAATAAAGTTTCTGGCTAGCTGGTTAGCATGGAAGGGAAAGGGGAAGGCAGGGAGAGGGGAAGGTAGGGAGAGAGGTGTGGGGGGGTGGGCAAGGAAGGGAAAATGTTTTGCAAATTGGGAAATTTTTTAAATATTTACAAGGTGGGGGAAACGTATATACAAGAAGGAAAATTTATATACAAGGAGGGAATTTTTTTAATATTTACAGAGTCAAGGAATTGCCTTGCTGGCTATTCCTATCCTTTCCTTTAAAATATATATCACAACCGAAATGGTTTATTTTCCTTAAAACTAATGAATTATTATTTTTGTTATTTTGTATTTATTTTAAAAAGTTAATACCCTTGACATTATTTTACCCTTCCGGGTGTGGCCAGGCCGATATTTAGCCTTGTCAGTAAGAGTTATCTTGCGACCATGCTGGGGCTTACCAGGCTCCCAGAACCCTTTCCTGCACTGTTCTGGGCTCCTACTACCAGATTTGTGCAGCCTGCAGTGGCAGTGCAATACTGCGGGGCAGCGGAGTATAGACAGCCATAAGCTAGCTGCCTTCCTCCTATCAACTCCATAATCTAGGAATCAGTCACACCCAACTCAAGTCACGAAAAGTCTGCCGGGTTCGGGAATTGAACCGGGGACCTCTCGGACCAAAGTCAAGTGCTCTAACCACTACACTACACTGCTTCAACTAAATTAATAAATACATTTATATTTACACAATTTAAAAAATATATAATTATGTATAATAGTAAATAGATAGATAGCTAACTTTTGCAAGTAACGGCTCTGGTTTCTGATATTTTGCTTCACTAATAAAGACTTTTGTGATAATTTTACTCAGCACCGTTTTAAATTAAGTTGTACGTGAAATAAAATAAAAAAATAAAAGCTCTATATAATTATAGAAAAGAGCAATATAGAGGATTGACCTCAATTTTTTTTTTTTTTTTTTTTTTCAAAACGAATAAAGGGGCATTCACAAAGTCATATTAAGGCCACATTTAAGGCTCGATAATTTAAAGCTTGATTTTAGACGTGTTTTTTTGACACAAAATTTCTGGTCTCAAATTATTGAGCCTTAAATGTGGCCTTAAGGCTTTGTGAATGCCCCTTATAGAGTTCAATAAAAGGTGCAAAGTCATGCCTCTGATTTTTTTCGGATTTTTAGAGGTCGGGAAGTATTGCTAAATAAGTGTATGGTGTCTAATCATGGGTATATACTTTATATCTAGCAAAACGACTCCTTGTTTTTAAGCTGGAGTAGTTCTAACTTCACTCACCAGGTGTCTTTCTGCAGAGTCCCTGCCTGTGTCGTGGGTTGCCATTTTGCCAATGTCCTTGAGAGGCTCGTGGGGTTGGTTACGGAAGTCTCGACCCCACTCCTCTACATGCCATCCTTGGTCATCACCTTCACGCCTGGAGATCACAAAAAAAATTGGTTTGAGAAGTAACAAGATTTGCAAAGTCAAAGCTATTCAAATGGATTTTTTAATAAGAACTCGAAAGAGTCAGTAGATATTTACTGCTGTTTCGTGTAACTATACTGAAGAAAAACTGCATTGCTCAAAAATTGGACAATGTTCAATAACATTTTAAGGGGCATTCACAAAGTCTTAAGGCCACATTTAAGGCTCGATAATTTAAAGCTTGATTTTTTAGATGTGTTTTTTAGACCCAAAATTTCTGGTCTTAAATTATTGAGCCTTAATTGTGGCCTTAAGGCTTTATGAATGCCCCTTTTTAGGACTAAAACAAGAAATTAGCTCAATTTCAAAAGAGACACAAACTTTCAAAACCTTTGACACTGCAATTTTTTATTGAACTTTCAACATATTAAATCTCATTTGCTTCTTAATTAATTCATGTAGCTGACAGAGGATATGGCAGTGTATATACACTGTTGTGTACCTGTGACAGCGTTTATTTCCGAGCACCAGTCGTCTCATACAGAGAGCCGGAGACTCTAAGCTCGGGTGCTACTATGATAAGAATTTAACATTTAATTGGTTGAAGAGCTGCAGGGTTCAAACTAAATTGTAATAAAATTTTCAATTTAACTTTAATTTATTGCTTTTATATGTCAGCATAATTAGAAATTAAATAATATTGTAACATACATTTCGGAGTACAGTGTCTCATATTTGACCAGTGAGATTTTTTGTTACAAAATGTCAACCAATGACCGAAAACTTTACAAACATGACAAAAAAAACAAATTAAATGTGAGAGGCATTACATAACTCTTTATGGTATTAGTTCATCAAAGGACACCTCACTTACTGCTAAATGTTTATCAACCCTAAAGCTCCATCAAAGCTCATCCTTGTCTCTCGTAGTCCTGGTCAGATCTTCCTCCTCTGAAGTCATCGAAGTACTGGCGACCTCCGTGATGACCTCTGTTGAACCGAGGGGCGTACCTGGAGACAACACCATGAGTTTGTGACTTTGTGAGCCAGCGAAGAAAATTTATCTGTACTTTAAATTTATTTAATTATTTATGGAATACTTGTTTACATTTATTGTAGATTTATTTATTTATTATTTTGATGATTTGATTACAGAACAGTTAAAGAAAAGACAAGAGGTCTGTTCATCAATAGCACAATAAAATAAGAATCAAAGATCGGAGGAACTGTATGGTTCATCTGATTATTAATTTATGAATTGATTGTACATTTACAAACAAACCCAATGTAATGTTGACCATACATACTGCACTTTAATTTTATTACATCTCATTTGCTAGTTAGTTATTTAACTTATAGTCTATGTTGCTGACAGAGGATATGGCAGTGTACAGACACTGTTGTGTGCCTGTGACAGCGTTTATTTCCAAAGAATTCTAGCATACAGAGAGTCTCATACAGAGAGCCGGAGACTCTAAGCTTGGGTGAACATTTGCATAAACATTTGCATGACAAGTAATTGAACGAAACAGAAATGTTTTTTTTGATAAGGACCTATTTTTCCTAATATTTGTATTTGTATTATTTTTTTCGCCTTTATTCAATACTGATAATTTTGGTTGTAAATTGACAAACTTGGAGCTTGGACTTTGAAGGTCATTATTATATTCTGCACCACACGTCTCAATTAACACAATTTTGTGCTTACTTATAGTCAATATCGTCTGAGGTGGCCCAGCCGTTATCCCTGGTTATCTCATCCAGCTGTTTGAGGTCCTCCTCTTTGATGATTGGTCGCGAGAACAAAGCGTCCTCTTCCACTGGCCGACCTTGAACTTGACCAGGCTGTGGCTGAGCCGGGTACCTTTGTCTGAAACAAATATGTGGAACAATGGTCATTTGACAGACCCATGAACAAGAGATTCTAATTAAACTAAATATGTATATACATCAGTGATAAATAAAGGTACACAGTTGTAAAATTTCATTGAAATTTCATTGAAAGTTTAGTTCAGATTTTATTTGATTCATATTTTAGGCACGATATTAAAGTGTGTTGACTGTACCTTGGCTGTCTGCCAGGTACTTCTGCCTGCTGCTCTTGCTGCTGAGTCATTGCAGGCCCTTGGTAGTTGGGGGGGGGGGGGGGGGGGGGGGGGAAGCTGGAACCACCAGGGCCAAAGTTGCTCCCACGGAACATCTGCAATCACACCAGTTGGCTCATCACAACATCATCTAGCCCTTTGATTTAAAGTAGAGTGCCTACTACAAAAAAGATGACAAAGAAACGAGTTACAGTAGTATTTTCTAAAAATAGTTCCAGTGCTCCTCCATATGGAACCAAAATCCAAAAGATTCCATCTCACATAGGTTCCCCAGAAAAAAATTCCAAAGCCAGAGAGAACACGTCATTTAACATGGGGCGTTACCTGAAAAAACAACCTCAAATATCTCGAAAAAATACACCGTTAAGTGGTATGAAAAAAATATAGCCATGTTCTATGGCTCGAGCTTTAACCAAAAGTTGTTTAAAAAACATACATTCTCGAATCTGTTTTCCCGTCATAAAATCAAGAAAAACTCTTATGGGAATTAACATGGGAAATTTTCTTGATTTTTTTTTTACGGAAAAATGGATTTGAGTGTAATAACACCTGTAATTGCATAAAATTCTTTGTGCTTTGAATATTTACATTCTCAGTTACTAATACTGTATTTAATACTGTACTTATAGAAATTATACTATTGTAAGCGTTGCACTCTAAAAGTAGGGAGTGACAAAGTACTTACGAAGGGAGGTATGATCCCCCTCAAATGTGCTGGAAGGGGTGTTGCCTGGGGGTCTGCCTGGCCCGAGGGCTGCTGTTAGGGTGCCTGGGGGCCCGAGTTGCTCCTGCCTCCAGCGCCATCTAGCTGACCAGAGCCGGAGCGGCCAAGCTCCTGGCCAGAACCGGGTCCTGTGCGGCTCATTCCCCCCTGCATCCAGCTGCCCTCCGCTGTAACATTTGCTGCTCGTTAGAAATAATATCTTTCTGTTTATAAAGAGGTGGCTGCAAGGGGTCATGAAAATTCGGTGATAAAGAAATGAGGTGCACATATCGGCTGTGAAAGTGTTCCTAGTTCCTGTAAGCTCTGTTTTAATAGCAAATCAAAGAAACATGGCAAAAATATAAAAAAAATAGCATTAAAGCCATGTTTTTCAAAATTAAGAGGTAATTTATTTATTTCACTGTATTTCATTGTTGTTGTTTTTTATATGGACTTCAAAATATTACAAACTGTCACCATTGAATTATATTTCTTGATAAAACTTAACAAACAAAAATTTATATGTATACTGTAAAATGAAACTGGTTGGGTGGTTGGTTACCAATGGCGGAACTTGTTTTTCAACATTGTCCACAGTGCTCTCTGGGGCTCCTAATACTCAGTCTACACTCCAGACAGTTAAGTACCATTTCTAAGTGGGGCACGTATGTTGTTTGCACAACATTCCGCGGTCTTAATCACCCCAGCGGAGTATAGACAGCCGTAAGCTGCCTTCTTCCTACCAACTCTTTCATCTAGCAGCCAATCACACTCATTTCAAGTCGCGAAAAGTCTGCCATATTCGGGATTTGAACCGGGGACCTCTCGGATGAGAGCCAAGTGTACTAACCACTACACTGAAGAGCACGTATCATGAAACTGAATTTTAATAATCATTTCTCTTCTTTTTGATGATTTACTTGCTTTTAAAGGAAACATTACAGGATAGAAAATGATACCCACTAAACAGAAGATGACAACATTCGAGGCAGGGTACTCACTCTGAGGTCTGAGGCTCGGTCCCGGACCATACTGTGTGTCCTGGGAGGTGGTGGTGGTCTTGCCTCCCCCCTGTTCCGCCGATAATGAGGGGAACTTGTGTTGAAACATGGGGGACTGGTGAGCCAGGAAACTGGGACCCTCCTGACCACCATCATTGTTGCCACCACTCATGAGACTGCTCCATAACTTCTCCTGCTGGCCTCCCCCCCTCTCTTCTCGAGAAACCTGACCAACAACCAACGTTATTGTGCAGTTCTAGAGTGAAGACTATTATTGTGCAGTTCTAGAGTGAAGACTATTAAAGTCAGTTTAGTATGTGACTGTAATTCAAGTCAATAATTTTTTTAAAAGCATAAGAAACAGAATTCAAGATCAAAGGCATTGCTGAATAAAAGTAGCTAGAAGATAAAAATCATTAACAATAAGCTTGTATGCACTTTTTTAACACTTCATTCAAAATTCAATTTTTTTAAATACATAATTCCATTCATCCTAAAATCATAGAATCAATTACATGTTGTATGTTTAAGTTTTCATTAATAATTCTTATGCAAATAACCCATTAATTTCTCTTAGCCTGTAAAGCTAGAGTCGCCCTAGATATATTAAAATGACAGTAGTTTCTGCTATTACAAGCAAGTACAGCATCTAGAATTATTATCTCAAGTAATACCTGTTCTTCAAACTATTGAATTACATTCACAACCAAAAACCAACAATCTTTAGAATGAATTTTCTTCAACGTACCTGTTGCTGATTTTGTTGTGTCTGCACTTGTTGCTGAGGCTGTTGTTGTTATGTTTGCTGCTGTTGTTGTGCTAGGGGTAGAGAGGAGGGCACGCAACTCGGTGCCGCTGATCCCACGGAGACAGAGGCCGAGGGTTGGTTCAAATTCAACGTTGGCACGGCAGCCTGTGCTGGGGGAGCCGTCACGCTGGCTGTCTGTTGAGGAGCCACCTGTTGAGGGGCCAATGTAGTAGGTGGAGGACCACCGCCTTCTTGGCTGCCCCATCCTGCTCCTCCTGAACACGTCAACAATTGATAAGGACAATTATAACCTGTACCAAAATCTGAAATAAAATTCCAATACTAAATGAAGCAGCACTGCAAAAAATTGGTACTAACTACTAAGTCCTTTGCATATATCCCCTCAAATTACATTAGAAAGTAGAATGGACAACATACATGGAAAAATTTTATTACAGAAATGAATAAAGCGTACCAAATTTAACTACTCTGAATCTTTTCAGATTTTTTTGAGACCCGGAACTATTTTAAAATAATTATTGAAAGTTCTGTAATTTAAGTTGGCACCCCTGAATCCATAATAAAAAGGATAGTGCCTGGACGCCTATTGGTGTCCAGGGGGCGTGATCGCACATTCAATAATTATTTAAAAATAGTTCTGAGTCTCCAAAAAATCTGAAAAAATTCTGAGTAGCATAATTTGGTACCCTCTATTAATTTCTGTAATAAAACATTTTCATATGCATGTATGTTGTCCATTAGCACAATATTAGACAGTAAATGTAACGTTATACAAAAAAAAATGCCACTTATTCCTGGATAAAAAAAAGGTTGCAAAAAGGATGTCACATTAGCAACAATAAGTCACGGTACATACCTAAAGACTTTGCTGGTACCAGCAGGACGACACTAGCATCTGACTATGCCATGACCTCTGATGAGCCTTCTAGCTTGGCGAAGGCTGCAACGTCAGCGGCCGTGGTCTGTTCTCAAGATAGCGAGGCATCAACTCTTTGGGACGCAGCTTGTCCGACAAGATCAGCGTCTTCAGCTTGGTACCTGTCACAAGAACATGGGGTCAGTGACCTGTCTAAGACGCTAGAGTTGAGGAAGGTCTTACCATCACTTTTCGTTTTGCTGGTAAGATGAGCATGGGAAGAATAGGCTTCGAGAAGCCACACTACCTGTAGTGAGAATTCAGCACTGCATATAAATGCACCTGGAATTATAGAAATTTAATGATGTGTTTCAACAGTAAATTACAACAGGTTCGTTGTGTATAGAAATGCCTTGCTAGAAAATATGAAGTCATCAGAAAACAGTAAACACCAATCTTTTAGTATCTTTTTCTCTGTTTTTCCTTCAGCTGTGGGATGTGGTTGCATAGCTGCAGATCTCACACCAATTTTATTAATTTTATTTCTAGCTAAAATAAGAACACAGTACTGAATTCTTTTAATAAATCACCACAATTACTATGGCAGCTACAGCTCTGCAGATACATATGCACACTGTATGCCATGTGTACTAATAAAAACATCCCACAAATTGCACAGTCTTTTAGTGACATATATATTCTAGCCTACTATGTAGTTACAGACTGTCCTTCTATTTTGGATACACATTACCCAATTTACTGTAAAATAAGTCAATAATTTTATAAGCATTAACTTTCTTAAAAAAGGCAATTTGGAAAAATGAGCCAGAAGTTGCCAAAAACCTTTACCTTTTAAAACGCTCTAGATCGAAAAAGCTCAGGCAGTAAATTTCGATGTAAATAATGTACAAGTATAACTAGTATTTAAGTCTCAGTATAATAGAGGATATTCTCTAGTTAAGTGTAAATTTTTGAGTAGGGGCAAGTAAATAATCCACAAGTATGCATATTGATGAAAGAGTGATAAGCCATTTGCACACCGTGAACTTTGCTAGCTTGGTTATAGACGAAAAACATTACACTTCTTATAAAAAACATAATACTCACATTTAATATGTTTTATTTTCTTGATATTTGTATCTCTTTTAAAGGCAGCAGCGAGAAAAACACTACATATTTAATAAAACGAGACTCGGCAGACTTGGCTTCTCTCCGAACAGCTGTGCGGTAATTTTGGCGCCAAGTTAACTGTTACGCCCCTTAACCGAAATTTTTCGAACAATTTCGATAATAACTTTTTTCGGACAAAATGGCAAGAAAAATGTTTCAACCAATAGTTACACAGAATTTAATAATAAATCGTTTGGTGTAAAATTCATTTTTATTGCTTTAGTAATAAAGAAATCATTGAAAAATAGAAAACGGCATTTTAAGCTTGACTGCACATTGAAGACAATTCTTTTAGACTAAAAAATCAAAAACGCATAATCATCTCATTTTAGTAATTCATGGACCAGAGCTCTGAAATGTGTTAAAATGTGTTCTTTTTAATTATTTATTCAAATGTAAGTACTAAATTTTAATGATAGTCTTCACAAGAATAAAAAATCAGCAATTTAAAATAATGTATTTTTGCAGTGAGAGGCTATACCGCAATATCTCAATATTATTATTTTCAATTCTTTTTTAATTCAGCAGTTTTCAAATGATATTCAGTGTTAGTAAAGCTCTTTATAACTTAACACGTTATGTGGTTGCTGATTTAAGTAGCTGATTGATTGTAAAAGGCTTTATTTTGTATATAATTACTGACTCATAAAATAAATAGATCCCTTAAAAATTGCGCGTCTAAATTGTCTAGCGGGTTGCCTAACTTCGATTTAGTTTCAATTTTGTCCTGAAGAGGCGGTTAAGCTTCTGTACAGTAGCGCACTCAGACGAGTAAAAGTTGAAGTAATTAGTACCATTTACTACCAGCGCCCCCGCTGTTATGTCACGTCATTAAAAGTAGAGCTTCATTTGTTTTTGTGGCACACGATGAAAATGGCATTTGTTTGGTAGGCCCAGTAATCTTGGAGGAACTGTCTGCTGCCACTTCGGTCGTGGTAGCATTAAAAAAGATACTTCGGTTTATTTTCATTGGCTAACAAACGATGACGTCATAAACCGAAGTGGCTGCATTAAAGATACGTCGGTTGATTTTTCGAAGTGTAACATATGATTCATGACGTCACTAATGTAACAAAAAAATATAAATGAACCCGCGAGACTGTTAAAAATCGTACTTGGCGTGTTGTACGCTTTTATAAAAGATTAGTAATATTAAAAAATTGCATAAGCATAATAGTATAGCAGGTATATGGTCCCTGTGTCTGTTGGTGAAAGTATTTATAATATAATATATGATGTTTTATTATTATGTATATAAACAATTAATGCTGCAGGGCGCAGGGCCCGGCACTTACAATATTAATTATTATAATATGTTATTTAAAAAATACGTAATAAAATTATAATAAAATATAGCTAGAAAAAAAATGTACACATGCAAAATTAATAAATTTCAAATAACTTTAATAATTAATTAAGTGGTACAAAATTTACATAATTTTAGAAACATAATTAAATTATATTATATATATATGAGTTATAGCACTTTTATAAGAGTTATAAGTTAATTGTAGCACAATCGTT
This sequence comes from Siphlonurus alternatus, assembly GCA_949825025.1. Taxonomy (NCBI): domain Eukaryota; kingdom Metazoa; phylum Arthropoda; class Insecta; order Ephemeroptera; family Siphlonuridae; genus Siphlonurus; species Siphlonurus alternatus. The sequence goes on from OX463788.1 coordinate 9,694,451, forward strand.
GCTAATATTTTTCTTTGGTAGAATATAAATAAATAAAATGTTTATAATAAACAATTGTTTCCTCAAAATATAATTCGCGGTTATATAGCGCGAATGACACCACGCGGATGGAGGTGAAATTTTCTTGCAAAGAAAAATTGTATGCAAAATTGTATCGTGTAATCTACCGGCTTTAAATTAAAATGATTAAAAAATTGTATACGATGTGCACCAAATTTCTACTCAGAGGTTAATTGGCCTTAATGGGTGCATGAACTGCATGAACACTTGCCCCAGCATGGACTTATATTTGTATATTCAATTTTGACTATAATATATAATATATGCTACATTATTATATTATAGTGCCCATGAAAGGTCCGAGATAATAAAATAATAAATTCTTAATCTGTTAGGTGTTAATTAAAAAATCAGACTACCGCGATTACTTAATTTTTCATATTTTTATTATTAGCACACATATATTAAATAAAATTTACACTGAATCATTATGTATAGGGCAAAGTTCTTGATGATTCCGTAACAGGGGCGTATTATAACTTTAAATTATGGGCCCAGGGGTAAACTTTCAGAGAGGGCCCCCTTGGCGGTGTGGCCGCAGCGTTTAAGGGTAAGGTAGGGTAAGGATCAGCTGACCCAATGCTAAAAAAAAATACCACACATGAAAATTATGAAAAAAATTAAAATGTTCTCCTCTACATCCCCTATCAGTGGCTAAAATATCAGGTATGCAAATTCGATCGAGCTATAATTTTTTAGTTATGAATTTTTAAAGTTGACTACTTTAACATGGAAAACTCAAACTTCCATAATAAATTAGTCAATTTTAAAAATTCATAACTCAAAAACTAGCTCGCATTTGTTTACCTGATATTTTAGCCACTGATAGGGGATGTTATAGAGGAGAACAATTTATTTATTTTTTTCATAATTTTCATGTGTGGGATTTTTTTTTAGCATTGGGTACCTTATAATTTATATACCCTTAAAGGGTGAAGGCAGAAACCTTGCCGATGGTATGATTTTTTTATTTATTTTTTATTCGTCGTCTTTTTTACTTAATGACAATATTTAGCAATAAAAGTAAAATCAACAACCGTCCTTTTTCCAAAAAAAAAAAAAAAAAAAAAAAATTAATTGTCATTTTTAAAAAAATATATTTTTTTGTGCTGCATGGAACCGAATATCTAAAAAAAAAAAAAAATCCATTTACAGAGGTTCTCCAGAAAATTCAAAGTCCGACAACAGGCTCTGACAGAATGAATCGTTTTATACGTTTTACAATGTATTTGGGGTTTAACTTGACTTAAACCACTCGATTTACTCAAAGAATTTTCGTATATTTGTGTTACGAAATATATTAATATATAGCAGTATTAGCAGTCATATCCCCTGACATGAGCTTTAATCAAAGAACATCTAAAATAATTTTATTACGAAACCAATTTCCAGCAAGAAAATTAAAAAAAAATATTTAATGTTAAATCCCATATAAGATTATTTATTTCTTGAGCAGGAAACTGGTTTCGTAATAAAAATATTTCAGATATTTTTTTTTTTTTTTTTTTTTCAAGGATACACTCCTAAGAGCTTACAGCTCGCGGCGGGGAAATGGGTATAGGGATAAGGTAGGGAACGGATGATGGCCACGGCCTGTTACGCGTTCCAGCATTCGCTGAGGTGAGACTGAGGGAACCGTGGAAAACCTTAGTCAGGACAGACACCTCTACTTTTTCTCAATGGATCAAAGTGATGTCCAAAGCCTGGGGAACCAGAGCACATTAAGTTCGGGCCATGTATTATATAGAACGTTGTAGAGCTATATTTTTTTTCGTACCATCAAAAATCCATAAACTTTCTGTATGACGGATTGTAACAAAATAAATCTCTGTAATTTTACTTAACTATATAAAGTGTAGAAAAATAAAATGAAGCAAGATGCAAATGGGGCAAATAAGTTACACCTAGTTCATGCAGCAATTAAATCTACGGAAAAATTGTTCATTTTTTTAATTAATCAATTTTTAAATAATCGAGATCGAGATGCTGTTGAAACTATTATAAATATATAATAGCTGCTGCTATGGTCCCTCTTTTCCCTGTTTGGCCAGTCTACTGTTTAACTATGCTACCCAGGGCCTACCCTCCTCGGTCCCCTAGCTTCTGCATTCTGCAAATATACTTTAGTTACGTTGTTACTTGCTCCTTTAGTTCTGTATTATATATATCCCTTAATTATATCAATTTTTTACGATCGGGTTGATTTGCTTGCTACTTCATTTCTAAAAGATCTGATACGAAAAAAAAAAGAAAAAAAAACGTTACAACGTTCTAATTTTGAAACTTATAAAATCAAAAAATATAATCTAATTTTTAATTTTAATTAATTTTAAATACTCAAGGAAATTAAGACATCATTGCAATAGCAGTCTTTATGCGCCTGCATGTGTGCTATGCCAAGGGGCTTCGTTCGGCCTTACTGTTGTGGTTATACGCCCCTTTTGCAAATTGGCCACCTCGGTAAGCCCTTGGGTCCGGGGCAGTGCCCTCTCTGCCATCCTGGTAGTTACGCCTCTGATCCATAAATTACGCACACGGAAAAAGAGATAGACGGTCTCCAAGCTGAAAGAGTTGCCTATCTTACAGGCGCATAGTAAGAAGAACTCCAATTTTGACTCCGATCCTAGCTTATTTATTATATTTATTATAATATATTTATACAGTCTTTGCATTGCTTGTAGGGAGGGGGGGGGGAAACGATATACCAAGATTCAAGAATTATTTTGCGAGTCATGTTTATAATCAGAATGAATGAATGATCGACAAAAATTAAGATATTTATTTTGTCCCGGGCCCATGCAGTTAGTTTGAGGATAGGCATCAGTATATTTTATATAGCATGCAAAACATGACTTTACGGCGTACGTATAAGGTAGAGATAACGCCAGTCAGCTGTTCGACGTAGGTTCCTTTGATTGACAGGTAAACCTTAGCAAATTTACATAAATTCTGCAATTTTTTTTGAGAGACATATATTAGTGCCTGAAAGCCATAGAAAAAGTTTCAAAACAATTTAACGAGCCAATTTTTTTAATTAATTTTTTAATTTGTCTCTCCATGGGAAAGTCCTGTCCTATATGCTGTAAATTAAAAAAATAAATAATTAAAAAAAATCAGCTCGTTAAATTGTCTTGAAATTTTTTCTATGGCTTTTGGGCACTAATATCTGCCTCTCAAGAAAATTTCAGAATTTTTGTGAATTTGCTAAGGTTTACATGTTAATCAAAGGGACCTACGTTGAACAGCTGACCGGCGTTATTTCTACCTTAACTATATAACTTTTATGTTTAATGGCAAAATAGACTCACTTAATCGACTCAATAAAAAAATAACGAAAATATTAACAATCTTAATTTGTTATATATTATAATTCTGTTTTGAATAGTACATGCTATGGCATTATGAATGAACAAAAAGTGCTTAAAATATTTTATATAAAACTTTTATACAATTTGCTATTATACAGTTTGTACTTTGGGCATAGAAAAATGGATATTTATTAGACATAATTCCGCTCCTTTTTTAATCACGTTGGAGTCAATCGGCTTTTGCTTTCTTAGGGGGCTTGGCCGTCATTGCTCATTTATATCAAGAGGCAGGAATAAGTCAATTTTTTAGAAATTAAAATATTTCCTCCAAGTCATTCTTAGGCCTTCCTGAAAACACTTGATTTGTTAGGCAAAATCTAAGGGGGTGCTTGGGTGTCACAGCTGCTCATGCTAAATAGGCCAACCCGGCAAGCTATATATCATAATTCTTTTTTATATAAATTATTTAGTGAACACAAAGATAGTTTACAGAATAGTTCCTTTTTTATTTTCTAAAAAATTAACTTATTATTTCTGCCTCTTGATATAAATGAGCAATGACGGCCAAGCCCCCTAAGAAATAAGCGAAAGCCGATTGACTCCAACGTGATTAAAAAAGGAGCAGAATTGTGTCTAATAAATAGCCATTTTTCTATGCCCAAAGTACAAACTGTATAATAGCAAATTGTATAAAAGTTTTACATAAAATATTTTAAGCACTTTTTGTTCATTCATGCCATAGCATGTACTAATCAAAAAAGAATTATAATATATAACAAATTAAGACTGTTGTTTTCGTTAATTTTTTATTGAGATTAAGCGAGTCTATTTTGCCATTAAACATAAAAGTTATATATACTTAATACGTACGCCATAAAGTCATGTTTTGCATGCTATATAAAATATTATACTGATGCCTATCCTCAAACTAACTGCATGGGCCCGGGACAAAATAAATATCTTAATTTTTGTCAATCATTCATTCATTCTGATTATAAACTTGCCATGACTCGCAAAATAATTCTTGAATCTTGGTATATCGTTTCCCCCCCCCCCTCCCTACAAGCAATGCAAAGACTGTATAAATATATTATAATAAATATAATAAATAAGCTAGGATCGGAGTCAAAATTGGAGTTCTTCTTACTATGCGCCTGTAAGATAGGCAACTCTTTCAGCTTGGAGACCGTCTATCTCTTTTTCCGTGTGCGTAATTTATGGATCAGAGGCGTAACTACCAGGATGGCAGAGAGGGCACTGCCCCGGACCCAAGGGCTTACCGAGGTGGCCAATTTGCAAAAGGGGCGTATAACCACAACAGTAAGGCCGAACGAAGCCCCTTGGCATAGCACACATGCAGGCGCATAAAGACTGCTATTGCAATGATGTCTTAATTTCCTTGAGTAATTAAAATTAAATCATATTTTTTGTTTTTTTATAAGTTTCAAAATTAAGCTGGGACGGCTGGGACCATAGAACGTTGTATCGTTTTTTTTTTTCTTTCGTATCATTTCTTTTAGAAATCACGTAGCAAATCAACCCGATCGTAAAAAAATTAATATAATTATGGGACATAATACAGAACTAAAGGAGCAGGTAACAACATAACTATAGTATATTATATTTGCATAGAAGCTAGGGGACCGAGGAGTGTAGCATAGTTAAACAGTAGACTGGCCAAACAGGGAAAAGAGGGACCATAGCAGCAGCTGTTATATATTTATAATAGTTTCATGCAACAGCATCTCGATCTCGATTATTTAAAAATTGATTAATTAAAAAAACAAACAATTTTTCCGTAGATTTAATTGCTGCATGAACTAGGTGTAACTTATTTGCCCCATTTGCATCTTGCTTCATTTTATTTTTCTACACTTAATATAGTTTATATTAGGCCCATAATATAAAGTTCGCCCCTTTTATGGAATCATCAAGAACTTTGCCCTATACACGTAGTACCTATTTAATGATTCAGTGTAAATTTTATTTTAATACGTGCTAATAATAAAAATATGGCAAATTAAGTAATCAGTAATTCTGATTTTGGAATTAACACCTAATGTTTTAAGAATTAAGGCCAATTAATAACCCCTACGTAAGTAGAAATTTGGTGCACATCGAATACAATTTTTGAATCACTTTAAGGGTAAGGTAACACGAACAATCGATTGTTGTAGTCCCATTTGATTAACATGTAAACCTCTTAGCAACCTCATAATAATTCTGAATTTTTTTTGAGAGACAGTTCTTGGCATTAAAAAAATATGGAGAAAATTTCAAAACAATCGGACGATCCAATTTTTTTAAATTAATTTTTTAGTTTTGGTCTCCATGGGAAAGCCCTATACTGAAAATTTAAAAAATTCATTTAAAAAAATTGGATCGTCCGATTGTTTTGAAATTTTCTCCATATTTTTTTAATGCTAAGAACTGTCATGTCTCTAAAAAAAAATTCAGAATCATTATGAGGTTGCTAAGGTTTACATGTTAATCAAATGGGACTAACAACAATCGATTGTTCGTGTTATCTTACCCTTAATTTAACATAGAAATCCGCGCGGTGTCATTGGTCATTGAAATAATATAATAAGCTGGCCGAAGCTGGTGCTAACCGCGGTTTATATTTTGAGGAAACAATTGTTTATTATAAACATTTTATTTATTTATTTTTTTATATTCTACTAAAGAAAAATATTAGCAACGATTTTGCTATAACTTATAACTCTTATAAAAGTGTTATAACTCATCATAATATATATAATATAATTTAACTATATTTCTAAAATTATGTAAATTTTGTACCACTTAATTATTAAAGTTATTTGAAATTTATTAATTTTGCATGTGTACATTTTTTTTCTAGCTATATTTTATTATAATTTTATTACGTATTTTTTAAATAACATATAATATATAATAATTAATATTGTAAGTGCCGGGCCCTTCGCCCTGCAGCATTAATTGTTTATATATACATAATAATAATACATCATATATTATATTATAAATACTTTCACCAACAGACACAGGGACCATATACCTGCTATACTATTATGCTTATGCAATTTTTTAATATTACTAATCTTTTATAAAAGCGTACAACACGCCAAGTACGATTTTTAACAGTCTCGCGGGTTCATTTATATTTTTTTGTTACATTAGTGACGTCATGAATCATATGTTACACTTCGAAAAATCAACCGACGTATCTTTAATGCAGCCACTTCGGTTTATGACGTCATCGTTTGTTAGCCAATGAAAATAAACCGAAGTATCTTTAATGCTACCACGACCGAAGTGGCAGCAGACAGTTCCTCCAATCTTGGAATCTTTGGCGCAGGGCGCAGCTCTGTCAGCTCTGTGATCTGTGATATTATTTTTTATTTGTTATTGCTGTGAAATGAAATTGATTTTGATTTTATACTTAAAAATTAGTGTAGTTATTTAATAGTTAAGATTAAATGAAATTCATTGGTTTTCATAAAAGCCAAGGCTAGTCATTTACTAAAGAATGCTAGTCTGCAACAAGGCTACTGTATCATATGCATAAATGGAAGTGCATTGTGTTAATTGTGTATGCATATGTATAGGGTATCATTCATATAAAAACTGTATAATATGATACATGTCAGGGCCTCCTGTCTGTTTTCCAAATATCTGTCATAACTCGGTGATTATTTATATTCCAAAATTATAATTAATGAATTCTAACCGACAATCAGGTATGTATGCATAATATGCATATGTTTACATACTGTATTATAAGGTCTGGTTTTTATGAATTTACTGTATCATATGCATAAGATACTGTATGATACATTTCTTGGAATTCTTGTATGCATATTGTATGAATACAATATAATATGCATACTGGCTGTATGATAATTATGCATAATATATTATGCTGTATGATATGCATAATATGCATACATATACATAATACATATGTGTCACACTTTACTGTATGCATATCCTTCACAAAAAGTATATGTATGCATACTGTACTGTAGGACACTTGTCATTAATGCATCTCATGTATGATACAGTAATAATATTATGCATAATATATAATATGAAAATATAATACAGTTCTGCTGTATACACTATATGCATAGGTAACTATGTTATTAGATCATGTGTTATGGGCATATCATATTATGTACATATACAGTATGCATATATGCATTCAATACAGTACTTTATATCATCATGCAGTACAGTACCCATTCAAATAAATGCTTTATGTACATACATACGTACACATATGCCATACATCAAAAGATTCATTTGATATTAGTGAAGTGTGTCGATAGGTCAGTTCACTTCTACTGGGCATCGTTTGGTGTCACCGGCTCGCTTGCCCGCCCACCTGCTTAATTGCATATCTCTCTTGAGTATTTTTTATATCATGTTAAGTAATCTTTCCTGTGGCTCATATGAATTATGTATTAATCTTGCCCTTCATTGGATCAGTCGGAAACAGATTAAATACTGTACCAAGTACCGTACCACTGGGTTCAAAGACAGTGAGCACGTTAGAATTAATGCTGCTTGCAGTTCGGGTGCTAGATTTTCAATGGCTGATTCAAAGTTAAAGGTTCTAATTATGCATACAAGAACAACAGCTTTCACGTATGCATACTACATACTATGCTACGGCATGCCATAGAATGGGTCTAGGTACTTTCTTCGAAATACATTTGGTCGTAGGACTTTTGGTCGCAGACATTTGGTCGTAAGGACATTTGGTCGCATGGACATTTGGTCGCAAGGACATTAAGTCGCACAGACATTAAATTTGGTCGTAAGGATATTTGGTCGCATAGACATTTGCAATGTAAATTCCGTAGCAATTTTCAATTTTGTGAAAGCACTTTACTGTACAGTATATTAAATATGCACATCATACAAATGCATTGTAATATCCCAATACTGTATCATATAAACTTCTCTGTCATAAAAAATGTCTTATTATTTTTTTTTAATGAAATAATAAAAAAAAAATGCATGTATCGAACCAAAATTACAAATAGCTGCTCAAAGACATTAGGTCTCTTCGTAAATACACAATCATAAAGAATCAATTATTTGTGATGAACCCAGTGCGCTTCAGATAGAGGCCTGAAGGGCCAAAAACCCCGCCGGAGGAGCAATTTTTTTGGGAAAAGGGGCGTGGCTTAATTCTTCTTATATTGAAAAGTGGTTTTAAAATTTATTTATAATATTTGAATGCATCTTTGCCATCTTCATTTTAAGTAAAATTTAATAATTACAGTAATAATAACTTTGTAAAAAAAAAAAAAAAAAAATGCAATGAGTGATTCTCACATTAAATTCATAAAAATAATATTTAAAAATAATAGCTGTAGCTATTAAAAATTTTAATACGAAAGAAAATCCCTAGTGATTTAAATTGAAAGCACTTCGATCTTCATTTATAATGCTCATATAACAGCAGTATAATATAATAAAAATAATCAAGTTAACTTACGATTTGGTCGCATTTGACCAAATACTTCAAATATTTAAATACTGTATTCAAATATTTAAACATTCTCAAATATTTAAATATTTTAAATTTAAATTAATGTTTTGAATATGCCCCAAAAAAATTATATAATCAAAAATAAAATAAAAAAAAAAAAAACGCCAGATAGTTCTTTTCATATTTTTTATAATTATAAATTGTAATGTTTATATTTGTTTCGGTAATTAATTTGTATTTACTAGGTCTTGTGGCAATTATTTTTCCTCTTTGTCATCGATAGGAATTCAAATCTAGCCATATTAGATATGGTCTAAACGTGCAGTCATCTTTGCCCTAGAGTAATAGCTGCTGCATTATTGTTAGCTACTCTTTTCACTATAATTGCTATATATTATATATAGCTTGCTAGCAATGCTTGTGAGTCGCATATGCATGTGACTAAATTTTTGCTACACTTAATCTTTACAAAATCATTAAAAAAAAAACAGATTTAAAATCTTTGTTTGCTTTTCTAAAAAATTCATTACTATGAAGAATTTTTTAAGAGGAAGACTTATTTTATTTTTATTAATCTAGCACTATCTGCGATTGATCTCCTACGATCCCGAATCCTTTGCCCTACTCTTTTTAAACTCCTTGCATAAATGAACCCTCTAAACTACCTACCTCGGTGGGTATGTGGGCCGGAGAAGACACTTCCCCCTCTGCTTCCTGACCCTGACTTTATTGTAATTAAAAATTAATTTGAATAAAAATGTGTTAATTTTCTACAATAAATGGGACAGAAAAAAAATGTAATAAAATTCGTGGGGTAGTATATATAACGCATCAGCGTCACTTGTTTTGAAGTTATTTTAATTAATTTTATTAGTCATTCAAGATTTTTAAAAAAAATACATAAATATAACATACATTGAAAGAATTTCAAAGAAATACTACACGGTCTAATGAATATCTATCTCGTTGTAAAAATCGAAGATAAAATAGTAAACCTAGTAAGCTTACAGAAATTTAAATCAATTGAGAAAAATATTGAAAACTATTTCTATATAAAAAATAGACAAAAAATAATCGTCAGCTCGACATAGTAAAATAGTAAAGTAAATAGTTGATTTTAATTTTTTTATTTTTTTTTTTTTATTTATTTTTTTGTTTTTTGTTTTTTCCCCCATTTCTTCATGTTAAATTAGTCAACTTTAAAAATTAATAACTCGAAAACTAGCTCGTTTTTGTATACCTGATATTTTACCTACCGATAGGTATGTTGAGGAGAACATTCTAATTTTTTTTCATAATTTTTATGAATGGGATTTTTTTTAACATTGGGCGTGTTATCTCTACCTTAAGAGCTTTTTAACTCAAAAGAAAGAGTAAATTAAATTTCGTGAGACAATAATACGAAGTATAAGAAAATTGTCATTTATTTATTTATTATATTTATTCAAAAAACAGACTACAGGTTAGGTAATCTGATTATAAAGAATATTCATTATTTGAGCATGATTAATGTTATACAATGTAATATCTTTGATTTTGAAACGAAATATTAATCTTATTAAAAATTACTGATAAGTTTCGACCAGTATCTTACCAGTATCTTACCAGTGCGCCACACTGGCGTCAAATGTCTTACCAGTGCGGCGCACTGGCGCGCACCGGCTTACTTTCACCACTGGATGAGCCTTACCGGAATACGTTCCATGTACAGAAGGTTCATCACAAATGATTGATTCTTTCTGATTGTATATTTACGAACAGACCTGTTGCTTTACGTAATTAAAAACAATGAAGTCGTTTGACACATTTTATTTTTCAGGGCCTAGGGTACCAGTTCGACCCGCACCTCCTCCACCTACCAGTGATAATAAGCAGGATGGAGCATCAAGTAATCGAAGGTATGGTAAATAAAGTTATAATTTTGTAATGACTAATATTAATATACCGTACCGGTATATTATGTTATATGGCTTCAACTGCAGAAGCAAGCAGGTATTCCATCCTTCCGCTCAGAAACTTGCAATCTTTTGATATTTTAGAATTAAAAAATAATAATAAAAAAATAATTTGTTCTAAAAAAAAGTAACGGATGCGGCGAGCTATTCTCCCCTCCCTCTCCGCCTGCTACACGGCCAGGCCCCTGACGATAAAATCTAATTATAAATATGTATCACTACATACTGTACATATTTATCATTGATATGACCATTAATAACATAGGTTTATTATGAATTTTTTTAACATTTAAAGGCGGTATTACACGATACAATTTTTCTACTTATTGTATACAATTTTTCCTTGCAAGAAAACTTAACCTTCATTTGTTTGTATGGAGAGAAAATTTTATTGCAAGAAAAAATTGTATACAATAATCAGAAAATTTGTAGCGTGTAATATAGTCTTTTCATGATCTTTTTCCTCCCTACAATTTTTTTCTCTCTCTTAACTATCATTATGACAAAGTAGAGTAGGGATATTTTATTGATTCAAGATGGTTTGGAACGGTTATGAAAATAATGAATAGAGCAGGGGCTTAATTCCAATTGTAATTGTACAGTATTACATTTCTTAGTTTACGAGTGGATTCAACTGCGTGCGGCGGCCATCTTGAGATCTATATTAAGGCTCTTATGGATGCCACCATTCAGTTTAGACTGTCTGGAGCTTGGCGCCATAGAGCGGGCATAAACTTAGACTTGTTATACTGTACTGAAGAAGTATTTTTTTCACCCAAACTTTTTTTTTTTTTTTTCTGCAGGATTGGACTCCAGATCACAAAGCTGCTTCCCAACTTGATGCGTAAACCTACCAGTGCTCCCACTGGACGACAATCATCAGTCAACAAAAAAGCTCCTCCACCGAGGCCACCGCCACCAAAATTTCCTCCAAAAAAACAGGTTACTAACCAAACTTAAGTCACATTTAGCTATTTCAGTAGTCTTAAGTTTGGAATATTTTTACTTGCAGTATTTGCCTCCTGAAGCACAGCTGGTTCTGAAATTACCCCTTACGTTTATTTATTTATTTCATAAAATGATACTGGTAATAATTACAAGTGATACAAATTGTAAGTGTGTACGCAGTAGTTCAAAACTAAAAAAAATGTGTAAAGGTGTTTCTGCTCCTATGCAATATTAAAAATTAGGAGAATTCTATCTCTGCAATGTTCTTCAGCCGTCATTAGAAGCTATAGTACATTTTTTTTTTGTTTTTTTTTTCAAATTTGTTCTAAAAAGCTCAGTTTGACTCAATCAGAATAACCCAAAACTTTAATCAGATTTTTGCTATTTCTTTTTAATTTTTAATTATTTTTAATCAAATTATTAATCTATGTCTATCAGATCAGTGTACTCTACAAACATTGTTTGGTAATTATATTGTAATGCACGCATCTCAAAATCCATTGTTACAGTTCTCTGATAGATGTTGCTTAAAAAATTCAATTGATAATAATGACAAAAGTCTGATTTAATTCTTGGATTATTCACAAACTGAGCTTTTGGCTCGAATCTATTTTAAAGAAATGTGGCCACTGCTGATGGCTGAAGACCACTGTAACAATTGATCTTTACTTCATTGTTTACTACACAAGTAACAAATTTTGTCACCAATATAATGGTTAGAAATTTGACTGCGCAATGGCACCACTGTAGGATTAGGAGGCGAATACATTAGTATGTATACTGTAGCACATAATTTGTCTGAAACAGCAATTTTCATCTTCCGATAGTATGTTTTCATGAGACTTGCAGTAGGATAAACACAACTGATATAATAATTATGTAGACTAAAATTTTTAGATTCTATTTAAAAAAATAATAATAATTGACTGATATTGGCGATCTTTTTGACTTGAATCATAACTAGTGAATCAACCGAAAAGATACTGCATAAATGAATAGTCTGAAAAGTTTTGTCACTGTTTATTATTATTTGTTTATTTTTTTAATTAAAATTCTTGAATACCTCTCAGTGTGTCAAGACCCTATTTTCTTACTTAAAATCGAGCTAACACCACCTCAATGACTCCAATAAAATGCAAACAAATGGACAACCTGCATGACTTTTTTAAATGCAAAAATTGGAAAGATCATGATGAAAAATGATTTTAGAAATTTTTTTCAGATTTTTTGGAGCCCTCATTAATTTTTTATGCGCTAATTAAAATCGTTGCATGCCTCTCAATTACATGACTCTCAAGTCATCAAATCATCTGACAACATACCTTACTTTGCTGTACCTTGTTGACTTTAATTTGAAATTTAATTGTTGGAGGCTGTTGGAGCTATCTTCATTACTATTACTGAACACTTGTTTGTTATTGGCTGGCATGCCGCCATGACAACCAACCACATTTTACTATACAGTCTCTCCGTATTTGTTAATTATCTAATAAATAACTAGATCAAATTTAAAACTGAGTTGTTCAGTTTGTCTCTTTTCTTATCTATTGCGACTCTACAGCACTTAATTTTTAGTTTTAATTGTTTTTTGTTCTTTTATTTGACTTTTGTTCAACCCCCTGGTAACGGCTTAGAAAGCATGACACATAAATGAAGTTTAAATAAACTAAAACCTCTGACATTGGCAACGAGGTGGACGTAGTGTAGTGGTAGCGTACCCGCTTCGCGTGACGAAAGTCGTGGGTTCGAATCCCCGTAGATCTTTTTTAGGTTTTTATGAAATATTAAATAGGAAATATTTCATTTTAATTATTTTACTGAACTTAATTGACATTTATAATCCCTGGAGATTGTAATATTTTTATTTATTTTGCAGAAAAAAAAATCATGTAAATAGAAGGATCTAATATTTTTAGAGCGCACAAATACAATTGTACAAAAATAATAAAATAAAAAAAAGTTGCACTTTATATATCCATAGGTATATAATATATATATATATATATATATATATATATATATATATATATATATATATATATATATATAAATATTATATATGTGTATATATATATATTATATATCATATATATATATATAATAATATGCATGTATATATTATGTTATAAAAATCGGATCAAGATCAGCTTGTTTACAAATTTTTAAAATTTTGACAGTATAATTTTATTATTGGTAATATTATAGTGTTATTGCAGGTGTATTATATGCATACTGTAGCTGTCTCCCTCTGTCCCTGCAATGTGTATCGTGTATCCTATGGTGTATAATCATATATACGTTGTATAACCTGTATAATATATATATACATATATGCAGTATTTCTATGCAATGCATATATGATAAAAAGAGCAATCCAAATTGAATTAATTACGTGTGCCTTTCAAGTTCTGATAATGATTTTGATTATAAAAAGATATATGATATGTTACTAAGTATTAAACTGCATGGTTCGTTATAAGATTTCAAATTATTTTTCTGTTTTTCCCAAATTATTATAGCTGATATTACTTTTGGCATTAAGGGTAAGATAACACGAACAATCGATTGTTGATAGTCCCATTTGATTAACATGTAAACCTTAGCAACCTCATAAGGATTCTGAATTTTTTTTTAGAGACAGTTTTTGGCATTAAAAAAATATGGAGAAAACTTCAAAACAATCGGACGATCCAATTTTTTTTAAATGAATTTTTTAAATTTTCAGTATAGGGCTTTCCCATGGAGACCGAAACTTTGTTGCAATCCGCACCCTAATTTTTGTAATATACTTTGTATTTGTACTTTTGGTGAAATAAATAAATAAATAAATAAATAAATAAATAAATAAATAAATAAATAAATAAATAAATAAATAAATAAAGTTAAAAAAATTGGATCGTCCGATTGTTTTGAAATTTTCTCCATATTTTTTTAATGCCAAGAGCTGTCTCTAAAAAAATATTCAGAATCATTATGAGGTTGCTAAGGTTTACATGTTAAGGCTTAACCTGAGAAATTTGGACGAAAAATTCGCTACAACAGATTTTCTTCAAATTAATTTGGTGGACTCACAACAATCGTCAAATTAGCTCTGAATTTTTTCGGAATTTTTTAACCGTTGGTTTAATTATAATTAATTTATTTAAATGAGAATTTTGTATCCTTCCAATGTTAAATTTGTTAATTAGCATTGCAAAAAAACTATACAACAGATTCTTTTACTTTTTTTTTTTACTAAAGCCTAATTTTTTAGACTATTTTTCTGAATTGTTTTCATATATTTTGAACCGTGGCGATGATCGTTTCCTATATGTGATGAGAAATGTGGCAACGTTCTCAAGGACTGTTGTCACCACCCCCTCCTAAAAATTTAAGCTCATTCCAATGCAAACAGTGTTGCCACTATAGCCACGCCTCTTGACCTTGACAGACAAATTCTCAGGTTATACCTTAATCAAATGGGACTACAACAATCGATTGTTTGTGTTATCTTACCCTTAAATAAATAAAAATATTACAATCTCCAGGGATTGTAAATGTCAATTAAGTTCGGTAAAGCAACTAAAATGAAATATTTTCTGTTTGATATTTCATAAAAACCTAAAAAAGATCTACGGGGATTCGAACCCACGACTTTCGTCACGCGAAGCGGGTACGCTACCACTACACTATGTCCACCTCGTTGCCAATGTCAGAGGTTTTAGTTTATTTAAACTTCATTTATGTGTCATGCTTTCTAAGCCGTTACCAGGGGGTTGAACAAAAGTCAAATAAAAGAACAAAAAACAATTAAAACTAAAAATTAAGTGCTGTAGAGTCGCAATAGATAAGAAAAGAGACAAACTGAACAACTCAGTTTTAAATTTGATCTAGTTATTTATTAGATAATTAACAAATACGGAGAGACTGTATAGTAAAATGTGGTTGGTTGTCATGGCGGCATGCCAGCCAATAACAAACAAGTGTTCAGTAATAGTAATGAAGATAGCTCCAACAGCCTCCAACAATTAAATTTCAAATTAAAGTCAACAAGGTACAGCAAAGTAAGGTATGTTGTCAGATGATTTGATGACTTGAGAGTCATGTAATTGAGAGGCATGCAACGATTTTAATTAGCGCATAAAAAATTAATGAGGGCTCCAAAAAATCTGAAAAAAATTTCTAAAATCATTTTTCATCATGATCTTTCCAATTTTTGCATTTAAAAAAGTCATGCAAGTTGTCCATTGTTGGAGTTATGGAGCTAATATTAAAATGCCAACTGTTTTATTTAAAATAAAACAATCACACACGTGTTCCATTTATATTTGCTGCCGAAAGGTATAATTGTTAACGCCTACTTGATACTAAAGAAATTGTACACTCCATTGAAATGCAAGTATGATTGAATAATACTGTCAATATTCTGCAAGATACAAGATTGATTTCTATGGTTTTATCTTACGCGCTATCAATAACTTTAGGTGGTTGACCTGCTAAGTGGCTCTCCTCCCAGCTCCCCTTCACCAACTTTACGCTCTCAGGAGAGTGGTTTTGAAGAAGATCCAGAGCTGTGGCGTGGCTGGTCTGATAGCAGCAGGTCAACACCCCTGATGGACTGGCCAACAGAGGCCCCCTCACCGCTGATAGAGTGGCCAACAGAGCCAGTGGCTGCCCTCACTGCTAGGAAGTGGAACTCTGAGCCTGCAACTCCCCAGTGGCCGTCAGAGTCAGCTTCCACGCAGTGGCCTGCTCCCACTCAACAGCAAGCTAGACCACCAGCCGCCATGCCCACCATCATCAGACCAGGGCCAAGCAAACGACCTGCACAGAAAAATCAGGTACCCCTCCTAAGTTAAATTTAACCATGTGTCCTAACAATTGACTAATTTTCCTTTTTAACTTAAAAATTTTAATATTACTCCCAGAAGTGGACAAATTCTGGCAGAAAATCCTTCTGCATTTTCTTTTCAGACGGCATTTGTACAACATCTTCTCTGCTCTTTTTAACTTCCTTTTTTGCCATGGCTCTATTTTCTTTGTATACAACATACAAATCTTTCCTTTCATTCTTAATCTTGGTTGCAATTGTTCTTAATTATGTGCATTTTTATCTCCTCTACTACCTTCTTCACTTTTCCAGTCCAAAACGCTACCTACTTTTATGACCAATTGTAACTGATCCACACACTTCTTTCTGTTCCACAACTGACACACTGCTTTCAATTATATCTTTTATCACCATTCAACATAATACCTTTATTCACTTTGGGAGTAATTTTAGATTAATTTTGTTTAATTGTATCATTACGGTATATTTACCAAATAACCTCTTAAAAAGCTACAAAAATAAAGCACAATAACATTAGCTTTGATAATCATTAAGGGTAAGGGAACGCCACCAATGTTAAAAAAAAATCCCTCACACAAAAATTCTGAAAAAAATTTAAAACGTTCTCCTCTACACCCCCTATCAGTACCTAAAATATCAGGTTTACAAATTCGATCTAGTTTTTGAGTTATGAATTTTTAAAGTTGACTAATTTAACATGGGATTTCCATTTCTCCATGTTAAAGTAGTCAACTTTAAAAATTCATAACTCAAAAACTAGATCGAATTTGTATACCTGATATTTTAGCTACTGATAGGGGGTGTAGAGGAGAACATTTTAAATTTTTTTCAGAATTTTTGTGTGAGAGATTTTTTTTAACATTGGTGGTGTTACCTTACCCTTAAAGCAGTAGCAAATTCGATTTGAAAAGTATGAACTCTCAAATTAAAATATTTTCTAAAGCTTGAGTAATGTTGAAACAACACAACTGCTGATAAGTCTATAAACCTCATCATTTACTTTAATATATTATTATGACATGCTAATGTGGAGCTTAAATTAACTTAAAGTTGTTTCTTGATACAAATTCAAGGTTTGATCCAGCAATTTATGAATGGTTTTATTTCAGGATTGTGAGGACAACAGTCCACCGATGCCAAATTTCCCTCCCCCAGCACCTCCTCCTGATCTTGATGACAGTTTGCCTAATCTTCCTCGGAGACCATCAGAAAAGGAGCCACAAACCTGGATAGCAATAGCACTTTATGACTTTGCTGCAACACATCCCGATGACTTATCTTTCAAAGTAAGCTGCTTGCCGCCTTTTGTTTTATTACTATGTACCATAATTATATTTAATTTAATATTTAACATAGTCACCATTTAATACAATGCAACATCTAAAATATCACTTTGATAAAAATGAAATTGCTGGCATTAGAAGCATCCAAAGAATTTTACAGCAATGCATGAGATAGAGCCTTAGAACTTGGAATTCTGACATAGATCACTGGAAAAAAAAACTGTTTCTGCAAAAATTAAACAAACTCGCCAACCCAGATCAGTGTTGTTTAATCATGTGTATAAATTTGGTTTATGTATACAGTATATTATTAGACCCTATATATGGAAATTTTAAAATTTACACACATATTGCACTCCATTAGATACACAAAATTTTAAAAATAAATACATCACCAGAATTTGCATTTTTGGTCATCCTGAAATGTGTAAAGTTTCCTTTGTTTTGATATTTTTAATTTAAAATCAGAAAATTCTATGAATGCATTTAATATTTATTGAACAGAACCAATAATTTAGATCAATTTAATGAAACTTAAGGTGCCCCGGGGCAATATGGCATACCATATACCAGCAATACCGCACAGAGAACAGCAGGTGGAGGATTGAGAGAAATAACTTTTGATTAAAAAATAATTTTAATGTATGATGTCCCTTTAAGCCAGGCTCCAGTTTGTTAATTTTAATTGTTGCAACATTTCTATCAAATTTCTTTGATTTTAATTTTCTTTTTTGCTGAGTCAATCATGGCTCAAACTATCTCCCTTCATAACATTTTTTTTTGTTTTTTCATTCATGTTGCCATCCCTCTTTTAAAATAAACAAATGTCTTACAATGTATGTGGGGGGACGGGGGGGGGGGGGGGGGGGGGTTGACTAATTGACTGCCGAATGCTGCAGTCAACAATCCAAAGATAATCTGAGCACAATTTGAGAACTATTCACTAATACTAATATAGCATTGAAATTGAGGGCAATTCTCAGATTTTTCTAGGATTGGTGGGCTGCCACTGCTTATGGCCATAATTGTTTACTCATGTCACCATTTATTTCAGGTGGGAAATGAAATTGAAGTACTGTCCCAAGTGGATGAAAACTGGCTACTTGGAAGGCTGGGAGATCTCATTGGTCATTTTCCTGCATGTTTTGTTCAGGCTGTAGAGTAACAATTAAGTTTTCTTCTCTATTTACTCAAATGAAGGGTCCAATTTTTTATACTTAATTCTTGTATAATATGTATATCGGACACATCACAAATGAGACTTCCAGATGCAAAACAAGACAAACTGCCAATTACAATAAAATAAATGTTCTTTCAATTTTGAGATAAGAAAAATAGCTTTTGTCAGAAAATGCAATTAATTATCTTGTTTTGTATTTGATGTTCTGCATACATAATACATGAGAGCCTGTTGATCAACAGGAATAAAAGACATTGCAGGGTTGGTTTCTTATCTCGTTTCACTGATAACAACCTGTAGTGAAAATCATCTTTAATCCTGTTTAATCCTTGGGCTCTCATATACATGTGTGTGTGTTTGTGTGTATAAATATAATAATAGGGGGACTTGACAATAAAAAAATTAATGTTGACATTACCATTTCCACTTGAAAATTTATGAGAAACTGGTCTCATAGAAATAAAGCATGTAAATAATTTTTTATTGCCATGTCCTTTAAATAAATGACTGCCAGATGATTTGCAAAGCAATAAAAGTTACTTTCAATGTTTAAAGATAAAAAAGAGAATATCAGACAAGTGTGATTGTCTTGTTTTCCCGGCATAAACCCAGAAAAATATTTTGAGAGAGCTTACAGTCATAAAATTGATGTTATAAAAAAAAATTTGAAAAGGGTGTGAGAGGAAGTTCTGTTCTATAAATTATAAATCCCATGCTACATTACCCCTCCCCCCCCCCCCCAAATCCGTATGTATGCTTGTACATTGTCTATGTGGTAAATTACATTATATCACATAATATCAGTGGTGAGAAAGTAATTTAATTTTCTTACCAGTGTGCCATGACATCATTCCTATACCTGTTGTTTTAAATTTTGATGTCTTACCAGTGCGCTGCACACCTCACCACTGCATAATATATTGTTGCTTCAATATAATAGCACAGAAGTAAAAGAAAATAAATGAATGCTTCAACTTAACTTTATCTGAACTAAACTTTATTTAAAAAAAAATATGGGACTTTCCATTTTGAGGCAACAATATTACTATGTGTATTCTTTCCTCTCCATTCTTGGGTGCAAATATTTTTTAATGTTTTATTGTATAAATGTATTATTTTACATACAGTATATAAATTTTGTTTGATATACTTTTTTCCTATATTGTATTGTGTACTATTGCATTGTATATTTCAAGTTTTAAGTTGAAACTTCATCCTAGAATGGTTCAATTGTTTGAAAGAAATGCTGTCAGTACATATCAGTATTTTTTTATATTTATTATGTGTTTCTAATAATGATGAACATTGTGAGGTCAATATATATTATTAATCAAGTTTTTCCTCTTAATATTGTTAAGGGTAAGGTAACGCCACCAATGTTAAAAAAAATCCCTCTCACAAAAATTCTGAAAAAAATTTAAAATGTTCTCCTCTATACCCCCTATCAGTACCTAAAATATCAGGTATACAAATACGATCTAGTTTTTGAGTTATAAATTTTTAAAGTTGACTACTTTAACATGGAGAAATGAAACTCCCATGTTAAATTGGTCAACTTTAAAAATTCATAACTCAAAAACTAGATCGTATTTGTATACCTGATATTTTAGCTACTGATAGGGGGTGTAGAGGAGAACATTTTAAATTTTTTTCAGAATTTTTGTGAGAGGGATTTTTTTTAACATTGGTGGCGTTACCTTACCCTTAAAGTGATAAAAAGTGTTGTTTCAGAACAAGATGGATTTTGATACAGTGTCAGAGCAAGTTAAAATTATCATATAATACTCTTAAATTTGGTTATGGTTTTACAGTTCTGTTTTTTGTGCCAGTAACATGGTGACACATGACTTGAAGGAAATAATGATCACTCTAAAAATTTAAAAAAAAAAAAAATGGGTTTGATAATACTTCTTCCAAATCCTCCTCAATTTGAAATTTTCAATAGCTAGAATATCGTTGGTGTAGCGTCGAAATGGATTAACTCAAAATTGTAAGATTGTCCCAATTAAAATGGACTAACTAAAATTATAACTTTTTCTCAAAATGGACTAACTCGATATACTGCGCAGACTTACGTGCAAAGCGCGCAAAATATTTGTCAAGTGTGTTATCTCTGCTGTATAAAACTTTTTTAAGTCAAATTTAAATTTAAATATAATCACAATTCCATTTAAATCATAATTTAAATTTCACTCCAATATGTTATATATGGCAGAGATAAAGCTCAACAAAGATTTTGCGCGCTTTGCGCGTAAGTCTGCGCAGTATATCGAGTTAGTCCATTTTGTGATTTTGATACAATTTTTAGTTAGTCCATTTTGAGAGAATCTTACAATTTTAGTTGGACCATTTTGACGCTACACCATCGATATACCTTCGGTTCAAATAATAATAATACATTGTAGCACTGCATCATGGTAGTTGAAAACCCTAGCTGATCCTCGTCAGAAAGTTTTTTTTATTATTATTTTTTATATATATTTTATAATTTTGAACCTAGAGGAAATAATACTAAATAGCAAGCATTTCTTATAATGAAAAACCTGTGACTTTTTATTGCAGATGTAAATTGAGAGTATTAGACATCGTCCCTTGTCTCTAATAATGAGCTAGCTGTCTCAGAGACCCTACAGAGACCTCCGTGTCTTATGTCCAGGGATTTGATCAGAGCTTCACTGTAACTGAGAGTGGTGGGACTGCTAAATGTTCGGCACGGCCCGGTTCTTGCCAGCTAAAATTGCCTGCGAGAACCGTGCCGTGCGGTTTTGCCAAATGACTACCGATATATATATATATAGATTATAACGCAACAAATGTCTTTAATTTAACATGAAATTAATAAGGGTAAGGTAACATAATGCACCCAATTAATGTTCAAGAAAATCCTACACATATTATAAAACAAATTTAAAATGTTCTCCTCTACATCCCTTATCGATTATAAGTAGCTAAAATATCAGGTATAAAAATTCAAGTTAGTTTTTAAGTTATGAATTTTTAAAGTTGACTAATGGAAGTTCCGGCCATTTCTCCCATGTTAAAGTAGTCATCTTTAAAAATTCATAACTCAAAAGCTAGCTTGAATTTGTATAGAGAGTAGGATACTAGGATAGCAAAAAAGATTAGGTTTGATGTAAAAATAGTTAAAAAAAAAACACCACGTGAGTAAACCTGTGTTTGATCATGAAGCCTCACACAATTTGAATGATTTGAACTAATGTTATACTGTCAAAACAATTGAAACATTGTCAGGTTTAGCTTAATTTTCAATTCTACGTCATTGGGAACTAGCCTATCAGAATATCCTCAAGTCCAGGCAAATTGAAGAGAAGCCTGGACTAAATCTCAGAAAACCCAATCCCTCAACCTCAACTGTAAATATTCAAAAACTTTCCCACTCAAATAGAGGCTTCAAGTCAGCTGATTTTTCGGTGATCCCACCCGCTATACCAAACCTATGTAAAAAAAAACGTGAATTCGTTTTTTCACCAAGAATAAGATTTTTCAGGGATAATTCCTTTACGGAACTTTGGTCCAAACTGAAAAATAAAGTAGATAATTCAAGATTTAGATTTTTTACTTGATTTATAACCGAGAAAAGATAAAAAAAAACACTTTGCTTCATTTTCAAGTGGAAGATGGACCTTAGCGACAAACAGTTGCGCAGCGAAAGCGCATCACTTGAAGCCTCCATACTACCCCTCCAGCCTTTTCCCTCCCTTCAATCAGCAAGCCAACAACTCAGTTTGCATCAGTCAATCTCTTCCTCCAACTGATGAAGCATCTAGACCATGAAGTACATGATCTCTAGACGATGCGAAACGTCTTGAAAAAATGTAAATAATTTAGTGCTAACCTGTGACCACAAGAATTTCTTCTGCTGTGACTTTTTCAACAGGTAAGGCCTTGCTGGTTATTCCTATCCTTTAATTCTTTCAATAATTAAAGAACAACAAAATGGCTTGAATAATTAAATTGTCTCGAATTTTTTTTTATGGCTGCACTAAAATCTGTCTCATTTTTTTTTCAGAATTTTTGTGAATTTGCCAAGGTTTACATGTTAATCAAAAGGGACTATACCAAATCAGCTGATTTGTGTTACCTTACCCTTAAGTTCAGGAAATATCTAATATTGAAAGTTGAAGTACCAAAATTCAAATGTGAAGGGTAAGATAACGCCACAAATGTTAAAAAAAAAAAAATCCCTCACACACAAATTATGAAAAAAAATTAAAAATTTCTCCTCTACACCCCCTATCGGTAGCTAAAATATCAGGTATACAAATACTATCTAGTTTTTGAGTTATGAATTTTTAAAGTTGGCTAATTTAACATGGAAGTTCCATTTCTCTATGTTAAAGTAGTCAACTTTAGAAACTCATAACTGAAAAACTAGATCGTATTTGTACACCTGATATTTTAGCTACTGAGAGGAGAACATTTTAAATTTTTTTCATAATTTTTGTGAGGGATTTTTTTTAACATTGATGGCGTAATCTTACCCTTAACCAACATCAAAACTATTATTAAAGTTCTACTATTGACAGAGAGGGAATCAGAACTACGAAAAAATATTTGATTAAAGCTCTTACGTGGCATAGAGAAGATTAAAAATCCATAATAATAATTACCATCAATTGATGTGGTTTTCCACCATATTAATTTCTAGGGGCCGGATCTCCAGTTTTTCCAGTTATACACATATGTATGCTACATTGATTCAGACTTTAAATGTTCACGAATGATGGAATTTCATTGCCAAAAATTCAAAAAAGTTTGAACAGGAAAAAAACTGTTTTTAAAAAGTGAGAACTGTTTCAGTTTTCACAAGATTTTTCAAGTTTTGTAAACTTTTTCCAGTTTAAATGAAAACTGGAAATGCAGTTTTGTTTTGCAAAAGCATGTTTTTCGTGATAAAAATAATAATTAAATATTTGCATTGTTATTTTTTCCTCCTCCATCTTGACACCACAATGATGGTGTTTCACGAATTTACTTCGCTGCAGAAAAGATATGGTACTTTATCAAAATATATTATATGTATATTTCAAAATTCATAATTATAAAATATAAGGCATTCTGAATACTTCCATGGAACATGCGTCGCGGTCAGATCTGTTGTGCAACATGATTCACAACTATAAAAGCAACATCATGGCCCTGAAGTTTGCACCTAGCCTCTCACGTCTATGGATATTGAACGCTTATTATTAGTACATAAAACTCCTTCACGAACAAGCGTTACAACTTCAAAATGACTAATCTTGAGATGCAGCTTGTAAATAACTGCTACTTCAATATTGCCTCGGATTAAAAATATGACCCGTCTCAAAATTATTTATAGAAATGTTCTCCACGAGTCCAAAATTATTTTTCATTCAAAAAAACACACTAAGTTATATTTTTGAGTGTTTAAAAAGGTAAAATGTCTTAAAAACTGGAAAAAACTGTTTTTACGTTACTGAACTGGAAGTGAACTGTTTTCAGGAAAATTGAAAACTGATTTTAGGAAAAAATTAAGACTGGATCCAGTGCTGGAAATCACACTTTCAAAAACTGGAAATCCGGCCCCTATTGATTTCCAATATTAAATTTCAGAGATTCCCACAACACTCGATATTTAATGAGACTTTCACTAGGGAATTTGGGACATTTTCGCTACAATCAGTGTATAAGATTATTATTTACATAAATGGTACATTTTTATGTGAATGGGAGTGTACATCACAGTGTAGCAAATCAATGCTTTATTAACTATTTTATTTTTTGGTAATATTAATGCTGCACAGAAAACTCATTATATTATAATATATCGCTCCTCGTCCGCAATGATGAGCTATCTGCTTCCAAGATCTTGTTGCAATAATGACCTGTCTGCTCTTTCAGGTGAGCGCAATTATGAGCCTTATCTTATATTGATTTACAGCTCATAATTGCGTTCATTTGAAATAGCATACAGCTCATTATTGCGGACGAGGGACATGTCTTTATGATGAAGAGTGAGGACTTTCAAATTTTTTCTAACACTTCTATTACCACATTCGACAACAATGTAACAACACGTTAGAAGGAAACTCCTAGTATTTTTTTGTTAAGGATGAATCTCAGTAGGTTGATATCTCGCAATCGTACTGCCTGAATGCAACAAGACTTGCAGGGAACTTAGAACTCACCATCAATAGGTGGCATACAAATTTTGAAGCAAATCTGTCTTATCAGTTTTGTGAAAACTGAGGTAGAAGTTTAACATTGGCTTTATGGACGAAAACCGGAAATGGTGCTGTTGTAAGAAAACTGCAAGACTGAATTCGCTCAAACCATAAGTGATTAAGTTTTAGAACATTCTCGATTTTTTAAAATTTATTTCATTCGATTCGTTTGCAAGGAAATATTCTTTGATTCCGAAGTAACTGAGATTAATCATTAAGGGTAAGATAACGCCAACAATGATAAAAAACATCCCTCACACGTAAATTATGAAAAAAATTTAAAATGTTCTCCTCTACACCCCATATCAGTAGCTAAAATATCAGGTATACAAATACGATCTAGTTTTTGAGTTACAAATTCTTAAAGTTGACTAATGTAACATGGAATTTCCATTTCTCCATGATAAAGTAGTCCTTCAAAAATTCGTAACTCAAAAACTAGATCGTATTTGTATGGTATGATATTTTAGCTACTGATAGGGGGTGTAGAGGAGAACATTTTAATTTTTTTTCATAATTTTTGTATGAGGGATTTTTTTTTTAAACATTGGTGTTGTTATCTTCCCCTTAAATAAAATTAATGATCTTTACTTTAGTTCTTTAATATAGTTTAATAAAATTGTCCTGTGTATTTTAAAGATGCTTTATTTACAGTTTATGAATCCGGATTATCTCTGGAAATTGTTTCTCTACCAATCTTTTAACCTGTAAGCTGAAACGGAAATGAGTGAAAATGAAATAACTAATGGGCATAATCAAAGGTTCTTGAAAGACTAGGTCAGTGCCAAAGTGTTATTTACCTGCACATAACTTGTTTCTATCAGGTTGCAGGGAATCTACATAAATAAAAAACATTTTAAAGAATTTAAATATTTTACCTTTAAATTAGATAAAATCAACAACATTATCAATTATGCCGCACATGTATGAAATACTAGTGCAAATAAGAACAATGAATTTTGTATATACTTATGTACACGAATAAAATATTTTATAATATAATTGTCAAGATGATGTGGTAAAAGCACCTAACATTATATAAATCATGTGGAATAATTGATCCCATTTATTTTAGGCACAAGTGCTGTAGTCTGTTTTTCTTATATTATTTATTGTAAGCCAGACATTTGATGACTTTTTTTTTTTTTTTTTTAGCATAAACCTCATACTTTATAAAAACAAAAAGATCACTACACATCTTTAAGTATAAAAAGATATTGCTGTTATGTAAATTTGAATACATAATACATTTATGAACATGGTTTTAATATACACATTTACAATGAAATACATTTAATCATGTTAATAATAATAATTACTCGAAAAAAAAATAATGGCTGGGTGCATAAGATTGCAATTTAGAGTTAATGTACCCTTTCTATGCTGTTGCAATGTTCATGAAATACTGAAAAGATTACCTCCTATAAGATCTTAAGAAAATAATCAACACTTTTATTTTAATCTTGCAAGGAATTCTTTGGCTTCTTCATGGTTTATTTACAAAAAGCACAGCAAAGAAATGTGAATAGATAGAAATGTTTCCACTGAACTCTTACACGAGAGTACACTGGGTAGCTATGTATCACTGGGTCAGCTGGGAGGAAAGTGATCCCAGCACATGGGGCCGTTGATTGCTGAAGGAGAAGTGGCTGGAGCACTGCTTGGCTGAGATAAAGAGCTGCCAGGACGCATGCCCATGCCGCCCGAACCACTTGCCGCCTCTGTAAAAACATAAAATTGTCAAGATAATCCATAGACACATAACAAGTAAACTACTAACAAATTGAAATTAAAAGCAAATTTATATAATAATATAAAAACACTTGTCACTATACAACGCGCAGGGTTTACAAACACACCTAGTGTTTTCAACTGTCACATGACTAAAAATCTTCTGTATTTTCTTTTTATATTACATACATGAATAAAAAAATATAAACAAGAAAAAAAATCAGCTGAAGTTGGTCCCCAGCAAGAAGTTTTAGCAAGAAGTTTTGAAGAGAAATCAAGCTGTGTCAATAGGGCCTATGAGCTTTATAGTAGCAAGTAGGCAGCCAACAATGTTTACCTTTTTTGCACAGGTAAATAAAGAAACATTGAACGAAGAACGTATGTTGCCTCTGTTGGGTGTGCAGGTAGGAAGCCTTTATCAAACAGGTGTCCAGCTAACAAGTAAGCTTTATGTTAAGGCAAAAAAGCCAAAATAATCGCTTGTTAACAACGTATGTATCAATCATGATTTCCCTTTTGAATAAGATTAAAAAATACATAAATGTACTCATAAAAGGCTTGTATATTAAAAAATAAAATAAATTTAAAAGAAAATAAGAACTTAATTAATTGTCATTAGTCTCCTTTTCAAATCAAATGAATGGAACAATACCAAATTTAATGATGGATAACAACTGTACCTGTTATGGCCGCTGGAATTTTCCCTCCTCGCTTTACTAGCAGCCTTACGCAGGGTCCACCGTTGCGAATTATTTCAATGGCTTCTGCATGAGTCATACTCTTGGTGTTTATGCCATTAATTTCTATGATCTGGTCAGCCACCTATTTTTAACACACACAAGAAATTCAAATATTAGAAATAAAAATAATAACCTTCCTAAAATCCAGGAAGTGGATCCAGATCCCTTTAGATATCATAAAAATACCATGGGATCGGGATCTGAAATTTAGGATTCTCTTTTTTTATATGGGATCTGAAAAGGGATCTCCAGATCCGCTTTTTTAACAGGGGGATCTACATCCCAATTTTTAGATCTTTTTTTTTTTTAAAAAAGAGGAGATCCAAAACCGATTTTTAAAAAAATTAAATAAAATTAAATTGGTGAGAAAAGTCGAAAAAGAGCTTTGAGTCAAGAGAGCTAAAAATTAACTACCATGACTTTCTATGCAAAATATAATAATTTTAATTATGATGTGTGTGTGTGTGTGAGTAATTAATAATAAAATTATATATATAATATAATTATATATATATATATATATATATACTTATATATATGGTGTTCCGTCAAAAACGACTAACTCGTTTTATCGCGAGCCGAGATGGTCGCTTTTGCACAATGGGTTTCCAGGTATACATTTTTTTTTTATACCTGGAAACCCATAGTGCAAAACCGACCATCTCGGCTCGCGATAAAACGAGTTAGTCGTTTTTGAGAGGACGCGATAAAATGAGTTAGTCGTTTTTGACGGAACACCATCGATATATATATATATGTTAGGAAAAGATAATTTCAAGCGAGGTAACATATGTGTGAGTAATTAATAATAAAATTACCTTGAAAAAACTGGGAAGATGTTATTTTGTCAAAATGACATCTGAAGATGGTAACAGTGTAAAAGTTGCCGAAAGTGCTAATGTGATTTTATATTTTAACTGTGCACGTGTTTCTGTGTGTGCAAGTGTTTTAAGTGTATCGTGTTAAAATTTTAAACTATCATGTGTGTGTATATATATATATATATATATTAACAATAGACTATGCAATATTTATTTTAATGAAAGAAAAATACAGAAAAGACCCACAAAAACACAAATTACTGTATCGAAAGTTGATAAGCACTATATTAATATGCGGCTTACAATGGCCAGTCCACAACAAGCTTAATTATTAAAAAATAATTTAAGCAAAGATGAAGCAATTACAGTCTGGATGTTTAGGTATACTTTTCTTCACCTTAACAACTTTCTAGGCAGTGAATTTAATTTAAGTAATTTACGAAAACTACGTTAGTTTTCTATTGTGTTTAAAACAAACATTGGGAAGGGGCTGAAACATGTATTATGCGCATGAGAAATAAAACATTTCCTCACTCTGCTTACCTACAATTTGCAGTACTTTCTATTTTTTTTTATTCTTATTGTTAATAATGTTAACATAATGCTGTTTCAGCCAGAGTTTCACAACGACCGGACGCTATACAAGAGATCTGTTCGTAAATGCACAATTGATTGATAAATCAATAATCAGAATAACCCTCTTCTGTACAGTGAAACAAAGATCATTATTCAGTGACTTTCAATAGAGAAGTTTATAGAATGTTCTAGTTTCGTTAAAAAAAAAGCAATGATTGATTATTTTCCGACTGTGTATTAAGAAACAAACCTAACGTATTTAATGCATTCTCCAAGATCTTAACATGCTTTTAACTTCAACATAGTAATTCTTAATATTTAATTCAATGAATAAATCACAAATAAATACCATGTTCAATGCACTATCATACCTGAATTATAACTAGACACGAACTCTTTTTTGGAATATGGATTGCAATCTCTATTAAATTAGTATACTGTATCAAAAGCTTTTGCAGTTGTCTGAAATGCATTCTGAGGCGATGAAATGCAATTTCTTGGAATTCAATATTTCGTGTCAGTTTTATAAGAAGACTTATACATAATTTTTGATGCCTTCAAAGGTTAATTGAAGACATGACAATTTATTGCATAATTCTTTTTTCTTCCATATTTTGATTCAAGTAAGAGACATTCAATTAAAAAGAAATCCCTAAAATTGATTCTCTTTTCTCACCACTATAATCCAATTTTATACTCCCGTAACCATGTACATTCATTATGTTTATACGTTTGCCATGGGATAATGGCAAACAGTTCACTTACCCTGAGACGATTGTCAACAGATGCAGGTCCATTTTCAGCAATTTGCAGTACGAAGAGAGGCATGTTCTGGAACTCTCTTCCTCCGCGAATACTGAAGCCAAACCCTCGCTTCCCACGGCTCAGCTCTACGGCATGGTATTCCTCTATACTGTCATCCTCCTGAACAACATTTATGTCTTAGGCACTAAACAAACACATTACACGAGCAGAAAAACATACCAACATCTGATGTAGATCATTACTTTCAATACCATATAATGTATTCAAGTACAGTGGTTAAGTGGTGAATTAAGTAACAAAATATTGTAACATTATAAGAGTTTTATTTGTTTGTTAAAATACAATCTCAACTTATTAATGTAAAATACTTGTGGCACATGACTAATGGCA
This sequence comes from Siphlonurus alternatus, assembly GCA_949825025.1. Classification (NCBI taxonomy): domain Eukaryota; kingdom Metazoa; phylum Arthropoda; class Insecta; order Ephemeroptera; family Siphlonuridae; genus Siphlonurus; species Siphlonurus alternatus. The sequence goes on from OX463788.1 coordinate 9,724,733, forward strand.
GATGTTATTATTACTATTATTTTACTAAGTTGATAATTAAAGGATATTAAAACCAAAAGTTATTGTGATGGAAAATTTTCCTTATCTTTATTTAATTTTTAGTTCAGAGGGAAACAACAGCTTGAGGATATAATTTATGAAAGGAAAACATGCATATTGTTTCTTAAAAAACTAAATTTAAACAAAATTGATAAAAAGGATATGTCTCACAAGACTGCAAATTTTACATTATTCAGATATGATCCAATTACAATGTGAATGAGCAAAATGTCAACGTCTAAACATTGCAATTTAGTTAGATAAAAATTATCCTAATATAGCATCAGATTATATTCAGCGACTTTAAATAGAGAAGTTTAGAATTTTTCACTTCCGTTAAAAAAAAAATATAAAAAATAAAACTAAATGAGACTTAATATGCAGTTCAATATAATTTTCAAACATAAATCTCTTCTTACTCTTTCCAATGACTTTGCCAATTATAATAATAATAACAACAAAAATTCAAATTTTCAGAGAAACTTGTGCAATTCAAAGCTGCACAAAAGTATGTACACCTTAAGACATGGCCATTCAAAAAAAGTTCAAAGTTCACCAAGCCTCCATGGACTACAAAAAGAGCAGGGATCAAGTTCATACGGTCCCGAGGTGTACACTGACAATTGTGAGACCAGCAAAAAGGTTTTAAATACATAAATCAATTAGCTCATTATTTTGTGTGTAAACGATTTCTTCTTACATTTTAGTATGGGGAAATACAAAAAGTTAATGTCAAAAGCTGTATTTACAAGCTAAATCTTGTCTTTAGCGAAGGCAATATTGAAATCTTGAATCAATATTATTTATTGTAAACTTTTTTTTTTAAGTACTAATAGATCTATTAACAATTTGTTCACAGATGCAGTGAAGTACAAGCATCCAATTTACTGTCGGAACCAAAAAGGTGTGCCCCTGAATAGCATATAACTCCCATAAGGAGAGGGGCACACCTTTTTGGTTCCGATAGTAGTATCAACTGGCTTTAATTACAATATTACACTAACACTGGTAGTCAAAAGAGTGGAACAATAATATGAGCTGCACCATATAGACTATTCCACTCTTTTAGACTGTAAAAAATAACCAATTTACGATCATTAATGATTAATTTGAATAAACTAAAATTATTGAGTACACATCGTCGTTTTAAAACCAAACACTAAAAACAGCTGCATCAGAAAATTAATCCAATAAGCCATTGTCGTTGTATATTATTGCATTATGTTTTGAATTCAGGCCTATTAGTATCATATTCCATCAGGCCACACTAGATACATTGAAGAAAGTGAGAGGAAAAATATCACAATTTTAGTAGCATGAATGCACACTTACTTTGTAAGTGTAATTAATCAACCAACCCACACAAGCCTTAATTCCACAGTATGTCTATTGCTTATAATTGGGAAAATATGGACGGGGATATTAAATTGCATAGTACTAAAGCGTGCATAAAAATCCACTTGCATCCATTTACAGTATATTTATTATATTAATACATAACATACATCAATGACCACCAATTGACAAGTCATATCTGAGCTTTACTAAAGGTAGAGCATGACTGTTACTATCAAACAGTACAAATTAAATTGCTCATCAAGAAAATATGAGATAAGATAAGATGAGATTTATTGATTCAATAAATCAAATTAATATTATTAATTATCAGCCCACTATATCCCAAGTCATGTAAGTAGTATTGTTAGTTTATTCTCATTGCATTTTTATTTTTCACTAACATAATTATTGTCAGAATATTCATTAGTATTGCATGTAAAAAAATCAAGCCAAGTAGATAGATGTGAGCAAAAGAGTGTTAATGTGTGTCTTGCGACATGAGTGCAGCGGTGCGTCGCAGTGCACATGCAGCTGTGGCACCCACAAGAAGCTCCCCACGTGCAGGGGCAGCCAAGCGCAGGCTCCAAGGGAGGTCAATCTCTCTTCTTGCCCCGGACTGCTGTGGCACCAAGTAAACAATCAGAGACTTACAAAAAAACACCTATTTGTTGCCGCACTTGCAAGCTTAGCAAAGAAAAATTAATCCTAGAAAATATTATCCATCTTTATTTTAGCTAGTAATTAGTTTGGCACGTAAGTTAAAAGAAAAAAAAAATTGAAAAGACCGTAAAAAATTTGTAGTCTACCAACTTAAACCATGATTGGCATGTCTAAGCTAAGTTTTTTCAGCAAAAATTCCATCAATTTACATCTCTCTCCTCTGCTCTTTTTACAAACAGTGGCAAAAGTATAGGAAAAACTACAAACAACCTAGACCAACAATAGACTAGTCTCAAAAGTTGCACCCGAGTTTTACTGCGAGCAGAGTATGAACATACACTGCAAAGTTTATGCACTCATTGGAAAATTATGATTTTTTTAATTGATTATTGATTAAGTATACTTTCCTCTTGGTATATAAATATAACTTTGGCAGGTGATATTGAAACTATCCTATATAGAATAAAACACAGTCAAGTTAAAAGTATCCTTTTTAAAGAAACAGAATACAATAAAGTATTTCATTTTTTTTTTTTTTTTAGTTTTGTTTTTAATTCATCGGGTGAATGGACACAATCCTGTGAATGAACTGCGCAGCAATCTTTTTCATTTACCCCATGGGCACAATTCTTACTGTTGATTTAATATATTTTTGTAATTTATGTATTCTGTATTGGCCATGAAAGAGATAATAAAATAAAATAAATAGTACAAAGTTTCGTATGTATTGACATATGTAAAAGCATTAAAAATAATAAAAAGATTTCCGGTTTTGAACACTACCAATAATTTAGTTTAATTAATATATCAAATGTTTCGAGTCCTGAGCACTATATCATACCGACAACACCACAGAGAACAGCAGGTGGAGGAGTGAGAGGAGGGAGGGATGTTCTGTGTGGGGTTGCCAATGTAAGTCTCTGAACAAGACATCATGGCCCAGGTTCACGCTCTATTTGATTAATCATTGCTCACTTACACTGACGCACATGGGACAATGCAGCATGTATTTCTCCAGTTAATTTTTGATTAAAGAATACTTATTTTTAGGGTACGCTATCCCTTTAACATTAAAGAAAAAAGAAGATACCATTATGACTTGTCCATTGTTGGTCATCAATATGGTGACTTAAATGACACATTTCATTATTTTAGAATACAGTGACAATGTGCTTAACAAATGCTATGCTGTATATTGGTATATTGCACACTTAAATATTCTTAACAACTATGTGATCATTTACAATATTTCTATACCTCCCATTATTTGTTCTCCTCATCAATAATGTAATGAGATTCCTGCCACTAACTTAGAAATAAAATTTTAACAATAAATATTTAATGGATGCAATAATGTTTTAGATGAATTTTACTGCCTAATTGTCTTCAAGGAATAATAAGGAGACTAGGAATAAAATAATAAATTATTTTACCATCAAAAGCCAAATTCTAACAAGAAAGAGAGGGGAAAAAAAAGCACAAGAAAAATAATCTCCTTTGTTCTTTTTTTTTACCACCAATTTTGATCACAAGGCATGATTGTATGATATTTTGATTCATATACTGTTATCAAAACAATGCTATTTATGCTTGATCAGATACTAATGGCAAAATGACAATCATTTTGGCCTTTGCTCACCTTATTTTGATCAAAACTTGTAGCAGTAGCCAAACAAGTTTTAAGGGTAAGGTAACTTGAAACAGCTAATTTTTTATTCCCATTTGATTAACAAGTAAACCTTAGCAAATTCAGAAAAAAAAAAAAAAAAAAAAAAAAAAAAGAGAGAGAAACAGATTTTAGTACCTAAAAGCCATAGAAAAAACTTCAAGACAATTATTCGAGCCGATTTTCTTGAATTAAGTTTTTAGTTTGTCTCTACATGGGAAAGCCCTACGCTGAAAATTTAAAAAAAAAAAAAAAAAATTGGGCCGAACAATTGTCTTGAAATTTTATGGCTTTTAGGATTGCCTCTCCAATTTTTTTCAGAATTTTTGTGAATTTGCTAAGGTTTACATGTTAATCAAATGGGACTAAAAAACCAGCTGATTGGCATTACCTTATCCTTAATGTAGGTTTGTACCAAAATTTGAAAACTAGTTTTGTTTATTTACAACAAATGTTCTTGGAAATATTCTTGTGCAAGAAGTAATATTTATGCTTCCTAACTGTTAGTGTTGTTTCTTCGTTTCTTATGTCCACGTCCTGGTGTTTACTACCGGTAAACTTGGCATTTCACTTTTAGTAAGCCAAGTAGCTATTAAATGTTGTTTCAAGAATGAATTGCAGTAAAGATATTATTTACTCAACTGTATATCAATGGGCTAGGAAATATGTACTTATGTACATACATGCATGTATGTATGTCTGTATATTGTATATTATACAATATACTTTAAAGAAATATCGTTAATAATAAGACTTTCCCACAAATATTTTATCTGTATGCAATTTGAGGGCACATTGAAACAATACATTATTTATTCTGATAATTGCAAGGACCCAATTATTTTTTGTAGTAGTCTTATTATTTTTAATGACATTATTTTAACAACCATTTTACAATTTACAGGGGTAAATAATTATCAGAGGCAAAAATTTATAGCATCACGTGATAGAGAATAATTTAATTTTTATGTTATGATAAAAGTTGTATGCTTTTTTGAAGAGGTGAACTGCTTCAGTTTTTATATTTTTATTGTTTTATAAATAATGTCAATCTTATTAGTGCACCAAAAAAAAAAATAGTCACCACCCTTCGCCTTCTACAAGTTCCAGTAGTTGACATTCAAAAAGCTCGCAGAGTAAAGATGGGGCTGATGATATCAAGCGCACCCCTTATAATGATAAAGTGTTTCAACAAAGTTTTGTATTAAATTGTCTCTGTGGCTTTTTCCCACACAGGCTTTTGGTGGTAACATAATTGTACCAAATTATATTGTATAGTCTCTTTCGCCTACCATTGGTCTGATGGTCACACGAAGTATGCCCACTTCTCCCTCTGTCTCCCTGGGGGTAGTACTGCAGGAAGGGAGACGGAGGGGAAAGTGGGCGTGGCGCTTGTGACTTCAAACTAATGGTAGCTAGAATAGACAATACATTTCTACACACCAAAACATTAAAAAAAAAGTTATTAATTTCACCCTCTGAATTATATGGGGCCAGATTTAGTTTCTGTAGTTACCTTGTTACAACCCCCTTTTTTTTTATCAAGTATTAATAACAAAAATTACAATTGTTAGCTCGCACTAAAAAAATAAAGAAAGTAAATGGAAAAATAATATATGTTTTAATACTTTTAATACTAACCTGGCTTACAATTCAATTCACTGACGGAGCAGAACTATCAATATTGACTTCAAGCTGGTGACATCTACTTTCAGTGAGCAGCAATAAAAAAGCCAGAAAAACCATTGGTAAGTCTATGAAATAAATTATTTGCAGTAAAAATTACATACAATTTTTGGTCATGCAAGAAAGTTACAATAGACGTGCAGAAGAAGACAATACAATAACTGGTTAATAACTCAAAGTAGACTTTCTTGCAGCTTGGAAAACAAACATTCCCCTACAGTACTAAAAATTAACTAACAATTAGAAAGAAAGTGAACAGAAAAAATTAAGTACATTGACACATATTATACATGTAGAAAAAAAAGAAAGAGCTAGAAATACTTGACAGGAAGAATCTGATAAAAAACTTAAGATATATAAACTTCAAAGTCAAAGGGAATTACAACATAATCATTCATAGTACAGTACAGTATCTCAATTTTAATTATAACATAAAAAATCAAATAAAACATTAACTATTTACTTATTTCACCACCATGCACAGAACACCATTATAAGTATTTACTTTCAGTATGATCTCAAAACATAGTGCAGTCAAACATTGTAATTTATATACAATGAATAATTATATAACCTACATGACATTAATTAAAATTCTTAACGAAAAAGTACATTACAAGAGGGAAAGAAATGCAGGCTGCTCTGAATTTATATTTACAATTACATGTAGTTAGAAAGTAAAAATAACTCCACTTACCCTTTGTGATGCCGATGCTGTACTTGATGTATCATCTGAAACAAAAAAAAATATACTATAGTCCAAACCGATCGCTCTAGAATGTGGCTTATTTGGCAGAATTTCCCAAAGGTTTTATCAACTTTATTTGATCAAAATTGCTGAGTATCAAAGTTTCTCAATTTGACTCCTAAGCCGTCCTCCCATTATACAGTCTTTGAACCCACCCATTTCAGATTTTACTACAACTATCAAGTGTCTACACAAAGGTCCTAGAATGGCACACATGAAACATTTTTTAATTTCTTCGATATATAAACTAAAAAGTTAGAGCGATATTACGAAATATACATAAAATGATCACTTGATGTGCTAGTCCAAATAGCTAACTTTATGTTTTGTAAATAATAAATAATTATAAGATTCGAGTGCTGTGAAGGTCTATTTGTGGAAATTATGCTACTGGCTTATCCCGTAAGGGATTCGGGCGTCATGTTACATATTCTTATTATACTATATATTATATTTAATTACATTTTAGCAACAATTAAGAAACAGAACATGGATCTGCTATTACTTAATGGGGTTAATGCACATTTAGCACTTAGTAGGTGGACTGTGATCTCTTTCTTCACTTACCAATGGGGGGTCCAATAGTGAGGGTTACAGTGTAGCCAGAGTCTTTAATGAGGTTGACGATGTCTCCATGGTGAAGATTGATGATATCCATGTTATTGACTGCTAGGATACGATCTCCAACATGCAGCTGCCCACAACGCTCAGCAGGGCTGCCCTCAATGATTCGTCCTAAACAAATAAACTCAGTTGTACAACTTCAGTAATTTATTTTCAAATACTTTTTTAAATTTTTAGTCCGTAGACAAAGCATAGTGGAATTAATTAATCATTTATTTCACAAACCTATTGTTGATCCCGCTTTGTTAACGGAGGAGATGATAACAAATCCAAACCCTTCATTTTCTCTTCTGGTAACAGTCACATCACAGGGGTATCCCATGTCGGGCCTTGTATAATTCTGCAGTTCTGCAATGAGAGTCACAAAAATTATCCACTGTATCATGACATAAGCTTGTTCGGAGTTCTCACCATGAGTTGGCACTCTGCGTCTAATGCCGAGAGTTACACGTCCGTTGCTAGCAGCCTTACCCATCAGCTGCACCACATGGTGATGAGAGGTGCTCAGAACATTCTGTGTATCCACGCTCACAATCTCATCTCCAGTACATAACCGACCGTCCAGGTCTGCAGCTCCACCAGGCACAATGTGGCCAATTGAGACCTGTAAGATAAACTCAAGCTTCAACATGTACTTTCTACTTGCATCAATCCAGATATAGGATGATATAATGTAAGAAAATACACATTGCTACTCATCACTACTGTTCTCACCATGGCTCCTACCTGTGAACCCTCTTCTGTGCCACCTACAATTCGAAAGCCAAATCCAGTTTCTTGTCTCACTAATGTGGCTAGTGTCTCGACCCACTCCATGCCAGGGCCTGCTGGATAAACTCTAACTGCAGGACCCATTGCAGGCCAACGTAAATCACGACTCAGTCTAAAAAAAAAAACAGAAAAGAAGATGATATCAGTTAAGTCTAAAAGCAACTAAGTGTTTTGGGTAAAGGTATTTCAGTACCTTGTTACTGTACTTGGGTGAGGCTGCTCATGCTCAAAACTTGTACTCTCCTTACGTCGTCCCAGGCTGTCAGATGTGTAGTATCCAGAGCTAGATGGAGGGATGGATCCAGTAGGAAGACCAGGAGCTTGGTGAAAACTATAATCTTTTGGAAGAGTTTCACTATAGCTGTAGCTGCCATCATAAGGTCCTCCATAGCCATTGAAGAAAGGCTGAGATACATATTGACCAAAATATTCTCCAGATGGAGATCGATTGTTGGAACGCCCGCCTGACTCACTTTGCTGGAACATACTTGGAGAATGGGGTACGTTGTCTGAATAGTCCAATTCTTGACCAGGACTTCTACTTCTGCCATACTCTGTCCTAGAATTGGTCTGTCCTTCTGATATGCTGGTAGACATGAGCTGATTGTTAATTTGACCAAGAGGGCTGCGTTGCTCTCGCCTACTGTAGCCATATGTAAAATTATCTTTATAGGGATCATACATTGATGTTGGTGAGCCTGGACTTTGAGGAGCCATCATTTTTGATGAATTATTGTCTCCTAAATTACTCATTTTAGATTTATTTAAATTACTAACGAAGTCTATGCCACTATTTTCAGATGGTGTCCATGGTCGTTGGCTTGATGCTAATGTAGGAGTTTTAGGTCTGTTTCTTGTATCCACTAGAGGTGTTTTGGGTCTATTAGGTACGATTTCTTTTTGTTGTGTACTATACAGATCTGCTGTTGGGGTTTTACTGCGATAAAGTCCAAGCAGAGTGTCCTTGTAAATGACTTTACGAGGACTTCCAGGTTCCTCCTTCTTCCGAGGTTTTCCCTTACCAGGAGAGCCCAGTCCCCCTCGTTGCACTGTTACACTTGCCTCTTGATTGCGCTGGCAGTCTTTAAGCACCTGAACAACTTCACTGTGACACATGTTACGTACATTGATGTTATTTATATCCACTAATATATCTCCTTCCATTAAATTTTTACACCTTTGACGATCTAAAATCTTTTTAACCTTTTGCCCATATGCACTATCAGCTATTGTAAAGCCAAAACCCATAGCACCTTTAACAATTGATATTGATAAAAATTCTGGCTTTATTAAATTGGAATCAGAAAAGTCTCCTATGCCAAGAACATTATCTGTGGAATCATTTAGTAAAACGTCTGTACTATTAGGTCTTTGGAGATTCTTGATTTTTTCAGTACTACAGAGATCAGGCATTGATTTAACAGAACTATTGACTAAATCTTCTGAGCCATTGCGAACATGTGAAGAATCCATGTCAAAAAAAGAATCTGACTTGATATTGCCATCTCTATCAACGTAGACATTCGAGTCAGCAGAATCTGAAAATTAAAATTAAAGGTGTTATTGACTTGCCAGGTTTGATGCAGGGTAGAATATAGTACCTGGAGCATTAACTGCGACTGTTGTCACCACCTCTGTGTTTGGGTCATTGGGGTCAAAAGGCAGTGGGTAGCCTCGGCAAACTTCTAGCATCACTGTATCTCCTGGAGCAATAGACTGGAACATGCTCACCATGTCATGGTGAGTGAAGCCAAGGACACATGTTGTATTCACGTATACCAGTACATCGCCTACAACAGCAGAAAAAACATTCCTTCATTGACGCCCCTTCCATTTATTCCAGAATCCACCTTTAAGGTAGAGATAACACGCCCAATGTTAATAAAAATCCCATTCATAAAAATTATGAAAAAAATTTAGAATGTTCTCCTTAACATACCTTATCAGTAGGTAAAATATCAGGTATACAAAAACGAGCTAGTTTTCGAGTTATTAAATTTTTGAAGTTGGCTAATTTAACATGGATTTTCCATTTCTGTATGTTAAATTAGTCAAGTTTAAAAATTAATAACTCAAAAACTAGCTCATTTTTGTATACCTGATATTTTACCTACTGTTAAGGTGAACATTCTAAATTTTTTTCATAATTTTTATGAATGGGATATTTTTTTAACATACACTACGTTTACATGACGGTGTTACATGCGTATTCGTTGACGCCGCCTCATAAGAATAACATTAGCCGTCGTCAACGAATACGCATTAAACACTGTCATGTAAACGTAGTGATTGGGCGTGTTATCTCTACCTTAAATATTGAAATCGTGAATAATTCTCTAATTATTTTGAGATATTGATTGCAGCTCAGGTTCTGTAATAATGTTCTTACCAGTTTGAAGTTTGCCCTCTAGCCAGGCAGGGGCATGGGGAACTACAGATTTAATCTGTAAAAACTCTTCCTCTGAATCATCACCACCAATTATGGTGAATCCCAATCCTCTAGCAGACTTTATTAAAGATGATTGTATCTTTTCACCATGTAGTTCATTTGGGTTGCGAGTGAAGAATGGTCTTTCATGATCTGATGAATAAAAAAAATTATATTATTTCTAAATCTACAAATTATTTTCCAGAATATAAACCAAACCTCTCCCAAACTGCATTCCTCAAGTAACCAGTTTAGCAATTTCAATGCCGTGAAGAACTATATACATACAAACAAGCTCCGAAACCTTGAAATAATATAATATATATATTTTTTTACTCCTTTTTTTCAACATTGTTTAAATGACTGATAAAAAATAAACAGATCCCTTAACCCTGATAAAAAGAGATATTAGTAGGGTTAGTACCGACAGCCACTCCCATTAACAAGCCCAAGGCTAGACTTTTAACTTCCAAGCCAATCCAAATAGTTAGTTGAGAACTTCATTGTTAGCAAGAAGCATCTCAGGATAAAGTATATGATAATTGATACCTTCTCTCTCATGTGGTTTTAATATTGATTTCGTTAATCCGGTAATAGGGCTTTTCATTCTAAAATAGAAGGGATTGGTAATGGTGTGAGGAGAGGAAAGTTGGGATGGTGAAGGCAATGATTCTTCTAGGGACGCAGCATCCCATTGCCTCACAAATTTGCTCTCAGATTGAGTGGGAAATGAAGGATGTAAAAATCTTGGTACAATTGTCTGGTTCAAAGATGGTGCAGCAGCATCTATGAGATGGTGGTGTGTGAAGGAGGGTAAGAGGGTAGCTCCTGGGCTTGCATGTGGTGTTGCTTGTGCGGCAGCGTTCTCATTCCCCTTTGGCTTTACATAGGTGTGCTGTGCTTGTACTTTGGCCAAAACATCTTTCCCTTCTGGAGCCAAGCAAGGTATACAGGTGAGGTACAAGTTCAGCCCTGAGTAAAGACCAGACCAAAGACATTCCTATCACCACGCGCTGTTGCATACAAATTATATGTAAATTGGGAAAAACTAAATACTCGCACTCGATCATTCTGCTCCATTAAGAGCTTAGTTGCAGGCGGTTAGTTGAGTAGAGCCTGACAAATAGAGCAAATATAGACCATACTTACTATTTGAACGTTTTGAGGATGTTGATAAATTTGATCCATTTGGACGTGAAGTGTTAAAATTTTGTGGTTTTCTGAATGCAGGTAAATACGATGCTGATTCAAGTTCATTCAAAACCAATGCTGTAAATAAAAACGCACAGTAAAACAACAAAAAATCCATATTTATCTTATTACAGAAGTTACTATACCTCTTCCGTATATAAGTATTTATTAATTAATTAATTTTAATAAAACAATAAAAAATAATATATTTACCTGCTCCACTTCCTTGTGCTGCTCTCTTTGCTTGTATTACTGGATTTTCATATTGTGTTCTTCTATTTACATGATCAATATAGTATGTACCATAATGTGGGTCCTCGATCTTTTCCCAACCGTAAGGCAACTCATCATCCATACATTCTTCCAGCGATTTCTTCTGGAACTTTGAGAGCCTTGGGTCGAGCCAATGGGACGTGCCAGAGTTGTGGCTGCAATTAAGCACAACAGGTTCACTTCATCACCGTCAAGTGGCAACACTCTCAACACTCACTCTATGTAGTACACTTCTCCTCGCTCTGTGTATGCTTTCTCCCAATTCGAGGGTAAGGGTCCAAGGTCAGACCTTGGCGAGTCTGGACACTCTGAAGCATGCGTGTAGCTTGGTGGGCTGCCGGGTGCAGGTGCAGGCTCGCTGATATTGCTCAGGTTGGCTGTAATCACAAGATTGTCAGTACCACAACTACAGTAGCCGTCACATTTAACTGGGTTATGGTTGTGTTTGTAATGCTCTCAGTCATTGGTAGCCGGTTTGTAACGAAGGACATCACTGGCCGAGCCAAATGACTCCCAAGCGCTTCCGACCATAACCAAGTTAAATGTGACATCCACTATAGAGCAGCCTCGAGCTGCATCTATTTACCTTCACTGCCAAGCATGCTGTCGCCTCCTACCGATGGCTCAGGGTCCATGCTCTTGGCTGCCATTGCTTCAACATTCGAGCGATTGCGCTTACGTTTGCCTTCTGAGCTAGGATGAGCACCAGGAAAAAGGCCTCCAATCAATGAGCTTAAGTTTCCAGTTGAACCTGGATTCTGAGGAGAACCCACTGGTGGTTCCTTAGAAGGCTTTGGGGTGCCATAATGATTTCCTGAAATAGCCAAATATTTCATTACAAATATTACAAATTTTCAAAAAGAAACGAAATTGTGATCTCAAATTATCAAACCCCTCAAATAAATTTCAACACTGATCATAAAAAAAAAAACAACACTAAAATTACAGCATGTAGATGTAATTAAAAAAAGGAATTAAGGTTAAGCAGAGGATTATTTGATGTGAAAAATACTACACATATTTAAAATCAAAATTCAAGGAGAATTCTAATTTTGTTGAAACTAAGTACTAAATCGAGCCCCAAATATGATACCAAACATTCTAGAGTATATTATTTTTTTAATGAATTTGTTATAAACATAAACATAAGTCACTCTTTAGTTTTTCTAGTTTATTTCTGGAGTGATGTTATTTTTTTTTAAGTGTAATAAATTACAACAAAACTTTGAAAGTTGTGGCAATAGATGAGATTGATCTAGACTATGCTTGTGAACACAAAATTTTGACGACTTGTCAATTTATGGTTGTTTTGCCATGAACCTGCACTATTTATTACATTTAGGGTATGTAGATAATTCACGACCCTACATGCTCATCACAAGACTTTTCAGGACAACAATAATTAGCAGCTTTAAAAGCTTTAAAATAGCACCAGTGAATTCAGAATATTAATTTACCCCCCCCCCAAAAAAAAAAGAAAAAAAATTTGGTGCACATTGAATGAAATTTTTGTATCAGTCTCATTTTAACATTAAATTCCCATAAGAGAAAAATGAGTTTGTTGCTGCAGCCCCTAAAAACAGTTAAAAAATCAAGTGAACCTAAATTTTAACAAGTCTTAGTGACTCGAAAATCGGGTCATCTAAGTACCTGGGGTGAAATTTTCACAACCCTAGCTCAAAAATTTGCTTACAAACCCATACACTAACAGAGTTAGTAAACCCTCTGTGTATTAATATGTATTTATTACATTGTATACCAAAGAGGTTGGATAGACATTGAGGTGGAGTGCCCCATGTTAAACCGTAAGCTGGGAGAAAAAATGGGTGGGAGATTGCACGCACTTTCGCAAATGCTTCTTTCTCCCGATAATAACTTCCATGTTTTTTTTTTTATTATTTTTTAATTTTTATTCTCCTGATATTTTGCAGAACCATAAAACAAACAAACAAACAAACAAACAAATAATAATAAATAAAAAAAGAAAAAAAAAAAAAAGAAAAAGAAAAAGAGAAAATAAAAAATTGCAAAATGATGTTTACAAGAAAGATCAAAACTTTTCTTTCATTACGTTTAGTGTATTGGGGTAAGCAACATGGCTAATACGCAATTTCCCCACCTCGGTAGTGTAAAACTCTGTGATATTATACCTTCATAAATACCGCTCTCAAGCAGGTTGCCGCTGCGCTCTAAGGCAAGGAACTCGTCTGGGCTGAGGAAAGTGTAGTCGACACCGTTAACCTCGGCCTCGCGAGGCACGCGGGTCGTCACAGGCACTGTGCGCAGGTACAGGTTGTCGCGGATTGTGTTCTGCAGTTCATGGTCCACCGAACCTTTCTGGAAGCGAGTGTTCAGAAATTGGCGCAAGTCCTTGGTGATGGTCCCTGCAACAAACCATGGGAATTTTCAATAAACACTCACTTCAATTAACCTCTACGTAAAGAGATAGTCACAAAATTAAGGGTGCAAGGTCACCAAAGGCCACGGGGTTGACAGCGCCATCTCTTGATAAATTGGTTTTTATTTTCTTACGGGCAGAGTTTTTAGAGTATCGACTTGAAACTTAATCAAGGTATGGACATTAACACTTTTGATACACAAAACAAATTTCATTGTCATAGATGAAACCAATTTTTAAATTCAAATCCAAAACTGGTTTCATCTACGACAATGGATTTTTTTCTGTGTATCAAAAGTGTTCATGTCCATTCCTTGATTAAGTTTCAAGTCGATATTCTAAAAACCCTGCCCGTAAGAAAATAAAAACCAATTTATCAAGAGATGGCGCTGTCAACCCCGTGGCCTTTGGTGGCATTGCACCCTTCATAATAATTATTTATAGGGTTAATAAATACATAATTTGAAGAAAAAAAATATTAATTAATAAATAAGTTAAATAAAACCTAGTTGGTGAATGTAAAATGTGCAAGCCCATATTATACACAAAATGTTGACATAATGACATATTATATATATTTATTAAATCATTCATCCCTAGTTGTAAAACTACGTCTTTAACTCATCCTTTACCCGACTAAACTTAATCTTTTTAGTTTTTACCTCTAAAACATATATTATTTCTACTTCGCTCAACGTGAGGATGAAATAGAGTCAATTAATATTGCTGACATTTTATGCTCAAGAAGAGGAAAAACAACGTAATCTCGCCTTTTTCCCTCTTCTCTAAAATGGTGCAAAATAAGAGGAAATTAGACGAGAGGAGAGCTTAATAGCGAATAAAAGAAGAAATTTATTTCAAGTCGGCATAATATATGTTACCACCAAAAGTCGAATTTGGGCAAAAGCCGAAAAAAAAAATAGAAATTAGCAAAAAATGACGAAGACTTTTACTTCGGCAGTGGCGTAGCCAAGGGGGGGGGGGTTCGGGGTTTAACCCCCCCCCCCCCCCATGAAGATCGAGTAATGACTGGATATCAGAAGAAAAAAGGAAAAATTATAGAAATTTGAAAAAAAAAAGTTCAATTAAAAATTGAAATTTAGGGGATATCAAGTAGTCTTTTCTTTAAAATAAACAAATTATAAGTTAGTTTCTAATTTTAACAGGAAAAAGTGCAACTTATAAATAAATGTTTTATTTCCCTTACAAACTGCATGCATATAACTACTATTGTATAAATTAAAACGCTCTCATTTAACTGGTTGCTCCACGCGTTGCAGACAAAATTTAACAAAAAAAAGAGAAGCAATTCACTTTTTTTATTTATTTATTTATTTATTTATTTATTTATTTATTTATTTTTTTTTTTGTTTACAATGATGTGAACTTGGATTATTAAATAAATTTTAAAAATCAAATTCAATTAAATGACACATACACTGATTCTATAAAAATAATATAAAAGTGGTAACATGAATTACTTGATTTAATTAAAATGATTTACTCAAAGTTTTATTTATTACGCACGTATTGAAAAGAAATTGAAAAATGGGGTAAACAAAAAAATATAATATGTTAAAAAAATTGCATCAGGCCATATATTTTATTTCCTAACATAATAGTATTTTTTCATGATTTTACCCTAAAAAAGGGGCGTGTCCTAAAAAAAATCGCGCCTGCGGCGGGCCATTTGGGGGCGTAGAATCTTTGTCTTGAGGACCCCCCCCCCCCCCCCCTTGGGCAAATCCTGGCTACGCCACTGTACTTCGGCTTTTGCTCATTTCAATTTGAGCAAAACTAGTTCTGTCAGGAGTTCGTTTCCGCGAACATTTTTCGCGGTTATTAGTTCTGCGCATCGCGTTTTGTTCATTTGACCAAAATCCGAAATGAGATTTTATTTTGGCTTTTGATCAAAATTTGAGCAAAACTAGTTCTGCGCATTTCTCAGAGATAAATTTATTTATTTTAATCAAATTATTCAAGTGGAGTGATTAAAAATTTTAAATCGTGATTAAAGCGTGAAAAGAACTAGAACTTCATTGCACGAATAATTTTTGTACGTGTGTATTTTAACTAAGAATTTGTATGAACTATTGTATTCTTTATAATCGGATTACCTAACCTGTAGTCTGTTTTCTGAATAAATATAATAAAATAAAAAAATAATAATAATAAAATAAAAAAAAAATAAAAAAAAAATTGATGAATTATGAGAGGCAAATTCCCAGCAAAAATGGGGCGAGAGAAAAAAATATATGTATATATAAAAAGTTCACCGCTCGCAGGTTATGAACGTGGATCTTTTTGATCAGTTGCCAGAGGCACTAAAACTTCTGTTTTTTTAGATGATTATTAAAAATTTAATAAATTTGTATGAATGTTAATTATTTAGTCACGTCTAATGCGTTCTTATTCCATATCTAACTACAATCTATATAATTTTGTAAGTTAAGTCACAAAACAATAATATATATATTCAATTTATTGTAACACTAAAATTAGTGCTGAAAATTCATTTTTACGTGATACAATCGATACAATGTCGCGTGGTAACAATTTAAAAACTTCGAACTGACGAATCTCATATTTGTCAGTCTTGTTTAAAATTCGAAATGGATGATGAGGTATCCTTTTTGTGTATAATATATATATATATATATATATATATATATATATATATATATATAATATATATATATATATATTATTTTTCAATTGTTTCTTCAAAAACACCATTCAATATGAGCTTAAGTTGAAATAATGATATAATCATAATCATTTTATTGCTCTTTGATTGTACAACAATATAAGCACGTCATAAACAATAATCACAAACAATTTGAAAGCACGCCAATAAAAAAAAAAAAAAAAAAACATAACAAATAATCCTGCATACAAAAAAATCAAAGCAGTATAAAAAATTATATTATGGTAACCTTCCCTGCAATTGAATCCAAATAATCACTCCAAAACATAAATGATTATAATAACAAGACAATTCTCCATTATAATGAACACTTATAGCAATATTAAAACATAATAAAATTGGAAATATTAACCTTTTAAGGTAACATTTATGCAAATATTATAAAAAAAAAATGGTCTTACACAATTTAAAATGATACAAAAAACTCAAGCAAAAAAAGACTATTATCATAAACACATCAAACCTACATAGTATTTAATATATAAATACAATCACATATAGTATACACTTTAATGTGATTCGGTGAAGTTATCATTTAGATAATCCATTGTATTATAATAACTTTTTTATTACTAGAAATTTTTCAACATTGCCGGGAAATTGCCTTGATCTACTTTAGATCTCAAAAACATTGGTAAGTGATTAAAAAAAGAAGCACATTTCGTGCGTGGATCAATATCAGCAAAGGAATGTTTATGTTTATCAATGCAAATATCATTTTTATTCCTCAAATTATAATTATGATTAATGCTGTTTTTTACAAATAGATCAGGCCGATTAGGGTGTTTACGAATAAATTTTATGCATTCATAGATGTACAGTGATGGAAGAGTTAAAATATCTAGACTAGGGAACAGAGACCTGCATGAATATTGACTGGGTTTAAAACATATTGTTCTAATAGCACGTTTTTGGAGTATGAAAGCTCTTTTTGAAAGAGGTGATGCACCCCAAAAAATGATACCATAAGACAATAACGATTGAAAATATGCATATTGCATAATACAAGGAACAAAGGGACTTCAGATCGATTATTGACCTCATTTTAAACAACAAAAAACAAGCTTTGTTGAGTTTAGAGCTAAGGGAATTAATATGTGCAGACCAATTTAAAGTATCCATCATTATTAGCCCAAGAAATTTTGTCTCCTGTACAACATTAATGCTCTTATGGTATAAAGTAGAGGAGAAAAACTCATTTCAATACCAGGACTGTGAAATTTGATAACTTTTGATTTCATAACATTCAAATTAAGGGTGTTTGTCTCACACCAATGCTCCATTTTATGTACTTCATTTTGAATTTGAGGTACAATAGAAAAATCATGCGGTTTAGCTAGAGGTATAGAATAAGAAGTATCATCAGCATATTTATCTAATTGCCCTAGTGTAAAAATGTTGAAAATATCATTTGTATCAACAATATATAGAAAACCTGCTAATATGGAACCTTGGGGGACTCCACTTGTTATGGGTCTATTTATAGATTGTACCCTACGAATACTAGTCTCATGATAATGCTTTATTTCAACAACTTGTGATCTACCCGTTAAATGTGAATGAAACCAATTTAGTACAGTTCCTCTAACACCATATGCTTCTAATTTCTTTAATAATTGTCCATGATTTATTGTGTCAACCGCTTTACTCATGTCATATGCTAAAGTAATACATTCTCTATTTGAATCAATTGAATCAATAATTTTCGTGATAATACTAAATAATGCCAGGTTTGTGGATTTACCCTTCTGGAAACAATATTGTCTGGGTGATATATAATATTGTGGTGTTGAAAAAAAAATTCTAATCTTGTTAACATTAGATATTCTAATATTTTAGATGTTGCTGGAAGCAAAGCAACACCCCTGTGATTATCAATAATTTCACTAGGTCCCTCTTTTTCTACAGTAATTGTCTTAGCTATTTTAAAAGCATCCGGAAAAATTAGGAAGTTTTATAACTGTCATATTTAGTTTTTCTATATAATTAATTGTATTACATACAACATTATAGCTATTTTGATCACGGCGAAAAATAAGATGATATATATTTATATATTTTGGACACACATTACATCTTATTTTTACGGAGCAGAGTTAAACATCGTCGATGCTAAATGCGATCGTTACAATTATACTATAATACTTTAATTAACGTACGTATATGCAGGACTGTACCATTGGTATATTTATAATATATAAGAACACGGTCAGAGATTTAAAATAAATAGTAAAATCCCATTATATAATTATAAAACACGTATACAGTATCAAAAATTAAAAACTACTCACAGTATTTACTTTAAACTTTAAACCTATTGACACAGTATAATATATATACATACAATGTTATACAATGCATCTATCCCCATCTATTGTAAGATAAATCTTTTTTTTTTTTTTTTTTTTTTTAATGGTAAAGAATGAGCTCATTAATATGAAAATAATGTTATGTTTTTTTTTTATAAAATAATATAACATGAAAATGCTAAATAAATTCGCGTATAAAGTAAATAATACATAATATTACTGTCTCGGTCTGTTGTATTATTAAAGCTACAGAAGTTTTATCATTGTTGTTTTAGTCAGCAGACTACATACTCTAATTTACAGTAAAGGTGAGGGGAATATTCTTAAATAAGTACAGTAGCTGAAGAGTGAACATAGGCGTATTATAATTAAAATAAAATACTTACTTAATATGATAAGCTCCATTTTTCAGGAAGAAATCAAATTTATTTTCGATTAAATTGTCTATGATTCTACCAAATAATACACCTGCTCTGTTTCTGGGCGATGTTGCGCGGTCTGCAGTCTTTTTTCGTCTCTCCACATCTCCATGATTATGACATTTATTTATGACAGTTATGGCAGTCTGTTGACATCGCAAACTCAAAAGTCAACCTTAATGCAAAAGCAAAAATACTGCAGTGGAAACTCCTCCCACTAAACAAATAAAAGCTAAACCAACTACCTAATTTTTCAAATTATGGCATTTTGATCATGTCAACTATAAAGATTATTTAATAAAAATGTGCCATAATAATATTCATAAATGATTTAATTAAAAAAAAATAATAATAAATTAAATTAAGGTATCAAGATTTTAAGAAACGATGTACTTACAATAATCTGATTATATTTTAAATAAAATTATGAATACCAGGTGTAAAATACATTATTATATGTTTTAATTTTCGGGAAAAAATGTAAACATTTTCAATTATCATAAATTTGAACTTAAAACGTGCACTTAATTCACTTTATTTAATTATTTATTTATTTATTTATTTATTTATTTATTATTTTTTTTTAAATAACAATATTTTTTTGAGTGTCCTGATTTTTTTTTTTTTTCGAAATGGTCACTTTGAAACCAAAATTCTAATTGAAATTATTGAAATGTTCAATCGTACTATAATTTTGTGCAATATTGTAGCGTTGAATGCTGTGATTGATTGATTCTTTGTTTCTATTTTGGGGCAATTGACATATTTTGGTCATGTATGCCGCCCCTCTTTTGAATGCTTGAAATGTGATGTTGTTTGTAACGTTATGGCATAGGAGCAGTAAACACGTCAACTAAAACGTACATTTGTCCCGATATTTTTAGTTTTGTGTTTCCAATTATGACATTTTGGTCATGTCAACTTTTTTTGGGGGCAGCTCCAGAATAAACCTATTATCGATTAAAAATTAATTCAGCTTGTAGAACGCCACTTGCCAGTTATATATAATATAGTATATACCTTCAAAGTTTTTCGATCGTTTCCTCGCCTATAATAATCAAATGATCGCAATAAATTATATTCTACAATGAGGAATTTGCATGCGTGAATCTGATTGGCTTAATCGAAAGAGGGGGCTGAGAAATACATGTGTGAATTTTATGCGAATTTTTTGAGCACTGCAAGTATGCTCAAATGCATATTTAAAAGATGCACTTTACCTGGAGGCGATGGCGCATCGCCAGTGACGTCATCGCTATGTCAGGTTCGGTTCACTATAGATATGCATACCTGTACGCACCTGCATAACAGGTAGCCAATCAAAAACAATCTAGCCAAAATTCAAAATTTCAAATGCCTAGCTTATGAGTTTTAAAACTTAAAAAATGCACATTATTCCATATACGCGTACTGTAAAAACACACTGGGAGATAAGTAATATTACAAACGTACCTTTCATCATATTTAAATAATAGAAATTGTTTCGCAAATAGTTTCATTTAATTGAAGAGAAGATGCAATCGATGCAATATCAAGTCCTGCCACCAACTTTTCTGTTTAAATTATTGGCGCGTCATGCATCAATCAGCCAATAAAAATGTGTAAATTTATCATACTGGACTCCTTCCGTATCTGCTGATTATCTATTGAATTATTTTATTAAACCTAAAACTGAGCCTCTTTTCTTATCTACGAAGATAGTAGGATGCCGTAGGATTCAATATTTAAATTTATTAAGACCCTTGAATCATAATTTATCAATGTCTTTTCAACCCCCTGTTTGCTGCTGCTGAAACCAGTAACGGAAGGATTGAAAAATAAATACAGTTTTAATTTCAACTTTTCCAACACGCCTATATGTGGTCGAGTGGAAAAGCACTCGCCTTCCATGCAAGAGGTGAAGGGTTCAAATCTCCCCCGGTTCAGTTTACATTTTTAGTAGCACGAAGAAGTTTATTTCATATTTTTAACTCAAACGGGGTAAAATAGTTTTGTTTATAATTTCTTATTAATTTTTCTATCATTGAATGAAACGCTTTTTTTTTTTTTTTTTTTTTTTTTTTTTTGTTTTTTTTTTGTTTTTTTTTTTTTGCAAAGTTTTTGTAAGTGCGTATTTATATGAAAAAGTGTGACTTATAATAGTATAACATGATTATATTGTAAGAAAAAATAAGATTATTTTACCCCGTACGTTTGAATTAATTCTTCGTGCTACTAAAAATGTAAAATGAACCAGAGGAGATTTGAACTTTTCACCTCTTGCATGGAAGGCAAGTGCTTTTCCCCAAAATACAAACCAATCAATCAATCAAGCTTTTCCACTCGACCACGTACAGGCGTTAGAGAAATGTTGAAATTAAAACTGTATTTATTTTTCAATCCTTCCGTTTCTGGTTTCAGCAGCAGCAAACAGGGGGTTGAAAAGACATTGATAAATTATGATTCAAGGGTCTTAATAAATTTAAATATTGAATCCTACGGCATCCTACTATCTTCGTAGATAAGAAAAGAGGCTCAGTTTTAGGTTTAATAAAATAATTCAATAGATAATCAGCAGATACGGAAGGAGTCCAGTATGATAAATTTACACATTTTTATTGGCTGATTGATGCATGACGCGCCAATAATTTAAACAGAAAAGTTGGTGGCAGGACTTGATATTGCATCGATTGCATCTTCTCTTCAATTAAATGAAACTATTTGCGAAACAATTTCTATTATTTAAATATGATGAAAGGTACGTTTGTAATATTACTTATCTCCCAGTGTGTTTTTACAGTACGCGTATATGGAATAATGTGCATTTTTTAAGTTTTAAAACTCATAAGCTAGGCATTTGAAATTTTGAATTTTGGCTAGATTGTTTTTGATTGGCTACCTGTTATGCAGGTGCGTACAGGTATGCATATCTATAGTGAACCGAACCTGACATAGCGATGACGTCACTGGCGATGCGCCATCGCCTCCAGGTAAAGTGCATCTTTTAAATATGCATTTGAGCATACTTGCAGTGCTCAAAAAATTCGCATAAAATTCACACATGTATTTCTCAGCCCCCTCTTTCGATTAAGCCAATCAGATTCACGCATACAAATTCCTCATTAGAATCCATATAGCGAATTAGGAAGGAAGGAGTAACGGTCGAGCTGTCTGGTGCACTTTATTTAATTTAACTCACTGTCAGCAGTAATAGTAGTAGTGGCACAAAATCTTTCCACTTTTATTTCTACTTATTGAAAATATTAATTACAAAAACATTTTCTACGACTCCCTCCCCTTCCTCCTCAGTTCCCATTGTTCCTATAGCTGCAATTTCTGTACTGTACACTATTTATATAGCTAGGAAAGCAAGCAAGAGACATGCTCACAGAATATATCGATAACTAGAAGAGTAATGATCGCCTGTCCTGACGTCATTCATTGTACTTCTCAGCTTTACAAGTTTATATTATGTTATTCGACTGCATCATGCATGCCATAATCACTTTTTGACTTTCAGTAGCAGTGGGGATTTATAGTTATATAGTGCTCAGAATACAAAATTAACATTCAATATCAGAAGGTATGAGCTTGAAATTTCTTATAGAAAGAATCAAGAGGTTCTCGTCTCTATTGCGTTCCCATGACAATGGACATGTCGTAAAATGCAGTCAGTGAATGAGCACGCTATTTACGCGAAACGTCCTTCTCTCTGTTTCCTAGGTTCTCCAAACTGCGTGTTACATGTATGCAGTGACTCGACGCGACTTCAGTCTGTAAATCTTTCTACGACGAGACTTAATAATATATAAAATATATATTTTTTAAAAATTATGATGGCATACATATTAATTTATTTTACTAATAATTAATGAATATAAGTTCTATTATTAAGGACGGGCAAAGGTTATGGTCCGATACAAGTCGTGTTTCAATATGAATTCCCTTTGCACGCAAAAAATTATATGTTTACTAATATTATAAATTATAATGTAACAAATAACGAAAAAAATTCATGATAGCGTTTATACCCGTGAGTAAATTTCTAGGCCTACAGTGTGATAAGAATTAAGTGCCTGCAAAGTGCCCGTCAAAAGGGCCGAGACAACGCAATGCTTTTATCGCATGGATAGGGGTGTTCTGCAGAGTTGCTGCACGTATACAATATATTACGTGTATACTCCCTTGCAGTAGTTCCCACGCAATGAAATCTCGAAATGTGGGTACACAAGACGAGTTATAATATACAATCCAAGTGCTTTGTACTGGAGCTATATCTGCTATATATACTATTAATATTATAGATGACATAAACTGTTGACGTACATGTTTTTCTCAGCAGCATCAACTGCAACTGAATATCGTATTTGCGAATCTAAAAATAGAAGATTAGCCTCTATTAGTGTATACAAGACTGAGTCAGTTTGCTCGTTCACTTGCTACTGCAGGCAAAGTAGCTCCAGCACCAGCTTGGAGAGCTCTAGATCACCTTCAGCTTACTGCACTAAAATGTAAAGGTTTTAATAATTTAATATTTAATTTTAATTAAATATGAAAAAAAAATATATATTACATTTTTTTTTAATCATTAGGTTCTCTACGATGAACCATGTTCGTTAGAACTGTAACCAACACACACAGATGCAAAGATCCAGATGTAAAGTCAAATGCACGAAAGAACAGAAAACTTAAAATTGTAAAACACAACAAACAAGCTCAAGCTCCTTTTTGTTTGACAGCCTAATGTGTGTGTTATTGTTATCGCTATCATAATTCATAATATATCTGAAATATGTTCTGCATATACTGTATATGTGACCATCAAGTAACTTTCAAGTATTTCATTTTGTTTATTTGAACCACTAGTTGTTCCGACGGGACCACAAAAAATGCCTATACACAGGCCTTATGGGTGACGTCATAAAAGACGTTTAGCATCAAGGTATAAGTGATAAGAGAAGGCAGTATCGAAGGCCCTTTATCAATCAACTTCACAGATACAATACACATCGTTACCGATACAATGTAAGCAAATAGGCATTTTTTGTGGTCCCGTCTGTACCCCAAAATGGATCACGTCAACTGTCTAAATAATAACATACATACACATCATAAAAACAACACTGCTTTCAAAATTGAATAAATAAACATTGAACTGTTGCATAAAATTATCAAGTGTATCCTTTTGTTAAGGAAGTTGGAGGCAAGTCAGTTTTCTGTGCAATAATAAAAAAAAATAAAAATACTGTAATAATTTGAACAAATTAAAAAAAAAAAAAAAAAAAACACCCTCCTAACTCAATTCTTGGATGATTAAATATATTTTATTACTACATTGGTGAGCAAATTATTATGAGTATATAGGAAGCGTCCAACAATTATATGGATTATGTTATATATACCAGTATCAATTCAATAGAAAACCATGTCCGGGTCCATGATACGAATTTAAACATTGACATACACATGGATACCTCCTTGATGCCTCGATACCTGGTAATGTGGCAGCCCACATGAAGACAAATGTTGGCAGGCAGGCATATGGGAGTGGCGATTGAGGAGACCTGAGAAGCTTATGAGATGATCAGATGGAGAGGGGAGACGGTCACACTGTACTATCCTGATAGCTATGCAATTTTTGTTCATCAACAAATACTCCTCCCCCTTTATAAGCAATAAAATTGCTAGCGCGCACGTCAACAATAGAGAAACACCACGAGATTTATATATATATATATATATATATATATATATATATATATATATATATATATATATGTGTGTGTGTGTGTATATATAATTATATTTATGACATTAAATATAGTGGTTTAATTAATGACATCCGAAGGATTGCCGCTTCGATTATATTATATATCTGCGAGTATTTTCTGACGATACAGAGTAATTCAGAAGTACAGACATTACAATTTATATTGATAAAGAGGATTTTAACTTTACTCAAATGAAGTTGATCGATTGATTTTACTTTATAAATCGTTTTCCACTCAATGCCCATCTCCCGTGTAACGTAATTACAGTATATTTAATACAATCTTTCACATAGTAACTTCTGATTTCTATGGAAGTTTTAATCAATCACAACTGAATTCTATAAATTAAAAAAATTAAAAAAAAAAAAAAAAAAAAAAAAAAAAAAAAAGCAGAAATGGATAGAAGGTGCAAAGTTATGCTACTCTGAATTTTTTAAGGTAGAGATAACGTACAGTACCCAATGTTAATAAAAATCTCATTCATGAAAATTATGAAAAATAAAAAATAAAATGTTCTCCTTTATATCCCTTTTTAGTAGGTAAAATATCAGATACACAAAAACGAGCTAGTTTTTGCGTTTTTAATTTTTAAAGTTGACTACTTTAACATGGAGAAATGGAACTTCCATGTTAAATTAGTCAACTTTAAAAATTAATAACTTGAAAACTAGCTTGTTTTTGTATACCTGATATTTTACCTACTGATAAGGTATGTAAAGGAGAAAATTTAGAATTTTTTTCATGATTTTCATGAATGGGATTTTTATTAACATTGGGCGCGTCATCTCTACCTTCAGGGGCATAGGTTAAAACCTGAACTTTAAATAACGTTTAGTAATATTTCCTGGCCTCTTAAAAATCTGCAAAAAATCAGTGTAGCATAACTTTGCACCCTCTATCTATTAATTTTTTGAGGATACTTTATTGTTTCAATTTTTCATGAGCATCGTTATTATAAAACTCCAACATCTTATGAACCAAAAACATAATGAGTAAAAACAGCTTATCCAGTTAAAAATCTAAACTTCTTTGGACTATTATAGTCACTGGACAATCATATTTATTTTATTGCTGAACACCTTTGTTAGTCCCGATAAAGGCCTCGCAACCCTCACGTGTGTCGCTAATCTCAAATAATAAGCATGCCTCGCAACCCTCACGTGTGTCGCTAATCTCAAATAATAAGCATATCACTAAGTTTTGTTGATTCAAAATTATATATACAGTAAATACATATTTATGTATCTTAAGACGAGACTGATTATTTATTTTAGTTTTATAAATTTTGTGTTTGTTTCGTTATTTGTTTTAGTATTTATATCTGTATCGTGCCAATTTATTGTCACTGTATTGTACCGTAAATGGTCAAATAAAAATAAAATAAATAAAATAATGTCCATCTCGCACTTTTGAAAATGAAGCAAAGTGTTTTTATTACTTCGATCTATTATAGACGTAAATAATCTAATTCTTTCATCATACATTATACACTATACTTTTCGGTTTGGATCGAAGTTCTGAGAAGGAATTTTCATTAAAAATGTTCTTAAAAAAACTAACAAACAACAACAAAAAAAAAAAAACGTTTCTTTTAACATAGGTTTAGATTGTACAATAGGAACACCGAAAAATCAGCTGACTTGACGAAGCAGAGATTCCTTGAATTTTCAACAACGTCATCAACTGGAGAGTGCAAGATTAAATCGACTGTATAATATTTATTCGTCTCTTTAGGTTATCTATTGCTGCTCCCTCCCGCGCTTGCCACCCTGAATTATCTGTATGCACACAAGAGCTGTTTTAAACAAACAGCATGCAAGATGACTCGCCTGCCTGTCACAGTAAACATCTGCCCAACGTTACAGCTAAACAGCTAATGCTATGAGGCCTGACGAACTTAATGATAATGAATGGAGATGTGGCCAAGCAAAGAAATTGGGACTGATAATATTATAATATATATAATGGCAGGGCAAGAAATGGGAAAGGGGGAGGGGGATGCAGGATAAAAAAGTGTATGAAGATAGTAAATATATTATACTCGTATAATATATTTTACGAAATCACTTCAGTTCAAGGCTGTAGGCTTAAACGCCCCTAATCTAAACCACTCGATTATTCTGCATGCGATATATGCCGATCATACGCAAAGTATTTAACTGTGAAATGAAAAGCAGAGCAATATAGTATTCGCCAGCTGGCCCAAGTAAGAGTTGTTTCACACGATACAGATAAATACTATTTTCATCTTGCAATTTCACATGGCAAAGTTTGCAAAAGTAGGCCTTATTATATAGTAAAATGAGAGGGGGGAAAATGTGCTAATGCGGTAAATAGTAAAATGAGGTTTGGGAGGGGAAAGGGAAGCTCAACTCACACACTTCATAGAGACAAATAGTAATATTATGTCCTAAAAGTAGGGATATCCTCTTGCATTTACTGTAGCACTCAAAAGTTGTAGTGCGTCGTCAGTAGGTCAACTAACTTCCTAAACTTTCATTTTTCCAGAGAAAACCCGCTACAGCTTCTTCAACTGACCACATATTTTACCTTGCACATCATTGATTAATTTCTTGGAACTTTAATCCATGGAAATTCAGCTTTTTTTAAGCTTTTCTTCCACAATAACTATATCAACAAAATCCATATTGTTAATAAATCAATATTGACTGTATCTGTGGTTATACTGTAATCTGTAATCTACCATAATCTGGCATAATTCTTAGAACAAAAAGTATAATATTTATGATTTAAAAATATGTTCTTCTTTACTAAGACACCTCTTTGGTGTCTGTTGTACACTACGGGATACCAACAGAGGGTACATGCCACCGGGCGCTCATAAAAGGTGTCGTCTATCGCCTTATTTACAATCATGGATCTAAATCTTCTGCCTAGACATAATTATGATGATGGCCTGCACTAAAATACTTTCAAGAATGGCATTATTCTTTGTATTAGAAAATTAGACTATGGCAAAAGTTCAGTGGAAAAGCACCTGTCTTTTCCCTTCCAAATAATAAAATATTACATCGACATCGGAACAATGCAATACCACGGAAACACCAAGTCCTCTCTTCTGTCGCTGCATCACAATTATGTTTAAAGAGGTCACCTGCGACTGTAATTTTAATGTGCGTTTTTTTATTCAGTGTATTTATTTACTTTTGTTTAATTTTTTCACCTTTAGTAATGGGATTGCTAATTTCACACAATAATTTATTCGTTGCAAGATAGTGGATGTTAAGATATTTGCTTTAGCATTTCCAATGATTCATATGGGAGGTATAGGCTATGGCTATACCTCCCATATGAATCATAGGATGAATAGGACATTTTTCTCCACATTAAAAAATAACTCATCATAGACACACAGGACACGGGTTTTAAATATGTGTGAAACAACTGAAACAAGACGCCATTAACAGATGTCGCTAGTGGTCACCAACAATCACTAAAATCAGTTAAATGTTAAAATTTTACAGGCAGGGCCCATGGCCCGGAGGTATTGCTTTATGTATGCCGTTATAACTGATATCCTTCCTATGTTTTAGAGACACTTTTGAAATAATTGAGCAATTAATACATACAGTATTTAGAGAGGAGCTAACAGCGACGCCAGGACAGTTAGCTTTGCTCAGTTACTCACCGCTGTCATTCTCAATGCGAGCAGCGTGTTGCAAATGTGAAAGAGTCGTATAGTACAATACCACTTGTCGATTTGTTGGTTGGGGCGCAATGTGGGCGTTGTCCGATCACCTCGTGACACCTTCGGTCGGCAGTATTGTCAGGTGATTGATGTCACCTTGCCCCGCAGACTACTGTTACCGATTTTGACGCACCAACATTTTTCCAACCCTCCGCTCTTTTCACTCACTTGACATATTCCATGAATCCTTCCACACTATTTCGAAAAAAAAACAAAAAAAAAACAAGAAAAAAATACTGTCAAAGAAAGACGAGCCCGACGCCTCAGCGGCAGTCGGAGTCGTGAGGCCGCGGCGGCGCGATCACTAAACTTGTTTACTACACTACTCTTCTGTAGGCCGCCGCACTGCTTCTTTTCTTTTTCAGGTTGCCCGAGCTGGCTAGCGATCTCCTTGCCACTGTCTCCCACCACTCGTTATTATTGTGCCTCATTCACATCACAGTTCCGCGACTCAACACAGTCACTGTCCGCTCTACATGTAAACAGAGTTCAGTTTTTCACGGGGTGGGGGGACATGCGGGCTGCGGGCTAGTTGGGGTGTGCATGCTGGCCAACAGCATAATACAGCATTACAACATAACTATTGGAGAGGGTGGATGGCTATAGCAGGCGGGCTGACTAGACGGCAACGGCGGCGGGCAGATGGGAAGCAGATGCCTGCAGGGCGGACGTGCAGTGTTGCCGGCGCACCATGAAAGCGGGTCACTCCCTCTCACTAGCTCACATACTCTCCGGGGCGGGCTCGCTCGGTGCCTGCTTGCTTCAGTGAAGACTGGCTGGAGCAGGGCTGTGAAGTCGGACCACGCACAGTTCCGCTTCCCTACTGCTGCTTTGCTGCGGGCGGCGCAAGGTGAAGGAAGCTGCTTTACGTTGCGCCGCAGGCCTCAGTGTCATTGAATGCAGCTTTCCGGCGCTTTCTGCTCCGGTACACCCGACACAAGCACCTCTACTCACGTAATGACTATCCCCCCACCCCCTTCCCAGCACCCCGCCACCCTCTTCCATGAGAAGCACAATGCGGGTGATAACATGGCGCATACTGTTGAAATGTCAGTTCAATCGCAACAGGTGTGCATGCTCTAACGTTCAACAATACGAGACGATTCTCTCAGCGAATGAAAATCCAGCGCGCGAACTGCGCGTGACGACATATTCTCTCATTTCCCTATCCTTTAATTAACTCAGCGGTACCTGGTTTTTATTTTTTTCCGGCATTTCTAAGGAAGGGCAAGAATAATAATTCCTAAGATGCACGGAAAAGATCACTTTATGTGACATAATAATATTCGAGATTTTGTGCATCAAGAAATTGAATGATAATACATTATTTATTTTTCTCCTATCAAACCTTACGTCTCTGGTCTCTGGGTCTCAGGGAGCGATATAAGAATTTAGAATGCGGCGCTGCTGCATTTAAAAGTTGAAGTTTTTCAATTTGGATATCTGCTAATTATTCTCAATACTTTTTTGCACGGCGAATTTAATTAGTTAAAATGCATAAAACATAAAACTTTGCATCCTGTAAGTTAGGCACGGGACAATTTTCTGCCGATGCCTCTGTACACTAGAGAGTATAAGAGACAACTTCCATAATCCGGTTAATAGTCAATTTTTCCTTTATTTTCAAGTGTAAAAATATTTTGGACATTGGAAAATAATGAAAAATTGCCACCATAATTACGGAACGTCATTTTCAATCAGGGTATTTCAATATGAGAAACTAACATACCGCTGAGAGCATCAGGAAATAACAGAGTTCCCCCCCCCCCATTATTTCTATATTTTCTATTATACTGTATATATTAGGTCTGTTCGCAAATGCATAATTGAATCAATAATCAGGTGAACCACCTGTACAGATAACATCATAACATGAGGAATATAACAAATTCAAAATATAGCCCGATTGTCTATTTACGAAGAGAGAGAGATATTCATGAAATATATTAATTAATGGGAGGTGTGGCGCAGTGCGCTTGACCGGGTCTCGTCAGATCACCGAAGTCAAGCAACGCAGCGCGTGGTTAGTAGTTGGATGGGTGACCATTTTCAACAAAAACCACGTTTCCCACCCAGGGGTAAATCGTTGCGCTTTTCCACTATGTGGTTCCCCTGGCTTTGGACCATTGCACTTCCGGTTCATTGACAAAAGCTGTAGCGTACATCCTGGCTGAGGTTTCCACGTTTCCCTCAGTCGCAGACAAATGCCGGGATGGATTTGCAAGGCCGTGGCCGCCCCCGTTCCGGAAGAGCCCGCGAAACGCTCAAGTTAGGGTTTCGGAAGGTTCAGGGTTTCAAAGTAGTATGTAATTAGTAAATATAAGTACCCAATAGGGTTTGATTAAGAATTTTAAAAAAAAAATTAATGATTGCACATACGATTATGCTTATTATTGAATGTAATTCATTTTTAAAAAGTTTATTTTATCAATGGACAATTTGCATGACATTTTTTTACTGCAGAAATGGATAGAGGGTGCAAAGTTATGCTACTCTGAATTTTTTCAGATTTTTTACAGACCGGGAACTATTTTTAAAAAATTATTGAAAGTCGATTTTATGACGTCACGAGGAGTCTGTCCTTAAGAAAAGGATAGGCGCTAAACGCCCGTGACGTCATATAAAACTTGACTTTCAATAATTTTTTAAAAATAGTTCCCGCTCTAAAAAAAATCTGAAAACATTCAGAGTAGTATAATTTGGTACCCTCTATCCATTTCTGCAATAAAAAAATGTCATGCAAATTGTCCATTGTCACATCGTCCCGAAAAGAACTGTCATCAGATTTTATTAGAAATAATTAGATAACGTTTTACGTTTAAAATGCTAATTTTGATAATATATTGTATTTATCAGGGCTTGGGTCCGCGAACGTTTTTTACTATTTATATATAATTATATTATTATATATTTAAAATGCTACTTTTTAAAATCTGCGTAAAAAAAATAATTAAGTTTTGTCATAACCAATGGCATTTATTGGCATTTATATTATTTATTAGTTTTTAATCTTGGTAATGAATGCTTGCAATGAGAATGTTCGTAAAGTCAAGCCTGTATTAATTTGAGGTATTGTGTGCACTTTTATTTTATAATATATTTAGATTCTGGCTCTTTCATAATCAAGACTATAACAGCAAATGTCAGCATAATGGACAAGCTCTGTGTAGTGAAGCACTGTAGCAGAAAGAATCATGCTCCAGAGAAGGTAATCGGGCGGGCGGCTAGTTACAGCTGGCAGTTCACGCGAATCAGTGCGTGGAGCTACGTCCGTCCGTATGCCAGCCAGCAGTATGAATGGCCTAACACTAAATTACTACTCACTCGCTGTCCTCTGCGAGATCTTCTACAATTTTATTATTTCATCGTTCACAGATTCTACGAAACTTAGGTCTGTTCGTAAATACACAATCAGAAAGAATTGATTTTTATTGTTGAACCTTATGTACATGAAACATAAGGATCATCAATAAAATCTGATTGTGTATTTATCTATTTACGAACAGAGCTTTGTAGAAATCATTGACGTGGATTTTCAGTTGTGACTGCTCAACGAAATTATAACTACGTTTTGTTTGTTTGTTTGTTTTTGTTTTACAAGGATACACCCCTAAGAGCTCGCGGCAGGGTAATGGGTAGGGAGGAGGTAGGGATGGATGGTGGCCACTGGCCACGGCCTGTTACGCGTCCCAGCATTCACTGAGGCGAGACTGATGAGGGAACCTTGAAAAACCTCAATCAGGACGGACACCTCTATACTTTTTATCAATGGACCACAGCGAAGTACAAAGCTTGGGGAACCATACACAAGCGCATCACTGCACCGGGTTGGAAGCGAGACGAATTTACCCCAGGGAGGGAGCAACGTAATTCTTACTCGAAACGTGTACCCATCCAAGTACTAACCACGCTCGACGTAGCTTAACTTCGGTCATCTAACGAGAACCGGTCAATGCACTGCGCCATGCTCAACCAACGTTTACATGACGGTGTTTAATGCGGATTAATTAAATACACCTCATAAGGAGAAAATTATTCGAGTTTCCTTTGCATGAATCGATTTTATTATTATTATTATCATTAATGGTTTTTGTTTGTTCTTACTTAGAAGTATAATAATCCAGTATTAGCGTATATTATAGCAGTCATGTCCCTAGCATGATCTAAAAATTTATTCATGTAAACAGTTTTTTCGACAATGCTTATAAAATGGAGAGTATTAATCATAAATTTTAAAAAGATATAAAATATATTTTATAGAATGGAAGGGGAAAAAAATTGCACGGTGTACCAATTTGCAATAAACTCAATAAAATTTTGTTTAAATCTACACAATCTATATCTTACAGAATCTACAATATATTATATATATACCTGGGTGTAAAGTGAGTGTGAAGGATATCGCATTGAAAATGAAACCTTACAATTTATAAGTCGTGGCAGAGCATTAGTAAGTAATAGTGACGTAAGGCTAGCTGTCTGTCCTGCAGAGCGAGAATGTTGAGCTAGTGCAAAAGGGAGAGAGGATTTATTGAGATTATCCCCAGGTGACACATGCGAAGACATAAACTGCTGGCCTTCTTGGGATGCTGTCATTGCGCAAAAGTGACGGGAATCGCAAGCCACCCTCCTACCCGTTCACCGAACGAGCGCGAAATGGTGAGCAAGAGCCGAAGAGCCTGCTGATTAGAAGCCAGCCAGCTGCGACAGTCGGCTTAATAACTCCCCCTTCTGCAGCTGTCTTCTCTCCACCAACCCACTGTAATAAAACATCAAACACTGAAACGCGTGTACCATGGAACCTTGGACTTAACCAGGGAAGAAGGTTTATAAGGCTAATTTTGAACATTCAATCCATGGGAATCCTTTTTGTTTGTTTGTTTGTTTGTTTGTTTGTTTGTTTGTTTGTTTGTTTGTTTGTTTGTTTGTTTGTTTGTTTGTTCTATTTAGCAGACACAGACCGCGCGAGGTCCTGTTATTCTGCAAATACGATCTAATCAAAAGTTCCTAAACAAAAACTTCAAAACTCTTTTTGATCATGAATAACCGCAATAAATCAAAACTAACTAAAATTACAAAAACATCACTGCAATTAAAAGTAACAAATTATTATAATTTTTTATATAATTTTACATATCAAGACTAGTCGCAGACAGAATCGCATGATTTCGCAGCGTATTATAAAAGAAAAATAAGAAACTAAGCGACCAGGTATGCGCGCGCACAAAGCTTCGCATGGTATCGTATGGTATGACATCGTAAGTTTCTCATTTAGAACCGGTTCTAAATTTTTATCATACGAAGTCATACGATACGAAATCATACGATGCGATGCTGTCTGCGAGCAGCCTTATAATACGTAAAAAGTTAAAACAATAACTGTATAATCACTTGGTACAACAATAGACTAATTGGTAAGCATCCACTTGCCGATTTGTTCGCCATCGATGTTCGTTTGTTGATTTTGTACAATCACCTGCGCATATTTTTCCGCTCCGAAACTTCGGACTTGTCCGATCAGAATACAATTACCGTGAATTTTTTCGGATAATTCCAAATTCCAATCTTTCTCATCAATTTTCATGTGTTGCTTTTGCTTTGAGAGGTCATTAACGTTGTATTGTGTCATTCTTATAAAGTAAGCCTATTTTCGGTTTTATAATTTGGATATGTAGTAATGATTTTTAAATATACAGATAAATGATGTATTTTGTTTTAACTCTCCTCACGACAAAATTTAAGTTAACAACCTGAAATTGTTGTATCGTAAATCCGTAATAATTTTTTTCAGGCTACCGAAGTTTTTTATATATATATATATATATATATATATATATATATATATATATATATAGCAGTGACTGACTACTGACTGTATGCTAACAATTTAAATTTCATAGACACACTCCTTGATATTATTTATAACGCAAAATATAACAAAATATTAATCCAATGTGTATTATATATGAATAAATAATTTTATAAAGTTATATTACTATACTATAATTTTATGGAACTATTGAGTATAGTCAAAATATCGGAATAAAAATTATTTTATTTTTCTAATTGATGATGAATTCTAATTATATTTTGTATATTTTGACCTGAGTTATGTAGTTCTCTTTTTATATATTATTATGCCTTTCATGTCTAATTTATTTTCTGATATCACCCGGTAACGTAATTAAGATATTTTTTTCCAATGAACGTTCACAAAGTCTCAATGCTTTTTTAAAAAGTGTAAATGTTGTTACCCTTGGCTCATCTGTTTGTTGCCCTTCAATGGAAATGTTGTAAAAATTTTAAACCTTTGGGTAAAAAGTACAACTTAAATCATAATATATATTATAGAGTACCTGAACTAATAACATGTCACCGTGCGCAGATCGCGCGCTCTACATTTCGGATATTTCTACATTTTCACTGGCCGAGCGAATCCTGGAGTCGTTGTTGTAGCCTTCACTTTTTATTTAAAGGGATACAGGCCTCAAATTACAAATTAGACAGACATTAAGTGTTGCTCGAGTTTATAATAAACATTCGTATTATTTTTACCTGCGCGCGGTGCGTCTGTGCGAAGTCGCGCTACAAAGAAAGTCCTTGCTGACGTCACAACTCACAGCTAGCACCGATTAGCATTGAGTTGTGACGTCATCAAGGACTTCATGACGTCATCAAGGACTAAATTTCTTACTATGAACTGCGACTTCGCACGGATGCATCACGCGTGGAAAAAAATGATGCGAATGTTGATTATATACTCTAAACCCACTTGGTGACTATCTAATTTGTAATTTGAGGCCTGTATGCCTTTAAGAGAAAAACCAACAAACAAACAAAAAAAAAAAAAAAAAATACAAATCACCATCTGACTCGTAAAATTAATTAATTTATTTATTTACCCTATTTATTTTTTGCTTTAACTGAAGCCTAGTATAGGGTACTGGCCACAATTAAGTGACTAAATTTAACTTCCCGGCTCTTTGTAGACCCTACTTTTGTGGGTACTTTCCAAACCGGGGTGGGTGGACATGGCCTAAGCAATCCATCCCAGCATTCGCCTGGTTGTAACTGAGGAAACCATGGAAACCTCAGTCAGAATGGTCGGCAATTGATGGAGGATGCCATCAATCACCTCCCGGATGCACGAGTGGGTGTTCTTTAGCAACCGCCACTTGTGAAAAGTTTGGCGGTGCATGGCTGGGATCGAACTCAAGACCATCCGATTACGAATCAGAGGCGTATACCACTGCGTCAAGTGCCCGGTAAAATTTATGACAACCTTACATAATCTTTAAAAAAAAAACGGTGGTTAAAAAAATAGAAATTAATACTACAAATTTAATATGTAATATGTATTTACGCCATATGAAAATTACTGAGAAAGATGTGAAGGATTGAAATGTATGTACCACTACTACTGCATTACTTATTTAGAAGGAATTTTAACTGCATGTCTAGTTAAGGGCATTGGGTGTAGCACCGGTAGTTGGCAACACTGACGTATCTTCACCATGTTAATTTTTGGTCATTGCTCCTCGGAGTAATTTTTATGCTAGAGCCAAGCTGATTGCTGTAGTATCAAGATAATTAGTAGCCCAAGTGCAAAATTTGGCTAAATAAAGCCTGATTTAAAGAAAAGTATTTGTTAGTAATTTTTTAAATTTACATGCTTTTTTCTAAAATAAAAAAAAAATACTTTTCTTTAAATCAGGCTTTAAATAGCCAAATTGTGCACTTGGGCTACTAATTATCTTGATACTACAGCAATCAGCTTGGCTCTAGCATAAAAATTACTCCGAGGAGCAATGATCAAAAATTGAAGATACGTCAGTGTTGCCAACTACCGGTGCTACACCCAATGCCCTTAAAATTGCAATGTTGTGATCATTGCTGGAAATAGTGTAAACGAACAGGCTCAGTCTCCAAGGCCGATTGACTAATTTTTTTTTTAATTTTCAATATTTTCTCCCACAATCTCAGGGGGAAAAAAAAAACTCACATACCTACATAATCAGTAATCACTCCTTAACTCTCCAGGTATTATCGTTTTAATATATAAAATAAACCTGCGAATAGCGCGAGAATTATGTACACTTAAATTTGTTACATTCTGTTCATAAGTGACTGCTGCATCATTGTCATATCAGGATGGTGATTATTGATCATGTGGATAATACAATGTTACAGTTGAATCATAATGAGATATTAGAATGTGAAAATTTAGTGGCTTAATCGAAAGAAGGGGTAAAAATATGGTACTGTGAATTTTTTTACCCCTCCTTTCGATTAAGCCTCTAAAATTTTCACATTCTAATATCTCATTGTACACTTTTATTTTATGTATTTTATCTTGTTTGTTGCGTTTATTGTTATAGAGAGATAGACATGCTTATTACATGTATCTGACATGCGTATATTATATATATATATATATATATATATATATATATATATATATATATATAGGGAAGGAGGTGTTTGGAGTTTGTCATGAGAAATCTTAAGGGTACCAGTAGGGTAGTTAAAGATAATGCGTACAGAGCTCTGGTGAGACCAGTGCTTGAGTATGGTTGCTGTGTTTGGGACCCATATAGATGTGTGGGGGTGAAGGAGTTGGAGAAGGTTCAGCGGAGAGCAGCTAGAAGGGTTACAGGTCGTGTGGGAAGGTTCCAGTTTGTGGGTGATGGTGCTGATGTTAGAAAGGAGTATGTTAGTGTGTCTGCTTTAATTGAGAATTTGGGGTGGGAGTCGTTGGAGTTAAGAAGAAAAAATTGTAGACTTGGTGTTATGTATAAGATAACAAGAAATTGTGAGGGTTGGGAAGAGTTGAGTGGTCGTGTGATGAGAGCAGGTTATATTGGAAGAAATGATCATGGATGGAAGTTGGAGTATGTTAGATGTAGAAGTGATGTGGGAAAGTTTTCTTTTTTAAACAGGACGGTGAGGGAGTGGAATGCGTTGACAGCAGATGTTGCTGAGGCGGAGAGTTTTGATATGTTTAAGAAATCTCTGAGAGTTGGTGAACATTCGCGGGCCACCGTGGCATTGCCACATTTGCCGCGTTAATATTATTATTATTATTATTATTATATATATATATATATATATATATATATATATATATATATATATATATTATTGTGTACAATCGAAAAGCAATAAAATGATTATAAATTATTTTCAATTGGTTTTCTCTATTATATACTAGTTCCTCAAGGCGTACAAGAAAAGGGGGAAGAATCAAGGTTTAATTTCACTAGGGTTGTAGGGTAGTCTTAGTAGATGGTAAATCGCTCTGAAAATTATAGCAAACCTTCCTTACACTATAACATAAAATTTAAATATTCAGTAAAAAAATGGAGCAATAATCGGTCTAGTTTTTTTTTTAGATATTATGCATACAGGATATGAATAATGAGAATATCATTGGAAATCTGGCGGCTATTAGTCAAATCAAGTTGAATCAGCATCCTTTTCAAATAAAAAATTAATACTGTACCTCAAAAACTGGACTGAATAATTTTTTTTTGTTTTTTACTTCAGAAAGTGAAGTCATTTTTTTTTTTCTTAATGTTTTGATCTAAATTTTATATATATATATATATTTTTTGCCAATAAAAAATAATTAGAGACAATAATCCTTAAGCACAAAAACAATCTCCTTGTCTACCTTAGCAACTGTTACTGTGAAAAAAAAAAGTGTAGGCATATTATAACAAACTATATGACGGTTGTTTATCATACAGAAATTATCAGAATTTTATAAGAAAACAATTTTATCTTGTGCTCCTGTTGCACTGCTCCTTGGAAAACAATGTTTACTGAATCATGAAGCAAGATGTCAGTTAATGTCAGCAGAGAGCTTTTTAACCAAAGCTCTCTGATGTCAGTCACACAACACAGAAGTGTAGGTACACTATCTGGCTACCTGTACTACACTTCTTTAAAAAAATTACAACTTGGATATCAGACTACAGGAGCACACTTTTTAGAGTTTATGATGAACAAACATACGTACTACTGTACCAGCATGGGTCAAAAAAAAAAAATGTTTACATTGCAATAGAAAAGCGCAGATTAATGTAGGGACATAGGGGTTAATTTTCAGGGTTAGAAAGACAGCCAGAATAGGGAGAAACATGGTAAGTGTGTAAATGGATTGACCTTCCTCTAACCATCCGCCTTTTGACAACTCTCTCTCTCTCTCTCTCTCTCTCTCTCTCTCTCTCTCTCTCTCTCTCTCTCTCTCTCTCTCTCAATTTCCTGGCTACCCCACTGGTTTATTGATAAAGCTACTGGACTTAGGCTTTGTCTAAATAACTGCACTAAAGGAAGACCACGTCTGATACAGATATACCTTAAAGCAATATTATTGTTGCTAAAACTTGCAAATACAAAATAAAGGATCTGATTTCCTCACCTTACTTAAACCAAAACTTGAATTTACTTAACAAGGCTAGGTCTCAATTCATTTATTATTCTCTAGCCTCCAAAGTTAAACTCCAAAAAAAAAAATTACGCAACGATGGTAGAGTTCTTTGTTAATTTGAGGTTTATTTATTTAATTCATTCATTTCTTTATATTATTGTATAATACACTAAGCGATGTACCGGCATACAATGTACAGTAGGTATGTTGTACTTTTAGTGACATCTTAGCATGATATACCGGTACCAAAACTCACGACTGAAAAATATTTAAGAACGAATTATAAACAATCTTGCTGTAGGTCAGTGCTACGCATTTCCACAATGTCATACACTCGGTATAAATACAATACTATGTACATATCATACTGGGACACTAGAGTGTTACTGTGCAATTTGAAACCAAACTCCAAAATTTAAGATGGTTAAGAGATGAGACACCTGAGTGTATAAAAACCATGTTTATAATATATCTTCCGTAATTGGGCTATCTTAACAATAGTCTGTCCTGGATATATACATAAAATATATGTGTACAGTATATATTTATTTTTTAATGTATATAATTATATATCCAGGACAGACTATTGTTAATATACCTCATTACGGAAGATACAATATTTGCATGGTTTATACAAGTGGGCATTGCAGACACAGACCGAGGTCCAGAACGCTTCCTCCCTCCCGACTCGAATTAAACGACAGCAGCAGTAATGAGTCACATCTTTATCATACTGTAATATATTTATTGTAGAGGCTTAGATGTTTTAATTACTATCAGAACCAAAAAGGTGT
Organism: Siphlonurus alternatus; assembly: GCA_949825025.1. Classification (NCBI taxonomy): domain Eukaryota; kingdom Metazoa; phylum Arthropoda; class Insecta; order Ephemeroptera; family Siphlonuridae; genus Siphlonurus; species Siphlonurus alternatus. The sequence goes on from OX463788.1 coordinate 9,764,675, forward strand.
GCCCCTGAATAGCATACAAGTTCCATAAGGAGAGGGGCACACCTTTTTGGTTCCGATAGTAGCTGCCAGTATGTTAAAGATGATTTTTTTTTTTTTTTGCTCTAGTGGAAGTTAAATGCAGCAAACTTTTTAGTGCTTGCGCACCAATCCAGTCCACCTGTTTTGAGACGCTCGTGATCATACGATCAATGACGCTACCATAGGTGCAAAGGTAAAGCCTTGGCGTTTACTTGTTAGTAAAATCCATGCATTACTGAATGGTGATTGACAGCTCATTAAATAAAAAATTTCCTTCCTTTTATTTAGAATGAAATATGCCGCAACAGAGACGTACAGTATGATAAAATATACAGTCTAACAGATCTTAGATTACCTGTAGACTCTATGGCACCTAGCTTAGAGGCAGTCTAGTGGTATGTCTGATGGGATAAAGCAAAAGACGATCGCTGCGCGCAGTCGAATCTACACATAAACAAAGATCTGTAATACTTTACATTAATAATAATAATAATATTAACGCGGCAAATGTGGCAATGCCACGGTGGCTCGCGAATGGTAACCAACTCTCAAAAAAAATTTAAACAAATCACAACTCTGTACTGTATACGTTATGTGTTAAGTCATTATGTTCATGATACTGTACTGATATAGATCATGAGTGACAAAAATATAATAATAAATAATATATGTATGTAGAAGGTAAGCACCACTCAATTTGTTTTTTCTACAGCTTGCCGCAGAAATTTTTGAGTACTGTATGTAAAAGCACCTTATGAGTATGTATTCAGTATGTATGTATAGTATGCATATTATTATATATGCTTGCATCTTCGAGCAATATGCATACATATATGCATACAGTATGTATACGCATACATACAGTCACGGGGGGAGAAATGGTGAAGGCTGGAGTACCTTTTTTCTATGTTATATTTTGATCATAAGATTCACAAGCATGCATAATTTATTTGTTTACCACCATGCACTGGTATGTATGCATACATATCATATTATAGTTGACCATACCATATGCATACAGTAGCAACAAAAGATGTAATGTAGCTCCATTCATTAATCTCTGTATTACTCACCGGTAGATACAGTCTTGAGGACGACAGGATTGCCGTTCCTGCAGCAGTGGTGCAGCCAAGCCACCACGTCGCGTTGAGTGTATCCTGCCACCTTCTGTCCCTGAATTTCAAGAACCACGTCCCCTTCTTCTAGGCGACCACTGGCATAGTTCACCTTATTCTGAGTTATATCACCAACGTATGCAAATTCACCATTGTCAGAGCCACCTTCGATAGAGAAATTTAAAGTGCCGTCTGTAGCAGTGCTGAGAACTGTCTCACGAACGCCTTGCCGCCAATGCGGCAAAGCGTCTGGGGAACCTACTGGAGACTTAGAGTTGTTTGGAGTATTGGGCCTCTTTTGGCCAGGTTTCAGCATTATGACATAGTTTTGCACACAAAGTTTGTTTTTTTACAAACATATATACCTGATTTAATGATTCATTTGATTGGAATTTTAAGATAAACATTGACGATTTCGAGCTACAGAACATTAGAGGCCATGTTGATTGTATTTGAAGTCCGTTTACGTTCCTATTGGCCAGGTGTCAGGTAGCTTCCATTTTTCGACGTAGCTTCTCCATTCTTTATCACTCATTCCACAAATCAAAACACCAAACAATCATTCATCTGAACGAACGAGAGCATATTTACCTCCCTTCAATCACACAATGTTACACAAATTCCACGTTTTGCAGTTTTGCACCTGCATCACTTTTCAAAGCGGCAAGCGGCAGCCCCATTTACTGACAGTTGGCGGCGCATGCGCAAAAGTCGCAAAACTGTTATTCATCCGTGTGCTGTGGCTATGGAGGGGGGGGGGGGGGGGGAAGCGGTCAACAGCTCCTCGAGCTTCGCGGAGCTTCGGGCCGTTCGGGCTTCGGGAGCTTGCGGAGCTTGGAGCTTGCGCATAGCATAAAAGGTGGGGATTTTTTAAGCGTAGCGATGAGCACCGCCGCCACCGGCCACGGCAACGGCTGCCACCGATCGAGGGCTGCATGTCGAGGGCACCGAGCTTTGGCGCACTGCCCACTGTTAAATATTTTTGCTAGTATTATTGCTTTTCTTAATAATTAACACCATGAAGTATGATTAACACTATATATTTGACTATCGCTCATGCGCGCCGCTCATGCGGAAACGTTCCCTCGATCTGAGGGTGCAAAAAAACCCTCTGGGGAACACAGGGGTGGTCTAATATTTTTTTTGGCATCACCACTGTTTTCAGTGATTTTTTTTCGACCTAGAATCAGCGTTTAAAACTTTGAATTTGGTGATCCGATGTTGGAAACTTGCACTCGAAAGGGTGAAAACCCCCTCTGGAGGACACAGGGGTGGTTTAATATTTTTTTTGACATCACCACTGTTCTCAGTGATTTTTTTTCAACCCAGAATCAGCATTTAAACCTTTGAATTTGGTGATGTTGGAAACTTGCCCTTGGATGAAGGGTGAAAACCCCTTCTGGGGAACATGGGGGTGGTTTAATAATTTTTTTGACGTCACCACTGTTCCAACCAACACCATTGAATACCTCTGGATACTAATATTTAATACGAGATTATTTTTTTAATTTAACAGGTTAACCCGGGCTCGTTAGGGAGCCTTCACTTTGCATCCCCTTTATAGGTTGGAAAAATTATTGGATCGAAATTTAATCAGCACTACCAAATTTTTTTTGTTTTGAGTCAGAATCCAAAATTTCAAGTTTCTATAAGGAAATTTAATTTTTTTATTAAAAATCAAAAATGTCACATCTATAATGGACCCCTCTGTATAAGCTCTGAATGGACAACATACATGAACAAATTTTATTGTAGAAATGAATAGAGGGTATCAAATTATGCTAATCTGAATTTTTTTCAGATTTTTTTGAGACACAGAACTATTTTTAAATAAATATTGAAAGTGCGGCCACGGCCCCTGGAGGCGTCAATAGGCGTCCATGCAGTCTCTATTCTTTTCATTAAGGATTCTGGGGTGCCAACTGAAATCACAGGACTTTCAATAGTTATTTAAAAATAGTTCCGTGTCTCAAAAAAATCTGAAAAAATTCAGAGTAGCATAATTTGGTACCCTCTATTCATTTCTGCAAAAAAAAAAATCATGTATGTTGTCCAATTTCCATATGGCAATTTGCTGGGCCAATTTTTTTAACCCTGTTAGGGTTTATAGTAAGTGGAGGCGGTGGAATCAGTCAAACTGCCTGCTGCATGCATGGCCAATCAGAGCTCCATACAAATATTTACTGCATGGGCCTGAGTCGAAAACAAAAGCTTTTGGTTTAAACCTTTAAAAATGCAGTTATTTGTATATAATATCGAATAATAAATCAAAATAGCAACAACCTAATAAATCCAATAAATATTCCATATTACATGCAAAAGTACCAAATATATGGCACTAAATGAGACTGCCAGTTTCAAATCCAGCTCTTTGACTTTCTGTTAAAATCTACCTTTCCGGTGTTGTGATAATTATTAAGGAATATAGGATAAATAAATATACATCGAAAATTCAAAATGCCGGCCGGTTTTTAGCTGATGCTCTCAAATATAATATATTATATGTTAGAAAAATATATTTGCAAGCGAGGTATCATATGGATGAATAAAAAAGTAATAACAATTACCTTAAAAAACTGGGCTGTCACCCTCGCTGATAGTTCACACTCCACACAATGCACTTAAAATCAGATGTAACTTTAAATGTTAAACTTTAACACAAATTTAAAGTTACATCTGATGATGACAACGGAATGTTGTTGAAAGTCTAATGTGTTTTTATATCTTAATTAACTGTGCACGTTTCAACTGTGTGTGTGTGTGATTTTAAGTGCATTGTGTGGAGTGTGAACTATCAGCGAGGGTGACAGACCAGTTTTTTAAGGTAATTGTTATTGTTTTTTTTTATTCATCCATAAAATATTATATAATATACTAGATCCTGAAAACAAATAATGGGGAATTCTCTTACAACTCAAATTTTAATTTAACTACTATATTATGATAGGGTACATATTAACAATAAATTTGACTTAAGTTTCAACTTTTTAAACTCAAATTTGGGGACTCTGAAGGGATTATTAGAATAGGGGCAAAGTATGCAACCCGCGCGCAAACCTGAAAATTGTGACGTAGAAACTCCCTAGTTAACACACAACAACTGCCTGATATCATAATTTGAGCGTCAAGTAGTGATTGGCTATAAATGTTAGTAACACGATTAAAATCAGCGGGTTTTTCTACCCTAGTATCAATAGTTTTGTCTTCAATATCAGTTTATTTTAAGTGATAATCGAAAATATAAATTTATTGCAGGAAAATTTCGCCTGCTAGGCAGTTTCTACGTCACGTTTTGGCGCTAAATTCAAAAGAAGGAAGATTTTTAAAAAATTCCCTCGTCTTCAATTTTGAAGATTGAAACTTTTTTGTTTTGGGACATTTAATTTCAAGGCATAGAGCATCTGAAAAAAAATTAAAATAAATGTAGGAGAATTCCCCATTACATATATTATTCATTGAGTTGTTGCTACTTTTATTTATATATGTAAACATTTATTTTTCAAAGTATATTATATTTTGTATATACTGAACATTTTACTTGAAAAATAGTCAGAGTGATATTTTGGTTCCATACAATATACTAATGCAGTTTTTAACATTATTATTTTTTTATTATTATTCAATCATATATCACTGAAATAAATTTTTATGTATAATAAAGGAATGACATATAGTATATGTGTGAAAAAACTCGGTGATGGTCAATAAAAATCAAAAAAATATATATATAAATTCATTTTTAAAGCCCGAGCGGTGAGGTATAGGCACACATACTGTATAGTATTCACATTTAATGCACAGATAAATTTTTTGTCTTTATTTATCTAATATGGGATAAATGCAAACACTGCATGAAGGTTGCCTACTTGACCGCTCGCCAATGCATGATATTAGTACACTCAATTAAGCCAGAACACAGACATTATCCAACATTGTTTGCACCAGCACATTCATACTACATATTTAAATAAATACAACATATATTATGTCTCTGTTGCTGTCTATGATCATGTATATTATGCTGGAGTACAAAAATAAGCACATAAATGTAGAAAATAGTACATTTACACACACTCACACAAATATGTAATTGCAGTAATAAAAATATATATATAATATACATACTTCTATTGCGTGGAATTGAAAACATAATCAGTGTAAGGGCCGTCTGCGCCAGAAATTATTTGAAATTAGACGAATATTGATTTTCTTCTAATTTGGTATGAACGAATTTAATACTCACTAAACTCCTGTTAATGGAAAAAAATTATTATTATTATTATTATTTTTTTTTAAAGTTAATTAAATATCTTATGTATCCCAGGAAAACTGCAACGGAAAAATTGTAATCTTCTTCAATTGCAGGTGACCTTATGCCGTTTTTTTATTGTTGCAAGAAGAAAATAAAAATCAAGTGTCATAATAATTACACATTAATAAATTTGCATATCTAAAATTAGCATTTTTGGGATTTTTTTAAAATTTGTCACAATTATTTTTTACTTGAACCAAGATGATCGAGTATTTAATTTGTACTTTACAAAAGTAAAAAAATAAAAACTACAGCCGCAAAATTTTCATCAAGAACTTTAAATTTGTGATTATTAATGCTATTATTAATATGCTGCTATTTTATAGTAGAATGGAAAAGAAATTTAAATTGCTCTGTGTGCAATCATATATATACTGTATTACCTACTGACCACCTGGAATTAAAGAATAAAATTTATATTATTATTATTTTTTTAAATGGGAAATATTTTACAGCATATAACTCGTCAATTTAACTTATTTTTATACACCAATATTTTCATTATTTCTCATTAACAGGGGTGAGAATATTCATGCCAAAATAGAAAAAAACAAATAAACAAAAAAAAAGTCAAAATTCAAGTTGCTGCACCTAGCGGGTATATATGCCTGCAACTTGAGTATGTATGTATACTCAAGTTGCAGTACGTATATATATATATATATATATATATATATATATATATATATATATATATATATATATATATATATATATATATATTAAATTTAAAACAAATTAAATACAAAATAATCTCTAATTAGTTTTGTTTAGGTATTTGTGACCTGAAAAATACCTGTAAAACAAGGTACTTGCAAGCCTTGTTAAATAACTGATGGTGTAAAAATATATTATAAAATGTACAAAAATCATTGGCTATTGTGTATTCATAGAATTTTAAAATTAAATATATGGGTAATTCTGTACATTATTGACCAATCATGGTTGCACCACTGTCATCGGTTGTCTGTGATTTTCTTTTAATTTTTTTTTTTTTTTAAGGAATAGCATTTTTGAGTATAAGCTCTAAGTAAAAAAAAAAAAACTTGACATCCGATGAACACTCTTCTGAGCTGCAGCAGAGTGCGAAGTCTTATGGACATTTAACATAGGAAAATTATATCCACTACAACTTCTATAAAAAAAATTATGGCGTTTTTAAATTTGGCACGATGATGGTACTTTATAGTGGTCATGAATTAATTGGCTATCTTAGGTTTTGTGGGTTAAATTTATAAATTCATTCAAAAATTGAACCAGACATTTTTCGTTAAAAAAAATATATTTATAAATAAAAATAAAAATCTCGATGTGGTAAAACTAAAATTATTTTTTCTAAAATATATTCTGAAAGTTTGGTTCAATTACTATGACATATGTGAAAATGAAAATAGTTATTTTTTTCATTAATTTTTATATGTAATTGCAAAACATGCTTATAACGTAAATATTGAAGAAATGGTGCCCACTATGCTTATGAATTTCCATGAAATATTTTATTTTTGCGCAGAAAAAACAAAAAAAAATCATTGAAATTCATAAGCATAGTGGGTACAACAACTTCTTCAATATTTACGTTATAAGCATGTTTTGTAATTACATTTAAAAATAAATTAAAAAAAATAACTATTTTGATTTTCACGTGTCATAGTAATTGAACTAAATTTTCAGAATATATTATTTAAGTAAAAATTATTTTAGTTTTACCATATATATTGAGATTTTTGGAACGGAAGTTGATTTTTTTAATGAAAAATGTCTGCATGGTTTGGAACGAATAAATTTTTTCCATGAAAACTAGATAGAATAGAACAGAATTTTATTTCAACCTTTTGATTACAGTTTGATAGCGAATTCATGACCACAATCAAAGAATTAAGATTTCCAATATATTCTCTTCCACTATGAAGTACTGTACCATCATCGTGCCAAATTTTAAAACTCCACGATTTTTTTTATTAAAATTTAAAGTGGATATCATTAAATTTCCCTATGTTAAATGTACATAAGACTTTGCGCGCTGCTGCAGCCCAGAGTGTTCATCAAAATTAACTCATATTTTTTTAAGCTACAGATTAAGGTAGAGATAACACGCCCAATGTTAATAAAAATCCCATTCATAAAAATTACAAAAACAATTTAAAATGTTCTCCTTTACATACCTTATCAGTAGGTAAAATATCAGGTATACAAAAATGAGCTAGTTTTCGAGTTACTTATTTTTAAAGCTTATTAATTTAACATGGAAGTTCCATTTCTCCATGTTAAATTAGTCAACTTTAAAAATTAATAACTCGAAAACTAGCTCATTTTTTTTATACCTGATATTTTACCTACTGATAAGATATGTAAAGGAGAACATTTTCAATTTATTTCATAATTTTCATGAATGAGATTTTTATTAACATTGGGCGTATTATCTCTACCTTAAACTAAAAAAAGCTACTCCCTCAAAAAAAATTCTTAGACATTTGATGACATTGATGCCATGCTTGGTTGATAATTTACAGAATTACCCATATATAATTGGTTACCAATCACAGTTCCTTGAGCATTGCTCGTACAATCTTGTATAAACTTAATCCTAAATCTTCTGATCTTTTCCCTTTTCATGCTTATCATGTTGAGAAGGTGAATGCTTTTGGAAGAAAATGCGGGCACTGCTAAGGCTGTAGTAGAGTAGATCGAACTCCTAAAACATATTGATGAAATTGAGACTAAAATACATCATAAAGTATTCATTGAACATTAAAATTACAAGAATGTAGCAGTGTTTGACTGATTCTTATGCATTTATAAAGCCATGAGACAGAGTTTGGAGCACTTCTGAATTATTATATCCTTTAAATTATGCAATCATACCAGCACTATGCTGTTAGAATTAATATGGCCGCTCTTCATTTTGTTTTTTCAAAAGTTCCAGGCGGAGCATTGAGAGCATCACTGCACTTTTTTTCATTTAAGTATGATGCAGCTATTATATTAATGAAGTTTGCATATGAATATTAATAGTATTAATATAGAAGTGATCACATGATCACCTGAGTTACTACAGTTACTACAGTAAAAACTTGTTATTACGTAACTTGTTATAAGGTAAAAACTCGATATTGAGTAACGGAGTAAAGGTCCCGTAAAAAATATTAGTATTGCAGGTATAGGAAAAACTTGATATAAGGTATACTCGATATAAGGTAAACCCAATTTCCTGGGTCCCTTGACTTGACGTAATAACAAGTTTTTACTGTAATTGTTTTGTTCAATCATTCCTCTATAGAGAGAACCATGTTAAGATACAAAAATGAAGTAGGATTTTGAGAAAGACAACAATCAATACTACTTATATTTCAAATTTTAATGTAGCTAAATTATTTAAATTGTTGAATATTTATATGTTATTAATATAACATGATGTGCATTGTACTACATATTTCGTCATCTCAGAATGCAAGTTGTGAAAGTATAAACACTCTATAACACTCAAAGGTCAAAGTTATATCATTTTTTTTTTAAATTTTTATATTTATTATTATTATTTTTTTTTTTTTACTTACGAGACTTGCATTCTGAGACGATGATTTACTGCCAGAAGTATACCACACACTAGCAATATAATTGATTGAATATAATTTCAGCAAACTCATACCTGTTGATACATGTCCAGACGTCGAGCAGTTAATGTCATTGTCTGCTGAAGCTTTTCATCATCTTTAGAGGCACGTGTTTTTTGATCCAACAGATCTGCTTTCTCTTTATTGTATTTGTCTCGCACAGATTGAAACCAATGTAAGGAATCAAATTCACTATTTAAATCTAGCAGTTTCAAGATGTAAGCCACTCCTGGAATACAAGTATTATATTTTAACAAACTGTTAGCAATAATAAAAATTTACAAAAAAAGTAACAGTTAAAAAACATCAGTGTAGATTTTCTTGAATATGATTAAAGTACGGTATGCTGTATTATTATACAGTATATATATATACACACACACACATATACATATACACAGAGTGTTTCAATATTGATTAGGCTCTGCTTTGAATTTGGCAAATAAACAAGAAAATTTAAAACATGGGTTCTGATGTGAAATATCATATTTAAAAAAAAAAAAAAAATGTTCATAACTACTGACTGCTAATTTCTGTGTTCTTGTATTATCATTTTTTTCCAGACAGTAACATGATAATCAGAATATATAGATATAAAAAATATGTGGATTAAATTTTATATTTAGGGGTTTGAAGACATGTACAGTATGTGAATCTTATGGTGTAATTTAAAACATAATGACATCTTTAACAAGATATTGGCTCTTTTCACATCAAAGTACGGTTTTGTCTTAATTGTAACATTACCAGCAATGGAAGAATATTTTATTACTGCACTGAATTTTCAATAATGGATTATGTTAAGAAATTAATTTTAGGGATGAATTTTAAAATTGATGAACCTTACTAAAAATGCACAGCAACTTTTTTGAGAAATTATGGAAAATGCACAAACTGCATGCTGTTTCATCATCTGTATTAAAATTTATTTTCAATGATAATATACGTCTAGCTTTTCTTAAACACAATAAAGTGCACATATAGAATAAATGTATTGTATCAAATATAATAAACATGGACATAGTTACAAAAATATATAGGTAGACAATAGTAGAATACAAACAAACAAGCAAAGAAGCAATACATAAATAAAAATAATAATGTATATTCAATGATAATACTAACCCATTGCAAAACCATCATCTGTAAAGGCAGCACCAACTTTGTTTTTCTTTGTCATTTTATCCTTGCTTGTAATGGAGTACTCCACAAAGTTAATGGTAAGTGGAGGTATAATGGCATGGAAGTTTCTCAAATGAACGTTTTTTGGGTCCTTGCAAACAGGACCAAATACATCAACAAGCAGCTGAAATTTCAAAACTTGCATAAGTATATGTAGATAATTATAAATAATGTATATATATATATATATATATATATATATATATATATATATATATATATATATATATATATATATATATATATATATATATATATATATACATATATATGTATATATATCGATGGTGCCGTGGCTACTCTGGCCAACAGCAAATAACACGAAGTGGCAAGACGGACTAACAGAAATTGCCACGCGGTGGATAAAATGACTAAGGGCTATACACAACACTGCACTTGGTTACTTTAGCCACTGCACAGCAATTTCTGTTAAGACGTTTTCCCACATCACGTCATTCGCTATTGGTCAGATTAGCTGCAGCACTATCAATTATTATACTGTATTACACATATAACAAAATTGTTAATGGTTTTCATTGAACTTTAATTAATATACATCATTAATTATATTATGTCTTTCAATGTCATTAAATGTTTTTAAAACTACAGTGTAGTTTGTTGAAAAATTCTTTATAAAATTTATTAAATATTGGTGTTAAAACTGACTAGCATATTTTTGATAATATTTTTTTGTGGTTTTCCTTCAGGAAACATAATTTCATTAATAATAATGCATTACTCTAGTCGAAAAATAAGTGCTAAGTGATAATTTGAGCAGTGGTTGACTACTTAAAACAAGTAGTTGACTACTTAAAACAAGTAGTTGACTACTTAAAAACAAGTAGTCAACTACTTGACTACTGCTCAAATTATCACTTTGCACTCTTATTTTTCGACTAGGGTAAGAATCAACTTATTATTCTGATTGTTATAAAAGCATCAATATGTATTATGTAATTATCTTATATTGTGTCTCAGTTTATTGTAATTTTTATATTATATATATGATATTTGGGTTTGGTTGATAGAACTGTCTAGTCCTGACTACGCCCTTTTTATAAATAAAGTCCTTTGTTATTATTATTATTAATAAATTTTTTTCTTTCAAAATAAATAAATTGATTTATAAAACAGCAAGTGATGTTAAGTCAGTTACATATACTGTATTTGTTCAGGCGAAGAAAATTTAAGACCGTGACTTTATGTTCCATAAGGTGTTCTTAAGGGTTTGAATTATGTCATGTTATGATTATACCCTTTTGAATTAAAGCTTTTACAAAAATTTAAAAACAATAATAATAATAATAATAATAAAATCATCTAAATTTTTATAATTTGTTATATATTTTTTATATCAGGAATTTTTACATCAAAATTTAAATAATTTAATTAAAATTGTTGTGAAAGTTGCCTACAGCATATTCTCAGAGAAATGTGTCAATTTAAGTCAAATCTAAGATTTCTTCTGCTAATTTGAATTGTCTTTTAGTCCATATATTTTTGACATATCAGATGCTATCATTTTTTTATTTTCGCTCTGCTCAAGCTTTGGCTCATAAAGGTCTAAATACAACTTTTGTAAAACTATAAAATGTAATATGTAGCTAGAATTAAAATGTATAAAAAAATCTCATCAATGCCAGAAAAACATAATTATAACATAATGTATTAAATGCCAGAAAAACATGAAACATAATTATAGCATGATGTATATTAAATTTAAAGCCCTATGGATGACCCTTTTTCAATAGTTAGTATACAGTTAGCATTGATCAGAGTAATATATTTGCGGGGGAAAAAAAGTGACCCTGCTACACAGGTATTAGAGCTAGGAGCCTTTTAGAAGACCCACTTGTGCTGTCACTCATGCTCATTTAGCGGAGGCGTGATAAAAGCAATTGTCACAAGAGATAAGTTTACCCGATTTAATTGCAGCCACAACGTTCCCAGAATGTTGAAAATTTACTTTTATCAAATTTACAACCTCAAAAGTGTTTTTAATTGACATACAGATAGAGTTGTTACAGTAGTAAGAACAGTAAAATTGTTTCATAAGAAAATTAGGAAACCAATAGAGGCTGATAAGCTGATTTCGTGGAGTTCCCAATATCCGATCAAAACCTATGTAATGAAATTGAAATTGCTGTTTTGGCATTATATAACGGCTCCTAAATGGGAGGTGGGGGGGTGGGGGGTCCCGTCTTCAAATTAATAGATTTAATAGGTACGGAAAAATATTATTAAAATTTTCTAAGATGGTGGCTTTGTGGCTTTTGGAGAAAAATTTCCTGATGGGGAACACAATTTATATAAAAAATGTGTTTCTCTTGCTACCGTAATAACTCAATTTGTATGTGAATGACAAACACTCTTTTTAGGTTATTTTTCAAATATTATCAAGACTGTCCTGATACATTTAAAAATAAATAAATAAATAAATAAATAAATAAATAAATAAATAAATAAATAAATAAATAAATAAATAAATAGTGGTAGCAGCTAGATTGGACATAACTTTTGAACTGACCACCTATTTTGTCTCTACTGAATAAGCATGGGTGATATCACAAGTGCGTCTTCTAGCTCTGATACTAATGGGGTAGAAGCATTTTAATTTCTGCAAAGTTCACTCTGATTCAATGCTATGTATACTAAATACTGTTAATAAAGGTCATAGAGGGCCTTTAAAAAAAAAAAGAAGTTAATTCACAAGAATACAGACCCTAAAATATTCAGTGCCTTCATCGAAGTTTTTTGCCAGAGTTCCAATGACATGATCTAATTCTCGTGCAGACTCAATGCAAGCTGCAGACAGTCCCTGCTCCCGTGTAAGTTCTTCAAATGACACAATATCTTCAAGGTCAGGAATGAAGCAAATTGCATTGGAGCAGCAGTGAAGGCCTCCAGAGCGAATCATTCGAACGTAACCCATTGCGTTGCCTGAAATGCAAGACATATATAATATATAATCTTCAATTATCTTCAATATTCGGAGAAAATGAAGAAAAGCATTTAAATTATGATCAAAACATAAACCTGAGCACTGAATTGTAGGTTTCTAATGAATGAAACAAATGCAAAATCATCAATTCAAATTTTAAATTACATTAAATGTAGTTACATTTTATAATGTATGTAGATGGCAAAAGAGTATCATGAGTATTTCTCAAGCAAGTGGGGAACATATTTAAGTAAGAATTGAGTGTGGAGGAATATTTGTGGATGGCAAATTTAATGTCATCTCCACAGAACTAGATTCTTACACATACATGTATATATCCCTTGTCAAAAAATGAGTCTAGTAGTCAAGTGGTTGACGACTTAAAACAAGTAGTCAGACTACTGGGTCAAGTAGTCGGACTACTGAGTCAAGTGCTCAGGTGCTCAGTGTTCAAAATCTTGACCACTTGTTAAGTAGTCGGACCACTGAATCAAGTAGTCAGCGCTCAGTGTTCATAAAATCTCGATCACTTGGTAAGTAGTCAGAATTTTGTGACCACTTATGCAAGTAGTCGGCGCTCAGTGTTCATAAAATCTCGACCACTTGGTAAGTAGTCAGAATTTTGTGACTTCTTATGCAAGTAGTCGGCGCTCAGTGTTCATAAAATTTTGACCACTTGGTAAGTAGTATCAGAATTTTGTGACTACTTATGCAATAGTCGGCGTTCAGTGTTCATAAAATCTCGACCACTTGGTAAGTAGTCAGAATTTTGTGACTACTTATGCAAGTAGTCGGCGCTCAGTGTTCATAAAATCTCGACCACTTGTTAAGTAGTCAGAATTTTGTGACTACTTATGCAAGTAGTCGGCGCTCAGTGTTCATAAAATCTCGACCACTTGTTAAGTAGTCAGAATTTTGTGACTACTTATGCAAGTAGTCGGCGCTCAGTGTTCATAAAATCTTGATCACTTGGTAAGTAGTCAGAATTTTGTGACTACTTATGCAAGTAGTCGAAACATCATGACCACTTAGCACTTGACTACTTAATTAGTTGTCACAAAATTCTGACTACTTAAGAAAGTGATCACTTACCAAGTAGTCAATTGTACGGGGTTCTCGTGATGAAGAAAATTATCTAAAATGGTGGCACTAAACACGTGTGAGACGGGGTTGTGTGTGCAGAGCTCCCGGAACAATTTGTTTTTCAAGCAGTTTTACATCAGATAAGTACCTTTTCAGTACCTAAAACGTATTATGAAATGTTATTTATTAAAATTCTCGTTACTTTGTGTCAAATTATTTGTTCTAGGTAGCCTTAAACAGTCAATGTTTATCGGCTCTTGGAACTTGATAAAAAAGACGCCGAGATGAAAGCCGTTGGTAATTATTCTTCAAAGATGTTCATATTTTACTATGTATTTTATTTATTATATAATAATTATAAATCTTTAATAATCAACGTGTGTTTTTTTTTTCATATATATATTTTTTTTTATTTATAAAGTATGAATTAAAAAATATTATTCCTTCATTTTGCTGTAAAAAATTAAAAAAATACTAAAGAAATTAAATTAAAATTAATAAGTTAGGAATGATTTAATAAAGTAAATGCTTTAAAAAGTGCTTTATATTGCATGGAGCGTAAAATTGGTATGTATATTATAGATGTTTCTCGTCCTATTTGTTTGTCACGTTTTTATCTTGAATTATTACAAAGTATCTTACATTTTAATAATTCAAGTTAAAAATGTGAAAGAATAATTTCTTTACTTGTTCCAGTTATAATTTATCTATCTGTTGGCTTAAACGGGAAAAAACTGCATCGTGATGATAGACGGATATATCGCGAGAAAATAATAAAAAACCGTTTAATTTGACCACTTGAAATCGACTACTGGTGACTACTTGAAAGTGACTACTTGAAAGTGACTACTTGAAAGTGACTACTGGTGACTACTTGAAAGTGACTACTGGTGACTACTTGAAAGTGACTACTTGCGACCACTTGGGCAGTGACTACTTGACCACTGCTCAAATTATCACTTAGCAGTAGTCACCACTTGACTACTGCCTTTATTTTTCGACTAGGGATATACTCCACTTGCTTCAGGAATACTCATGATACTCTTTTGCCTTTTACACTCTCTATTGCATATTATACTGTATACAATAGGGTTTAGGGTTACCAGGGTTTGGTAATTTCACTCCTAAAAATTAAATCCCTAATTTGCTCTGATTAAAAAATTCCAAGGTTGTTTCTATTATAGGGTAAAAAATTAAGCCTGCTTCGGTGACATAATCAAAATTATGGTAACATCACTTTTTGATATAGTAAGGGTCAGCATCACATTAGGGGTTGTTTTCATCTTGTTTTAAATAACACCATTAGATGCAGCGTTGTCAGAAACTGTTAGAAATAAATTTTGGTGCAAATCGGACAACTAAGTTCTATCAACTTAATTTACATGGAAATCCCATAAGGAAGAAATGCAAATCATGAATCCAGCCCTAAAAAAGCATGAAATAATAATTTTAAAATAATAATAAACCTGGAGCTGGCTTTATGTGTTCCAAATTTCAAAACTTTCTAGCTGAAGTTCATAATGCTGAAAATTTAGGACAAAATCGTGACACCATTTCTGGCAGTCTATATATATGTGTATACACATAACATGACGTCATGTCTCTTGCGGGGTAAGCCAGCAGCATTATTACTTCGGTCGTTGGTGCCTGAGGATTTTTTTTTTTTTTTTTTTTTTGCTTTTATTTTAAGTAGTGAGGCTTGCTAGACCTCGCGTACCGAGGACATGTTGCTAATGGCTTGCTCTGCCGACCAGACTTTGGGATTAATTTAGCTGCTGATCAACAGAGACAATGTACTCAAGCCCTTGAGCTAGGATCTCCCCCTGCAGGAACTACCTCAAGGGCCGGGTCAGCACTCAAGTCCACCACTAAGCAATAATAATGCTGAGCTCTGATTACACTCTTGAACAATCGAAAATAAACCAGCAAGGCCTTATCGATCGAAAAAGTCACAGTACGTGAAAATCTTGTGGTGATAGCATCAATTCAAAAATTATTTACATTCTATTAAAACCTTCCGCATTATTTAGATGTAGATGCAATTACAAGTAATCCAAGTTTAATCCAATAACAAACATAGTAAGGGTAGCTTGGTGATGAGTAAGGTCTTGTTGGTTATTGCTATTTTCCTGTATTATATTATGACATATATAAATTTAATTATTGTAGGAATTCATTAAAAATGGGTAATTTAAAATGGTTATAAGCTGTTTAAATTAAAGATAACAATTTAAACTCTCATTGAAAAAAAACTGTTCAGTAAAATAAAAGTTGACGGGAAGAAGAAGAAGAATGAGAAAGGTAGACTACACAATACCTATGTGACTTATCAGAATCCTGAATTGGTCTAGATAGGTCAGCTTATCAGTAGATAGACCTAATTTTCGAATTCCTCTGTTAAACTTGTCAGCGCGCTCAAATGAGTACTTCTGGTCAGTCTGTGTTTTGGTTTCACGGAAATGCCTCAAGTCCTTTATAAGTCTGGACTTAATTTGTTCATCATACAAGAATTGAGACAAAATAAAGAACTTTTTCTTTAAGAATTGGTAAGTGAAGTTGACCTGTAAATACAAAAACAATATTGTAGTAGGATTACATTGCTTGAAAATACAATTAATTCAACTTACTGTTGTATTCATTATGCCTGTGCCATGAGTTCTAATTGAATTTGCTATGTGTCGAATGTTGATGGTGTTAAGATGCTTATTATTGCTGGAATGCTCAATGAAAATTTGGTTGTTCAGGTTGTACAGATATTTAGAGACAAATACATGGATATTTCTCATGATTTCAAGAACATCAAGACCCTAGAAGAAAGATATCAATTGAATAATATTATTATGCATACTCTACAATCTTTCAAACCTTAGTTTACATCTGGGCCGCACAGAATAATTTGCTAGTAATTTGTATGCTCATGCAACCGGACACTTACGTAATTTTCCACAAATTCCGGGCCTGCTAAAATGCCATATGTACATCCCTTAATTAAATTGTTTGTAAACCACTATAATTATGACAGTTATTCCATAAGGATTTATCAATCAATTGATGGGCACTCGGAGGTTTCAGACCGCTCCAAATTAATTTAAAGAAACAAACTATTTTCAAGCGTAAACTAAGGGTTGAAAGACTGTATGTTACTAACAACATCTGCTAATGGGTATTATTTTAGCAATAATAAATTAATGAAATTAACTTTCAATATTGTTGAAAATAATAATAATATTATAATATTTATAAGAGATTAGTAGATGCAGAAACACACAGTTCTTCTCTTTGATAACAGCAATTTTTCTTATTTCTAAATGCAGAATGTAACTTCTTTGTAAATGTCAACTGTCTACTTTCGCGGTGTCATACTCATATAAAAATAGTGTTACAGATCATGCTTATATAATAATTATAGATTATATTTGTAGGTATAATAAAATAAAATCTAGTTTTAGTTGTCACAAAATGTATTTCAGAAAATTGCAAACTATTGGAGAATTTCCTGTTTATCAGAAATTTGGTCAAATTCTTTTAGCATTACTTGCAGCTTAATAAATTAAATTCCAGAGTAAAATTAAATTGAGAACTTCAACACACAATATCATTTAATTACTACAGTTTTAAAGACAATAATAGCCAATATCAAATAGGTTCATAAAAATTTTAGAGTGATTCATCTTAATATATAAATTATCTCCTAAAGTCACCTTTTCTTTTGACCTTATGACTTTAAAAGCCTTGATAATGAAGAACTGAACTGCATTAATTTTTAAATAAAAAACAAAAAAATAATAGTAATAAATTTTACCTGTTCAAGTGTTTGACTTGGTAAGTTGTCCTCTACAGTGCTTAAATCATATTTTTGCTTTGCAAGACAACGCATTTCCCCATAAGTTTTCCAGTCATGCAGTGCAACAGTTGTAAGGTTGTAGAATGTCTGGTTTAAATAGTTCTCAACATAAGCTGGAATTCAACACAACATGATATACTTTAATGCTAAGGAAATATGTTATTATAATATCTATTAGAAGAAGTTTACCTTTTACACAAATGTACTGATCAAAGAATCTCAAGGTTTGTGTGTGAAGCAGGGGAGCACAGTTATTGGTATCACCACGCAATGGATTTCGTTCATCAAGTTGTAGGTGGGAATGTACATGAAGTCGCAGATCTGTCTCTATCTCATGGCATAGTGGCTGAAGAATCTGTAAAAAGAAAGCATGAATTCATAGCGCATTGCTTTTTCTTGGGGGACAGGGAGGGGGGGGGGGGTCATTCCAACCCGTAAAATTTTTTAATTGTAAAAAAAGTGTGAAATACTGCTATACTGCTCCAAAAAATCTGAAAAAAATTGTTATCCTTAGGTAGCCACCCAGCAATGTATTTCCGAAAAAAAAAATAGTGAGGAAAAAAATTAACTTTTTATTTAGCAAGTGATTTACATAGCACATAGCAGGTCGTTTCAACCCCTCCCCCTCCCCACCCCCCCCCCCCCGGTAAAGCGTGGAACAAAAAAGACCTTGGTTAATCAAACAATTGTAATATAATAATTTAATCTATTCTACCCTATTTATAATAACAAATTAACACAAGCCAACACTAAAAACATTAAACTGCAGAAGTATTATGTTCTATTTGGGACCTATAGCAAACCCAGCTCGGGGCTATGCAACTAAATTACAGTGGATATATTTTTTCTTCTTATTCTTCTATAAACTTTTAAGTATAAAATTAAATAAGAGACAAATGCAAAACAAGATGGTTGAAACATTAAAGAGCAGCAACAAACTGCATACAGCCCATGCACTACAGTGAATAATTTTTGTAGTGGCGTTTCAGTTTCATAAAGCAAAAAAAAAAAATGGAAAAAGGTGGTACTTTTTTAATAATAAATTTAAATTGGTTGAAATGAGCCTACAGAAAGGAGGCAACAATATTTTTAAGATGGCAGCATGTGGAAGCTTTTATTAAATAAAGTTTATACATTTATACCTGTGATTTGAAAGCATCATATGTTTCCTTTTGTAAAGACTGGGGCAAAGCTAGAGGAAGTTCTGTGTGTCTTATCGCCTTCATTGCAAGAGCACAATCTCTTATTGCAGCAAACATGTACTGAAACAAAAACAAAACAAGGAATAACAAAAAGGGGGAAATCAAAGGAAGGGTCAAAACAAGTGGGACAACAAGATACATACTGCACCAATCTGTCTTCCTCATGAAGGCTAAAACTTAACAGAGATGCTAAGTGAATACGGGATTAAAATATGTAGATGCATTGTAGTAGATGATATGAAGTTTAGTTCTTTCTTTGGTCGTATCACAGTACTTGGTTAGCATTGTTTTATATCAAAGAAGCTGGCTTGTTCGGCCTACCTCCTTCTCTCTCTGTGTCAAAATCAAATATAACATTAATTCTGAAGGAGGTAAGCCAAGCAAGCATCTTTGATATAGAACAAAGGTAGCCGAGCATTGCAATAAAAATGAACAAACAACAGAACTTGATACCATCTACTACAATGCATCTATTGTGATTAGGTAGTCACATAACATCACTGTACTATCAAGATTCAACACTCAGAATAAGTAGATTTAGAATCAGATTGATTCTTCTTTTAATCTTTAATAAACATCATTAAATATTGTTCGAAGCATCTCAATATTTGTAAATATTTTTTGTGTTATCTGATTCACCTGTATATGGACATCTTACGTTAAGGTTTGTTGGTTTGTTCTTATCTTCTTTCCTTAACCTTAAATTAATATAACTACAAACTGAGGAATTGTGGTTGAAATATTGTAACAACAGAACTCATTGTATCTTAGGAAACTTACTGTGACTCTATGAAGATCAGAGCGGTTCTCATAGAGATGTGCCAGATATGTAGGAAGGATGACTCGATGCCAGTAGATGAAAGAGCAATCACATGCTTCTTTTAGCTTGGATTCTAGCTCACACACTATGTCTAGTCTCTTCAGAAGATGCTTCAAATTGAGCAGATCTTCATCACGGAAAGTTTTCATCTGGCTAGCAGTGGCAAGTGCTAGATGTGCGACCAACCGTCGCTCCTTTGTACCAGGCCCATGCAGAGCCCGTTCAACTAGCAGTAAGGAAGACAAAACATCTAGGCGAGCAGCACTGTATTTGCGATCAGCTGCAATATTTTTCTGAAATTGAATTGGGTAAACATTAATGTTTTAATTTAAAACAGTGTGTGAAAATATTTACAATCATTTTGTTCTATTTTAAACTTTTAGTACATTAAAAAAAGTAATGTATTTTGAAGATTTATATTGCAATTAAAGTGCCTCACTACTTCACAATATCAAATGGGTCTTTGAAAGATGAATAAATTTTTGAATTTTGAATATCAATGTAATGAATGATTAATTTATGATTAATTGTTGAAACCACATTGTTCTTTACGATTTGATCCTTTTTAATTTAAAAAAAAGGATATTCAGAGGGGCAATTGACACCTGTTTTATACACTGTATATCAGGGGTCCCTTGTCTATCCTTTCTTTAATTACGTATAATTATATATGAGATTGCCAGCTTCAAAACCGACTCTTTGACTTTTCGATATGAGCTATATTCCTTATCACAACACCTGAAAGGTTATCTTTATTAGAAAGTCTCAGCAGACGGTCTCATATACAATATATATGTATCTGTTTTTAGGAGGAGGGAGGGGTCTTACTATTAAGAAAATATTTTAAATGCATTACCTTTGCATTTGCTACTATGCCAAGGGCTTGGTATGTCAAATGCTGTATAACATGATTTAAAGATTCAGCAATTGCCATAGCTTGAGCATGGTACATATATTGGATGGATTTCAGAAGTTCCAGAAGACGACACAACGCAAGTACAGATGTCCGTGTCATTGGCTTGGCAAGGCTCACATGAAGGTTGGTAACAGTTTTCACAAGGCTACTTATGCTGATTGCATGTTCTAGGCCCTAAAACAATAAAGATAAATAACAGTGACCAAAAAAATGGGTTAACTTAACTTAATAGTAGTTGGTGAATTACTCAAAATGATTTTTTTTTTTTTTTTTTTTTTTTTTTTTTTTTTTTTTTATTCTTTACACTAAGACATATTGGGTGGTATTCACGAAGAGTTAAGGAGTGTTTTAGGGAGAGATATTTTAAGAAACATTTTTCTTACCTGTTACCTGGTATAAAAAACGCTTCTTAAAATATCTCTCCCTAAAACGCTCCTTAACTATTTGTGAATACCATCCTTCATTTTTTATTTTTATGTATAAAAATAATAGGTTAACTTTTGGTAAAAGCAAAATAATGGTGACTAATAGTGTCATTAATAAGGCTTCATGTCACCATTAGTGCATTAGTGGCCATTACTCAGTGGCGTAACTACAGGGGGAAAGGGTAGCAACGGAGCCTGGCCTCCAGACCTAGAAGGCCGAAGGATATCCTATCTGCTAGAAGTTCAAAAGTCTCAATCTACAGTAAAAAAAAAGAAGGTATTTCAAATCATAAACCTGCCATCAATATAATTGTTTTGCTACATTTTATTATGAATGAAAAAAAAGCATATATATTTGATTTTTTTCTATTGACTTATGTAACAAAATTTTTGAATATATATTTGATTTTTTTCTATTGACTTATGTAACAAAATTTTTGAACCCTCTTAAAACTATGTAACTCGATCAAGGTCTTAAATCCAAATAGAGTATGCAATAAAACAACATGCAGGTTATCTATTGGCATTCAAATATGCTACTTGTTATTTAAGAATTAATTATCATTATTTTTGCACATAAAATCTTAAATCAATGCAAAATATTTAAAAACTGCAAATATAAATTAATAAGATACTTGAAAATAAATTTTTCGAAAATATTTTCATATGATTTTAATATTTAATCATGTAATTTCATAAAAAAAAAAAAAAAACTGCCACGCACCCTTTTCTAAAAAAAATCTTGCTCCGGCAAGGTCCTCCCTCTTTTCCCCAAAGCTACTCCGGCAAAGGAGCCCTACTCCGCCCCCGGGTCCACAATATGAAGTTACGCCACTGCCATTACTTATTCTTTTTCGATAGTAAACTGAAAATATTTGTACACCTAAAGGCGAATTCAGATGGCGACAACGGCGATGCGACGCGATTTTGACATAAAAGCTGTGAAATCCTATGCGGCGGCGAATTCGCCGGGAATCACGTTAATTACGATGCTCTTTTTCTTTTAATCGCCAAATATGGCCGCCAATGGATGTTACAGCAAGTGCGCATTATTCGCGTCGCGTCGCATGACAAAAATTTCCATGTGAATCCACCTTAAAAATGAAGAACAAATTGACGTACTGAAGTAAAAAATAACATATAAAGGCAGCTTACGGCTGTCTATACTCCGCTGGGGTGATTAAGACCGCGGAATGTTGTGCAAACAACATACGTGCCCCGCTAAGAAACGGTACTTAACTGTCTGGCGTGCAGACTGGGTATTAGGAGCCCCAGAGAGCACTGTGAACAATGTTGAAAAACAAGTTCCGCCATTGGTAACCAACCACATATAAAACAGTTTAGTTTTGAAATATTTTAGTGTGATGCTGATATGACTTGACCTCCTACACTAATAATTAAAGTTTAATGCTCTATTTTTTTCAGATTTGTAACTTTTTTCAGAGTGATATACCACACCTACCAAAAATAATGAAATTATATCTTAATTGTAAAACATAAACATACATATATTGAAAAATAAATAAATGCAATTAATTAAATGTCTAGTATGTAGTCACAATGTACCTATCAACTGATATTTAAAGTGAATAAATAAATAAAAATAAATCAATACATACTTGTAACAGTAATGAACACCTTATTTGCAAATGCTCCATTTTCAGATGTGTTGAGTCTTGTTTCATACATGTATCCATTTGTACAAGCCAAGAGCATACCTAAATAAACAAAATTATAATTGATGACAGTAAAACAACAATAATAATAATTTACATTCCTGTTGATTTTGATAGTAATTAATTGTTCACTTTAAGAACCAGTCATTCAATAAATATTTAATATGCAGTATTTTTATTGTTCTTTTTTTTTTTTTTTGTTTTTTTTTTGTTTTGTTTTTTTTTTAGTTCTTTTAATAAATAAATAAATATAAATAAATAAAATTGTCTTTATTGAGGTTGGGATTTAGGCCATTGGGCCCACTCTTCCATCCAAACCTAAGCAATCATTACTTAAAACAAAAACACTTAAAATGAGTATTATAAATGATTAAACAAGACATTATATAGACATAATGTACTGTAGTAGGGGCACACAGGGGAATCAGGAAAAGAATTTCATTGTTTTTCCCCATAAGAAGTGGGTGCAGGAAAGGTAGGTCAACCCACAGCCTACAGTTTTCTTTGAACTGCAACTCATTCGGGAGAAGGGGGGGGGGGGGAAGGGAGGAACTAGGGACTATACCATCACCTTGTCTTCGCCACTGGGCATGCAAAATATAGTTTTGGATCAAAGGAACTCAAGTAATGAATTAACAATAAACTTTGCATCAATGATAAAAGAAACAAAAAAAATACTTTTGTAACTTAGTGTACTTACTTGAAAGTAGAATGTTTGTGCTTCTCTGGGAAGAGACTGACATTTTTGCTGTAAGTAATAAAATCTGCTACTTTTCACAGAATTTTTCACTTTTTTGTCCAAGAACTGTGATAAATGTGGCAGATGGCTGGACAGAAATTCTTCAGGATACCACACAATGTTACCAACTAGAGTCACAGCAGCAATCTACAATACATAATAATATATTATCATAACATAGGTAAGAACTTTGGTCTTTGATTTTAAAAATATGGTACGGTAACAAACGGATATACTCAAATGATAAAAATATATTATATCTTCTCATTTCTAATCAGAAACAAAAGCTTCCTCTGAGAACAGGGCTTAATGGAATAATGGATTACTGAAATACATATTATATGAATCAACAAAATTAAGTCACAGACAGCAAATTTACAAATAATTTAGAATGTTTGTTTTTTTTTGTCTCCAAAGTAAACTTGTTGTAAATATTTCACTCTCAGATTCAAGACTTTTTTTTTTTTTTTTTCTTATAAGAGCTAACTTATTATTTAAGTAGCTTTTACAGGAAAGTACTGTACACTGCTATCTTGTTTTGCATCTTGAAGTCTCTTGTAATTAATTTACATGCCAATTGAAAAGTAGAACTAACCTTCTTATGAGGATCCCACACCAACCTAAAAAGCTTCTTGTCTGTATTTCCACAAACTGTTGATATCAGAACAAAAATAACACAAGTACGTAACCACGGTATTTGTGGGTCCAGTTCTGCTTCTAGTTCTGGAGCACATGTTCGTATATAACGAGCTAGCTGCTCTGCTATGCCAGGACCAGGAAGGGGTCCTTTGCGACTGTCCAATAGCTGTTCAAGACTGTGTCGCACTATGTTTCCAGACAAAACACGATGCTCCAACTCCTTGATTGCATGCTGAAGGCTGCGAAGCTTACTTTGCTCAGGTCCTGAACTCCCCACATCACCGTGTGCAGATTTGAGTGATCGTTTGAAGAGATTCCAGTGTTCTCGTAATGTAGACTGATTATGTACTAATTCATCTAGAGTTACCAATGTTATTAACATATCTCCAATATGCTCAATGACCACCTGCAAAATACACAAATTAGTACTAACAAGCACTGCATATCCAGCAATATAATAGACCACAAGACTTACAAAACCATGTTTTAGCAAAAGGTAAATTAACTCGCCCACCCAGATAAGTATCAATTGTTGTTTTTGTTATGTGTGTAAATTTTGTTTATACATTGGACCTTATGGAAAATTTATGATTTTCACATACATGTACAGATTACAATATATTACAAATGTATGATTTAAAAAGTGAAAATATCACCGGAATCTGCAGTTTTGGGCAATTTAAAATTCTGAAATGTGCATCGGAAGATGTTTTCTTCATTTCGTTGTCTTAATTTTTAAGTTATACATAATCAGCCAATTGCCTGGAGTAAGTATACATAGATTTAAGCAAGCTCCAGTTTTTTCATTGCAACAATTGAAATAAACAACCTGGAGCTTGCTCAAAGCTATACTTACTCCATTTAATTGTCTGATTATGTGTATGTAATTTGAAATGTAAAATATTGTATTGAAACGATAAAAACTTCTTCCTATGTGCATTTCAAGATTATATACGGCTAAAAACTGTAGATTTCAGTGATATTTTCAACTTTAAAATCATACATTTGTAATATTTTAAAATCTGCATGTGAAAATTATAAATTTCGCATCAAGATAAAAAAAAAAAAAAGCACATAATAAACAACAAATAAATTAAATTGTTAAATAATCTTTATTATAGCTTGTGCTATTAAATACATACATACATAACATGACGTCATATCCCTTTACGGGGTAAGCCAGCAGCATTATTACCTCGGCCGTCTACAAATTGCCCTCCAAAGCACTCAATTCTTGCATACTCCACTTGCTTCAGAAATACTCATAACACTCTTTTGCCTTCTGCACTCTCTATTACACTGTGGGCACTTTTAACACTCCTGTTCTTCAAACATTTTGCAATCACATCCAACCAAACCTTTTTTGGTCTACTTAATCCTTTCATGCCTTGTACACTACCTTTAAACACCTGTTTTGCAATTCGTTCATCACCCATTCTCTCAGCATGTCCAAACCAATGTAGTGTACTTCGTTCATACTTGTCAATTACGCTTTCTTTTACTCCACACTCATTCATCACCCATGTGTTTTTCACTCTATCCATCCTAGTTTTACCACACATATTCCTTAAAAAACTAATACCAACTGCATTCAACTTACTCCTATTCTTTGTTGGACACACCCATACTTCAGACCCATACATCAAAGTTGGTATTAGGACAGAGTTATACACAGCTAGCTTTGCCGTATTAGACAACAGCTCAGTGCAACACAACCCTGCCATACTACCCACAATCTTCTTGCCAGCACTTACTCTTTTATCAATCTCTCCATCTACACTTCCGTCCTCCCGAAACAATCTTCCCAAGTATACAAATTCTTTCACTCGTTCCAGCTGTTCTCCTTTTAGATCAATTCCTTTTGCCTTGTTGCTATCTGCACTACCAAACACCATTACTTTTGTCTTGCTCACATTGATTTTCAGATCCATACGACTAGTACTCACTTCCAAATGGTTTAACCTTTAACCTTCTTTGCAAGTCATCTTCACTATCAGCTAACACCAGTGCATCATCTGCATACAACAGCAACCATAACATTAATCATTATCGTTCCCACACTAATCCCATTTTCTCCTATACCAGCCAATCTTACACACTTATCCACAAACACATTAAACAGCCATGGCGACATCACACAACCCTGTCTCACTCCTCGCTTCACTTCAAACCATTCGCTCAATCTACCATTCACCCTCACACACGCTTTACTACCTTCATACATAGATTTTACTGCATTCAGCAATTCATCGTTTACACCATACTCGGACAACACTTTCCACAGCATACTTCTATTCACCTTATCATACGCCTTTTCTAAATCTACAAATGCAACAAACAACTATTTTTCAATCAACTGTTGCACAGTAAAGAGCTGGTCTGTGCAGCCTCTACCCGGCATGAAACCACACTGCACCTCCCAGATCTTTTCCTGTGTAACTCTTTGCACTCTCCCAATCACCCATCTACCATACACTTTTCCTAGTAATAAATACATATTAGTAGTAGTATAAAAATTACATAGTATTTTTTATTTAACATATAATAATTTATTTCAGATAATGTATAAAATAATTATGCCTACAGTTAACACATTACACATTTATTCAACATAATATATGCTGCTGGCTTACTATGGTGTCATGTTATGAATGAATGTGTACAAAATCTTTTATTAAATCCTATTTTGCTATTACAATTGTTCATATCATCAGGCAATTCATTAAAATGTGACTTACCACAGTTATAAATTGATTTCTCGAGTGCTCTGTTTTTTATCAAATTTTTTGAAATAATTTAAACTACCTCTCTGGTATTATACATGTCATATCACAATTTTTTACCAAATAATTTATTTAAAATATGCTGGAAATTTATCATTAATAATGTCATATAGAAAAAAAAAAAATATTTTAAGGCCAAATATCTGTTTCACATTGTAATGTTACTTAACTAATCTATCTAACATTAGATTAAAACAAGTCCTTATTTTTACAGAAAAAATTTGTTCTCGTTGCTCTATTTTGAAGTCTTTGCAATTAACAGATGTAATTTATGTTCCTTTTACTAAAATAAAAAAAAAAAAAAAAAAAAAAAAAAAAAAAAAAAACAACAACAACAGAGAGGCACAATATTTGAAATGAGAAGCAATTATATTTATATATACTGTATACTAATATTTATTAATGTATACTTATTAGTAGTTATAGACTCTATGCGCTGGGTATAAGCTGGGTCAGGCTCCGAGACTGTATTAGAGAAGCTGGGAAGCTAGGGGCCAGTTAAGGCCACACGGACATTACAGGCAGCAGGGGCCACCTGGAAGGAGGTCTGAGGCCACTTTTTGTATACACTCTGTGTTAAAAATCAGAGGGGCCAGTCAGGGATCCCTAAACCAGCTTTATGGCCTGTCCGAGCCTGAGCTGGGTGTATGTTTTTGTTTACATTTTGCTAAAACAGGGTTTTGCAAGTGGTCTAGTGAGCCAATGAAATTAAAGATAAAATCAACAACAATGCTGAATAAAGAGGTTATGGTTGTACTGGGCTAGCGCTGATTTGAAGTCATACAACCCGCCTATTAGTATGCATATTGTACATTATATGCATTTTGGAAGACAAAGGAAAAGGTTCATTAAGTCAGCAAACCAACGCTAACCCAAGACGACTTTATATAAGAGTTGAAACATAAGTACAGTACCTGAAAATGAATATCTAAGGCTGAGACGAGAGACAAGTTAGCCCGGCTTGTGGTATGGAGGGAGTTTAGCTGTCTCAGAGCTACTTGTAACACGCGTTCACAGTGAACAACAAAGCAAGCTAGATTCTGGAATGTTGACAACATGCGGCTGATGCTTGAGGCAGCATCCTGTTCACTATCTGTAAAATCATGATGAGTTGTTGAAACAAGATGATAAATATAAGTATCTGGGTGTAGTTATTCGTAGTAAATTAATGTGGAATGAGCATATAAAATATGTCACGTCTAAGGGAAGGAAGTGTTTGGAGCTTATGAGGAATCTAAAGGGTGCCAAAGGGTGTACATCCAACTCTGTAGTGTAGTGGTTAGTACCCCTGGCTCTGGTCCGAGTGGTCCCCGGTTCAATACCCAAACACGGCAGACTTTTCGTGACTTGGGATGGATGTGACTGATTATTAGATTATGGAATTGGTAGGAAGAAGGCAGCTTACGGCTGTCTATACTCCGCTGCCCTGCAGTATTGCACTGCCACTGCAGGCTGCATAGATCTGGTAGTAGGGGCCCAGAAAAGTGCAGGAAAGGGTTCTACGAGCCTGGTAAGCCCCAGCATGGCCGCAAGATAACTCTTACTGACATTTATTATTCTAAATATCGGCTAAATATCGGCCTGGCCACACCCGAAAGGGTAAAATGGTGTCAAGGGTATTAACTTTTTTTTAACTAAAGGGTGCCAGTAGGTTAGTTAAGGATAGTGCGTACAGAGTTTTGGTAAGACCAGTGCTTGAATATGGTTGTTGTGTTAGGGATCCATATAGATGTGTGGGGAGAAGGGAGTTGGAGAAGGTTCAGCAGAGAGCAGCAAGAAGGGTTACAGGTCGTATGGGAAGAGTTTCAGTTTGTGGGGGGGATGGTGGTGCCGAGGTTAGAAAGGAGTATGTTAGTGTGTCTGCTTTAATTGAGACTTTGGGGTGGGAGTCCTTCGAGTTAAGAAGGAAATATTGTAAACTTGGTATCGGAAGATAACGAGAAATTGTGAGGGTTGGGAAGAGTCGAGTGGTCGTGTGATGAGAGCTGGCTATATTGGAAGAAATGATCATGGATGGAAGTTGAAGGGTGTTGGGTGCATGAGTGATGTAGTTAAATTTTCCTTTGTTAATAGGACAGTGAAGGAGTGGAATGCGTTGGCAACTGAGGTTGCTGAGGTGGAGAGTTTTGATTTATTTAAAAAAACTTTTGAGGGTTGGTGATCATTCGCGAGCCACCGTGGCAATGCCACATTTGTCGCGTTAATATTATTATTCATAGACTTAGAATAGACCCAAAGCGAGTATTATACAGTGGGCCCAACATCACCCGAGTCAGTCAGGCAGGTAATGCGACTTGTGACGTCAGTTCGGAGGAGGACGCCAGGTAAAGAAAGGTTTGTCAATAGTAAAGTATGTGAATGGACATGAATATTAGAATAATTTTTTGCATTAAAATTCTGTTTTACAAAAATAAATTATAATATAATCATTATTAATTTACTTCACTCAAAATACAATTATTATTTAACATCAGTTAAAATATATTAATTTACATAATATATATTTATAGTAAAATATTATGCAGTACATATATTTTAAACTTTATACATTTTTTTTTTAATTTTCTAGCATATCAAATTTTAATTAGACCTATAAAAATAAAACATCATAATTATTTAAATTATTATAACATTGTCTTTTCGAAGTTATTTACCTAAAACTATATACAATTATATAAATTTAAATATTATAGCTTATTAATTAAATTACACATAAAGTTGCAAGCAGTTATTGACCTCGAAATAGTACTGCCAAATTAAAAATTACCATTATAGAGAACGTATGCAATTTTTTAAAAAAATTATATTTTTTCCAACCCATTTTTTAAATTTCTTTTCAATACGTGCACTAACGTAATAAATAAAGCTTTATGTAAATCATTTTACATTATCAAGTATATAATTCATCTAACCATAACTTTTATATTATTTTTATTAGATATAGTACTTAAAAAAATTTACATTATGCAGTAATTTTGATATTTTTTTCAGAAGATGAGTTCTAAGTGCTTTCTAAACACAGTTCATTTTTTTATAGTTTTAGATTATCGTTATTCTTGATCGACTTATATGACTTGCGCACAACTGAAATGAAAATTTGTACCGACAGTTCATTTCTAAATCATTTCTGGAATCAGTGTTTGTGGAATTTAATTACATTTCACTTTTAAAATTTACTTAATAATTCCAGTTCACATCATGAAGGTGTTAGAAAAAGGGTAATTGCTTTTCTTAATTTTTGTCTGCCATGGAGCAATAAATTAAATACAAGTGTGAGAGCGTTTTAATTACAATATTAGTATATGCATGCAGTTTGTAAGGCAAATAAAAAATTTAAATTGCACTTTCCTGCTAAAACTGGAAACTTACTGATAAGTTATTGAGTTTATAGAAAATAGAAAAGACAACTTGATATCCCCTAAATTTCAATTTTTTTATTGATTTTTTTTTTAAAATTCTATTAATTTTTCTTTTTTTGTTCTTATATCCAGTCATTACTCGATCCTCATTTCTCTCTTGGCTACGCCATCCTAAACAAGCTCATCTGTAATACATAGTCAATTGCAGACTTTCTCGATTTGCAGCTTGACTTCTCCTCACGCAACTGACGTCACAAATTTTACCTGACCAGCTTAACCCTTCCCTTTCCACCACAAATTTTTTGGTGATGTAGGTCCCACAGTCTGTATATATTTTTGTATTGTTGACCCATAGTATGCCAGCTAGGTCTATTCTTACTATGTCTATGTTATTATTATTATTATAAATCAACCATGAAACAACATTTTTCTCAACATGATGCAAAGCAGATTGATTGATATATACATACCTCCTTCACCGTAGAATAGAATGGCATTGTAATATTTTGTTTGTGCCTCTTTTTCTAAGTATCGTATTTCTGCACAAGTTGCAGCCAATGCAATTAATACTTTGTTTAAAATTTTGTTGTCAGTATCAATCAAATTTACTAAGTTGCATTGTTCAAATGGGGTGGACTGAAGAGTTATGGGGTCACTTGACATATCCCATGAACTATTGATACTATCTTCCAGCGTCCCTTCAATGCTTTGTAATTTAATTGCATATTCTTCAAGAAATTTTCCATATTTTCTTAGTTGAATCTCCCCTGCAACTTCTGTTGATGGAAAGAAGAGAAAGGCAAATTTAATTTCATGTAACCAGAAAATAACTGAAAATTATAAGAAAAATTGGTCTGCAGTCTCCTTTCCAAGACCACTACAGTATTCTTCTCTATATTTTGAGAATGCATGCATGTACTGAAATGTATGCATACAATTAGCTGAACCATACTATATTGAATATAAGAAAGGACTAGTTAGGAAAGGCAGACTGAAAGAGACGGAGATGGAACTCAATAATGCAAAGGATAGGGCGAGAAAAATTTTTATGAGCAAGATTTTTGATGAGAAAGATGTAGGTAGCAGCTGGGGAAGAATGTATAAACATATAAAAACCCTAAGAAAGGCAGGAAATGATATGCCAGTGCTGAAAGATGCATTGGGAACATATGTTACGGAGTCGGAGAAAGCAAATGCGTGTTCAAAGCAATATGAGGCTGTGTTCCAAGCCAAAGTATTAGATACACACAAGGAGAATGAGCAAAATAACGAGCAGGAGGAAGGTACAGCAAATAGTAGACATAAGATATTCAGGGTCAGATATAAAGATGTTAGAAGAGCAATAGTGTCACTGAAAAAAGGGAAGGCCCCGGGACCGGACGGAATTACAGCATCGTTCCTAAAATTGTGTATTGACAAGCATTGTAAGTACCAAATGCTCATTTTTGAGACAGTAATGAAACAAGGTAAAATGCCAGATGGGTGGAGAGAGGCGTGGGTTATTCCAATTTATAAGGGAGGAGCAAAAAGTGAAGTTAAAAACTACAGACCAGTAAGCCTTACATCAGTAGTTTCAAAAGTAATGGAGAAGATAGTAGTTAAGTACATGAGACTTAAGCTAGAACGGAAGGGACATTTTTGCAAACAACAGCACGGATTTAGGGGGAATTATTCATGTGATACTCAGCTTCTGGGGCTAGTGCAGGACCTCGAGGAAGGCATTAATAAAGGAGAGGAAATACACGCAATATTTTTGGATTTCGAGAAAGCATTGATAAGGTGCCACACAACATACTAGTGAATAAAGTAAGAGAAGCGGTAGGTGAAGAAGGCTTGATAAATTTTATAGAAGATTTTTTAACTGACAGGGTACAGAGAGTCAAGCTAGGGCAAACGTTGTCTGAGGTAGTGAAGGTTACTTCCGGAGTCCCTCAGGGTAGTGTGCTAGGGCCGCTACTTTTTATTATTTTTATTAATGATATTGTACAGAATTTGGAGTCAGAGATGAGGCTTTTTGCTGATGACAGCGTAATCTATAGGACAGTAAGTAATAAGCAGGATGAGCAAATTTTACAAAAGGATCTGGAGACAGTGGGTATATGGATAGGAGCTAATAAAATGAAGCTTAATGTTGGAAAATGTAGCGTGGTTAAGCTCAACAGAAGAAGGGAGAAAGATCAGGTTAAATATTTTATGGAAGGGGAAGAAATCAAATCAGAGGACAAATACAAATATCTGGGAGTAATGCTTCAGTGCAAACTTAATTGGGATGAACATATTAGGTATGTAACGGCAAAGAGCAGAAGGAATCTTGAGTTTGTAATGAGGAATCTTAAGGGGGCAGGCAGGACAGTAAGAGAAAAAGCATACAAGTCTCTGATTAGACCAATAATGGAATATGGATGTAATGTGTGGGACCCGTATAGAGCAAAAGGAAAGAAAGAGATGGAAAAGATACAAAGACGAGCAGCAAGAAGGGTTCTAGAAAAGGGGAACTGGAGCTTTACCTGTGATAAAAGCAAAATTTATAAGGGAAGAGAGAGTGTGACCAAAATGATAGAGCAACTGGGATGGGAGGATCTGGAGGAAAGGAGGAAGCAAAGTAGACTGACAACAATGTATAAAATAACTAGGAACCAAAAGGGCTGGGAGGAGCTTAGCGATCGTACTGAGGAAGGGCGTTATAAAGGCAGGAGGGACCATGATTGGAACCTGGAGTATAGGAGAAGCAAAAATGATGTGGGCAAGTATTCCTTTTTGAGAAGAACGGTGAGGGAGTGGAATTTGTTGGACTCTGGGCTTGTGGATGCTCGGAGTGTTGGTGAGTTCAGGGAGGGGCTGAGAGAGTCAGCCGCAAGCAAGCGAGCCACCGTGGTGGAATACCCACAATAGCCGCAAGCAGTGGTGTATGCATGTAATGTGTGTACACACTGCTATTTAATCTTTAATCTTTAAAATCATAGGAGCTGAACTGGCACAAGAGGTTGGGCAAATTGGACATGATTTGGATGTTCGGAGCACATCTATGATTCATGAATTGTAAATTTAAGAATGCCCTAAAAATCTTCATGCTACATGTTAGCATACAGTACATACAGTATGCATAAAATATAGTTATATCAAGGATTTTCTACACTAGAAAATCCTTGAGTTATATGCATACAGTATTTGTATGCATATGCATACTGTGCTGTGTCCAACAATACAAAATCATGCAAAAAAAATATAACAAAACATATTTAGTTAAAAAAAAACTTACTATTTATTCCGCTATCTGATTTTCCACTTTCCCAACTCATTATCTTTAAATCTTCTTTGAAACAATGTCTTCCACGGTTGTCATTTGTAACAAATTGTAACAAATAAATTTTTATCAGCTGATTCGTAGTGACGAAGATACAGCGAAGAAAGCAAGGATGATATATATGCTCCTTGTGATGTTAGTCCTCGTATATTCGCATATTCGTGACCAATCTGCGGCGCGCATATTCGCGAATATTGAAATTTGAATTTCCCGCCACAAAAATAACTATTTATGACTGGTTAAAGCTACAGTAAATGCTACCGATAGTATTATCTTGCTTTTCTTAGTATAATCCAATGTTTAATTCAAAATAGAGTTCATTTATCATGGAATGAAAGCAATCGGCCTTTCAAGGTGCCGAGGTGCTCATGTGATTTTAATCGTTTTAATTGCGGGCGGCCGCCATCTTGAAAGTATCTTTCGCGCATTTGCGCGCATATTCGCATGCGCATATTCACGGACCAATCTTCGCGCGAATTTCACATAACTGATTTGAGAGCAGCACGACAAATTACGACGGAACACGACGGCTGCCGAAGATTTCGTATATATACCGTGTCTGGTTTAGTGTTGTAAAAAACGAAAGGAACTTCTGATGAGTGAACTTTCACAAGTTCACTTCGCGAACATTACAAAGTTCGCGAACATGTAAAAAACCGGGAACGTTTGAATTCTGTACAAAAGTACACTTAATTCGATATTCAGCATTAAACTAAACAGCAAGATGTTCACATTTAATGACAATTAACTTCATGAAAGCAAGTTAAAGATATAAATTGAATAAATTTACCCTCGCAAAAAAGTAATTATTTTTTTTTGTCCTGTCATAGCCTTTGGGAGTTAAAATATACATTTAATATCGTGTCCTTTCATTTTTGGCACCCAAAATAGTAGTAATAGTTACAAATAAGGTGTTTTAATTCATATTTCTATTTAATTTTAACTTTTTATTTAAGAACACAGATGTAACCAATCAGAACGCTGAAATTTACGCGGGATTTCTGAATTAGGTTTCACAAGTTCGCGAACGAACATTGCATGAGTGAACTTTATATGTTCGCGAGCGAACTTCTTGAATGTTCGCAGTGAACTTTCACATTTTTACAACACTAGTCTGGTTTAGAATTCAGTTAGTCGCATTCCTGTGCTCGAAAGAGCACAGGGGATGGCCAGACACTCCGCATGGAGTGGTGCCATGGTTCCATGCTTGCTTCCCTGTCCACCATCCAACAAATGTGGATCAACAAGCAGTGGTACGAGTTTTGCCCATCCACCGAAACTCGTACCCCTGCTTGGAGATTCACATTGGTTGGAATGTGGACAGCGAAACAAGAGCAGCCACCACTCCATCAAATAAAAACTTGAAAAAAAAAAATAATAATTATGGGGGGCATTCACAAAGCACTTTAGTCCCAAGTTTTATCTCTGGTACTAATAAACATGGTGCTAAACTAGGAGCTAAACCTAAACATGGTGCTAAACATATAGAGGTTTAGCTCCTAGTTTAGCACCATGTTTAGTACCGGGAATAAAACTTGGGGCTAAAGTTGGGGTTAAAGTGCTTTATGAATGCCCCCCATTAATATGTTTATTTATTTCTCTTAATGAGCAATTAGAATCGAAAAATTTTATTGGCTTAATCGAAAGAAAGGGTAAAAATATGACGTTGAGAATTTTTTCAGATTTTTTTGTGAAGTCATCAAACACCCGCTAATAGGGAATAAAATTAATTAAAAATTAACAAATACTTAAATGAAAAATGTGCTTCCCACAAAAGTTGACTAATATTAGTACCCTTGATTAGGATGGCATACTTGATTTTCCGGAAAAATGTTTTTCCAGGGAGGAGATCGATTTCTTAGTTATTAATTAATTAAAAATTAACTAATTAATTTATGAAAATTAAACTTACATCATTGCGTTAAGGACAATTTGGCCGATTTATTTTAAAAATTTCGTAGTTATAACTTAATTTCCTGATTTTCTGTGAATTTTTAAACCTGAGGTACTCGGAAAGACCGTTGATTTTACCCGACCTTGCGTTATAAAAAAATTCGCCAAAATTTTAATTTTTGCTCTAAAATTATAAAATTAACATTTCCTTACAGAGAATAAGATTCTACGTGTGCCAGTATTTTTTAATATCGTCTACGCCAATTGAGCTCTCAGCTACAACACCGACTTATGACGGCGACAGTATAACCACTGTGCCAGCCCACTAGCACACCAAGATGCAGTAAATTATTTTATTTAAGGTAGAGATAATACGGAACAGCTGGCCTAATGCTAAAAAAATCCCATTCATAAAAATTATGAAAAAAAATTAAAATGTTCTCCTCTACATCTTCTATCAGTAGGTAAAATATCAGGTATATACAAAAACGAGCTAGTTTTCGAGTTGTTAATTTTTAAAGTTTACTAATTTATCATGGAGAAATGGAACTTCCATGTTAAATTGGTCAACTTCAAAAATTAATAACTCGAAAACTAGCTCGTTTTTGTATACCTGATATTTTACCTACTGATAGGGGAGGTAGAGGAGAACATTTTAATTTTTTTTCATAATTTTTATGAATGGGATTTTTTTAGCATTGGGCCAGCTGATCCGCATTATCTCTACCTTAAAGGTAGAAAACAAACTAATTTAATGTAAGAATAGCAGGGATCGGATGCGGATGCGGCGATGCAAATGCAAGATGCACACGGATGCGCAAAAATGGGCTTGCATCCGCATCCGTGCATCCCAGATGCACAGGAAAAAATGAATGCATCCGGATGCGCATCCCAGATGCACGGGGAAAAATGAATGCATCCGGATGCGCATCCCAGATGCATGAAAAATAAATTTGCATCCGGATGCGCATCCACGGATGCACGAAAAATAAATTTGCATCCATTTAACACTTTTTTTTCTCTTTTTTATCAGGTTTTTTGCTAATTGCCTCTAAATAAATCTTTAACACGAGGCATATTTTTTAACTTTATTTGCCACTTGTCGTTTAAAAATTACAAGAAACAAAGTGTATTATAAAAACCAAAGATTGGATGCGGATGCAGATGCAAGATGCACACGGATGCGCAAAAATGGGCTTGCATCCGCATCCGTGCATCCCAGATGCACGGGAAAAAATTAATGCATCCGGATGCGCATCTCAGATGCATGGAAAATAAATTTGCATCCGGATGCGCATCCCTGATGCATGAAAAATAAATTTGCATCCGGATGCGCATCCATGGATGCACGAAAAATTAATTTGCATCCGGATGCGCATCGCGGATGCACGAAAAAAACGCGTGCATCCGGTCCCTGAAGAATAGTCTCTCATAACTGAAATTCTAAAAAAAAAAAAAAAAAAAAAAAAAAAAAAAAAAAAAAAATTGTCAAATTAAAAAAAAAAATACGTACTTAACAATATTAGAGCACGATAGAAGTTTTCAATCATATATATTTCAACCATATTTTTCAGAGGTATGCGAACAAAAATAACAAAATCAAGCTCAAATTGATCAAACGTAAACCAGCACATTAAAACTTAAAATATTGGGGTGGGGAATTTCAAACGTGGCGCCAACCATTTTGATTTTTTATAAGTGGGTGTAACTGAGCCGAAAAAGTGGCGGCGTTGTCGGGTCTATCATCATGCGAAATATGGAACGCAATGCGTCATGGGAGTGATATAGTGCAAGGCATGATGGGGGAGTTGCACGAAATTCAAACACATTATTTTTTTATCCTCTCCAAAGTTCGACCTCTATATATTTTATATATAACAGCTAGGAAATTTGTCTCCTTAATTAATTTCATGTATATAATTCGATCTTGATATTCTTGATTGATTAATAGATGAGTC
Organism: Siphlonurus alternatus; assembly: GCA_949825025.1. NCBI lineage: Eukaryota > Metazoa > Arthropoda > Insecta > Ephemeroptera > Siphlonuridae > Siphlonurus > Siphlonurus alternatus. Next base: position 9,802,495 of record OX463788.1, read on the forward strand.
TTAATTAATTACCTCACTTAATGCTAAGAAAGATAAAAAATTAAGATTATAATACAATTAATATAATTACATCACCAGAGCTTGACTTTTTAAAGATCCGGCCGATATGTATATTATATAATTTTTATTTTTAATACCGATACGTAATAATTTTGATAATGGATAGAAAATTGTTTTGTTTTCCGGGTGCACTTTCTAGAAATGATCAAAATTTAATGAACAAATTAATTAAGCCTGATCGAAATAATTGTTAATTTTGGGCTTTAAAATTGTCCGAACTCTCGCAGACTCTATAGCTGTGATGCCAATGGCATATATACAATAAATTAATAATTAAATAACGTTTACGCATAATTAAATCCATAAATTATAATTATAACCACGAAATTTATTATGATAGATTAATAACATAATTTATAATTATATATATAATATAGTTGCATCATTAAATGTCCTGGAATTAATTTTGACATTTTATTTTTCTCCTGAAATCTATTCAACTTGATTATATCATATATTCATCATGACTCTAATTAATTTGCCTATAGAGATATATAAGGGAATTACCATAAAACTTATGCCCAAACTTTATATATGATGTAATTTGATTTTTCTAATAAGCCGTTTTTTGAATTGTATAAATATAAATGCCTTAAATAAATATTATAGTTAAAATGAATGTACTATAACTGTTATTGCAGTCATCCTTAACAAAATTTGGTTATAATTACAAATGATCAATTTATTAAAGTACATGGCACACACACACATGCACACACACACATATTATAAATATATAATATATATATATATATATATATATATATATATATATATATATATATATATAATTCATTAATTGCAATGAATTATACGTACACCCTCAAACTATTATAAAAATAAATGTATAGTAGAAAAAAACTATAAATGTCTTAATTTAGGGCAAGTTTAGCATATGCTTATTAGTGTAGAAATAAAGTATATTTTTTTATTTAGTATTTTTTTTTTAATTATTATTATAATATTTATATAACCTGCATGCATGGCTATATGCAATGCATCACCAACATTATTTTCTTTTTCCACTTCGATCAGTTATATTAAAAAAAGTACTCCAGTTTTTACTGTAATGATTTTAAGATGATTTTATGTCTTTATTTTCAATGAATGAACTGGAATTCCTTTCATAAGTGTAAGGTGTAACACACCCATGCAATTAACGCCACCAATGTTAAAAAAAATCCCTCTCACAAAAATTCTGAAAAAAATTTAAAATGTTCTCCTCTATACCCTCTATCAGTACCTAAAATATCAGGTATACAAATACGATCTAGTTTTTGAGTTATCAATTTTTAAAGTTGACTACTTTAACATGGAGAAATGAAACTCCCATGTTAAATTGGTCAACTTTAAAAATTCATAACTCAAAAACTAGATCGTATTTGTATACCTGATATTTAAGCTACTGATAGGGGGTGTAGAGGAGAACATTTTAAATTTTTTTCAGAATTTTTGTGAGAGGGATTTTTTTTAACATTGGTGGCGTTACCTTACCCTTAAAGGAAATCCCACACATGAAAATTATATGGAAAAAAAAATTAAAATGTTTCCCTCCACACCCCTTATAAAATATGCAGGTATACAAATTCGAGCTGGTTTTTGAGTTAATTTTTTTAAATAGATGATTGCCCATGTTTTTATTAAATATTGTTAGGAAACACTACCAATTATAATTTTACATACATTTGATATAAGAATTTTTTTTTATTTTTTTTAAGACATTCCTCTATTTTAAAAATTCTATCAGGATTAAAATTGTGGTAGTAATAAATATTTATTGGTGCTTTTGAGTTTGTAAGTTCTCTTTCAAAAATGCAAAATAAATACAATTAGATTCATTCTGTAATTAGTGCTGTTTTGACAATATCTTAGTGATAATGCATTGGAAAAACTGCATGATTTTTTTTTTCTACTGCACAAATGAAAATATAAAGGTGCCAATTAAGTTACACTGCTCTCTGATGAATTATTATGAATTATTTTTAAAGTTGACTACTTTTAACATGGAAAAATGTGGGATTGTTTTTTAACATTGGGCGTGTTACCTTACCCTTAATGATATATAGTAAAAAAAATATCACCACCCTCCCCCTTCATGTTAATTTAAGTATTAGTTAATTTTGAAATAGTAGTGTCAATGAATTATGAAAGACACCTGCTGCAAAAAAAGAAGGATTTGCAGAGTGCTAGGCAAATTTTATTTTAGAAGAGGGTACTGAATGTTCCTGCTACATCAATACAAAAATGTGTATGAAGAAATTGATTTTTTATAATTCAGTATAATTTGCACAATTGCATATTTTTTCTGATAATTCTTTTTATGAAAGTGCGACATTTAACTTTCCATTTAATTTAACTAAGTTTCTAATTATAAAACACCTTGATTTCCTTAAAATATAATTATTATTGCTGCCATAAGTATTGTGCAATTAAAAAGAAACTAATATTTTACCATTTAATTGCATTTTATTTGTTATATACAGTCAAGAACATTTTACAATAAATTAATTGAAACAATTTAAACGGAAGAAAAATACTGAAAGCAGTATAATGTTAATTAAATTAGATTAAAATCAACTGAGAATCATTCTCATATAACAACATAAAAAGTAAGCCAGTGTACTATGTTTGTCCCCAAGCATTCTCGCGGTTCATTATTATAATTAAGTCACACCATGACGCTCTCAACTAGTCAGTGTATAGTTTTAGTATATTCACACTTGGCATCATACAGTCCGAGTCTACAGTATAGTACAATAAAGGAAGTCACTTACTATACAGTACAGTAAATGCTGTATAAACATCAAAGCATTTTAAGTTACCATTTGCATGTAAGCAAGAGACGCTCCACTCCAGAATGCACACATCACTGGTAAGAGAGTTGTAGTTAAAATTTACATTAATTATATTTAAGTATACAAGTATTATAAATATTGAAGTACTGTAGCTTTAATTATTTACTACATTCAGCAGCCACAGTTTAACCCATCCCCCTTTGAAGATTAATCAATGACTGCATGGGGAAAAAAAAAAATAATAATGGTGGCTATTTAAGGAGAGGATAACACACCCAATGTTAAAAAAAAATCCACACATGAAAATTATGAAAAAAAAATCAAAATGTTCTCATCTACATCCGCTATCAGTAGCTACAATATATCAGGTATACAAATTCAAGATAGTTTGTGTTATGAAGTTTTAAAGTTGACAACTTTAACATGGGCAAATGGAACTTCCATGTTATATTAGCCAACTTTAAAAATTTATAACTAAACAACTAGCTCGAATTTTTACACCTGATATTCTAACTACTGATAGGGGATGTAGAGGAGAACATTTAAAAAAAAAAAATCTAATAATAATTAACACATAATATCAGGGAGTGGAACAGGATCCGGATCCCGGTTGAGAACCGCTAAAAATCGAGGAAATCCGGATCCGGATCCAAACGGAACCGCTTTTTTTAAAAGGGGATCCGGATCTTTGGAACCGCTTTTTTAAAAAGGGGATCCGGATCCGGATCTTCAGATCTGCTTTTTAAACAAGGGGATCGGGAACCCGTTTTTCAGAACCGCTTTTTAAACAAGCCGATCCGGATCTCGGATCCGCTTAAAAAGGCGACCGGTTCCACTCCCTGCATAATACATAATAATACATTCCAATATATAATTTCCTGTAAGGGATTTTTTTTTAACATTGGGCGTGTTACCTTCCCCTTAACCTGGGATTAAAAGAAGTACCTATTTAGCCATCTTGGCCAGACCAACAGCTCCCTGATGTTGAGATGAAGCAAAACATGTGTTGATGGGCTTTGCCACATGAGTGTAGAACTCGCTTGAAGTTGTGGCACACAGAGCAGCAGTAAGAACAGCATGTTAAAGGAGAGCATTACGGGGGAGTTAAGTTCCAGGCGTTCCTGGGTGCAGCACATCTCACGCTTAGGCAGGTCCCTTCCCTGCTCTGGTGTTGATCCTGTCAAATAGGCTGTAAAAGTATTTAACAAAAAATATATGTATAAGCCAGAGCCCTATCTGCCAGAGAAAATATTACTGCAGATGACATAGTCTATTTTTATGATAAATTCTGTATTTAATCTATCATATTTAAAGTAACTCCACAAGAACATAAAATCTAATAACCTGCAATAACATTTTCTCTGCCCACCTCCTGCGACGAGGACGCTAGGGTTGGACTTTAGGAAGCAAAAATGTATGTATGTGTATAGCTGCTTCACCAAAGCTGTAAATCATAAGGCTTTCTTTTTTCAAGTTAAGAGTGCAATGAACAACATTTCTACTCCATAATGCTATTCACACTCAGATTCTTACTCCACCTGCCACATCAATTATTAATTACAGGACACTTTTCAATAGTTTACCATTTCGTTTTCTGAACTATGTAATGAAAAGTCTTAAAAAAAAAAAATCCTCGCCAAAAGATGGTAATTGTTTGCCAAAGCGAAGGAAGTTTTCAGGGGCATTGGCTTTTATACCTGCAACATAAGTACACTTGTATTGATTAATAGAAATTAAAAATTAATTATTATTATTATTATTTTTTTTTTTTATTTTTTATATTTATATATATATATATATATTATATATATTTTTTATGCTAGTCTTTTGAGCTGTCAAGCATAGACTTTGTCAATTTCCTCAGGATGGTTTAGTTCGAAACCCTCAAGTGTAGCGCACTTCATCTGTTGCCCTCAGAGTTGGTAAGATAAATTCAAACGTGCCCTAAATTCCTCAGAGTTTTTCTAGGTATGGAAGCAACCCTGCTTTGAGGGACACGTGCCAGCTCTCTAAGACAATGAGGTTGTCTTCCAAGATGCTTGCACACTGGGCTCACAAGCGGGCTAATTCTATGACCATCCATGAGTACAGGTGTGGAAGGATAAGATGAAGGTTTGGTCAGGGCAAGGAATCATGGATCTTCCGGGAAATAGGCAGACATTCAAACGATTATGGCACCTGCTATAGGTTATTTGTAATTGTCTGGCATGTACAGTTCAAATGATTATTCAGGTGCAAGTAATAAATAATTTTATGGGTGAAATGAGAAAAAATAGACGAACTTTATGTTAGCCTCATATACGCCCTTGCACCTAAAAATTTTGTGAACTTTATGTTAGCCTCATATACGCCCTTGCACCTAAAAATTTTGTTTACGTCACTTAAAGGCCCTATGACCATTTCACAGCATCAAGTCCACAGTTAGTATTGCCTCAGTATGATACGGCTGCATAAAAAATTTGTTCCGACAGCAATAATATCAGAGATAATAGCCGATAAAAAGGCACCTGTGACGTCATTTGTACCCATTCTGCGGCGACGGTATAGGGAAATCCCTGCAAAAGATAGGTTCACTCTAGCTACAGCCACGGACATAATTTTAATTCTGGAATGTTGAAGTTTTACCAGCGCAGTCTTAATAGTATTTGTCAAATATCCTGAAAGTATTTTGTTGTTGACATTCACACACACTGGCTTATTGCAGTAGCAAGAAGAGAAAAATGTTGCAAAGGAAAACAATGTTAAATATTTGGCTTATATTGCTACTACAATAAGTCAGTCTGTGTGAACGTCAACAGCAAAATTCTTTCAGGATATTTGACAAATAGTATCAAAACTGCCCTTGTAAAATTTCAACATTCTAGAATTAAAATTATGTCCGTGGTTGCAGCTAAAGTGAACCTATCTTTTGCAGGGATTTCCCTATACCGTCACCGCAGTATGGGTACAAATGACGTCACAGGCGTCACAGATGCCTTTTCATTGGCTATTATTTCTGTTATTATTGCTGGTGGAACAATTTTTTTATGCAGCCGTATACTAATATATTAGGCAATACTAATTAACGACTTGCAAAACCCCATTATTAGCAAAAAGTAAACAAACAAAAGTGACCCCACAGGGCCCACAGTTCATTGTTGTTTTGATTATGTGTATAAATTTTGCTTATACATTGGACCTTTTGGGAAATTGACGATTTTCACACACAGGTTTCAAAATGTTACAAACCTACGATTCTAAATATAAAAATATCAACAGAATCTGCAGTTTTTGGCCATTTATAATGCTGAAATGCGTATCAGAAGAAGTTTTCTTTACTCTAATATAGTAATTTTAATATGATACCATATCAGCCAATTGCATGGGGTAAGATACGTAACCAAGGAAGCTCCAGATTGTTGATTATTGCAACAGTTAAAATCAACAAACTGGAGTTTGCCTAGGGAGATCAAGATGGCGCGCCAGAGTGAGCAACGCCGACATGACTCTCCGCTCAAATTGTTTGTCCTATCCTGGTAAATATTCCTATCCTATTCTATATATTAATCGTCTTGATTTCTATATTCCTATCCCCAGTCAATTTGATTCATAAATCATCATCTCGCCTCACCGCATCCACATAATCCTACTTTGATGCTGCTCTTCGGTCGGCCCACAGGAGTCAACACGTTGAGAATCTTTCAAATTCCTGCCATTCCTTGCATGTTGTCGCCTGCATCATCAACCTACATTATTGCACCCCACACCACACCGTCAACCCAATGTCCTAAAATCCAACCAATTCCTTGTGTGGTTTTGGTTCACCCACGGTAACACGTGGTGGGCATATAGGTACCACTTCCATCATCACCTTGCATCCCACATTCCATAATCATCCTATCCATTGTTCGTCCATTATCCTTTACAAGACCCTGCAAAAAACAGTTCAACTATAAAATTGATCCAAGTTACTCAGTACGTGGAATTATAACCGTTTAGGCTCCTTCCAATAGTTGTAAGAAGAAGAAGAAGAAGAAGAAGAAGAAGAAGAAGAAGAAGAAGAAGAAGAAGAAGAAGAAGAAGAAGAAGAAGGAGTTTGCCTAGTTATGTATCTTTCCCCATGCAATTGACTGATTTGGTATCATATAAAATTTACCATATTAAAGTAAAGAAAACTTCTTCTGATACACATTTCAGCATTATAAATGGCCAAGAACTGCAGATCTGGTGATATTTTTATATTTAGAATCATAGGTTTGTAACATATTGAAATCTGTGTGTAAATCGTCAATTTCCCATAAGGTCCAATGTATAAGCAAAATTTATACACATAATCAAAACAACAATGAACTGGGGTCACTTTTGTTTGTTTACTTTTTGCTAAAAATGGGGTTTTGCAACTCGTCTATTGTGGACTTAATACTGTGAAATGATCATAGGGCCTTTAATTTCCAATGTTACATCAAAACCTTGTCTGCTAGATTAACCTTCATCATAATTAATAATAATTAACTATTACGTTAAATAATACAATAAAATGAGGGGGGGGGGGGGAGAAACATAATAATAATAATAAAAATGAAAGATATAAAGTACTAAGCCTGTTCGTAAACCCTGCTCGGTGTACACTTTCTGCACCCAAACGACCTTATGTACATGGGATATAAAGTCGATTGGGTGTAGGAAATGTACACCGAGCAGGGTTTACGAACAGACCTATTATAAAGACAAATAAAAATAAGTAACCCAAAAGTGGTAACAAACTGTTGAATACAACATGCATTAAGTGAATACGTACAAAAGATTAGTATTTTACAGAAATAAGAAATAGAACTGTCAAGCAGGTAAAGTTAATTATAACACAAAATTTCTAGTCGCAGATCAGAGATCCTACAGAGACCTCCGTGTCTTATGGCCAGAAATTTGACCAGCTTGGCCAAGCTTTACTGTAACTGAGACTGGCGGTGCCATTGAATCGCAGCGGCACAGCCCGATTCTCGCTGGCTGCGCACGCAATTTTATCCAGACACGCAATTTTATCCAGAAAGAACCAGTCCGTACCAAACATTCAACAGCGCCGCCACTCTCAGAAAACAGCAAAACTCTTATCAAATTCCTGGTCATTAGACACGGAGGTCTCTGTAGGGTCTCTGGTCGCAGATTATGTAAATAAAGTTAATAAAGTAAAGCCGACTTTATTTATGAATTCTCTCTACAGAATTATTTCATAACATGCACTTAAACAGTTATTTTGAACTGCTCATTAATGACATAAATCACAAATATAATAATGCACACATCAATGTGCCGAGGTTGAACCAAAGACAGGCTATGGGCTGCGCTTTAAGGCCTGCATGAGTCGTAAACGCTTGTGTGGCTTTCTGATGTGCTCAGCCAGCCAAGTATCTTTTTACATAAGCTCACAAGGCGAGTCACACCATTAACTGAAGACGTTAACACGGCAAAAACCAAGTTAAATATTAACTATAGTATGTATACATCTACAGTCTTTCAAACGTTAGAATACCCATGGAAAATAGTTCATGGATGACCTGTCAATCAACTGCAACAGCTGTAAAAAATGGCAGCCAACACGAAAAAATTTTCAATGGAGCTAGTGGACAGAAATATATGTTCATATTTTACGAAGATTTTCACATAAGTCGAGACAGATAATATTGCAAAGAAGTTTCAATAATTTAGCAATTATTATGCAACAGGTATCGAGTGTCTTTGATTTATTTTCAGCTACTTTATTTTTCTAGCGAAAGAACTATTTTTTTGTATTTTGTTGGCAACATGGGTCGGAAGAATACAAATCACTACGCCGAAGATGATTGACAGGGGTATTCTAACGTTTGAAAGACTGTATCATACTACAGTACATATTAAAATTTATGAACTGACCTTCTATCAGTATTTAATATTCTTGACTAACCTTTGAGCCAGATGTTGAAGATCATTGCAGCGTTCAGGGCGAGGAATCTACTCCTTTTCAGATCCACAGAAGCTGCATCCGGACAAACTGCACCTTGCTGAAGACCTACGTCAGGAATGTCAGCATCTGTCAAATTGGATATGTATAAATTGCATGTTGGATTTAAATATTTTATGTATGCATAATGCACCAAAGATTTACAATTCATGTAAACATCTTTGGGACTTTCAGATGCAAGGTCAAAAGACCCTAAATGTACATATGCTAGACAGATTGAACTGAAAAATGGTATGCATCATACAATACAATATCTTCAATCTCCTCAAAAATTGATTTTAGTTTTACTGAAACAAATCCAACATTAAAATAATCTGTGCTGAAAAAGTTCTTGAAAACCTCCATACCACATGTTTATAGTAATTCATTGCCCAACAGTGCCAACAGTATGCATATAGCAGAACTCGTTTTAGTTTATGCATACTGTAATATCGGAAGGAAAATCTATGAACTGTATTATGGTATAGCCACATTTGCCGCAGATCGTTAAAAATCAAAATTATAATAATATACTGTATGAACAAAGGAAGGGCCCCGTAGGCCCCGTAGCACATGGGGCTAGATGAAAATGGTATGCATAATTATCTAATATTCATCATAAAAAATATCGGAAAATTGACACACAATATAACGAATACAACAAGAATATACTCCCTATATAACAACGAATACAACAAGAATATACTCCCTGGTCGACTTTGTGTTAAGGAATAAGAATATATGAAAAGAATTGATGATTAAACGTTCAATTAATTAAAAACTTCCACGCTGGCGTCCACGCTGGAGCTGACGGAGAATCCAAGATGGCTACTTCCTGTTATGATCACGTGACCTCATTCTCCCGATTCATTGGTACAGTTTGGCAACACCGCACTTAAACTTTCGAGGCTCAATGGAGTTGCTCCCCCCCTTTAAAATCGCATGCTGTCTTATCTGATTTTCTAATCTATAGTGCAAAAGTACAAGAATGGTGTGACGTCACAGGCGTCACGAGAGGCGACACTCTCAAATTGAGAGTACAGGCACGGATTGGGTCGAAACGGCCCACCGAACGAGATTTCATAGCGGCCCTCATTGGCGGTGGCCACAACTCCAAAGGGGGGTCTAGGGGGCGTAGCCCCCCAGTAGCTCGCCGCAGGCGCGACTTTTTTAAGGTTTTTACTAAAATTCTTCCTGAATTTCACTCAAATTCATGCTAAGTTTCACTATAAAAGTTATGTGAAAAAAAAAAAAAAAATGACAATATAAGGGTTTTTTTAAATCAGATGGAAATAATTTAAAAGGTTTTGAAAAATAACATCTTGTGTGATGTACATTTTGAATAAAATTCTTCCATATAAATAAAATAAATAATATAATATTTAGAAAAATATAAGAAAAAAAAAAGTAAAATATAATTGCTTTACGAAATAAATATTGTAAATTAATAATTATATTTTTATCACTTTTATTGTGAATCATGTACACAATGAACAAAGGCTTATTTTTTTTTTTTTATTTTAGACACAGCAAATAAATATTGATAAATTTGAACTGTCTGTTGAAGTGAAGAGCTAGACCATTTCTAAAAAAAAAGTCTGCATGCATATGTATTATTTATTAGAATACATTAATAAAATTATTTATTTATTAGAATAGTTTTATATAATATAGAACTTCACTTTACTGTCAATTTACTGTTCTCTTTAATTTTAGTAACATACATGATGTATATATTGAGCTGAATTTATTATTATTATTATTTTGCGATCTAATCTAGTGAAATTTTTTTCCGTTTTTAATTATTTTACTAAAATTTCATAGATGTATTTTTTTTTAAATTACTGTAAATTAAAGAATACTGAATTTTAATAAAATGTTCTAATTTTAGTTTTTATTCATTAATTCAAAGGCAAAAAAAAATTAATTAAAAAATTAATCTTTATGTAATTTTTCTTATATCAGAAATGACTGTGATAATTTGATAATTGTGTTGAAACTTAATTAAGCCTGCATGGTAGTTAAGAAAAATACACGATTTTTATATGCTGTCATCATGCACATTATGAGAAAATAAATAAATAAATAAAAGGCATATACCATATACATTTCTTTTGCAAAATGACAGAAGTGTCGAACCAGAGCCCGGCTTCTAAAATTATAATAATAATATTGTGCTCGTTGAGAACAACACCTCTGATAATTCTGATATGCTCAAATTTTTTTGTTGAGGTATACCAATCTATATATACACATTGTTCATATAATGTTCATTTTATTTACTTCTTAGATCAATTTTTCTTAATGCTTTCAACCATGCATGCTTAATTTTGAGTATTACTTTCGTACGGGGGACACCGTTATTTAAAAATACCGAAAACGATGCAAAAATCACGAAGTAAATAAATAACTGAAATAAATTGACATTTTATTGACATCAAATCGATACCTAGATTTCGGGTACCTTTTATTCACAGTAATATTGAGATTGATGACGGAAAGAAATTTAATGCTTATTTATTTTATAATACGTACAAATTTTGAAATTACTTCTACAAAACGCCCACTTTTTCTTGAAATAAAATTTGTTGTTATTTATTTATTTTTTTATTGAGCTGAATTTTGTTACCAACATCTTTGGTTGGGCCGTTGGGCCGCAGACCAGAAGAAAGTGTAAAGGGGCATTTCCATGGAGCGTGGAAAGCGAGAGGCTTAACGCGGCGAGAAAGGCGCACTTGCTTCAATGTCATATGGCGGCCATGTTGGCGTGGAAAAAACGCTTTCCCGCGGCGATTAAATCGCGCCGCGATTTTTCCACGCCAACATGGCCGCCATATGACATTGAAGCAAGTGCGCTTTTCTCGCCGCGCCAAGCCTCGCTTTCCACGCTCCATGGAAATGCCCCTTAACTTGCAGCCCGAGAGTTGCCATATATATATATATATATATTATGATATGGGATCCCCTGGGCTAGACTGTCGTTTTCCTGATATAGTAAAAAATATTTTTTATAACACGAGATATAAATTATATATATAATATATCATATATTTATATAATACCATGCAGTACTTCCTTAACTTCCTTTAAAAGCCATATGGCAAAAAGCCAAATAGCACCAGTTAACGTTTGGCATTTTTTTCAATGTTCACTTTATACACATCGAACTAAAGCTCTGAATTTTACATTTTCAAAAATGTGAACAGAAAAAAAAAAAAAAAAAAACTGAAAGGTGATTTTTCGTTTTTACCCGTTAGAAGGCAAAATGGCCAAAATGGAAGCTTTCTGCACTGTTTCTTGCGTTTCTTTGTAGACGAAGTGTTCCTAGGCCTCTGGATAGACTTTTGAGGCTCCACACCATAGGTCCCCGTCATGTGCAGGTCCCCTAACTTCACTCCAGAAATTAATACGGTGCCCTATAGTATGGAATTCCAGTGTGGGTTGCGTTGGAGCTAATGGAGCGCATCACCTCCACGATACGATCCAGTCCACCATGCCTGCATGTCATGCTGCGCAATGTGTGGCGTGAGCTCTAGGAGAGACTGGATGTTTGCTGAGCCATCAATGGTGCCCATTTAGACAAGCATTGTTACATTTTCCTTGAAAAAAAAATTAACAAGCATGAGAATTGATGCAAAAAAATTCAGGTGCAAATGCAGTCGTGATTTTGAAAAAAAAAGTGCACATTTTACCCATAAGAAAGCAAAATATGCACTTTATTTTCAAAATCACGACTGCATTTGCACCTGAATTTTTTTGTATCAATTCTTATATGCTTGTTAATTTTTTTCCTAAGGAAAATGTAACAATGCTTGTCTAAATGGGCACCATGCATATATATAACATTTTTGAAAATGTTTAATTCAGAGCTTTAATTTTATGTATTTTTGAAATTTAAAGTGAATATTAAAGTTTTTTTGTTTGTTCGTTATTTGGGTTTGAAAAATCTAAAGATCTTTGGGACACCCTGTATTACAAATAAAAAAATATCAGATCTATTCAACATTGAATTTCGACGATATATATATATATATATATAATATATATATATATATATATATATATATATATATATATATATATATATATATATATATATAACTGTTAGAGAGTATTTCTTTCTGGATTTTCATTATTCTTATTTTATTATGGTGTCAAAAAGATATGTAACTTTTAGGATATTGGATATTTTTTAATATGAAATTGAAAAAGAAAAAATTAGAATTTTGCTATCAGTTTTTCCCGCTCACACACACCACGTGACATGTACGTGGCGTATGTTGCTCACGTGACTTTCTAAACGATAAAAAGTCACGTATGTCGTATGTGCTACACGTTTCTGTGCACCTAATACTCCCGTCTGTCAATCGTGTGTGGTACGTGGTCTCGGTGCTGGCGAACACTATAGCTCGCAGCCTGCCCGGCAGCCACCACTGCCACCACGCTTTTAATTAGCATGCAGTTTTGAGTTTTCTTTGTTTCCTAATCATATACGTGTACGTAATTATAAGTAATGCATTTCTGCTTGCTTTGCTTGCTTTTTATTTATATACTATAGTACTATTTTGTCACCTTTCTTTCTTTTTTTTTCTTTTTTTTTTTCAGTGAACAACCAGATTTTTTTTATTTTTTGTACTTTGTTAGATATTAGATAACTTAGTTTACATAATTTTTTTATTTCTTATGGGCTCTGTTCATGGCTGCAGGCCGCGCGCTGTTGTTTTCAAACTATAGTATATGTAACTGACTGTGAGTATAACATGTACTACGTGAGCTTTGCAAGAGTTTTTTTTTCTTTGCACTCAAAAGAATTAAAGGTATACAGGCCTCAAATTACAAATTAGACAGACATTAAGTGTTGCTCAAGTTTATAATCAACATTCGTATTATTTTTACCTGCGCGCGGTGCGTCTGTGCGAAGTCGCGCTGTAAAGAAAGTCCTTGCTGACATCACAACTCACAGCTAGCACCGATTAGCATTGAGTTGTGACGTCATCAAGGACTTCGTGACGTCATCAAGGACTAAATTTCTTACTTTGAACTGCGACTTCGCACGGATGCATCACGCGTGGAAAAAAATGATGCGAATGTTGATTATATACTCTAAACCCACTTGGTGACTGTCTAATTTGTAATTTGAGGCCTGTATACCTTTAAGCTTTATACAGCCATTATAAAGATACAAACTAAGATTATAAAACAAAATAAATATCTTATTAATCATATAATACACATAACCTTTATATAATATCCTTATGTCACTGACATAAGGATATAAAGATTAATACAATAAATGATTTCTTAATTAGCAAAAAAGGGATAACTTTCGCTGCGGACAGTTCAAGATATCTAGTGACCTCTGCTGCGACTCCTGCTCGTCTCATACGTGGCTTCATAATATATAGTTAAGCACCACAATCCGCCAGTACACATTATACACACCACAGCATGCAGAATTGCAGATAGATCTGATCGTAAAATCTTAATCAGCATGAGTGACCATTGACCTGCTGCGACTGCTGCTCTCCTCTTACAATTTTTCAAAAAGTCAAGCACCACAGTCCGCCAGTACACATCATAGCATATATAATATGTAATATAATATGTAGATATGTAAACTCAGCGTGATTGACCTGCTGCGACTGCCTGCTCTCCTCATATTGGCTTTCAAAAAGTCAAGCACCACAATCCGCCAGTCTACACACATCATAGCATGTAGATAATTTGTTCGTAAACTCAGCATGAGTGACCTGCTACGACTGCCTGCTCTCCTCATATCGGCTTTCAAAAAGTCAAGCACCACAATCCGCCAGTACACACATCATAGCTTGTATGTAGATCGATCTGTTCGTGAACTCACTACTATTATAGTAAACCTTGCCTAAACTGTGTAGATTTTCTGTACCTCATTTGCATGTTAATAAGAAGAGCAGATTTTTTTTTTTTTTTTGCATTGTAAAAATTTAAAATTAATGTGCAGCTAAAAGAATTGTCTATGACTCATCTTATCTATCTGAAAATAAAAGGCTGCTTATTGTCATGCAAGTTTGTTGAATGTTGCTCATAAGTCATAAGATATTTTCTATTGAACAAAAATTATTATGAAGATATTATTCAATGCATTGAATAATAGCTACATAATAATCATGAAGAAAAGAAAATATTTCAAAATGTAATATAGAATGCTATATTTTTTTTTCTTCGGAGTCACAAACATGTAAAAGTCAAAATAACTTCATACTTCTGTATAATTATAGTTTTCGCATTGAAAGATGCAAATAAAAAGTACAGTCAATTGAAAAGTAATTATTTCAAAAAACATTATTATATAGTTTAGTTTTATATGAAGCTATATACTATATACCGTATATATGTAAAAAAAATTGAACTTCTATACGTTCCATTTAAAATTGTGTTTTGATGAGATTTTCACAATTTAGTAAATTATGATATTTTTTATATTTTGTAATATGCAATCATTATCATATGATCAATCATGCGAAGAGAAAAAAATATTGAGGTCAAATATGGTTGTTGGAAAAATTGCTGTACATTTATTTTTACCATATAATTTATAGCCATTAATTGTTTATAATTAAATTTTGCACAGAATGAACCAAAAAGCACCTCCTGCAATGGAATTAAATGATCGTATTTCACACCCATAATTATTATATTGCCTTTTTAAACGGGTTAGTATATTTAATATAAACTCTACCTTCTTATTTTCTTGTGATTTATTATTTTATTTGCATTTTTCTTGAAGTTGTAATAATAATAATGTGTTTTTACTTTTTATATATAGGATGGAAATTGAATCCAACCCAACACAGTGAAAACGCAATAAAACGGCAATTAATATATTCAAGTCATTTAATTCATTTTTTTAAGGTTTAAGAATAAAATTTAATGTGTCATGAAAAGCTTTTATACCGATCGATGTTATTTTTCTTTATATTAAATAAATAAATTACAAAGAACAGAGTTATAAGGTATCGAGCTATAAAAGCATCGTTGTATATCGAGCTTCCTGGCAAGCGCGTGCTCATGTGGCAGAGTCGAGTCTGCGCCCTCGCGTCTCCGTCAGTTTTTGGTGCAACCTGCTTGCCCGTCTAGGTAAGCTGCGCTATCAAATCACTCACTCACGAGTCATAACTGTGAGGAGTCGAGGTACTCGAAGTTGCTTTGACTCGACTTCTCACGCGCACCTGGGTCAAGCTTCATCGCGCGCAGCTCATGGCCTCTCAGGTCACAGTCCTCACCGCGTGGTAAATAGAGGAGACCAGACCATACCAGTTTACATTTTAGTAAGTATTACAATAATTTAGAATACACGATGGATATACGCGTGCTACAACCATGCATCGCTCTGTTTTACCCTTTTTTGAAAAACTTTTGAATTGTCAATTAATATACCAAAAAATAATAATAATTTTAATAATATATGTATGGTAATAATAACAGTTCTTTATTTTAGCTATCAATTGTATTAAGTGTAACAATAAAACATTCAAATTTGTAATTATATACTTACTTATTGTTTTATATGTAACTAGATAAACCAGATGAGACGTGATAACTTTGCATTAAAAATGAAAGCATTGTGTCCTAAAAACTACAAATATTATAAATGAGAGGATCAAGACTCAATGGAGTATTGACCTTAAATTTTTTTATTGCAGAAATGGATAGAGGGTGCAAAGTTATGCTACCCTGATTTTTTTCAGATTTTTTAGAGCCCGGGAACTATTTTTAAAAAATTATTGAAAGTTCTTTTTGTGACGTCACGAGACGCCGCTCTTTAAGAAAAAGATAGGACTTGACGCCGCGTGACGTCACAAATAGGACTTTCAATAATTTTTTAAAAATACTTCCCGGACTCTAAAAAATTGGAAAAAATCTGGGTATATAGCATAACTTTTCACCCTCTATCCATTTCTGCAATAAAAAAAAAATTGAGGACAATACTCCATTGACAAGCATGGTTGTTTTGCACGCTATAATATAAATAATTTAAATATTTGTCTGTATTGCCTGTAATTATCATGGATTTTAAAACACACCACAATAAAAATCATATTCACTTTTATTATTTTAATTTTAAATAATAATAGACCAGGTTTATACCAGGTATATAGTCTGTGCTGCTTGAGGTTATCGTAAGACTGTAATAACACCTTGTATTTTACACAAGTACAATTTATTTTTTATGCATTTAAAAAATAGCAAACAATATGTTCACTCTCAATAGCATAATTATAATAATAATAAATATGCTGAAGAATTTGAGAAATAATGTTAATTTTGTAACTTAATGTTCAATTATAATATGTTGTGCACGCGTTCATTGATGAAAAAATAGCAAAGTCACTTTTTTCTACCATTATACCGATTGGATTGCGTGTTGAGCAATAAATGGAATTATATAATCAAAAAGAAAGTTTTAACGTTATGTTATAATTCAATATGTAAGGATGCATTATATTATATATTTTTTTTATGTAAATAAAACAGTTAGTATATATCAAATATGTATTAATTATTCAAATAATAATTTGCTCGTAAATGAATATGAAATTAATATACCCAAAAAAGCAGTAACAAAAATATATTAAAATAATGTACTGCACTATAATTTATATTAAATGTCATTATTTTAATGACTTCAATGAAAAGCTGTTTCGGTCCGGAAAAGTAAAGATATATAGTCTCAGACCGAATACAAAATGCTCAAGAGATAATTTAGTTATAAAGTTTAGTGCATGTGACATATTTTGACTTGGTAATCATTGTTCTAAGATTTTCACTAATCACATGCAGTAATATGAAATATTAAACACACAATACATACACCTATTATAATACATAACTACGGCGTTCGCTCGCTCGTTCTCGTTCACTGCGGTGTTCGCGTGTCTTGGAACTACTGCATGCGGGGGTCAGCGACTCAAGCACAATAATTCTACTATGCTGACATGCTGACAGCAAGTATATTTAATCAATGCCTTACCTGGCCTAGACCATGGCATTTATAGTCATAAGATCGTAACTGCATATAATATACATATAATCAAAATAGATTTTATATATTTAAAAATAAAAATTCAATACCATTACTGTCTAAAACTTGAATTAAAACCCATTAAAGCCTAGCGATGCATTTTAGCATCGCAAAACACTCCCTGGCAAAAAAATATTTAAAAATAAAGTTACGATGCTATATTGCTAAAAACAGTCAATAACTATTTGCATTGACACTATAGATATGCTAATATATCAATTTTGATTTTTTTAAAAAAATTGCCCATCAGACGCTAAATCAAAGTTGGGGTACAAATTTTGTTCGCCTTCTGCTCAAAGTTATTTTGCAAATATTTTAATAACTTTTTTAAAAATTGTAGTAAAATTTTCATTCTTATATGAAAATGCTCCCTACATACTACACTTTGAAGTAAAAAATCAAAAAGTTGGTTGACATAAATATTTTGGGTCATATGCCGTGTCAAATAAGAGTGATGCTAAATTGCATCGCTAGGCTCTAATGTAGTCAATTTCTGCTTTTTTGCTGTTTTGAGGTTACAACCTCTTACAGTCCAAAATAGTTTTTTGGGGGATCTCTAATGAGTAGATCCTTCTGTTTTATGTCAAAACAAAAATTTAGAGGGTCCCAAGTGGGCCCTAAAGGCAAAGGACCCACTTTGACATCACTTATAGAAACAAAATAAAGTGTCCAAAAAGGTAATGGCTATTCAAATTTGTTATTTGTGTGTTGAATATATTTTTGTATGTTACTTGGAAGCATATGAAGGGACTTCAACGGGTCCCAACAAGGGGTCCCAAGGGTCCCGGAGTAGTTTTTTGCTCCCTATTCTTTTTGTCATTGTAATTGAATACCATATAGAAAGTATTATTTGAACTTATGTCATTGCAAATCCCAAGATACAAGATGCAAGTTACATGGTGGGGCCCATGCAGGGCCTCAAATGAGACCCAGGGGCCCATAATACTCTTGCTCCTATATTTTAGTTTGGTATTTTATATATTTTCTAATGCGGTCCTCAGTGTCTTTATTCCAGTAAAGTGTAACCCGTACCCTCAAGCTAGCGATAATTTGTAAATATACAGTTACCTTGAAAATACGGTTAACCCTTTAGTAGCGCAAAGGCAATGAGCATTACATTAGAAAATATGTAAGATGCCAAAATACAATATAAGAGCAAGCGTATTATGGGTCCCTGGGTCCCATGAGAGACCGTGCATAGACACCGCCATTATGTTCATACCTTGCAATGCTAGCTCAAACAATACACTCGAGCTAGCATTGCAAGGTATATCCCAACATGATAGCGGAGTCTATGCACGGCCTCACATGGGACCCAGGGACCCATAATACGCTTGCTCTTATATTGTATTTTGGCATCTTACATACTTTGATTATTTTCTAATGTAATGCTCATTGCCTTTGCACTACTAAAGGGTGACCCGTTTTTTTAAAGAGCTAACTGTATATTTACAAAATTATCGCTAGCTTGAGGGTACGGGTTACACTTTACTGGAATAAAGACACTGATGAGGACCGCATTAGAAAATATATAAAATACCAAACTAAAATATAGGAGCAAGAGTATTATGGGCCCCTGGGTCTCATATGAGGCCCTGCATGGGCCCCAACATGTAACTTGCATCTTGGGACTTGCAATGCCATAAGTTCAAATAATACTTTCTATAATATGGTATTCAATTACAATGATAAAAAGAATAGGGAGCAAAAAACTATTCTGGGACCCTTGAGACCCCTTGTTGGGACCCGTTGAAGTCCCTTCATATGCTTCCAAGTAACATAAAAAATTATATTCTCAACACACAGATATAACAAATTTGAATAGCCATTGCCTTTATTGACACTTTATTTTGTTTCTATAAGTGATGTCAAAGTGGGTCCTTTGCCTTTAGGGCCCACTTGGGACCCTCTGAATTTTTGTTTTGGCATAAAACAGAAGGGCCTACCCATTAGAGACCCCCAAAAAACTTTTTTGGACTGTTAGAGGTCTTAACCTCAAAACAGCAAAAAAGCAGAAATTGACTACATTAGAGCCTAGCGATGCAATTTAGCATCACTCTTTAATTGTCATTTAAAACTTCAATTAAAATTTAAAAAAATTAAAATTTTGATTTTTCTCACTTAGAGACCTAATACTTTCAAATTGTAGCAAAAAAAATTAAATTTGAAACAAAAAATTAATTCAGGCTCTAATGGGTTAACTGGAAGTGAAGAATTATCCAATCAAAGTAGTTTATATATACTCATGTGTGTATATGATACACATTTAAAAGAGTATAGACAGTATTATATAAAATATATTATATTTGTCAGGGTTGTCGCTGCAACACAATTGTTCCAACACAATTGAGCCAGAGGGCCGTTCACAAATATAATCAAATAAAAAGTATTCATGACATCCACGTACAGTTCCCGCGTAAGTGCGTGAAAGTGGAAGTTTTTTTTTTAGCAAATCTTATATTATCGTGATAATAAAGTCTAAAATTGTAATTATCCACGAACTTTGAATTGGCAGCCGCCATTATGTTCCTCATAGCCCCTGAATGTTAGGCCAACCGTCCAGCTTCACTTGCCTGAGTCTATTATTATTATTTATAATACATGTATACAGTATATTATTATATACTCCATGCAAGCGATGAATTTTTATTTTTGATTTTAGAACTTCTTTTTGGTTGTACATGACAAACATATGTTCACGTCGAAGTTAGACACCAACAAAACAAGCACATGCACATTTATATAAATTACATATACAATCAAGCATAGACACTGACAATAAGGAGAAAGAAATACAACTAAAAGTCACTGATACATTTTTGTTTAAATATTATTATTATTAATAATTAATTATTTATATTATTATTATTAATTAGTCATTAAAATGAAGATACATTTATAACTTTGTATCTATTATAAATCAAAATATTTTTTCGGACATTTTATTACTCTCAAATGCTTAAATAGAGTAAAATTCTCTGCTGATCAATACATTTTTCAATTTTGTGCGAAAAAGTTTACTATATTTTTTTTTTTTTTTTTAACATATTGGTAAAAATTCATAAAATTTAGCTGTCTGATACATTGCACAATTTTTGAAAAATTGAGTGTTGTGTTTTTCAGTAGCAACATTGAATTTGTTTTTAATAATATATATATATATAGTTATGACAGCAGTCATTCTAGACATATATATATATATATATATTAAGAGGCACAGTTTAAAATACATATAAATGCAAGGGACAGTTAAAGGCCTTATGAACCTTTGCACAATATTAAGTACACGGTAAGCTTTGCTTCAGTTATATGATTCGGCTGCATAAAATTTTTTGTTTCAGCAGCACAAATATCAGAGATAATAGCCGATGAAAAAGAACCTGTGACGTCACTCACGCTCATTTAGCGGCGACAATATAGGGAAATCCCTGCAAAAGATAGGTTCACTCCCGCTGCAACCACGGCCACAATTTGACTTCTATAATTTTGAAACTTTACCAGGGCAGTCTTGATAGTATTTTTCAAATAGGCTGAAAGATTTTTTTTTATGACATTCATACAAACTGAGTTATTGCGGTAGAAAGAGGAGCGAAAATGTTGTATAGGAAAACATTGTTAAATTTTTGGCTTATCTTGCTACCGCAATAACTCAGTCTGTACACATGCCACCAAAAAAAAATTCTTCCAGTCTATTTGACAAATACTATCAAGACTGCCCTGGTAAAGTTTCAAAATTCCAGAAGTAAAATTGTGGCCGTGGTTGCAGCGGGAGTGAACCTATATTTTGCAGGGATTTCCCTATATTGTCGCCGCTAAATGAGCGTGAGTGACGTCACAGGTTCCTTTTCATCGGCTATTATCTCTGATATTTGTGCTACTGACAAAAAAAAATTATGCAGCTGAATCACACTGAAGCAAAGCTAACCGTGTACTTAACAGACACTGTGAAAAGGTTCATAAGGCCTTTAACATATTATTTGCCTTCAAATGTGAAACACATGACTGCCCTTTTGGGATTCTTAATATTGTTGTAAGTGCTTTCTCTTGCAATATAAAACATCGATTCAATAGTTAAGGTTTGCATCCCCAATTTATTATGCCATAAGCCAAGTGCGGATATACAATACGCATAATATAGAGTTAACAAAGTTTCGTGAGAAACGTGATTCCTCTGATTGAATATAACATAAAATTGACTGAGTTGATCTTTTTACAAATCGTGTTTACATGTACGTAGAGACCATTCTAATTAATTTTATATTAAGTGCAGGCTCGATAGTGCACACAATGATTGAACAGCGATTTCAGGATCAGCTTACATTTTTATAGCAGGTTTGCCCGATTAACGATGTTAGATGACGCTTGAATGATTATGTAACATGATTTTTGATCAGTAGTTACGAGTTAATGTTTTCCATCCATTACGATTCAGTGCCAAGTTCGAACAGTTGATTGAAAAATAAATATCAGACGTACTTACGTAGCATAAGATTAGTTACGTGCGGCCAAATCTTTGCGTGCGGGAGACAAGCAAAACACTGGATTTTCCCGAGCGCAAAGCAAAGCGGCTATATTCTCCCCACTATACTGCATGTTAATATAAATTTAACGATTGACCTCAGGTATAGACATGAAATTTTCCGTTGGAAATCGATTTTAAAAATTGAGAATCATGTTCTAAATAATTCTTATCTTATTAAATCTCCAATCAACTATAAAGATATAAATAATTATATGCTGGTTTCAATGAAATCTTCAGATAACATTTTATGCAATACAATATGTTATGTTTATCATGCAATGATGGATATGAATTATGCACTATATATTTACATATTTATTGGAAGGGGGTGTGATTGGATTATTTATTCCAAATATTGAACCTTCTTGGGGCGTACTGATCGTACTTAAAGCTTAGAAAATACTTAAAAAAATATGGCAATTTTATTAATTAAAAGGAATTAAAAATTATCATGGAACACATGCAATACATATAAGTGAAATTATTTTAAGATTCAAATACGCAACAAGTAACTTATCGCAACACTATATTAATGCTATAATACCGTTATCATGATCTATAGTAAGCATGCTAATATCATACACAGACCTCGATCTCACGCGGTTACTTTAAACAGTCAACTCGTTTTGCATGAAATAATTTAACTTCATGATATTATAGTTTGATATAGTTGAAAGTAAGTTAAATTTAACATAAATTTTTATTATTTTTTTTATGAAACTTTCCTAATCTTTCTCAATTAAGTTTTACAGTAGCACAGCTTAACTGACAGCTAGTAAATAATGGATGCAATGAAGAAAATGTTGAAAAGTGTGTGTCAAAGTAGCTGGTCTCTTTTATGAAATTTGTTGTAAGTTATAGGGTTCAGCGAGTTCTATAGAAGGGGTATTTTTTTTTTACTTCTTTTATTAATATATTTGGATAATTAACACACGCATGCATGATACTTGGTCGCGGCAAGTGACTGAATTTCTCGTGAACCCGATATTGATAAATATCGACGATCACTTTGAATTTTCTATGAATTAACATATATATTTTCTATGAAATAACATGAATTAACTATTTATTATGCATATATTTACTCCCATTTGGCTTATGATATTATTCACTGGGGAAGTAAGGCAGCTCTACTAAATAGATGCTTTGTTTTGCAGAAACGAGCTCTCCGTACTATATTAAAGCTGCCCAAGGGACAGTCCTGATGTGTATCTCATTTTAGAAATCTAAATAATATGCTCACTGTTCCGTCTATTTACATCTTAAACTGTGCTTCATTTAAAAAATCCCACCCTAATCTTTATTTGCAGAATGATAATGTTCATAATTACAATACCAGGAATAAATCCAATGTTGTTACAGACAAGTTGAACTCTAATTTATACAAATCTTGTGCAATGTATCAAACGGCCAAAATATATGAATTTCTGCCAAAATGCCTAAAAGATATAAATGATTGTAAATTGTTCCGAAAGAAGCTAAAAAATGTCCTTATAAGTAAAGAGTTCTATTCAGTTAAAGCTTTTGAGAGCAATAAATTGCCTGAGAGTATTGTATCCTTATGATTTAAAACCTGGTTTTCATATTTTTTGTTAATATTGTGGTTCATTTTTTTATACTTATTTTTTTCCTTTGTTATATTTATAAAGTGTTGCGTTTTGATGTTATGTATGTTTGTTAATATTAAGTTTTTTTGACATGAACATATGTTGTCTTGTACAATCGAAAAAGTTCGAATAAAGAAAAAAAAAATTCCTTATTTCCTAAATCGAAACAGTCCAACCCAATTCACTCGCATTTGAAATGGTATGAAAAATGTGACTGAAGGAATGAATGAAGTGCAATGAATCATGATGTTAACCTCATTCAAAGTTAATTGATGGAAATATTATAAGGTTAACATCAATTTCTTCACATTAAATACGATAACGTATGAGGTGTCATGTTTAGGATCAAACTTGCAATCCTGCATCATGAGAGTCGGGGGCTGCATGTTCCCGGTTTTTAATATTCCTTTTACTTTAAAAATATATATTGAGCAATGACTAGTTATATCTTTACCTGTATGGGTCATCTTAGAACCTATACTTCATCAAGCACTAATTAATATATTTTAGTGCAATCACTCCGCTCACAGAACACAAAAAGTTAAAAAATAAATTAAAGTTTAAGAGATTAAACTTACCTTTAGTAAATAGTTATTAATAGTTAGTAAATTCTTTTTTTTTTATCATAATGCAAGCCCTCGTTATGTTTATTTTATATCGTGTATTGTCATTTCTTATTTTAATTATATCATTTCTTTGTACATTTTCTAATAAATTAGCCATCATAGACTGATATATAGAACGTAAAATAATTAATAAGAAATGAGCAACTTTAATATTGAGTAATGACTGCATGAATTCTTGATTGTTTCAACTAAAATTCAGTAGTTTCATGCAAAGCTGCATGCTTCATTATAATATAATTGTTCCTCGTCCGGAATAATGAGCTATCTGTCTACCATGATTTCGTTTCAATAATGAGCTATCTGCTTTTTTTAGGTTAGCGTGAAAATGAGCTTTATTTTATACCGATTTACAGCTCATAATTGCGCTCACCTGAAATAGCAGATAGCTCATTTTATTTTAACGAAATCGTGGTAAGCAGATAACTCATTATTTTGGACGAGGGACGATATTATACTGTATAGCATTTACAGATATAATGGGTGCGATTCACAAAGCAGTTAGCCAGGTTGCCCAGGTTTCTAACCACACGTTTAGCTTAACGACGTTTAACTATATATCTGTTTTACGTGTTATTAAACCACCTAGTTAAACGTGGTTAAGCTAAACGTGGTTAGCAACCTGGCTAACTGCTTCATGAATCGCGCCCAATATTATGTTTGCTTTTTTCCCCCACTTCATTATAAAATTATGTGTTATTTGTTTGAAAATGTTTTGTTCCAACAGCGACCATCAGAATGGCACATGAACAGCTAGACAGTGAGGGCCTTGTGCCTGCAGGCCTACAACAACAGAAGAGTGAAATGGCTCAGCCCAACTATACGAAATTATCGGAGAACCTGCGCCGTGTCACGCCTGCTCACATCCAGTGTTCCATGTTTTGTGGCGGTCGTCGCTGCAAATACGAGAATGCGTCTAACTGGCGACCGGAGCAGATGGCAGTTGATGGAATTTATTCTCATTGGTATGTTACTTAATTTTGTTTACATTAGTAGAGTAAAAATAATTAATAATGTTTGTTAGATGTTACATTTGTTACAAGGGGATTTTATTCGTTTCCTGACTTAAATTTTACTGACTGAACGACATGAAAACCTGGGCATTCATTTTTATTTATGTTATTTTCGTATGCAGAAAAGACACAAATAATAAATAGCTTAATTCATGGTTTAATTTTTCATTTATCGATAAATCCAACAAGTTTAAAAACTCGTGACGAGAAACGTTTAAAATATACTAGTGAGTGCGATTAACAAATGTGCTTTCCAGAAAGTTATCCAGCTTTCTCACTAAACGTGCAGGTTAAGGTCATTGATTTAGGAATTGGCACTAAACGTGGTTATTGAAAAACCTAGATATTTTCCTTCGTGAATCGCACCCATATAATATTTAACATTTTGATTAACTTTTTAGTGAATAACTCTTGATAAAACATTTAAAATAGAATTAATGGAATCAATTATTATTTTATTTGTCAAACTGAAGACAACTATGTGGAGAACAACGTATGATAATTTGCCATCGGTCCACAATTACGCCCTTCAAAGCCTCTTTACCCTTTAAATTCAAATTCAAATTATTATTTATTCAGTAACAGATACAGAACCAATATATCAAATATAATACAAATACAAATATTTTACTTCAAATAATAAAATTAGCCATGACTATAGCACGGTTTTCGATGCCATGGATTGCTGGCAGCCACATATATATTATATATAATAGTGCTTACTTGCTTGATTCAGATTGCATATTTTATTGCTAGCTCTGACAATTGTAAATTAATTTACATCAAGGAAAGGGTCTGGAATTGAGGGGGGGGGGGGGGAGAATTTTTTCCGCTTATAGGTGCTTTTCCATGGAGCGATGTCACGCGACGCTTTATAGCGAGGAGAGAAAAGCGCACTTGCAATGAAACCGTATGACGGCCATGGCGGCGCGATTAAATCGCTGCGGGAAAGCGATTTTTCCTCGCTAATACGGCTGCCATACGATTTTACTACAAATTTTCTACTACTACGATTTTCTCGCCCCGCCAAGCCTCGCGCGACTTTGCTCCATGGAAAAGCATCTTAAACTAAACCCAGACCAAGGGTACTGGTCACAAATGACGTTATAATAAACTACGTCTTTGGACACTCTAAGGACAATTTTTGTATTTTTTTACTATACAAATAACAAAATAAATAAATCCATTAGAGCCGCGGCGAGGCTTAGTAAAATCGTTTCCTTGTTTTCAGTACAGATTTGTACTTACTTGTTATAGATGAAGTACTTATGTAAGGAAAAGTGTACTTATACAGTAAAAATAGAGTTCAATAATTTTATATTACGATTCCTACATTAAGTTGAAATGAACTATACTGAAGTCAAATTCAGTATCTAATATTTAAGTTTGAAGTTATAATAAAACTCCCTGCATGCTGTTCATGGACTCAACAGTGCAGTAAAACTCTGCTTAGGATTTTGTGAGTCCCTTTCAAACAACAATTATAAGAATAATTATGCTTCAAAGACTATAACAATGAAAAAACTAAAATGGTGATAAGTTTAGTAATTATAATATATATTATTGTGACAAATTTTTGTCACAGACTATAAAATATATCGCTTCTCTGTTTTTCTGTTAGTGTGTTAGTTTATTGTCATATTTGGTGGTGCCAAGGTACGGAGGAGGCATGAACAACTTAAAAATGTTTTTTTTTATTCATTATAAATATACATAGTTACATAGTACATTTTGTAGATTACAGGATTTTGTTTACACCTCAATGAGCTAAAGCTCGAGAAGAGGGAAAAGGTTTTTTTTTTTTTTTTTTAATATCTGGAAAAATAAGATAAACAAAATATGAGTAGACAACACAATTAAATATGAATTAATTTTACATTACATTAGCAGTTGTAATTTAGATTTCTTTTGAGGCGACTTGAAGTAACGTATAACATCCAAGATAGTCTTCTTACCTCCCCCATAATTGCAAAACTGCATTTCTTTAGTAACTCTTTAGATGCATGCTGTTTATGCAATTAAAGATAATAATACAAAAAAAATCTTGCTGTCCCAATCTTACACTTTTATTGTTATGATCACACTGACAGAACTGTGTTGAGAAAAATCATGAAAAGGTTACTTTTACAGCACTTCAGTTTGGATGTTAAAAAAAACTGTTATAGTGACAATGTAATGAGCTTATATAAAACCTGTGTATTATAATATTACAAGATATAACTTTTCTTACAAAATTTCTTTTCAACAATTTTTCTATCCATACAAACAAGTAGAGTATAATTTTAAATCAATTTGTTTCATTCAATACCGACTTTAAAGGTATTTTATTTCTTTTATTTTGAACTTTTGTTTGTTGCATAAAGCATACATTGAGTTCACGTCGAGTTAGTTGCTTAAAATGTATACATGTAAAAACATTACAAATTCAACATTTAAAAATTGCATGTATTAAGTTAAAAGAAAACTATACAAATTTAAACTTAAATAATAAGAAAATTGAAAAATATTATAAAACTAAAGATCCTTTAAGGTTTATACAACAAATGTAACTTTTATTCAGACAATACTTTTTCGGAATTTTTATGACTTTCAAAATCCTTGACTGAATAAAACTCCTTTGCAATTAATATATTTTTTACTTTAGATTTAAATAACTTATTATTTTCCATATCATTTAAATAGCTTGTCAGAAAAATCATAAATTTTAGCGGTCTGGTAAATAGCAGAGCTTTTATAAAATTGTGTGCTAGCTTTTCTGTCATAACATTTGATTTATTTCTTTTGTCATAATTGTGGTCAGAGACCCTTATACGGAGACCTCCGTGTCTTATGGGTAGGAATTTGAAGAACCTTGAATTTAGTTCCACCGGAATTCCGAGTGGCCACACTACTATCGACCAATCACCGTTGGTTTCATCATCAGTGACGTCATCCGAGATAGCCAATCGGCGATTTTATGATCAGCGATTGGCCAGCTCGAATGACGTCATTAATAATGAAACCACGGTGATTGGTCGATAGTAGTGTGGCCACTCGGAATTTCGGTGGAACTAAATTCGAGGTTCTTCAAATTCCTACCCATAAGACACGGAGGTCTCTGTAGGGTCTCTGAATTGTGGTAATACTGGTAATTATAATCATTGTGCTTATAAAATTCAGAACAATTTTTTTTTAACAAAGCACAATTTAAAATAAAAAGAGACGAGAGAGTTAATATATTATTTTACTTAAAATATGACTTACATGCTGATTGCCGCTTTGTGAGTCTTATTATAGTATGGTTCTAACAATAAGTGATGATCTTTTTTTCCAACGTGACACACCATATATATTTTATAAAATCGAAACACTCGACCTAATCTCCGAGATCAAGCGTGGAAGAATTTTAATTTAAGAACTAAAATTTACAATTTATTTTATGGAGTTATGCTGACAATTATTGAACCATATGAATTTACAAAACACAAAAAGGTCCTATAATATATAATATTATAATGAATCTCTGTGCGAAAGTATTATAATATTTTTATACGTTTGTATACATATTGTATGTAGTTCTATACATAGGTACGTTTGATAATACTCTGTCTTGATAACGGAAAAAGTTATCGTGTGTATAAAGTACATTTTTGGGACTAAAAATAAGCTAGGCGCTTGCATGCGTTTGAATGAGAAACGCAATCTGCCTACTTTACAGGGGATGAGTGAAATGATGGAATGGCACACAACTCTGCATGTAGACTAAAGGTTAAAAAATATTTTATTTTATTGAAAACGAAATTAAATATTTGAGGTGTAGAAAAAAAATTAAAAAATAAATTTGCAAACTTTTGATCACCTTAGAATTTTGAATTTATCTGACACATATTTTTAAATATTTTTTTATATAATGTCTTGTCCAAAGATGCGTATATGTGACATGATTTTATGTCCTCCAACAGGGAGTCAAACTCGGGATCTGATGTCACAGTGTGCAAAAAACAATAGCCGTATCGAGCAATTAAAAAAAAAATAAAAAATAAAAAAATCGAGACATATATCGCTTCATTTTGTTTTTTATTGATGAACATATGTGACAATTTATATACCAGAAATAACAGAATGAAAATTATTTTACAGCTATAAAATATACTAAAAAGTAAACTATTTTGATTTATTTTCTTTGATTTGATTCATTATTATCGTTTACATTAAATTTAATTCATATTAATTTCATAAAAACAGAGAAAGATGAGTTTCGAGTTGAAAGAAATGTCATCCTTATAATGTTATCATGCAATTTTAAGGCTCAGAATAAAATTAAGATTAAACTATAGACTATAGATGTCCCACAAAAAAAGAAAAGAAAAAAAATCAGGGGAGGAAGGATTGGTACTTACAATTAATGCTAAAATTTATATAAGAAGTGAGGGAAGACACTATACCACACAAAAATTTTCAAGGATGGGTTCAATAAAGCTCATATTCGTAAGAAGAGAAGGAAACGATTTTACTAAGCCACGCCGCGCCGGCTCTAATGGATTGATTTTTTTTTTATTTGTTATATAGAACAAACATAAGGCATGTATTGCATAAAAAATATACAGTAAACCCCAAGAATTTGATACACTCCAAATAAAAGTCGTGGTCGGATCGGGGAACGTCAATTAATTGCACCAAATTTGAATTTTGAGACAAGATGACAAATTCATACATAATTTTTAGTAATTACATGAGCAAGAATAATGTGACAATAATAAGATAATATACATATTTTATGTAGACTCAGAATATAATAAAATGGTAAATATTAATTGTTGAATATTGGTAATTGATTGAATTGATATGATATTGATATGTTCAAATAAACAAATAGAAATAAAATAAATAAAACAAAAAAAAATTAATGTACATTAAATAAAACTAAATAATGTGTGACATAATTAGTTAAAATTGGTTAGCATATAGATTATACAAGAGGGAAAAAAATATATACATAACAGTTGATATTCTAGCTTTTAAATTTAGATGTAAAGTTTAACTCACAATGTCAGTGGAGGAAAGCAGAAACTCCAGTGCAAAATTAAAATGATCAGCTACAAATACCGGCTCTTTGCACTTTCTGATAAAGTCTACCTTTCAGGTGTTCTTATATGAAATACAGGCACTCTAATAAAAAAAATGCAAAGAGCCGGTTTTGAAGCCGATGGTCTCAAATGTTTTAAAATATTTTTAAGACTATAGGGATTAAAATTGTAAAAAACAAATACAGAAAAAAACTCAAAACAGCCTGCCTCGATCATCTAATTTAGTTAGTAAAATATACCTGTCCATGCACGAAATCAAACGCTTTAGACAGATCAAAAAATAATTATTACTAGGCTGATAAGGTAGTAGTTTATTCAGCAGACAGTACGCATTTGGCGGTGGCTTAAATTTTGATAACCTCCGCCTTGGCTTATTCATTTCTTCTGACCAGGACTTTCACATCCTGATCGACACATAGCAAAACCATCTGGTTTCTTGTTTGAAAAGATTCAAAAAGTATAATATTGATTTTAGGAAAATAGTTTATTCACAAACTTTGAAGGACCCCTTAATTAGACTTAATTATTTTATCAGACAAGAGTTGCCTATCATCCTGAGGTGCGTAGCAGATAAAACTAAATTGTTCTAAAAGTATTAAATATTATTTAGCAGCACTAATAAGTGCGCGTACAAAACTTCAACTCCCCACTGCTAACTGGAACAATTTTTTTAACTTGTTAACAACCATGACTTATAAAAATAATGAAAAATGTTATATCTTAAAATAGTTAAAAAAAAGTATCAACATCATCAACATTATTGACATTTTTATTCATAATGCGCGATAACACGTTGTTAATGGGATTTGAATGTGTTGCATGACGTCACCTCCTTTTCTTTTCATGTTATTCCTCATACTCTGCTGCAAATACTCCCACACACATATTAGAAGCAGAAAAGCAGCCAGCACCTTGCAAGTACAAACATATATCATAATGCCTTCGTTCCTTTTTCTACCCTGTCTAACGGTTTGTTTACTTGTTGCCATGGCGCTCCGCTCGTATACTTATATATATAAAATATAGTCTCCCGTCCATGTGGTATTATCTATTTTCAACTCTTCTGCCTAGAGCGCAAAATTATTACGTTTTTTTTAAAATTATTTTTGCTGTAAAACGAGATATTTCACATTTTATTGAAGCGTTGTCTCCTAATGGGCATTTGAATGGGCATGCACTTTTGTTACTGTGCTTGCGTGTTAAATATTTACACATGCGATGACTAAATGTGTCAGCGTTTTGTAATTCAATTTAAAGGTGTTAGAGGGTTAAAAAAAATCTGAAAAAAATTACAATAATTCAAAGTCTTCTATCAAAATAGGCAATGAAAAAAAAAAAACACGCAGGTTAATGGAGTATTGTCCTCCATTTTTTTTATTGCAGAAATGGATAGAGGGTGCAAAGTTATGCTACCATGATTTTTTTCAGATTTGTTTGATACCTGGAACTATTTTTAAAAAATTATTGAAAGTCCTTTTTGTGACGTCACGCGGCGGCAAGTCCTATCTCTTTCTTAAGGAGCGGCGTCTCGTGACGTCACGAAAAGGACTTTCAATAATTTTTAAAAAATACTTCCCGGGCTCTAAAAAATCTGAAAAAAATCAGGGTAGCATAACTTTGCACCCTCTATCCATTTCTGCAATAAAAAAAAATTGAGGACAATACTCTATTGTTTATTATATAAACCCTCTCCAAAAGTTTGCATCTCTCGTCTTGTCTATGCACCTAAATATTTATATATTAACAAAATATGTGTACCGAAAGGGTTTTAAAAGGTGTCTATAAATAGGCCTCATTCCTCATTGGTGACGTACGTCAAAAAATATGTTTGGCATCAACGTATATATATATATCCAATAGTGATAATTTAAGATAAGTATATTGCAGCATCGACTGATCTTAAATTCATTCACTCGACAAATTCAATATAATACATTGTTTCCGATACAATGTAAAAAAGATGCTTTTCAAACACCCTTTGGTACAGTGTTATGTACAGTACTGCACTATATGGAGGTTGGATGGAAGAGTGGGCCATTTTGCCCTAAATCCCGCCTCCATAATAAAGATGATTTTATTATTAATATTCAAATTCAAATCCAAACTTGAATTTGAATTATAAATATAACTTATGCCCTGGACTATAACATATGGTAAAACTTATGGTAAAAAATTAATGAGCAAGTCGTACCTCGGGAATCTCACATTTTTTCAACAGATTTATTTAATTGAAAAGTTTGTGAAACATCTACAGGTACATAATTTTATTATCTCTTTTATAAGCGACATTTTATAACATTATACATTATCCTTATATAAAAATACGCTCATTGCATCGTGTAGCGCGGTAATTCACATCTACTCACATAATAGTCAGTCCATGAGCTGAGGTACCAAAATGGAGGAAAAAAGTCTCCGGGCTCCGACGGAGGGACAAGCTAAAAGTGGCAAATAGCTCAAAAAGCTCAAATATAAAACAAACAACTTAATTGCTTAAATTGTCGATCATCGAAGCAGTGTATATGTATTATATTGGCACGATCTAGAAGTACACAGTACTTAAATTCCGTGTTCGCCGACTATTTTTTAATTCGCTACTATAAATAAAGTCCATCAAGCTGGTGAAGTTGACACGTTTCCTCCAATTCAGTTAAACACATCTCATGCAGTCATCTCACAATGAACATATATTATTGTTATAAATATACGAAGGATAGCATCCGGCATATTTCCTATTATATAATATATATATATATATATATATATATATATATATATATATATATATATATATATATATATATATATTTATATATATATATATAGTGTAGCAGTGTTCAAGTCAACGAAAAAAATCCGAGCTAATAGCTAGGAGGGTTTCTTTGTCATTGGGTGGAGGTGGGTAAAGGTGGACCCACACACTGTCCTTGTATTTCTTCCTAAATAACTACCAGATTCCATCCCCTATATTTCTCTCTGGTGATCGAAAAATATACACACTTTATCACTTTATGGTATAAGTTACGCGTGCAGCCAGAAATCATTATTGACCTGATGTAGTGTAGCAAGCTCATTATGTGTAAAAAAAAAAAAAAAAAAAAACATTGCTTACTCCTGCAACATCGTTTTTTTTTTTTTTTTTTTTTTTATTGGAGTAACTTCTTAAAGAGACTGAATAATGTATAATATACCTTTTTGCATAAGAATTGCCTAAAGGTTAAAAATTATTACGCTTTCTCTCTCTATTTAAATATTGCGGCATATATATATATATACATATATATAGCAATTAAAATATAAGCAAAATAGTCAAATAATAATTAAATAATTTATATAAGGGTGCCGGCAAAACACATTCAATGAGCGCGATTCACGTAGCAGATAGCCAGGTTTCTAACCACGTTTAGCTTAACCACGTTTAACTAATAGGTGGTTTAACACGTAAAAACAGTTATAGTTAAACGTGGTGAAGCTAAACGTGATTAGAAACCTGGCTATTATAACTGCATCGTGAATAGCACCCCATACGTCATCAGCAATCTGCTCTGAATTTACTTACAATGCTTTATTGTAATAATAATTAAATAAATTGTATAAATCATAAATAGTTGTACACTTTTTTTCTTAGGGTGACGGAAGATATACTGGCAATGGCTCGCCCTAGTACAGACCTCATCAGCAAAAAAAAAATTATTCAACAATTCAAAAAGTGAGCAATAAAAAATATTTAATTTATTCCTCACAATATATTCTAATTAGCATGAAAGATATATTATTATGTATAAGAAAAGTTAATTTCCATTTATGTAAATTTTACAGTCTAGGTATCAATACAGTAATCAACTTACAACTTCCTGGCGAACATTCAAGCTGCGGTAATTCTCTAGAAGATAGTGGATTTACGTATGACCCTAATATCTTCATGCAAAATAACAGTAAGTTCATTTGCTTTTTCTTCTAATACTTTAACTCTGCAGTACTCTGCACGCAATGTTTGACGTCGATTATATTAATTTTAAGTTGTTGGGGGAAACTTTTATTTCAACTGCATTAAAATTTCGATTTAAAAATTTTAATGTAAACAAGAGGAATTTTCAAGTGAAAAAAAAAGAAAAAAGTTTTCTCAGTATTATGAATATACATATATATACATAATTATATATAGACGAACACTTGTGCATATTAAATTATATATATATATATATATATATATATATATATATATATATATATATATATATACAGAGCTAGGGGGTCAGCAAAGTATATATCCATGACAAATAAAATATAAAAATATATATATAGTTAATGGGTGTTGTAATTATAACGTTTATTTTACTTTTTATGAACCAAAATTAAAGCCATATTTGAATTATGTTAAATTTTTGTGGGGGGAAGTCGAGCGACGTGACGATTCGCTACTCTTTTTAAGTGGAAAAAAGAGTGAAATACAATGAAATACTGCTCTTAAAGAATCTGAAAAAATTTGTAAACCTTTATTGTAAGCCAACGAGTGATGTGATAAAAAAAGTCCTTGGTAATGCTCTATATAGCTAGAGTTAAAATACACACACACACATACTATATATATTATATATTACATATATGTGTAAGACATAAAAAGGGGCATTCACAAAGTCTTAAGGCCACATTTAGGGCTCGATAATTTAAGACCAGAAATTTTGGGTCTAAAAAGCATACCTAAAATCGGGCTTTATATTATCGAGCCCTAAATGTGGCCTTAGGGCTTTGTGAATGCCCCTTAAAATCAATTTACAAACATATCTTCATGCAGTTCCACCTCATTTATTATTATTTTATAATCATTGTAATATTATGACTGATTTAAAGAAATGAAGAAAAACATTAAAATTTAAAGGAAATTTATAGTAATGCTCTCATTAATGCTCTTTCTTTCGGACACAAAAAGGCATCCAGTTTACTCTGATAATACTAGAGAGATTTTGATAATATTATTAATTTTTTTTTTCTAGTGACTACACACCGTATTGTCTGCTTAGAATTCGATTAGTGTTATTGAATCAGACTTACGCTAGCGGCCGCTAGCCACTATGATAATTAGAATTCTGACTATCCTCCTTCGTAAATCGCGCTCATATTAATTATAATAAATAATACAAAAATGGTATATATTATAGTGATGATTTTTTTCAGTACTATTTCTGCTAATGATTTTCAACTTTGTTTACTATTTACTATTACTATTAAACAAAATATTTATATATTTAAAAATTGAAAGGCAAAGACATCTAAAATAGGTAGCACGTTGTTAAAAAATATGTTTTTACAAGCGTGATGTGTAAATTAAAGCTATATATAATTATATATATATATATATATTTATATATATACATAGATTCCTAATAATGGAAATGGGCTTACTGTAAAATATTATTTGTCATCAATTAATTAAATTAATTTATTTGACCACCCTAATTTGAAATAATAACGAGCAGTTTTTGTTACTCTTACAGTCAGATTTTGGCTTCAATGTTCAAATTAATGTATTTTTTCTAAATATAGTTTCGTTTCTATTACTGAAGGGACTATAAATATAATCAATACCTCATCTATTAGGCTTTATATAGCAATATTTGAATATAACGTACATATGCACTATCCACACAAAATTACTAATGATTTTTTTTTTGTACATGTTTCATTGCATGTTTTTACACAATTTATTGTACTTAATTAATTAATAATCTTGATAAAAATTTAAAAAATGTAAAATTAATTAAATTTCAAATGGAATATACCACAACAGCTAATAATTGAAAAAAAATAATAATAACGGCTCCAAATCATTATTTAATTTGTCTCTTACTAATGTTCCAGTTTACTTCTACAACTTCGGCTGGAAGGATTACGGAGAAGCAACGTTAACAAGTTTATTGGACATGGTGAAGGTGATGGCATTTGCAATATCGGAGGGTAAAGTGGCCATTCATTGTCATGCAGGTGAGACAGGATAGCAGATATTAGGTTCAAATATTTTAACTGTCATAATTATGTAGAAGTAAATAAAAGACTTCACATGCTCACGTGATAAATATAATACTATATATTATATTGTATACACCCATATATTATCACGTCATCTCGTTGATTACCGTGGCATGCATAACAATAATAATATATAAGTTTAATTACAGCACGCCGATTCTAATTTTTAATTATTTCTTGCCATAATTATATCCTATCGTCTTTATATTATACCGTATAACAGTTTTCATTCATTAATTAACTATATAATATATACTGTAGCATCTATGCATATTTCAATTTCAAAGCTCTATAGTTTTTATGATAAAATATTTCAGAAAATAAATAAGAACATAATATATCTATATCACTGAACTATAGATCTATATATATAAATTATTTTTATCCAAAACCATGTGTGTATGAAAGGACAAAGAGAATATTTTAATTTCAGTATATAAAAAGAAATTGATTTGACCTCAATCAAAGTAGCAAGCATTAGTAACAAAATTTTCTGGCAGCAATCACGCTTCGTCCGTGATACTTGTGATAAAGGGTTGGTTGGTGGGTTCACTCGCCTGCAACTCGAAAGGTTGTCATAATTCAGACTGGCCGGCAGTAGTGGAGGAAAACGGGTCGATGTTGCGGGGGTAGGTGGGGGTGTTGGCTCACAACGGCCTGCTGATGGCAGCGGTTAACTGCCTGTTCTGCTGGCGTTTTGTGGAGAGGTTCGGAGCGTCGCGTGCATGAGAGCTTGGGTACCTCACGAGCTACAAAAAGGAACGTGGGCGCTCAACTCAATGCCACGCTATGATATATATACCACACGAGGTATAGCAGCTTGACGTCACCCATCTTACATTTTCTTCGAAAATAGTGACAATTAAACACCACTTTATTCTTAGAATAAGATTATCAGAATGAACTTATTTATATAAACAAGAGATATATATTTATAT
Source organism: Siphlonurus alternatus (assembly GCA_949825025.1). NCBI lineage: Eukaryota > Metazoa > Arthropoda > Insecta > Ephemeroptera > Siphlonuridae > Siphlonurus > Siphlonurus alternatus. The sequence goes on from OX463788.1 coordinate 9,840,160, forward strand.
AATTATATACTGTACTGTATGTACTGTATATCTATGTCTCAAGTCTCAAATAAATGCGCAGTTGACTATAATATATTATAATAAATATAATAATGTAATTTATGATGTATTCATAATGACGTTTTACAGATCTTTTAATTATAACATACAATTACCCGTTAATATTAAGCAAGATCTCTTTACTTACTAAGAGCTTGATATTATATATAAATTCCATATATTTCAAAAGTCGTTTGTCATAACTATAATATATTATGTATAGATCATTGTGCATGCATGAAACTTATTTATTAAAATTCTTAAAAATTTGAGCTGAACATTCGCGAAACTATACGGTGTGACATGCACCATTATTATATGGTAAAACTACATTTTTTTTTTTTTATTATTTATTGTTAGGGTTTAATTGAATGAACTGCCATCATGTTTTTGTATTATAATAAAAAAAATGCTGATCCCAGTGAGTTAAAACATAGCTAGGCTTGAGCGAGCTATAATTACTGGACCAGGAAGTTTGATTAATAAATTGAATATTAATGAAGTTGATAAAGTCATTGTCAAAGATGTACAAATTAAATATTCATATAAAGTTAAAAATCTTGGTGTTATAATGGATTGTAAATTATCTTGGACTTTTCATATAAGTTCTATTAGTAAGAGAGTTTTTTGTGCCCTTAGGCATTTATACAAATTCAGAAGTAGCACTCCTCAAATTGTAAGAATTAAGCTTGTTACCACAATGATTTTGCCGGTTATTGATTATTGTATTGTTTTGTTGAGTGATATTAGTAAGGAAGAGTTACGGAGACTTCAAGTTATACAAAATAATTGTATTAGATATATTTTTGATTTAAAACCAAGAGAGAGTGTGACCCCTTATTATAAAAAGTTGCAGTGGCTCAAAATATCGGAGCGTCAGATGTTACATGGCTTAACTACTATATACAAAATTATACATAAAGTAGCACCTCCGTATTTGCATGACTTGGTTCAACTCTCTGGCGAGTCACGACAGCGTAGTACTAGGGAGCACTCTCTCTTTATAAAGTTGCCTCGTTCTCAGTGTCAAATGTATGAAAATTCTATCGTGTTTAATGGTGCTAAGCTTTGGAACTCTTTACCAGTTGCCACATGTAAAGCTAGTTCACTTTCTGTCTTCAAATCACTAGTCAATGAGTTTTTGTTAAGAAGGTCTCAGATAAAAGTGTTTTAATTAAGTATTTTATGTCTTATAGATTTTTAATGTGTTAATTTTTATTGTATTTATGTGTTTTTTGTATATATATATTGAAGTTAAGTTTACATTGTTGCAATTTCCATATAATTATTGTCAATAATCATAATAACTGTGTTTTTTTAATAATCTTTTAGTCGCATTATGAAGTTTTTTATGTCATGGTTTTTATATATATATAATATCAATTGAAAAGTATTATTAATATACATTGTGATTAAAATTTGTGATATAATAAGTGAAACGTGTGTGATAAAAGTTCTACGATAAAAGTTACGTACCTCAAGATGCTATTGGACTATTTATGTGTAAACAGTAAAACTTATGTATGCAATATTATTAATTTGTATTTGAGGTTATGTGTAAGAATGGCTGTCAGGCCAAACATCGCCTAATAAAGAAATTTCTATTCTATTCTATTCTATATACCACACGAGGTATAGCAGCTTGACGTCACCCATCTTACATTTTCTTCGAAAATAGTGACAATTAAACACCACTTTATTCTTAGAATAAGATTATCAGAATGAACTTATTTATATAAACAAGAGATATATATTTATATAATTATATACTGTACTGTATGTACTGTATATCTATGTCTCAAGTCTCAAATAAATGCGCAGTTGACTATAATATATTATAATAAATATAATAATGTAATTTATGATGTATTCATAATGACGTTTTACAGATCTTTTAATTATAACATACAATTACCCGTTAATATTAAGCAAGATCTCTTTACTTACTAAGAGCTTGATATTATATATAAATTCCATATATTTCAAAAGTCGTTTGTCATAACTATAATATATTATGTATAGATCATTGTGCATGCATGAAACTTATTTATTAAAATTCTTAAAAATTTGAGCTGAACATTCGCGAAACTATACGGTGTGACATGCACCATTATTATATGGTAAAACTACATTTTTTTTTTTTTATTATTTATTGTTAGGGTTTAATTGAATGAACTGCCATCATGTTTTTGTATTATAATAAAAAAAATGCTGATCCCAGTGAGTTAAAACATAGCTAGGCTTGAGCGAAAAATAGGATAAATTTAGGGAAATGACTTTCAACTTACCTTAACCATCCCATGTGGCAGCTGAACAATTATTTTATAATTATTTATTTACTTATTTTATTTATTTGTTTTATTTATTTATAAAATAATTATTCCGTCGTCATGAAAACACCCAAGGTTCTCAAGAACTATTAAGTAAATGTCTAATAAATGTCATGAAATTTAAAATTTTAAAAGTGAATAAGTTATTTAGAAACTTGTAGTTTTACTCTTAACTTTTTTAAGTAAAAAATTAAAGACATTTTAAATAAATATTCTGCTGCGCATTTATAATCCGTCTCTTGAGTAAATGTTATATAGTAAGCACTATTTTGACGTGAAGTACTCAAACTGATCAAAGAATATAAAATAAGTAACGTGAACTCGGCAAAATGCGCAGAACTAGATGTGGGCAAATTTTGCTCCAAACCCGAAATAAAATCTCATTTCGGCTTTGGGTCAAACCACGATGCTCCAATCTAGTTTTGGTCAAATGAAAATGCTCCAAAGCCGAAGTAAAATCTCCATCGTCTTTTTGGAGCATTTCGATTTGACCAGAACTAGATTGGAGCATCGTGGTTTGACCCGAAGCCGAAAAACGAATTCATTTCGGGTTTGGAGCATCCCGCGATGCTCCAATCTAGTTCTGCGCATTTTTTCGGCCCTGTATGGGCCGAATTCGGCTTTGGGTGCCAACATATATAATATATATAGATTTTCCAATAAGAATATCAAGTATAAATATTATACATTTATCGATATCATATAGTATATAGGACTGCTAGGATTCGAGTCACTGTTGATGTAAAAAAATTCAAATAAATAGACTGTATACCGCTGATATAACTGTATAGTAATAATGTTTCTTTTTGTAAAGGCTGGATTTAAGGTAACGGTACCTTAACTTTTCAGCGACCTCTATCAATGTTTCATTTCATTTCATACAGAAAAGGGTTACAAAGTATTACTGCTTGTATATTTGCATGTATACTTTTATACAGTATATTGCAGGTCTAGGACGTACAGGCGTGTTGATAGCGTGCTACCTCGTCTACAGTTGTCGAGTTAGAGCCAATGATGCCATCCGCTTTGTGCGACTCAAACGACCAAACGCTGTACAGACAAGAGGCCAGATACTTTGCGTACAAGAGTTTGAGCAATTTGTGCTACCTCAATGCATTGTATTCTGCAACAAGTAAGTTGCAATTTCAATTTGAATAAATATATTGAATACAAAAATATTGAATTTCCTTAACTGCATGATTGTCAATAACATATTTTTCATTGTATTAAATACTAGAGAACTTTCTCAACAATATTATTATATGCATGTACTGTAGTACTGTACTTATATATTATAGTGGTATAACGTGTTATACTGTATATTTATGACGTTGCTTGATTCTTGCATTGCAATAGCACAAAATAAAATATAGAATCGCAAAGTTGAAAGTGAAATATAAGGATTCAGCAATTGCAAAATAAATTTTGCTTCCTTGTTTTAATTGACTCATTGGGCGCGATTCACGAAGCAGTTAACCAGGTTTCTAACCACGTTTAACTAGGGTCGTTTAACACGTAAAACAGGTATAGTTAAACGTGGTTAAGCTAAACTCGCGTGGTTAAGAAACCTGGCTAACTGCTTCGTGAATCGCACCCATTATAATTAAATAACTATTGTAATTTTATTATAAGTTGGTGGAGAATAGTAATTTATAAATTTTGAATTTCAGAGACTTTGTGACAAAAGACAAGAAGGTAAATGAATTTACTCTAATTCAATATCTTAACCGTCAAAAAATTTTGCTCCATGGGTACGAAGTAAGAGCATTTAAACATATTCCAAAGGTAAGTAAATTAAATTGTATTATATATATATATATATATATATATATTATTTATATAATTAAATTTCATTTTAGAACGTCGTATATATAATATATATTTATGTAGAAAACAGTTAAAGCATTATTTTGGGGGGTCATATATAAAACAAAAGTTTTCTCCCGTGTGTAATATTGCATATATGCATATTATATTAAACATAGACATATCCTTTACTCATTGTCAGCTCAAAACTTTTTACTTTTTCATAAGGATACGGAGGATTAATTCCAAAGGGGATTTTTATCATTTTTATTTTTGCACCTCGTAGAGTCGTATACCTTATCAAATTACAAATTTGGTCTTTTGCCTTTTTCAAATAGTTTTTACAATCCAAGCACGAGATTACAGGTGTGGAACAAAGTAATTATGGATGAACAGATCCGAACAATAATAAGTTGTAATTACGCATGCAATTTAGTTATATATTTTTGTATTTATTATTGTTTCCTTTTTCTACATTTTCTACATTTCCTTTTATTTTTTTTAATATATATTTTATATTTTTATTATATATATATATATATATATAATATGCATCTTCCGTATATATATATATATATATATATATATATATACGGAAGATGCATATTTGTAAAACGTGATGTTGAACATTTACAGTTTAATGTATACGCGATGACATTTAATGGCATCAATGTTTTTTGTTTCTTCTTTTCTTCAGATATTGTTCTTACTGTGCGAGAGAATGGTTCGACTGTGTGGCAGAGAAGCTCTCGAGGTCGGGAGTGTTCCATTCACGCGTCGTTACGTAGCGGCGCAGATGAATCCTGAGCGCCATCAAGTTGGCTTTGGAAGGATTGGCAGCGGTGACTCAAGTTTCTCCAGCTCCGGTTAGATTTAAACCCAGTGGGTGCATGGGGATTTTTTTACACTCCGAATTGGTCACATCATTATAAGGGCAAAAGATTTGATATTGGGTGGGTGCCTTCCGATTTTTATTTAAAAATAAGTAAAAAACTAGCGACCTTGAGAAAAAAGGCCAGAAAGTCACAAAAAAGACAAAATAACACAAAAAGAGGTGAAGAAGGTATTTTTTTATTGACTTATTTTCATTGATTTCACGTGATCGGTGGACGACGTATCTTGAGCAGGGGAAAAAAAATAGTCCCTATACAACAAAAGGCAAAATGCCTACATTCCACCCTCTAATAATAAAACCCAGTCAACACAACTAGCTCTGTCGGTTCAGTGTTGGTCCAATGCTGAGACTCTTGGGTCATTAGTCGTGTCAGTACTCTGTGCCAACACTCCAATTAAAGTACCGGTCCAACACTTTTCTGACACCCTGTGTTTACTGAAAATTTTAATTATATCATATAAATATCGTAAAAATATGCTACAATGAGTCAGTGCTCATAATTTATAACCGTTGCAGCTGGTTCAACCCGTCGTCCGAGTACGGAGCTTGACTGTGAGCTGCCAGCAAGTCTGAATGGCAGCCATGAGGAGGAAACGGACGACGAAGGCGGCACAAGTGGCAGGGCACCCTCCTGCATCTCACCGGACATGCCATCCTGTGCGTCCGGACTCTCAGGTATAATATATATATATATATATATATATATATATATATATATATATATATATATATATATATATATATATATATGGGTGAATGTGTTAGAAAAAGTAAGTTGCAAGCGAGGTAACATTTGAATGCGTAAAACTACAATTACCTTGAAATGGGCTATATCCTCGCTGAAATATCCCGCTGCACACGATGCACTTAAAACACACACAGTTCACACGTGCTAGTTCTAGGTTTTGAGTAAGTGTGTGTTTACATCCGATGATGGTGACCGGGGAGGCACCGAAAAATATTTCATGTTATTATTTTAATTGTGCACGCGCGTGTGACTGTGAACTGTATGTGTGTTTTAAGTGCATCGTGTGCAGCGTGATATTTCAGCGAGGATATAGTCCATTTTAAGGTAATTGTAGTTTTACGCATTCATATATATATATATATATATATATATATATATATATATATATATATATATATATATATATTATATAATTAAGACATTTGAATGTGCATGACGTCAAATCCCGAGTTTCGATGGCTTACGGCATCCTTATTGGTGCATGGTGCTACAGTCAGGTTTTTTAGCATATAAGACAAAGTTGTAAAAATTATTTTAAATAGAGAAATTCAAAATTTTGAGGCAAGCATTATGCTTGCGACTCAAGCAAAAGTTTGGTAATTTAAAATCAATTTTTTTTTTATTTTCCGTTTTATTTATTTATTTGTTTATTTATTTATTTATTTATTTATTTATTTATTTATTTATTTATTTATTTATTTATTTATTTATTTATTTATTTATTTATTTATTTATTTATTTATTTATTTATTTATTTATTTTATTTATTTATTATTTTTTTTTTATTTACTTTTTTTTAACTTTTGCTTGCATACAGAATTGTGCATCTATATCTATATCACCATGCACCTCTCTGCACTCATCTCCTATGGATACATCAGTAGGCTGCATGATTGCGTTGCTCATGCAAACCCAATAACCAATAACCCACTATAACACATCAGCCACTATAAAGCAATAAAATATTATTATACATACCTTCAAAAATCTAATTTGGACCACAGATGAACAAAATGCGTAAAAATAGTTTTGGTCAATTCGAAGTAAGCAAAACCTCCAATGAACGTACACTATATAGATTTAATAGATTTCTTCAGCTATAGTTTATTGTAGGCTATACAAATAGCATAGAACAAGTTAATGTAGTGTTACAGTCATAATAACATATAATACATATATCACAACAAAAACACACAAAACAACAACAAAAAACATAAATTATAAACACAAATAACTAGTTTGCCAAGAAGCACATTACTTTTTTTTTAATAAACTTTCCTCCGCCTTGGTTCATTTTAATTTTATAGGATTGAATTTAAGAAAAACAAGACTGTAGTTGTTATCATTGTTGTTATTTTGCTCATTTTCCATGATCGATTTGAGGTTACTAGCGTGCAGCTTCTTTCAATGATATGTTATTTTTTTGCAACAAATTCAACAAATTCTAAGGAACTGCATATTTTTTGTACGGCTATATATACTTAAAACAAAAATCATGCAGACGACGACGTACTATATATCTTACTTCCTTATTTTTTTAAAGATTAATATCATGCATGCATTTACTTCGGACGAGTTATAGAATATTTTTATTTGAATGAAATAAAATTTGAAAATGTTCTAATCGCTTACGGTTTGAACAACTCCATTTCCGGTTTCCGTTCATAAGGCTCCATATTAAATTGCTGCATTAATTTTCACAAAACTGACAAGACAAATCCTTTTCAAAATTTGATATATGCCACCTATTGATAGCAAGTTAAAAAAATCCTCTGCAATAAAGTGTCATTAAAATCAAGGAGGACTATCATGAGATAAATATTTGGATATTTTTCTATTTGATACTTACTACTAGTATTTAAATTCGTTAAGTTTGATTGAGCGACAATCAGAAGGAAATCACAATGTGTATATTTATTTATTTATTTATTTATTTATTTATTTATTTATTTATTTATTTATTTATTTATTTATTTATTTATTTATTTATTTATTTATTTATTTATTTATTTATTTATTTATTTATTTATTTATTTATTAAATCTTTCATAGGCTGAAAATACAATAAAGGATAGAAACATGTGAGCCTATGGGGCAAATAGAAACGGCTGCTGAAACAGCCAAATCACTATACAGTGTCTATTCACCTAATTAAACAAGAACATGGAAAAACAGAAATATATACAATATATACAAAAATAAAACCAATAAGAAGCATAAACAATTAGACTGCCCAGTAGAATTACATAAAATTTAGAAATTAATTACATATCAAAAGGGAGAGGCATTGAATTAAACATCTTAGCAGCTCGCGGGAAATAAGAAGTAGCATATGCGACACTATTAGGCTTAGCATACACCAAGGAAAACGGGTTTCCTCTTCCGCGAGTGCGATGTTTAATTGACATCTCTCTCTCTCTCTCTTTCTCTCTTTCTCCTCATCTTTTCTACACAACGTCCTCAACGACGAACTTTTTGTTGATTTTATGAAAAGGTGATTTGTCGAAATGTCCAGGTCTGGATGACAGTGGGCTGGATGCAGTGCTTGGAGACGGTATACTGGGACAAGAGCTGCATGAAAACGAATGCTACCAGGAGTTGAGCTCGCAAATTGATCTACGTAGAGCAGCTCAAGAAGAAAACGTAAAGGTACGTATTAATGTAAAATAATTATTAAAAAAAAAAAAAAAAACTGCCGATATATGTTAGCAATTCAAGTAGTAATTCTTCTTTTTCAACGTTGCTTAATTAAATATGCTTTTAATACAATTTGATACCTCGATCGTATTTTGTAATGGGTTTATACATTATACATATGCAGCGAAGGAATTCTTCCACCAGATAAATATATATACACAGGGACAGAGTATGATAATACGCAATGTAAATTAACGCTAGTGAAATAAAAATAAATTAAAAGAAGTTAAATTTATTAGTAATTTCATGTACAAGGAAGGGAAGCTATAAGCCTTATAAATAAATAAGATTTTCATTATTTATGAAGTAACTATTGCTTACGTTTTGTATATTTTTTTCATGAAAGTTCAAAATTTGCTGTTGAATAGTATAGGTCCATCAGAAATGATATGGATGTGTTCTCATACTCAATCTGACCTATTTGTACCCATTTGTAACCTATTTGGTTTTGGTTTCCATATCAACAAGCAAATTTTGAAATTAAACGCTGCATAAGAAGAGTATAGCCCTTGTTATCTTTGTGAAAAGTCCTACATATGTATATTAAAGTAATATAACCAATCACAAATGAATTTATGATTTATTATACTTTAATGTAGGTATTTTTTTACGAGGGTGAATCCCTTTCTCCACTCAAATCAAAATTCTTATAAGTAATGTCTGACGTCAGTCAATTTAAAAAATTCAAATGTTGTCTCTGGTTTTAGTCTAAAAATAAGTTTCGTTGAACCGCAAAATTATAAAAGGAAGATTATTTAATATTTAAACTAAGGAATTTTTAATATTTTAAAGTCAGTTCCCTAAAATCTAAATTTCTTGCACCTCGAATACAACTTATATGTATCACTTTGCGACTTTAAAATCTTGCAACCTCTTGGGAGAAATTATATTTGGGGTTGAGATATCACCATAATTTCAGAAAATATAATAAAATTAATTAATCGCAACTTATATAACCTTTATGCTAAAATGTGTCATGTAATATGTATATCATGTAAAATTATGTACGTACCGATGGAACCTTATAAAATGCCTTGTGGGTGACATAAAAGACGTTTGGCATGCAGGCATGAGTGATAAAAACAGGCATATCGACTGACCTTCACTCCTCAAATTCAATACACATCGTTGCCGATATCATGTAAACATAAAATATAGGCATTTTATACGATCTCATCGATACATGAAAGCAATTTGTCACAGCCGCTGCAAGCTGACAACGTGGCTGCAGCACTGATGGCTGATTATCAAGTGGCTGATGAGCAGCTACGCAAGCAAGTGCGGCAATTACGCATCGAGCTGAACCAACGACAGTCTGCATGGTCAAGGCTTCGAGTCGAGCCTGATATGCGCTTGCTTGCCGCTTTGCTGTTCGAGTGGCTTGAACACCTCCGTTCACCTGTCCTCGGCAAGGAGGAACTCAGCTACGTGGTTGTACTCGGAGCAAAACCCGACGTGTGTCTCCAGAAATTTGAACTGGCAAGTCGGTCTCTTTGTCAAACATCACTTAAAATTGAATTAATTATATACCGATTAAACGTATAATGATTTCACTATAGATTCTTATAATAGTGGGCCCGGTATCACACGCATGCATAACTTGAATCGCATTGACAAATAACTTGTGCACGTCGTGTGGATAAAATAAATTTATGTTTTTTATCTATAATACCACATGTCATGTGTTCAAATAAAATATCATACAAGTATTTTTTTAGCACTCACTGTTAATGAATGAATTTTTGAGCTAGCTTCTAAAATACATTAAATTTATTTCATAATTACTGAACAGACTGTATACGTTCCATAAGGATATATATGCTCGAGCAGAGGGAAAAAAAAAAAAAAAGGAAATTTAAATTGGCTTAATTGATAGCAGAGATACAGGAAAAAATAAACATTATGTGCAATATAAAATTTTAAAATTATTTAGGATATAGTATAATACAATTAATGCATTAGCCGAAGGTAATGAGTTAAATAAAACAATCTTTTCAAAAAAAAAATATATATATAAATAAATAAATGAATAAAAAGTAAGAAAAGTAAGTAATAAAAACAAAATCAATTGTCAGAGAGAAAGGAAGAAAAATACAATACAAAACAGAGTCAAAATGTGTAACCTAAAGTAAAAATACATAATATAAATATAATACATTTGATTAGCAATATATATTAATGTTAAGCATTAATTAATAAAGAATTTTTTCCTTTTGAATTATTATTATTATTATTTATAGAAAATTGGTGTGAATTAAAATACTTTTTAGCATTATCTGTGAATATTTTAACAGATGATTATAATTTTATATTTTCCGGTAAGCAATTATATAAATGAATGGCTTTGGACAAAATTGAGAATTTTCCTGGATTAGTTCTAGTAAAGACTAATTAATTATGGATGCAACCTCTTTTAAATTAGTTTTAGGAAAGTAATTAAGCGCTGCTCCCATTGTTTATAAATTCTGTTTCTGTTTTAAATTTCTATCTGTCTGTCTATAAATTTTACTGTCTAAATCAGCACCAATATTATGGAAATATTGATTATAATAATATGATCCAATTTTTTTGTTTCATCATGAATTATTATATTATACTCGTCAATGAAATGTTTTGGCACCTGATTTTTTTATTTTTTATTGTACATTATTTCATATATTGTTTCCTAACATGTTTTTTGGTGTATCAAGATTTTTTGTTTGATTTTGCAAAATAATTTTTTATTATAGCTAATCTTTTTTTAGTCGTCGTGACAAATTTCTTTGTAGTTTTCATCTATAAACGTACACATAGAGGAAAGCGTTTTTTGTAAGAAAAGTACTTATTTTTAAAATCTACCCTATATTGTTAAGCACACCATCGTGTGATAACTAATTTTAGACACATTTTCAAGCAATTCTACCGCTGCTGTAACAGACCCACTTGATTGCCTTTTTATTTGCTCAAACCCAGATGCCAGACGCTTTTTAAAATCAACTTTATTTCTTAGCCCGCGCGGCCCTCATTGTCAGTAAAATTGCTGAGCCACCATTTGCATAAGCATTGCTTATTATACATTATAAATTAATTTATATATTGGACATAATAATATATAACAATATATAACATATAATATATATATTATATACTGTATAACTATATTGTTTTATTATATAACTGTTTCAGAGTGTGCAATACACATTAGAATATCTAGTGCGTTTTGTCGCTAGACTTCAACCATTACCAAGGACTACACAAATTGATATACTTAAAAGAATTGCAGCTTCCCTTACACATCAGTCGGTGAAAGTTCAAGGAGTCCTTCAGCCTTCCGGTGAGTATTTTGACATATTGAAAGCCTTACTGTATGATCGAAGGTAAATTGTATAACAAGGGGCGCACAATGCTTATACTACTAGTGAAAAAAAAAAAAAAAAAAAATTTGACAATAAGTACCTTATATTATATATTGTTAGCGTCATAATTAAGTTTGTGCACTCCAATTTTGGGATTTTGTAGCTTAGGGTTTAATTGGCGAAGAAGATTTTTAAAAAATGGTGCATGGAAAATTTTGAAATTTATATTTATGCATGTATGTTTTTGAAGCAAAAGTCTGTCGATATTTTAGAAGGTATAAACATATCGGGTAAAATTAATGACTTTTCTGAGAAGCACGTGCTTAAAAATTCATAGAAAATTAAGAAATAAAATTGTAACAAAGAGAGTTTTGGTGTAAATTAGTTTAATTTTTTATAATTAAATCGATATCTGCATGTTATAAAAAGTACAGCAAAAAATTAAAAAAAAAACTTTTCCTTGGAAAAATATTTTCCAGAAAAACAAACATGCCATCTTAAGGAAACAAAAAATTTCCATGTTGGGTTAGAATATTGGCCATTTTTGCCATATTGGTGGGATTTTTTTTATTGGAAAGGTTAATCAAAATTCGGGTTTGAACCCACGCCCCTTTTAGTCCTATCCTTTTATTACGAAGTGATACCTATTTGAATCGACGCCTCTTACTTATTAATATAATATACTTTCAATAATGACTAAAAATCTAATAAAAAAGAAAAAAAAAATAGAGTAGAACAATTTGACACCCTCCATTCATTTCTGCAATAGAAAAGCTTCATGTAGGTTGTTCGATATTTGAACAACCAGAACAACCTATATTATATAATACAGTCATATACAATTAATACAGATCAATAATTTCTAGTTGTACTTTTGATATAATTTATATCAAAATTTACTATTTAGCAGCGTGATCTATAGTGATATTGATCTTTTAAAAAAAAAATTACTGCATGTAAAAAAGGCGGATTCAGATGGCGACAACGGCGATGCGACGCGATTTTGACGCAAAATTAGGCGGATTCAGATGGCGACAACGGCGATGCGACACGATTTTGTCATACAAGCTGTGAAATCCTATGCAGAAGTGAATTCACCATTGCGACGACGAATATCGCGTTAAATTACGATGCTCTTTTTTTTAATCGCCAAATATGGTCGCTAATGGATGTTACAGCAAAAGTGCGCATTATTCGTTTCGCGTCGCAGGCTGGAAATCGCCATGTGAATCCGCCTTTAATACTTCCGAAAGGGCTATAAATTATTTAATTATATATGATTTCTTCCATTATTATTATTATTATTTTTTAACGGCATGCATGCATGGAAAAAAAAATCGAACAAATATTAAAAAAAAAACTAATTATCCATGAAAATAATTAATCTTGTTCTTTCGTCTCAAGGAAAAAGCTACCAAAAATTACGTGAAGGGACCTTGAAGAAAGTGGTGGAGTTTTTTGGCAACCTCCTGGAAATGGTGGAGGAAAGATTGGTGTCTGAAAGTCTGGGCTCACAAGCGTCATTGGTATCGCCAACCTGAGGAATATACTGCACAGTTCCCCACCTGGCGTAACACAATAATGGTTGTTCATTTGTATCAAAAGGTAAATTACCAACTAATATAAAAAACATTACGTAAATAGTAGAATCCTAAAATACAATGGCAAATATGGCAATAAATAACAACAACAACCTACTATATAATTAAGTATAAAATAAATATATGGGCCCGTGATGGGCCCATGAAAAGCTCAATTTTATTGATATTTATGATAATGATAATTTTGAAATGTAATGCAAAATTTAATTATAATTGCTGAATCTTATGTATAATTAATTAGTTCAAAACATGAATTTAGATCAACAATCTATGAGTATTTTGATTATTCAAGTATAATATGTATAATATATTATTTATTTATTTTTGTATTTGTTTGTTTGTTTACATGAAATACCAGCTGGCACATTGTGATTATATAAATTAATATACATGTATATAAATATAATAATTAATTAATGAAAAATACAATTATATTTCAATCAGTATAATGTATATCCAATTGAAAATGTTATTTTATTAAATAAAATTTAAAGGTTTTGTTAAATTTTAATACTTCGTAAATACACAAGATACATTTTCAGAACAAATTAGACCGATCAGTCTGGTGAAAAATTGTATGCAAAGTAATAGAAACAAGATAAAATATAATGGGCTTATTACACGATACAATTTAAAGCCGGTATATTACATGATACAATTTTTCTAACTATTGCATTCAATTTTTCTCCTTTCAAGAAAACTTCAACTCCATTTGTTTGTATGGAGATGAAATTTTCTTGCAAGGAAAAATTATATGCAAATTAAATTGTATCGTAAAATACCGGCTTTAGTTACAATTTTTCCTTGCAAAAAAATTTCCTCTCCTACAAACAAATGGAGATTAAGTTTTCTTGCAAGGAAAAATTGTATGCCACAATTAAAAAAATTGTGTCGTGTAACACTGGCTTACGCGGTTTTATGTGGTTGTTGCTTCTCTGAATTGATCCTGCATTGGAGTATCGACATCATTTTTTTTTATTGCAGAAATGGATAGAGCGTGCAAAGTTATGCTACCCTGATTTTTTTTTTCAGATTTGTTAGAGCCCAGGAACTATTTTTAAAAAATTATTGAAAGTCCTTTTTGTGACGTCACGCGGCGGCAAGTCCTATCTTTTTCTTAAGAAGCGGCGTTTCGTGACGTCACAAAAGGAACTTTCAATAATTTTTTAAAAATAGTTCCCGGGCTCTAAAAAATCTGAAAAAATCAGGGTAGCATAACTTTGCACCCTCTATCCATTTCTGCAATAAAAAAGAATGAGGTCGATACTCCATTACACCTGTAATTCTGCACCTATAATACTATAAAACTAACCAAGTATTTCAATTTCAGATGACTTTCCACAATTAAAGTATACAACTATATAAGTATATATTATATACATGAAGATTCTTTCATGATTATATATGAACGTTGAAATTTCCTAATAAATTTTAACAAAACCCTTATAAAACAACAATTATTATATGCAAAAACATACATGTTGTAAGCAACTGAAGATTTCAACTATTGCAACAACCAACTCGTCATTCCTTTGCATACACAGAAAATGATTAACATCGTATCAGTCTCTTTTTCCAATTTGGAGTAGGATTCACAATCCAATGAGCCCACAGACCTCATTTCTAATCTGAGGACTGCTGTGTCATATTTGATAGTATGTATGGAGGTATGGACACTTTCTAAATCAAGACAGATCTGCAGCTATAATGATATTCACTAATTTTACTTTTTAAAATATTTTATATATATTATAAATTAAATAGTTAACTTTGTCTTTGAAGAAATTCGAATTTGTTATACAATGCTTTTTGATCTCTACTAATAAATGTAATAATATTATTCATTTTTTTTTTAATCAATTTATGACATTTTGAGGTATAATATTTAGAATAGGAATCGACATTCAATTGAGTGGTTTGTGCCTTTGAAAGCAAAATGATAGTTTCATAACAGTTGCAAAAGAATGTGCATTTCATTAAATACTTGATAAGTTTACCTCAATTGAGGTGGATAATATTAAAATTTTCTCGATCTATTTAAACATATAGGCACCATTATAGCATCGAAGATAAGGCACTATTTGTGATAAGTAGCAGCTATTGCAGTTATATAGTTCTATATATATAAAACTATATATATATATATATATATATATATATATATATATATATATAGTTTTATATTTTAACGAGGAAATGGATTTAATAAAAAAAAAGTTAAGGCATTTCTATGTTCATCAAGCAAATATATAATTAAAACAAATTAGGATGTATAAGTGATGATAATATCAGATCCTTAAATCAACAAACTGCACTCCTTTCTTGCCATTACCTTCTTTCCGATTCGGTCCGTCAATTAAATGTTGATGTAATTAATTAAGTATCTGATTGACAAATATTTTAATGCTTAAATTTATATAATAAGTTAATTCTAGAGCGTCAACAAGACATTTTTTTTTTAATTTAGTTATATATATAGCTAAAAATATTTCAACTATCGTGCCCAACGACATGCGAGTCTTTGATCGTGCTCCTAAAATATTCCAGTCCTCCGATTTTATTATTATGCTTCTATATAACTCATATATATCTCCATGGAAGCTAAAGAAGATTCTAGGAACTCCCAGTAAAAAAGCAAAAGTAAAGTAAAAATTATCTCGTGAAAAGAATATTTGGTGTAGGTGCAAATTTGAAAATATAAGAGATCCCGCGCGGAGAAAGGAAAACTCCCGAAAGGAAAATTCTATGCTTGTCTCGATCTGACCATGTACAAAAAAATCGGTGCATATAACATATATATATATATATTATGCAATATAATATGAAGTTAATGTAATCAAATTACTAATATAAAATACAGAGCCCCTCAATTGTCCGCTGCAGACGTGAATTTTTTTTAGAAGGGGCGTGGGTTTTTTCATATTTTTAACACTAAAATCAGTAAAATGTCAAAAGAATAATTTTGTTGTGAGTTTTTCTTCCTTTTTTTTACAAGATAGTGATCGAATTATTAGAAAATTTTTTATTTTATTTCATTTTTTTTTTCAAAACTTGAGCCTTAGAATATCGCTAAATAAGTTTTATTTTTTTTTCATGCCAATTATCGCATTTCATTAATTAATAGAAAGTTTTGCATGTTTATCGACTAAATTAAACGACGCGATCACTATGAGCATATAATGGCTTTGGAATATTTTTCTGTGTGCTTATATATATGATGCTCATTTTATGAAAATATTTTTCATTACAAAAATTAGCACGAAAATCGCTGAATAACAGTTAGTACATCATGCACCGCGTGTTTAATCAGCCCCCCCCCCCTCACCCCAAATCATTGAATTTAATTGAAATATTCTAAGATTTTAAGATTTTTATGGCATTTAAAGGGGACGAAAGTTTTGCATTTTAGGATCTATTATATATATCAATCAACTCAGAATTTAAAAGCTATAATATATAGTATACATATAAAAACTATATACTTGAAATTTTAAACAAAAAAATAAAAACAATAACAAAAATTTAATATATTAAAATTAAAATTTTAAATTTGAAGTGCTGCAGTTTTTTTAATTTTTTGAATTGATTGGTGTAGGTCCTAAAATGGAAAATTTCTTGTCCCCCATCAGGTGCTCACTACTGTCACGGACACATCATCATTGCATAATATAATGGCCATTATTTATACCTCTATATGTAATTATGTTATAGTTCCTACAGAAAGTTGATTTACTTGTTAATCGAGATCCATTTTTTAATAATAATTAAGAATAAATATCAAACGAATCTTTATAGAATACTTAAATTAAATTTTCATAAATGATAGAGCTCAGCAAGCTAGCCTTGATTATTATTTTTTATAATTTATTTGAAGTGCATATATTGGCATCAGCTAGCCAAGATAAAATACGACCAGACATGACGTTTCTAGCGAGCGCCGTCAGCATACAAAAATCGGAGAACGTAAAAACCCACCAGCCCTTTTTATTGTATATATATGCAATGATGCAATGTTGTATCTTCAAGTGTAACATCCTAATTTTTATTATATTTGTCTGCATCTTGATGCTGAACCCGTTGAACTCTGATCAAATATATACGCGCGTTTAATTTCACATGCTGCATGGTCAGGTCTATAATATAATAATATATCTAATATTAGTATAACACATCAGCACTTTCTGTGTATTAAATTTGTATGTCAAAGTTAAAATTCCATTGTCATATGATCCCAATAATATTTTTTTAAATACAGTTCAATAAAATTGTCATTGTGCGCTTGGACAGCAGGGTAAAGAGGATCATGATAATTGTGTTTTATATGTAAAAAAAGTTAATATCCTTGACGCCATGATACATTTTACCCTTTCGGGTGTGGCCATGCAGGCCGATATAATATTTAGCCTTTCCAGTAATTAAGAGTTAATCTTGCGACCATATATACATGTTGCATGGGGTGCCTGGGGTTTACCAGGTTCCCAGAACTCTTTCCGATCAATTACATTTATAATAATATTATATATTATTTACTTAACCTTAATATGCATAAACATTTTGTTAATTTTGTATATATAGCAATTAATTAAACAAAACTTCTCATTTATGTGAATTTAGTGGCGCGATTTATTGCTGATTTAATTGTCATGAACTCATGGTTTATACTTTTTGTAAATATGTTATGTATCAAATAATTGCTAATAAAAAAACTTTTACTGTTAATAAAAAGGTGGAAACACTTCAATAATTCGGCGAGTCTGAGACTAACGCGCCGCTGTATAAAATACGCACATAATTATTCTTAATTATATATGCTGCAATGTGCATGGCACATGCAGTATTTATATTATATATTATGTAGTTAACATTATATATATTGTATATGTCAAAATAATGGTGATGTTTAATGCATAATTCTTATATATATATAGGCAATTAACAACAATCAGATAACCACCATTTTTCTCATGCAAGGAATTTATCTTTATATATATAGTTTTTAATTATTTTCTCAAAAGAATTAAAATTCAAAATTCCAAATTAAAAAAAAAAAGAAAACAAGATTTTTGGGACAAAATTGTTGGACTTAAATAGCACGACGAAGCAGAGGGACATATATGTACGTCCGGCCCTATTGCGTCTTTGCAATAAAATAATATATTATTATAAAAAAATCCTTGGTTAAAATTGTTGAATTTTTGTGACTTTGTTAGTTGTGACTTAATTACAGCTGCTATATATATAATATATATATATACCCTAGTCGAAAAATAAGAGTGCTAAGTGGTAATTTGAGCAGTAGTCAAGTAGTTGACTACTTGTTTTTAAGTAGTCAACTACTTAAAACAAGTAGTTGATTACTTAAAAACAAGTAGTCAACTACTTGACTACTGCTCAAATTACCATGGCACTTAGCACTCTTATTTTTCGACTAGGGTATATATGGAGGAAAAATCAGAATGATTGGTTGATTTGCGCCATGAGCATTCATCAAATACCATTTTAAGCATTTGAAAGATGTTTATGACACTTTATGTGTCCTCTCTAGCTGCATGGTTTGTTCTCAATTTTTTGAAATAAGATACCAAAATATCATGAAGTAAATAATAAGTATAGAAATTAACTTCATACACAAAGGGGCCAAGCTAGCCTTAATATAGTGGTTTTTATAACTTTTGCAACCCTAATTTTCGTTACAGGAGGTAAAAAGACGCGGGGCATTACAAAAACTGGCATATCATATCTTAGAAAAATGATCAATGTAAATTTTACCGCGAAATGGTAATTTTGAAAAGAGGAGAAAACCACTTTCGAAATATAAAAATAGCTTTATTTTGCTCAGAATTGGATGTTCTTTTAATATTTATAGAAGGAAAAAAATCCCATCACTTCATTTTTTCAATTTTTTTTTTTTTTTTTTTTTTTTACAAGGATACACCCCTAAGAGCTTACAGCTCGCGGCGGGGTACTGGGTAGGGATAAGGTAGGGAACGGATAGTGGCCACGGCCTGCATGCTTACGCGTCCCAGCATTCGCTGAGGTGAGACTGAGGGAACCGTGGAAAACCTCAGTCAGGACGCCCTAGTGGAAATTTACAATTGTAATTATTACAATTGTACAGCCATCAAAATTACGATTGTGTTTTGGCAATATTACAATGGTAATTTTTACAATTGTAAAGGCCTTATTACAATTGTATTGAACTACAATTGCAATTATTACAATTGTAATAATTACGATTGTAAAATCTACAAAAAGCGGTCACCGATCTAACTACTAACCCAAACCTGCGTTGCTGTACTTCGGTTACCACTGCTGATCATACACTTACCATTGCGCTGCTACTGCTTTCATAATAGGAAGAAGATTATTGAGCTATATAAATAAATAAAATAATCTATGGGAAAAATACGGGTTAACTTCAATGCAGCGTTGTATAAATTTGGTTTCTAGGGTAAAATTTGATGGCGGTTCTAATGAAGACCTTTACATGTGCGACCCTTTGACCCTTCAGGGTCAAAAGACCCTGAAATTTAGTTCACTTTATTGCAACGTTATATAAATTTCGACTCTAGGGCAAAATTTGATGGTGGTTCTAATGGCGACCCTTAAATTTGCGACCCTTCGACCCTTAAGGGTCAAAAGACCCTGAAATTTAGTTCACTTCATTGCAACGTTATATAAATTTCGACCCTAGGGTAAAATTTGATGGTGGTTCTAATGGTGACCCTTAAATTTGGGACCCTTTGTCCCTTAAGGGTCAAAAGACCCTTAAATTTGTTTTTCTTAAAAAATTGCAAGACTGAAAATGACAATCCTTTTAATTTTCTTCAGAACTGTAATTTACGTATTTTAAGGGTCGACCCTTGGGCATACCAGGGGTCATTATTAAAAGTATGCAAATATTTATAACAAAATATGTGACAAAAACTGTGAGGACTAGGTTCAATATAAGTTCATTGCAGCTAGCATCGAGTTCTTTTGATGAAGTATAATGATCGACTACCTAAGGGTCGATTACGCATCATGCGACCGACCCTTAACGTATGATTAGATAAATGAATTCATTTTCTTACTATATTTGTTACATTTCAAATTAATGTACATCTTCAACTGACCTTTTTACTTTTTTAATTATATGACCCTTCAAGGGGTCGACCCTTATTTTTTTCAATTTATATATTTAAAAAAAAATATCGCAAAACTAAATGAGAACTACAAGTTCATGCAGCATAGATGAATGTTTATATGTTAATTGATATGACCATAATAAGTCGTTGGGGTTGGGGGTTGACCCCTAATTTATTATAGTATAAATTATTAAAATTGATTTTTTATGAACATTATTTTTTCATATATTAAATGAAGATGCATGCATCTCGATCTGAATTATTATTATTATTATTTAAATTGAAGGGCGGTACGTACCCCCTCTATTAAGGGGTCGAGCCTTTCCAAAATAATGAAAATTTAATAAATTAATACTTTCAATTGAAGCTTCTTAATAGTGCCTAAGATATACGTTAAAGCCAAAAAATTGACATAAAAAATATTAAGTTAAATAAATTAATGAATGTAAATGTATATATTAATTCTACTCTGTAGTATATATATATTATAAATTATGTAGTATATATAACACTTTAAATCCAAGTTTTTTTATGCAAATAATTTAATCCAATTACAACCCCAAAAGTATTATAATTGCAATCATGAATATTACAATTGTAATCTAAGTGTTGCAATTGTATCAGAACCAGAGTACAATTGCAATTCCAAGTATTACAATTGTAATCAAAAGTTACAATTGCAATTCCAAGTATTACAATTGCAATTAAAGAACATTACAATTGTAATCCGAGTGTTACAATTGTAACCAAGTGTTACAATTGCAATCCAAATTT
Source organism: Siphlonurus alternatus (assembly GCA_949825025.1). Classification (NCBI taxonomy): domain Eukaryota; kingdom Metazoa; phylum Arthropoda; class Insecta; order Ephemeroptera; family Siphlonuridae; genus Siphlonurus; species Siphlonurus alternatus. Next base: position 9,861,512 of record OX463788.1, read on the forward strand.
TACAATTGTAATCAGCCAAATTACAATTGTAATGAGGCAAATTACAATTGTAATTTGGCTGATTACAATTGTACATTTCCAATAGGGGACGGACACCTCTACTTTTTCTCAATGGACCAAAGCGATGTCCAAAGCCTGGCCGGGGAACCACACACTGCAAGTGCATTACTGCACTGGGTGGAAAGCGAGACGAATTTACCCCAGGGAGGGAGCAGCGTATTTTTTACTTGAAACGGTCACCCATCCAAGTACTAACCACGCTCGACGTAGCCTGACTTCGGTGACGATCTAACGAGAACCGGTCAATGCACTGCGCCACGCTCGACCTCCGCTAAAGACAGTTATATACTTTAATTAATTAAAAGTTATATAGTAACAAAAACACGCGGGGTTTAAAATAGAATACATAAATTTCTAAAAGGTGTGATTATATAGGTGTTTTTATAAAATGCATGCAGTCTTAATCCTGCAATTAAGTATTAGTTTCGGAGAGTTAGTATTTTTTTTCCATATCAAAAAAAAAAAAAATGTAAATCCGAATTTCAGGCAACTTTTTTTTTAACTCTTGAATACATCTATTATTGAGTAAAAAGCAATCCAGCTTAATTGTAGAACGCCACACTTGCCACTTGATTTATTGATACCTTATTGAACATTATCTATATTAATTAATAATTACGGTAGCTATATAGTGGCATATATGTAGGATTTATGTGTTTAAATCAGGGAGTGGACCCGGTCGTCTTTTTGAGCGGATCCGGATCCGGGTACCCGGATCCGATTTTTTTTCCAGCGGTTCTAAATTCGGGATCTAGATCCCCTTGAAAAAAAGGGGGGATCTGAGGTCCAGAACCGAATCCCGTTCATCAATAAAGGGGATCGGGATCCCTGGATCCGGATCCCGTTATTTTGCAAGGGGATCCGGATCCGTTTTTTTTTTTACTTTTTAGTTTATCTTTTTTCGGATCCGCGGCAAATGTACGTACAATTAGTACAATATTTTGCGTATAGCCGTATAGATGTTACAGCTATAACACATTAAATGTAACACTGTCAGTACGTTCACATGACGGTGTTTAATGCGTATTCGTTGACGACGCCTCATAAGAATAACATTATCCGTCGTCAACGAATACGCATTAATAAACACCGTCATGTGAACGTAGTGACTGTTATAACTATATTATAAAAACCAGACTGTAATTATATGAATATATACTGTATTATCATGTGAGTTATGAAGTATATCATGTAATTTTTATGCACAGTTCCTTTCACATTTAAAACTTGGAACTTTGAACTTTAAAAGTTTTAAAACACTAAAAACATTAAGCTGTAATTTAAGTAAATTTTAAGTTTCCTAAATTTATTTTGCTCCATGTTTCCAATAAAACCACATTTTTTTTTAACTTCATATAAATTTTTATACCGTTTGTTGATATTTTTGTATATTTCTTTAAAAACGGGATCCGGTTCCGGATCCGGATGACTTTTTTTTAAGACGGATCTGAGATCCGGAACCGGATCCCCTTTAAAAAAAAGGGGATCTGAAAAACGGATCCAAATCCCCTCTTGAAAAAAGCGGGTCCGTTAGATCTGGACCCGGATCCCCTCGTCTAAAAAGGGGATCTGAAGCGAATCTCGGATCCGGATCCGGGTCCACTCCCTGGTTTAAATATCTATATATAATGTCTTTCATTGAACAAAAATATTAGTGTTTAGTTAAAATTAATTTATTAGTATACAAATAATGCTACATACAAATAAAACATGTGACACCATATATCCCTTACGGGGTAAGCCAGCAGCATAATTACCTTGGCTGTCCACAAATAAAACCTCTACAACACAAATACTGTTTTATAATTTAATTGAAAAAATACATAGCATTCTAATTAATACATGTACATTAGAAGTAGTATAGTCTCATCTTAAGCCAGTATTACACGATACAATTTTTCTAACTATTGAATACAATTTCTCCTTGCAAGAAAATTTGAACTCCATTTGTTTGTATGGAGATGACATTTTCTTGTAAGGAAAAAATTGTATTGAATAGTTAGAAAAATTGTATTGTGTAATACCGGCTTTAACAATAAATTTAATTACAATTTATCAATATGACTCAATTGATGAATCAATTGATTAGCAGCAATTATTATGATTATATATACTGTACTTTGTGTTGTACCATCGGTGGCTTCGTATATATTTGACACTTCATGCAGTGATATTCTGGTTGCTTTTATTACAAAAGCTTTGTTATTGTCTGTTGATAAATTTTAAAGCAATATATAAAGAAGTTGATTTATCAAGCAGTAAAACTTAAAACTAAATTTGCTCAAATTTGAAAAAACTTTTCATGTATTATTTTTAAAAAGAAATCGGACATGGAAGTTTTAAAATTTTTGTACCACTTTACAACAGCTGCACGTCTTAATAATTTATCTTGATATGTAAGAGTAGATTCTTTTTTAAGGAGAGAGGGTAAGAGGGACCAGTCTTTTAAATACAGCAAGGGTGCACCATGAGATTTGAGAAGTCTTAGGGGAGAGAGAGCTGCTGTATCACAGCCGGGAGTCATCACATCCTCAACTACTGGAACACTACCCAGTGACAGGGCTTCGTATATACGGTAGCACTCTGTATTCACTCCCACTGGACTCAGTGTGAGGTCTGACTTGAGCAATGTACTAATATAGGTTTGAAGTGATGATTCTGTCTCAAGAGGCTTCCACCTTGAACAAACAACATGAGCACATTGAGTTAATCATTCAGTGGTACAGCAAAAATAAGAATAAATTTATTTTTATATGCAGTCTATATCTTTGAAAGGAGGGAGAAATTATTTTTTAAATGCTCCGTTAACATAATTATGACACTGTTATTAAATATTTTTTTTTATTACAGTAAAAAATGGCGATATGACACAAAGCCTTCAAAGCTGTAAAGCTTTTTTTTTTTTTTTGGGCATAAAACTTTTGACAAAAAGACATAAAAGACATAGTTATAATTAATCATACTTTTTAACCTGATACCATCAATTTTTGCATCTGCTCACTATTTATCCCTGTTTTTATTGAAATTTGACTCTGTGATGTCACTATATGACATCATGCATCGGTTAATGGATACCGATTGATTCATGTGACATCAAAAAGTTAAACTTTAATCTCTATCCATCTCGATAAAAACAGAGGTAAATAGGTGGAACATACGAAAATTGATGGTGGAAAAACAAAACAAAAATTAATCTACATCTTTTTGCCAACAATTTTATGCTTTTTTAAATATTTATTTTTGATCACTTTTGAAGCAGAAAAGCTTAAAAAAATATGAATAAACATAGACACAAGACGCAACCAGATTATTTTTTAAAATTTAATTTTTGCTTCATTCACATTCAATTGCAGATCCATAGCTATTTTACAGCTTAAAGTTAAGTAGCAGTCCCCTTCAATGATAAATGGGCAGACAAAATAAATTTCTAGGGTAAAAAATAAATAAATAATGAATGAATAAATAAATAAATAAACAATATATATATATATATATATATATTATAAAGAATTTTTTTAACATTTTTATTTATTTTTATTTATTTATTTATTTATTTATTTATTTATTTATTTATTTATTTATTTATTTATTTATTTATTTATTTATTTATTTATTTATTTATTTATTTATTTAATATGTAAAGCAACTTTAGCAACATGTTCAATGATATTAATTAAAGATTTTTTTAAATGCAAATAATGGTCTCCTGTCATTAGGTTACTTTAAGATTTGAAAGATAAGTTGTAATATGTTAATATGTTTAATTTGTTACAATGTTTAATTAATGATTAAATTTATATGACTTGTTCTATGTTGTATTTTCTAAAAAATGTAATAAATCTATTTAAGGGTAAGGTAACGCCACCAATGTTAAAAAAAATCCCTCACACAAAAATTCTGAAAAAAATTTAAAATGTTCTCCTCTACACCCCCTATCAGTAGCTAAAATATCAGGTATACAAATACGATCTAGTTTTTGAGTTATAAATTTTTAAAGTTGACTACTTTAACATGGAGAAATGAAACTTCCATGTTAAATTAGTCAACTTTAAAAATTCATAACTCAAAAACTAGATCGTATTTGTATACCTGATATTTTAGCTACTGATAGGGGGTGTAGAGGAGAACATTTTAAATTTTTTTCAGAATTTTTGTGTGAGGGATTTTTTTTAACATTGGTGGCGTTACCTTACCCTTAACATATTTAACCATATTAACATGCAATCAATCTTAAATAAGGATATGTTTGAATTGTTATTAACACTGAAAATTATTTTTACCTATCGCGTCCAATAACCAGACAATCATCCTGCATTTTTTCAGACGATTCAATCAATTTTGACAGCTTTTCTCTCGAAGAATTTTTATACACCGTGCCAACAAAATTACACAAATATGGCCGACTAGATGTTAGGTCTAGACTTTCAGGGTTCACATCGGGAAAGCCTCTGTACCTGTAAAATGATGAATAATTAAAGATTTCACTCAAAAGTCCATTCATAGATCACCCCCCTGAATTGCCCCATCTGTTTGCCAAATAATGCACCCCCCTGAATTGCCCCATCTGTTTGCCAAATAATGTCAGGACAATTTACAAGAGACCACCTTCTTGTCTCTTATTGAAACAGATTTAGGGCTCCTTCTTGAATAGTATATAATATATCCTATTCAAGAAGGGGAATGAGGGCCCAACAATTCAGCAGATTTGAAATCCGCATTGAGTATAGTATTGTCTGCTACAGTTTTTAGTCAGTGAAACAAGATAAGAAACTAACCAAGGCATTACCTCTGTAATGGTGTATAAACCTGTTATCCATTTGATTGCCAGGCCCTTATACATATATATATACAAATATATACATAATATCAGTAGCAGTTTGTGAGAAGAAGTGGGGAAGATGTCAAGCTGTAGGACCCACACAACTACCACACAACTGTAGCTAAAATTTAAAAAATCAGTGTTTGACTTTTCTATATAAAAAAATAAAACAAAATGATAAAAAAAAAAAGTATAGGCACTGAAGCCTCGGCACCTTTCTTTCCCTCTCCCTCCTCTTATTCTGAGTCGCTACTGATATATAGTGCATATTTTCTACTACTATATTATTATCTATGGGGGACATTCACAAAGCACTTTAACCCCCACTTTAGCCCCGATTTTTAACCCTGGTGCTAAACATGGTACTAAACCAGGGGCTAACCATGTTAAGCTTATAGCTTAGCACCACGTTTAGCACCAGGGTTAAAAATCGGGGCTAAATTGGGGGTTAAAGTGCTTTGTGAATGTCCCCCAATATAAATTTAATATATAAACACAACAGTAATATACACAAACTGTATATTACATACATCACCAAGCCTTCATATTAGGAGTACAGTACATGGTATACTCACAGGGCAACACCCAAAGGCCACTGAAAGAATTCTCTGTTATCTACTAATGAAGAATCATAAGTTATAAAACAGGCCTTAACTAAACCACCCTTAGAATGCATGTAAGGCAACAGCCATTCATTCTGACAGTGTTCATTGCCTAGCATTACAAGTATCACTTGATGTAAACATTCAAATGCTGGTAATGAGTCTAGCCAAATGCGAGCTTGTTTCACTTTGTCTTCTGACCGTCCGTTGAGTATTAGTATGAGATGAGTAACATTACTAGGAGCTGTACTAGGCACCAGACCAGGACCAGTGCGGAATGTAAGAGAGAGATTGTCAACACTTAATTTTCCAATTTGTATCATCATAGATTTACTAGCTATCAATTTTCCACCTAAAATATGTTGCCAAAGGTACAAACTGACAGCGGCTTTTCCCCATATCTCCACCACATGGACATTATCAGGTTTCTTTCCAGAAGAATATTCAATTGTGCTCTCCGAGGTTCTTGAAAATTCTGAAATAATAAGAAAATATTTTTAAGCATCATATCTTGTGAAGGTGCAGAGAAGAGTGGCTAGGAAGGGGAGGGTGACTGGCCGGTTGGAGAGATTGAAGTTGGCGGGGATCAAAATTACTCTACAGTACATAAGGTTTGACGCTCCGCCATCTAGGCACAGATTTTGCTAGGGCCTGTGACGTCACGACCAATCACCGACTGCCACGAAATAGGCACAAAAGTAACAATTCTCTCTGATTGGTTCAAGTTTTACTTGCGCGAACTGGACGTAAATGTGAACCTAAGCGTCCAACTTTATGTAGAGTAATCTTGGTCGGGGATGAGGAAATGGTAAGAAGAAGGATCCATAAGATTGAGTGTGTGGAGATATTGTAGACTTCATATTATGTACAAAATGTGCAACGAATGTTGAGGGTTGGGGGGAGTTGAGTGCACAAGATAGTTTATTCTGTGAGAGGTGCTGTGATCATCAGTAGAAGTTGGACCTAATAAACACAACACTGTTTGTCCAGTGTTGCATGAGCCAAATCTGTGCCGATATAATAATATACTGGCTAGCACTGAGCCACAGACAATTTATTGTCTGTGACTGAGCCAACACACATTATTTACTCTTGTGTTTATTGAGGAGTATGTTGACAGTAACTGAAGTATAAAAATTAAATTACACTGGTGCAATAGGAGAAACAATTTTCAGCCTATAGGGTATAACTTGAGTACAAATTTATTCTAGGATAAACCACAGACAAATAAACGTACACAGTTTGGCTCACAGTTTGGTGCCCTCTGTATGCTGGCCACCAGCTCCCTCAACTTCACAATATACTGAAAGTCTTTGCGTCAGAAATTATGTATGCATACCTTTATCTTTTCTCTGAGGTTGAATGTTCTTTTCAAGGTATAATACGAAAGCAGCCATGAATATACCGAGGAAGTATAAACATGAACACAACAAAATTAATTTCTTCCGTGGATACTTAAACATTAGTGGTATCCACGACTTAATTGTCATAACGAAAGATGAATTCTCTCTCCACACACCACAGACTCAATTAAAGTAGTGCATGCATACAATATGCATAATATAATTATACAGTTTACTGTATCATACCATCAGATCGAGACTACACTGCTATGCATATACTGTATTAAGCTATAACAACATATTATAATTATTATATGCATATCATACGATCCTTTCAACTTTGACAGTCCTTGGTCCAAGAACTTCTTAAACCTGTACTTTGAAAATTGTTGCCTGATTTGTTGTCATTCTATTCACGTTAAATCCAAGTTTGAAAGACTGCAGGCCGCCTGCTGCATGCAGCTGCCCTAGCTGCAGTTTTAATAAAGTGCACAGCTGATAACGAACACGCCCCCATTTTCCTGATTTCTGATTGGTTCAAGAAATTGTTCAAATCTCGTACAGCAATGACAGTGATGAGTGTAAAAATGAAATAATTGTGCAGGTAATGTATGATAATTAAAAAATGTGCAGGTTTATGGAGGTCATTATTCATAAGTTGGTGGATACAGAACATCAAAGAGCAACTTTTCAAATGTTATGACGTTTTGACTAGCTGCAGCGTCTGTACGTAGCAGACACACATACGTACAGTACATAAAATTTGTTGCTGCAAACAGCTTATGCATACGATATACATATACTCTAGCTGCCATGGTGATCGAATTGCTCCTGATCACAAGGACGATATCGTCCTTATATATAGACCTTGGGTACTGCAGTTATATCCGTTTATCCCCGTTTGATTGTCCTGACTGCATGTCTGATAGAATTAACAGCTGCATGAAGAGCTTTATATAATCTCGTCGTTAATGTTGTTGTTATTGTCAAGGAGATATCTAGCCATATCATCTGGTATGCATGTATCCAGCTATCAAAATATTCGCAGGCGTGGATCCAGAACCAAATTTGGGGGGGGGGGTGCTGTCTCCATAAAACTAATGCTATAATAATAAGGAGTAGGAAAATCCCTATATATATTGATATTTTGCCAATATGCCCATTTTAAATCCAAAATTTCGGGCACCCCTCTCCCCAAGAACTATATATACTGGGCAGCATATAGTCATTGCCCCCCCCCCCCCCCCCCGGATTTGCGCCTGTGAATCCTGTGATGTACGTACTATAATTTTGAGGGATCAAATCGCCGGCCACAGCAACTTCATTATAGCTAGGATCATCAGATATGTACCATCAGCTACAAACATTATTATATATATATAACTATAATATGATTAATATATGTATATATATATTTAGTAATATTTACGGTAGCTGTCATATTGCAATTACATAAATATAATTAAATTTATGCTTAAACATATATTATAATATGTAGCTATCATAAATGCATGAGATAAAACTTTAATTTTAATGTAATAATTTGTTCATCTATAAATAGATTATGATTACATCAATTTTAGAATGATTGATTTTTTTTTAATATTTTATTTTCTAAAAATACTTTAATCTGCCCTCTATTGAGAAATTAAACCAAAAAATTCCATTTCAAATAGCTTCACCACAAAAAAAATTGCCAAAGTTGGTGTTTCGGAGGGCTTTAACATGCATGCAGCCTTATATATATATAGAACAGAAAACAGCTTTTTACTCAAACTTGGTCCGAACTATGGTACCATTTAAAAAATACCTACGCAATCTATGATGAATTCTTTAATGGATTTTCAAATGAAAAAAAAAACAAAAAAAAATACGGGTCCGTCCAGAAAAAAAATCTTGAAACCCACAAAAATTTCAAGATTTTTTTTCCTGAAACGGCCCCGTAATATATATATATATATATATTTATATTATAATATAAATATATATAAGTTTGCTGCAATAAAACACTTGTTTGTGGTTCCCCATCAGGCTTTGGACATCACTTTGGTCATCCATTGAAAAAGTAGAGATGTCTATCCTGGCAGCTTTCCACGGTTCCCTCAGTCTCACCTCGGCAAATGCTGGAATGCTTAACAGGCTGTGGCCACCATCCTTTATTCCCTCTTTCATCAGATCCCTACCATTACCTCGCCTTGAGCTTCAAGGGGTACGTGTATCTCTGTAAAAAATATAATGTACATAAAATAAAAAAATATTCTATTCTAATTAAGGTAGAGATAACGCCGAACAGCTGATCGACGTAATGCCCTTTGATTAACATGTAAACCTTAGCAAATTGACAAAAATTCTGAAATTTTTTTGAGAGGCAGATATTAGTGCCTAAAAGCCATAGAAAAAATTTCAAAACGATTTAACGAGACGATTTTTTTTAATTAATTTTTTTAATTTTCAGCATAGGGCTTTCCCATGGAGAGCCAAACTAAAAAATTAATTTAAAAAAATCGGCTCGTTAAATGTTTGTGAAACTTTTGCTATGACTTTTAAGCACTAATATCTGCCTCTCAAAAAAATTTCAGAATTTTTGTCAATTTGCTAATGTTTACATGTTAATCAAAGGGGATTAGGTTGAACAGCTGTTCGACGTTATCTCTACCTTAACTATTCTATTTTAGTTATACCATTATGTTATATTATTTTCAGAACTTGCTGTTCATATTTTGTTTTGCATAATATATGACTATGATCTGACAGTCTCATTTATATACATATATATAACTATATATATATATATATATATATATATCCATATATATATCCATATATATATGGAGAGTGCAATACAGTAATTGTTCATCTAATTTAAAGACCTCATGACGACATACATTTGGGTGGCACACCAGTGGACCAATGCACAGTCTTTCAAACCTTAGTTTACGTCTGCAGATTAATTCGTTAGTAATTTGTATATTCATGTAATCTTCCATGAATTCCACGTCTCCTAATATGCCATATTGTCCCTTGTCTGGAATAATGAGCTATCTACCTACCAAGATCTCATTTCAATAATGAACTTCCTGCTATTTTAGATGAGCACAAAAATGAGCTATATATTTTTTACAGTTCATAGTAGAGTTGTATACAATTTTTAAATTTTGACTTAAATTATTTAAAAAAAAAAAAAAGTAAAAAATTAAAATGAAGTATTACGAAGTGTGAAAAAAATATTTTTTAAAAATCTTCTTCTTTTCTTATGCCCACGTTTTGGCTTTTAAACCATTCTACTTCTAGTAAGCCAATAGAGATAGGATTCTTTCTCTTCTCTCTTCTTGTTGCCAGGCAATGAGTCCAGTTCGGCTGATATTGCAGAGCATCTAAATAGATGCACCAAATTGAACTAAAATTCCTTACAAGAAAATTTTGTCTCCCTACAAACAAATGGAATTGAAGTTTTCTTGTAAGAAAATATTGTATGTAATAATTAGAAAAATCGTACCGTGTAAAGCCGGTATTACACGATACAATTTTTCTAACTATTGAATACAATTTTTCCTTATAAGAAAATTTGAACTCCATTTGTTTGTATGGAGATGAAATTTTCTTGTAAGGAAAAATTGTATTCAATAGTTAGAAAAATTGTATCGTGTAATACCGGCTTAATACCATCTTTTAGAGCTAAAGCTAACTCTTGAATAAAAAAAATGTGAAACATGATAAAATGGCATCAATTAAAAATAAATGAATGAACACTTTCAGTGAATGGACTGCTCAGCAATATTTTTCAGTTGCCCCATGGGCTTTTTTTTTTTTTTTTTTTTTTTTTTTTTTTTAAATTTGACTGTAATATATATAATATATTTATTACAGTCAAAATTAAAAAAAAAAAAAAAAAAGGAAAAAAGAAGAAGAAGAAAATCAGCCCATGGGGCAAATGAAAAATATTGCTGAGCAGTCCATTCACTGAAAGTGTTTATTCATTTATTTTTTATTGATGCCATTTTATCATGTTTCACATTTTTTTTATTCATGGGTTAGTTTTAGCTCTAAAAGATGGTATTACACGGTACGATTTTTCTAATTATTACATTATACAATATTTTCTTACAAGAAAACTTCAACTCCATTTGTTTGTAAGGAGACAACATTTTCTTGTAAGGAAAAATTGTTTGCAAAATTGTATTGTGTAATACAGGCTTTTAACAGCCTGTAGAGTTGAACAAATAATTTTACGCCTGTCATCACGCAATTCAGGGGATTTTTACAGTTCATTTTTATGCTCTTTCTCTTAATTTTCAGTGATATTGAAATAAGGAGTAGTTTAGGCCTCTAGCACCTTAGGGGTAAAATATGTAATTTTTTATTTATCACCATGCGATTTGGGAGATTTTTCTAGTGCGATTTGATGCTCTTTCTCTTAACTTTAAATAATATTTGAATAAAGGGTAGTTTAGATTTCTAGAATCTTAGGGGTAGAATATGCAATTTTTTACTTATCATCACCTTATTTTGGAAATTTTTCTAGTGTGATTTGATGCTCTTAAATTTCTGCTAATTTTTGTTTTTACATGGATTAATTGGTTATTAAGATAAATTAATTTAAATTATATAAATGCAATGCAAGAACGTACAACTACTCCCCACAGCCTTAGCAGTTAATATCACACAATAATAATTGTTATTAGCACACTTGAAATCTGCATGTCGAAGTACCTCTTTTATGAATTTTTGTTAAGTTCTCTGAAAAGAATAAAATAATATAACATCTTAAAGTCTTATCGAATGCAAGATAATTCTTTGGATTTTACCCCATGATGGGGTGGTTTTGTTGCAAAAATGAAAACAGAAGCATCAAGGATCAATTTTTAGATCTAGGGCTAACCTGCCAAGTTTGAAAATTTTAGGTTCAAGGATTCTACTACAAAAACAGCTGAAACCTTTGAACATTGTCCTCAGTAGAGTCTGAGATCCACGCCTACATCACTTATACCACGCCCCCCTGCATGAGTCACTTCCGTGCAAGAATTTTAAAAAAATATATATTTTTCCTTATAACTTGGAAATAATTTTTTATTTTTGTTTTTGTTTTCACTAGCTTAATATAGAGGACAAGCTTTATTAGGCTGCATTCTTACCCATGTGTATAATACCCTATTGTGCTCATCTGCAATAGCAGATAGCTCATTATTGCAACAAACTCATGGTAAGCAAATAGCTCATTATTCCAGATGAGAGGGATACGTACATCACTTCCTTTCAAGAATTTCAAATGTAAATTAAAGTTTGAAAGACTAACAACTGACGAAATGAAGTGATTTTTTATTTTTTTTTTATTTTTTACTTCAGCACATCAAAAGCATTGTTAGTAAAATAGTAATGTTTGATAAACAGTTCTAGGTCCACTGACAACAAATTTAACAACTCGTCAAGAATGAGTCAAACATTTTCCAGAGATATCTTACGGACTGTTGTTGCTCAACTTTGCCAAACTATTGGTTGGCATGCCATCCAGGCAACTCCTCTGGAGATAATGGTAGATTTTTTGCATAGAAACTTAGCAGAGCTTTGCAAGTTGACACACAGATACACAGAGCAATGTAAGTGGTATTTTTTTCCTACCATAATATTGCTGTTGAATAGAATAAATGACTACAAATTTGGTCATATTGTTTAACAAAGTTTGATCCACTGGAGGGAGGGGGGGGAAAGGGGGAGGGGGTAGTCGTCTAGTTTGGTTCTTGAAATACATGAGAGGTATTACTCGCCCTTTCTAATCTCTGCCCCACCCCTCACTCCACTAGTACCCACGTTACATTGCAAGATAGCCCTCCCTGTCAAGCCATACAGGCTGAACTGAGTCAATTAACTGACCTTTGTTGATTAAGCTGTTGTTTTACTTTAAGTATATAAAAATAAATTGTAATGAATGCATGACATTAAATAAGAAATATAGTCTCACTCCTCCTATGCCTAGAAGCGACATTGTATAATAACAATATTCATGTGTAATGAGACTAGTGAGTTGAAAAAATACATATTCCCCGCATTTGGACACTACCAAAATTAAAAAAAAAAAAAAAAAAATTGGCTAGCCCAATAGCCTGAGGGCACTTTAGTATATTGGCAACACCGCACAGAGAATGGACAACATACATGAAAAAAAATTATTGCAGAAATGAATAGAGGGTACCAAATTATGCTACTCTGAATTTTTTCAGATTTTTTTTTAGACCCAGAACTATTTTTAAATAATTATTGAAAGTCCTGTGATTTCAGTTGGCACCTCTGAATTCTTAATAAAAAGGATAGAGACTGGACGCCTACTGACGCCTCCAGGGGGCGTGGCCGCACTTTCAATAATTATTTAAAAATAGTTCTGGGTTTCAAAAAAATCTGAAAAAATTCAGAGTAGCATAATTTGGTACCCTCTATTCATTTCTGCAATAAAATTTTTTCATGTATGTTGTCCATTGCAAGAGAAGGAGAGAAGAGAGCAATAAAGGATAATTATACAGTTTATATTGCCGACTAGGGATTGTGACGTCAGGATCACTGGCTCATTTGTGTTAATTATGGTGCGCTGAAACTCATAAAATTCTTGTTTTTAAAGTACCCTGTCCCTTTTCAGTTGTTTCTAGCAATGATGATTCAATATTCAGGTTTGGAGTAGGTATACTACGGTACGGTATTAAGAAAGCGATAGGTGGAAATTTGCAACACCCTTTTATTTATTTTTTCACAGCACTTTGTGAAATTGCCCCTATCGTCCTTCCTCTTTGTTGATCTGCCCTTGACTGCTATTACTCTCACATTAGCAGTCTAGCAAAATTTGTTTATACATATTCTAATAAGATAAATGAAAATAAATTCATGAAATTGTTTTCTTATCCTTCCCCTTCTTTTTAGTTGGACAAACAATACCAAATTTGGATCATTTGGGACTTGCATTTCAAGATTTGGGAATACAACTTCAAGATTTGGAGAATTATATTAAGAATGTTGAATCTGTGGCTTGTTCACGAGAAGTACCCAAGTACCCTGTGGAGCGTGCCACGCATCTCAACTTCCTTAAGCCTGGCAGTCATGAGGTGGTTCACCGACCAGTGCATGTACATGAGCATTTACCTCCTATGCACCCAGACCTTGAAGGTACACTCTAGCTTACTCTCAGCATGAAAATATATATGGATCAGTTTATACTCTATATAATATATCCCTATTACCTGAGGAAATAAACAAAAGAGCCATCAGGGTGATATTTATTTACTGTATTTATTATTACTTTTTTTTAATTTTCCAAACAATATGATTTGTGTAATTAAACAGTGGGATGCAAATCAGATATTGAAAATGAAAGTCTGCTAAGCTATATATACTGTATATATATATATATATATATATATATATATATATATATATATATATATATATATATATTATATGTAAAACTTAATAAGCATTATATACTATATTTGTTAGTTCATCATTTGGATAACAATCTATTCAACATAAAAAAAACTAGTAAGCATAAGATATATTTAATGAGTATATTCATTATATACGGTAATATTAATATAATATTTAAGACGCATTTTTAATCATTGCAAACAAACACAAAAAGTCACCATTTTTTAATAGTATAATAATAGTTCTTTCTTGCAATGCAAAAGCTTTTATTTATTTATTTTTGCGAGACACTACTGGATTGCCCTGCATGGGCATAGGACGAACCCAACAGTGCCCCTCATTTTTTCCCCAAGCTTTTATTATTATTATTAGTAGTAGTATTTTTAAACACTAAATTTAGTAATTTGTGTTTGCATATTTAGTTAGGCCATCAATTATATAAGCATAGATTAGTGTGTTTTATTTCTTTAGGTAGTTATTCAATAATTATAAGGTATTGAATAAATTTTGGATTCATATAGTTTGGTACCTGCTGTGGGCCAATTCAGGATTTTTGCTGGTCTTACTCTAGTTGACTCCTATATATATATATAAGCCACGTAAACCGCTTGTCACAACTGAGTTCCTCTCCTTCCCCTCCTATGGCGGCCTGCCACTGCATGCCTTCTCCTGTTAAATGTTACCAGTAACAACAACAAATTTTTGGACCCAAATGAGATATTTACATGGACATAATTAATATTAATGTTATTTTTTATACTTCAGAACCGAGCCAACAAACTTCTCTTGTGGCGGAAGCATCTTCAACCCCTTCAGAAGCATCAATTTCTAAAATAGGGGTGTTTAAGCGTCCTGGAGATCCACTGGAGAGTTCAGCAGTGAAGCGTGCAAGGTTAGAATATAATTATTGTATCTCTGAAGTTTATTAAAGTAGAGTGAGCGATTGATCTTTTTTTAAATTTTATTTTCTATAAATAATTTCACCTGCCCTCCATTGAGGAATGAAAAACAAAAAAAAAATCCATCTCAAATAGTTTAATTCACCACAAAAAATTCCCATATTTGATGTTTTGGAGGCCTTTAACATGAAGCCTTTTGGAACAGAAAACAGCGTTTACTCAAACTTGGTCCAAACTATATCCTTCAGTTTGATTTTTCACAAATTAAATTAAATAGCTTTATAAATTAACTATTTTTTTTTGTCAGTTGACATTATTGCAGTCATATTGTCTGCAAATTTTACAATTGCAGCATTATATATACTTTTTCACACAAATCATTAGTCACAACACTAAACATGGTGGGATAAATTTCCCACCCTGCGGACACACTATGGTGTTCATTTGATTAATTATAATACTTCAGGCTAGAGCTTATCAGGACTTTGTTATAGACTTGAGAGTAACTGAGTAGATTGTTCTATTATTTACCGCACGAAACACATATAATAGTAAATACTTTCCAGGTACCTTATAATTGGTGCTTATCTTAATTTCCTCAATGTTCTATATACTGTATAATTCATTACAGAATTTTTTGGCAGGATGATAATGGTAGAGGAAGATCGCCCACTTCATGAGATCAGCAGTGTGATAATGACTACATCAGGCTTCCTGTCCCCTGCCAGGGAAGGCAAATTACCTGAATCTCGAGCTCCTCTCATTCCGTCTGATTCAGGAGCTCTCTCTACTATGCCACCATCTTATCCTACTGTCCCTCCTGAAATCAAAACTGAGAAAAAAAATAAAAAAACTCCTGCCAAGAAAATTCCATTGAGTTTTAAAAAGTTAGACAAAGAAAACAATAAAAAAAAAGAGTTAATGAAGGATGGGACACAAGTAGAAAAAACAGGCAGTGAATCTCCAGTTAAAAAACTTGCAAGTATGAAAGAGTTAACTAAATTAAAAGCATTAAAAGCAGGAACTAGAAAAATTGTGCCAATAACAACTCAAGGAAATCCAAAAGAATTTGGAAACTTTATTAAAAACTTATCTAAAGCATCAAAACAGGCTAAGAGTAAGTCAGAGAAGCCGCTGTGGTCAGTTGCAGGCCCATCTAGTTCTACTGACAAGCCGAGGGAAGCTAATGTAGTGGATGGAAAACTCTCTACAGAGCCTGATAAACAAAAGCTGAACATTTTCAAGAAAATATCTAAAGTAAAGGAGGAAAAAAGCGACAAAGGTGTCCGAGAAGATATGCCAAGACACTCAAGGGAAAACTCTCCAGGGCTTGTTATTGATGAGGTGTCTACCCAACATGAGCAAAGAGAAGTTCGTTTAGCCCAAATTGATGAAAGCATTGAAGCTGTCTTACAACAAAGCAATATAACACCTGTAACTTTGTCACAGGTTGTTGAGAAAGTGCCAACAGTAGCAGCAGATATGGAGCCAACTAGTGTAACAGATGAAGTAGAAGACCAAGATGAAATTTATATATCAGATACTTTCTCTCCACCTGGAACACCTTCCACCCCCAGGACCCCAGAACTTCCTCCAAAAATAGGCACATTAGTTGAAAAAAGGAGAAAGAAAAGTAAATCCAAGTCTAAATCAAAAGACTCTTCAATTTTAAAGAAAAGAAGTAAAATAGAGCACATTGACTTGGAGTCCTTAGATAGACCTAAAACTCCAGAGAGCTCAATTGATGCCATTACTTTTCCTGTATTTCCATTTTATTCCCATTTGCCACCTGCCCCTGGTCTGATCCCACCACCAATCAGGCAGCCTTTGTTTCACAGCCTGCAGTCTCCTTTTCCAAAGCCAAGTGCTTCTATGACAAGTACAAGTCTCACACATCCTGCAATGCCTAATTTGCGATTACCACCTCAAAGCTTCATGCAACCGCGAGGAACAGGAATATCTTCACCAGAATGCTCAATAATTGCAATCAACCCTGAAACCACCTCCGCTGTTAAAGACAGGTCTCCTGAAAAGGTATTATTTACTGTTTTTACAACCAAAGTGTGTGTTTATTACAATGCCATAATTGAAAGATCTAATGCAGAATTATATTTCATGAAATCTCGCATCATGGTCCTTAAGATTTTTTTGTTTTCTATTGCCTAGTAGTTTGTTTTCAGTTTGTTTTTCAAAATATATGAGCCCTAAGGACCATCAACTTCCACGTTTAGTATGCATTATCATGAACATTGTTATTTATCAGTTCTGCCATTGGCAAACAACAACACACCCTAATACTGTACTTTAATTTTTGTTTCAGAAATCTAAAAAGGACAAGAAAGAAGATAAAAAAGCAAAGAAAAAGGAAAAGAAAGATAAAATGAAAAACAAAGAGAAAGGTGAGAAGAAAAAATATGATAAAAAGGAGAAGTCAAAAGAAAAAAAAGAAAAGAAGGAGAAGAAAAAAAGTCGAGAGGTTTGTAATTTCATTGTAAAGTATTTATTGTTCTCCCACTTTTCTTAACTTAATAAAAAAATGCTTTGCAGAAGGAAGAAAAGATAGAGAGTTCTCTTCCCAAAACAGTATTCAAGCTGGGTCCAGTTTCACCTCGGCCTCCAACTCCAGACCCACTGACTCGTAAATTGTAAGTATCCTACATAGTCACACGGTTTCTCTGCAATAGGTCCAACACTGGTCATGTTACTCATTATTTGAAAATCATTTGAAAGCCAATATTGTTTTCCCGATATCCTGCCTATTTCGCATATTGTTGAGCCTTCCCTCGCATAGGTAATGGAGTATGTATAATAATTAATCACAAATGAATTTGTATTAATTTATGATTTGTTATACTTTATTACAGGTCTTTTTATGAGGGTTATTCTGACAATACATATGAGACTGCCAACTTCAAAATCACAGTTTTGAAGCCTGAGTCTTATATTGAACTTGCATTGTGGCAAGCTGTTGAAAGCATCCCAAATTACTATTTTGACCATATATGCAATATACATACATTTTGAGGCTGAAGGGGTATTATTACTGCAAAACAAAAAAATACCAGTCTCTGTAATAAGTTTTGTTGCAGTTTGATAAAACCTGTTGTGAAGAAAGAAGAAGTTCTTCTTGCTACAGAATCTACTCGAGCATCATCACCTGAGCTTGCACGTATTTCTCCATTATTCACTCGTCCTCCGAAGCAAAAGAACAAAGTTGTTGTGGAGGTATCAAGTTCAGAGGTAGCAGCACAGAGCTCAGTAGGAAGAAGGCCGACGACTCCAGACATAAGAGAAGTTCCTCACCAGCCTTGCTTTAACGATTTATACAAGACTCAGACAAAGACAAAAGATAGCACCAAGAAGTTAACTATTGCCAGTAATGCAGCAGTAGAGACCGTGGCGTTTTACTATGTAAGTGCATTTGTATTATTGAAAAGTTATTGATATTAAATTTCTAATGGTGAGGTTGCTACACAGATTTGCTAGGTTAATTAATGACAATTCAATGCATTATTACTTCAAATGTATATTTTTTTATCTTATAAAAATTCTATGGAGGAAGTGCACCAGTTGTGAAACTTCCACAGTGAAAGATGGAAATGAGACACTTAATTTTGACTTAATTTTAATGTTAATAAATTTGCCAAATAGAAGCATGTATGAGAGGCTATAATACGTTTCTTTGCATTAAAAGACTTTTTTCTTGGAGAAAACAAACTATTAATTTCATTGTTGAAATTTAAATATCTTAGCATATCATACATAACTGGTGCATATATTTTCTTCACATTTTTTGATATCATCGTATCAATTAAAATTGTAGGGGGAGAAAAAAAAAAGGAAATAAAATTAATATTAAATTAATTTAATTAAAATCAATTACATGCAGTAATTAAAAATGAATTGACGGTTGACCTACACATATAATTATACAAAAAATAATCATACATGCACACAAACATGGCCTAGGCCTGTTCATAGTTCAGAGTACTGTACTTCCAAGACCTTGCAATAATGTATGTTGTATCATACTGAATTTTAATTTTACAAACTTAATTTTGTTACATCAAAGAAAATTGTAGCTGTTACGTTTCCACAAACAAAGATATATACATAGATTAGCAAAGAAGTAAACAATATACGTCCTCATTTTTTATTTTTTTTATAGGAAATTGCATTAATTAAAATTAACTTGTATTTTGTTTCATTAATAATTCAGTTCTTCCTCTCCCACCTCTCCCCCCAAACCTCAAATAATTCTGCATTTAATTTAATTAAATAATTAAGTAGCACATGCACACTTCATTTCCTATAGAGCTGAGGGGAAATTTCTTAAATTCTTATTAGCACTTTAATTTAGCACAGTAAATTTAATTAGACTCCATTATTTGGACTCCATTAATTAATTAGTTGGGATATAAAAAAAAATTGCCAATCTCTCCACTGCTATGCATCTCTAATTTTGAGTAATATTTATGAGGTATTTTAAATTTTCCTTTCTCAAATTCAATGTAGTACAACAATCTTATTTGAAACACCAAATACATGAGTTCATGTGACCTAAGGTATTAAGCTCTTGTGCCCTGGATGCATAGGTGTGATTTGGGAACCTGATATATATGCAGCACCATCTTATGAGCACCAAGGAAAGAAACTTCGTATTTTACTTTTTGCATTGCAGATGCTATAGCTGCATACTCAAAGATTTAGTGTAACTTCGTCATAACTGATATGTTATATGCTTAAAAATGCTCGAATTAAAGTAGATTCTTAGTTCTTTTCTTGAAATTTCTTCTTTCTCCTTATATTGCATGCTGCTTACAAGGGTATTTAATGTTGGGCTTTTACTACTGTTTAACTAAGTGACAAATTGTCAATCTGATTAATCCATATATCCTTGATTTTGAGAAACTTGTACATATATATGTGAATAGAAGAAGAATGGACGATCTGCATGCCATTTTTATTGCATACTCGGATAGAGGCCCTCAAGTTTAGTATTTCAAGTGTTTTCAGATTTTTTTTTTTTTTTATCCTTCTAAAAACACCCTTAAAGTTATGCTGCAAAATGAGTTGGAAGGTTACAAGAAATCTGAAAAAAATTGATAGCACATAACTACAGGTTCTCTGTATAGTCCAGAAGATATATGAAAAAGTATATGTGGAGGGTAGAAAAAATTAGTTGCACATATGTTCCTATGACGCATTTGAAACCACTGTAGAAAGTCCGGTCAATGGTAAAAACCGTGATTGTCCCAGATTTTTTTTTTTTTTTTTTTTTTTTTTTTTTTTATCTGAACAACTACTTGTTGCACTGAGCACATTTACAAATATATACATATACATATATATATATATATATATATATATATGATGTCGTCTACAGTGCACTGTCAAAATTGACTGCCATGCTTTCATCAAATGATATATATGCAACTAAAAATTGTAGGATTTGCATTTTATTACTTAATAATTATGAAAAAAACTCACAACATTGATTCCCACTGCATGACTAAATTATATAGTTGTCTTTTAAAATCAATCTTATGAAAGTAACATAATTAATTCCCAATTTATTCAAAAGTTAAAAAGTTTTCAATTAACAATTAATCATTTTTTTCTATTTGAGTTCTGTAACCGTAGGTTCCCCGGGCTTTTTGATTTTACATAAAAAGCAGCTTAAACTTCCATGCATGCCATGGTTAAAGATTAATTATAGCAAAAATTTTAAGCACATGAAAATATTTTTAATCAGTATAAATATATATCTCACCATAATAAAATCTTTGGGTATATTATATAGGGATGGGTGTTAACTCTCATAAGACCTATGTACTTATATGTCTTTATTGTCGATTTGAATCCATACTCATAGGGAATTTTTCAGAATATAACATTCAATGATCAACTATTTAAAAAAAATCTAGCATTCAAATTTTAAGCATCTATTATCACACTCTATTTTAATTATTGAAGAATAATTTATTAAACAAAATTATTTTCAATTTAATCCCGCTTCCTAATATAATTATATAAGTCTCTTCTGCACGATCCTGTAATGCCCCCCCCCCCCTCCCAAATAAAAATATATATATTATGTTTATGTATATTTGAGAGCCTGTGGATTAAACGGGATTATATAAAGACCATTTTCACTTTCACTACAGGTCGTTATCAGTGAAAAGATGAAAAGATATAGGAAACTAACCTTTACATAATATATATTGATTGATCTTTAATCCTGTTTGAATCATGGGCTTTCATTCATTCATTCATTCATTCATTCATTCATTCATTCATTCATTCATTCATTCATTCATTCATTCATTCATTCATTCATTCATTCATTCATTCATTCATCATGAATGAATGAATGAATGAATGAATGAATGAATGAATGAATGAATGAATGAATGAATGAATGAATGAATGAATGAATGAATGAATGAATGAATGAATGAATGAATGAATGAATGAATGAATATATATATATTATATGTGTGTGTATCGATGGTGGCGGCAAAACCGACTTATAACAGTGAATGTTGTTATTAATTGTTTTATAATGCATGTAACTTATTATAATGTTTGTTGTATTATTTTTAGTATACAAACTTTACATTTTTTTATAATTGTGTCATAAGAAATTTGCATATAATTCACATTTCTATAATTAGGAGTAAAATTAAGAACGGTCTTTGATTTAACTTAATTAATTGTGTGGTAAATTTTATTTGATATGCTTGATATATGCATTTTTTTTTTTTTTTTTTTTTTTTCAAAATAGTCACAGTTTATGTATCAACTTACCACAGCTAGCATTAATGCTATGTTGATGTGTTGTTGTTTGCTTGCCTGTCTGCCCAGCATGCAGAAACAACTGAAACCAGTACTGCTGTCAGTGGCATAGACCATGATCAGGGGTGTCAAACTCGCGGCCCACGGGCCGTATGCGGTCCGCGAGGTCCTTTTCAGTGGCCCGTCAACAATTAAATAAAAATAATAATAATAAAGTTTACGAATAAAAACATTAAAATTTATAAAAATAAAATTGTCAAATTTAAAAAATTGGCTTAAAATACTTACATTTTTAGTAAAATACCCCTATGTTTCTGTATGACAAATAATGTTAAAAAAAGAATTAATTGCCATGCCCCCTTTAAAAAAAAAAAAAATTGCGCCTGCGGCGGGCTAAAGGGGCTGGCGCCCCCTGCCCAGATCCCCTAGTGTTCCATGAGTAGTGTGTCGTCTCAAAAAATTTGAGAAGCCCTGCACTACCTCGACCTCAAAACCATACCCTCCTCTCTCCCCCCCCCCCCCAAGGCCCCGCGGTCAGTTGCAGTTTCTATTATGTGGCCCACCACTAGCAATGAGTTTGACACCCCTGGCATAGACAGATAAAACATTGGAGAGTTTCTTTTGTCATTTGGGAATAAGAGGAATTAGAGGAGGGGTTGGGTTGACTGACCCGGCCACTATATATACCCAAGTATTTTTTTTAACTGAGCTAAAAATGGGGGGAGGGAAGAACTCTAATTGACAAATCGTTATGCCACTGACTGCTTTTGTTTTCTCCTCACTATTCCTTGCTCTGCTCCCTTGCTAGCATGCTTCAAGCAGCAGTCCAGGCTCATTGAATGCTTCTCGAAGATCAACGTTTCTAACCCCTAGTATCAGCACAACGGTGAGTTTATTTAGGCTGACATCTTAAACTGGGTCACATCAACAAATAAGGTCCGCTTTGATAGTATTTGTGTATTAGAATTATTTAGAATGGCTTTCAAGTAATACCCCAATTATTATAAAATTATTACTGTCTAAATTGATAGAAGTTTCTATAAAGGTGCTGGAACAATCTGACTTGCAGCACTAAAATTTTCCCCTTAATAAATGGCAAAAGTATGTTAGATTGTACTAGTGTCTTTGAAATGACTGCTATAAATATAAACCTCAAACTCTCTGAATTTGAATAGTGAAACAATTACATATTAGAGTGCGCGCATGGCTGTCTGGCTGCTGCAGACCTGCAGTTTCCAAACTTATTGATACCAATATGTAATACTAATTTTTTTTGGTTTTACCTAATCTTTTCATTCCTTCTACACTACCTTTAAACACATATGTTTTGCAATTCGTTCCCCACCCATTGTCTCAACATATCCACACCAACTGTAGTGTGGTATGTTCATACCTGTATAGGTCTCCATCACAAAATGAAACAAATAAACATAGCTGCAGTGAATTATTTATAATGTTGAGCTGTATTATGTATTCTTATTTTATTTATTTCACATTAGATATCAGTTGATACATTGTGACTACATACTAAACAAAATTAAAAAAAGCTGTAAAAACAAAAAACAAAAAAAATTAGTAATACAATCATATAGACAAACATCAAAATACCACAATTAAAATAACAATATTCAATAATTACAGAATGGTATATATACAAACAACATAACTATAGACAATTTTCATTTTGCATTTGCTTATTAGGATAATAATTTTTTTTAATAAGATAGGCAAACACTTTTTTCTTAAAAACAGCTTCCTGAATGTTTTACTATAATATGCTATTTTAAAATTGCTAGGAAATTTTGAATTCTTTTCAAAACATTATTAACCAAAAGCAAATCAGTGCAAAAAAAGTGTTGAGTATAAATAACCCTACCTTATATAATGCATGAGAAGCTCTACGCCCTATATACCAATCCAAAATGCATCAACCCCTCAGTCAAAATTATCATAAACTTAATATTGAAGGTGACTAGCTTCTGCCTTCCCACCTCTCCATAATGAACTGCATTCTGAATTTTACCTTCAGTATATTGGTTGGCATGCATGGCTCGATATAATAATTAATTAATAATAATACCCTTAATTGACACCATTTTACCCTTTCGGGTGTGGCCAGGCTGATATTTAGCCTCAGTATGAGTTATCTTGCGACCATGCTGGCCGGGGCTCATAATTAATTAATGACTATAATAATCATTTTATATATAATATACATGCATGCATAAAAATAACATGATGTCATAGACCATAGGGGTAAGCCAGCAGCATTCCACAAATAGACCTGCACAGCATTTTATTCTTACATACTCCAAATTGATTCAGAAATACTCTTTTGTCTTCTACACTCTCTATTGCACGGGACAAGGTACATTTAACACTCCAGCTCTTCAAACAAACATTCTGCAATTAAAATAATTTTTATGAAATACATATTATATAATATATTGACGTCATAAAGACAGGTATGGACATCTGGTGGATTTTTCCTGAGTGATTCTAAAAGTGTCTTTGTTTTGATATCTGAGCTTTGCTACTGGCTAAAGTACACGTGTAGTTGAGTCATACTGATTCTATAGAGGCTGTTTTCAATGCCATCTCTTGGTACTTTATGAGGTCAATACATATATATGAAAATTGTGATTTTATGATGGTCATTTTGCCTTGTTTGGTTTTAATTTCATCTATATGATTCCTGATTCTTAGGATGCTGCTGGGAACAAAATTTGGATCTGCCCAGCCTGCGAAGGCCCAGATGATGGCAGTTCAATGATTGCTTGTGATGATTGTGATGCATGGTATCATTGGTAAGCTGAGTAATCTTAATTTCATGTACATATTTGCATGATTGAAGAAGTATATTATTATTATTTTTTTTTTGTTTGTTTTATTGAAGGGATTGCGTTGGGGTCCAAAAGGAACCAGATCCCAAAGAGAACTGGTACTGCAGAGAATGTGTCAAGCATAAGCAGGAGAGTGCTGCTGATAAGAAGAAAAAGATAAGGAAAAAAAATTAATTTAAAAATGTAAAGAGTTTACATTTTTTCTTTGTATATAATTATCATGGCATGTACATGAATCAATGCTTGGTGACAAAAAAGAAAGAGCTTCTACATGTTCTACTTTTTTAAGACAGCTGCCTATTTTCTTTAAACAGATGACAAAACCTTATATACCTTAATGGCATATAATATACACACTATAATATGGCCGCAAGCATGCATGACCCAAAGTTCTTTGATAACAATAATATTTATTTATTTATTTATTTATTTATTTATTTATTTATTTATTTATTTATTTATTTATTTATTTATTTATTATTTATTTATGTATGTTTTTATTTATTTATTTATTCATTTATGTTTGTATGTATTTATTGATTTACTTACACATACTTAATACTTATTTTATTCAGATTTTTCAGTCTAAGTGAAAAACTTTATTATATTATTTACAAGTGATATGTTTTATAGTTTCTGCGTTTCTGCTTGGTTCTTATGCCCACTACTTTAAAATCAGAATGTGATGAACTGGTGTTATTATATTTATATAAAATGCCTTAATTTTTAATTAATGACATTGTAAAACAGCTACAGTTGGTGCTGGATATAGCCAAGATAGTTAAAAAATGTTACACTTATCTTATATATTATTTTTATTTATATATATAAGTATTTATAGTTTATAGCTTTAATTCCGAGAGAAGCTAGAAGGTGCATGTATGTGCAGACCGACTTAAAAGTTTCGTAGCTCAAAATTAATCACAAGTAGAAGATTGTATAAAATACTGGCACGTGTGGGAAATCTTGTTTTCTATGCATTGAAACCAATTTTATACTTTAAGAGCAATTTTTTAAACTAGGTGATTTCTTCAATGAGGTCCAAAAGTCAAATTTTTTTTTCAACTGCTGTGCACTTAAAAACTAATTTAAATAAAATTAATGTTTATAATAAAGCAATTAAATTATGAAAATGAATTTTATGTTTTAGGGTCAACGAAACTCTCGGTAATTATATACTTATAATTAATGATACATCAAGATAAGTTTAATGGTATATATATAAGCTTAAATTTTACCTGCTGATTTGGTCATGTTATAACTGGAAGATATTCGTATGCTGAAGATCAGTGGATTTTGAACACAATCGCTAGCAATGTTTCTGCGCAGATTTCCCGCTTCAAAGTCTCGGAACACGAGTACTGTGAATTTAATTTTTAGTCTCTATAATATATACTGAAATTGTGCTGGGACTATAAATAATATTTTAATACTATAGCAAATGTAAAAGGTTATTAGTGACAATACATGATTTTAAATTCGTAAACAGGACTTGTCTATAAGGAGTTAACAATTTTCGCGATCGAAAAATGGGGAATTCTCTTACAACTCAAATTTTAATTTAACTACTATATCATGATACGGTACATATTAACAATAAGTTTGACTTACATTTCAAGTTTTTTAACTCAAATTTGGGGACTCTGAAGGGATTATTAGAATAGGGGCAAAGTATGCAACCCGCGCGCAAACATGAAAACTGTGACTTAGAAACTAGTTAACACACAAAAACTGCCTGATATCATAGTTTGAGCGTCAAGGAGTGATTGGCTATAAATTTTAGTAACACGATCGAAATCAGAGGGTTTTTCTACCCTAGTAGCAGTAGTTTTATTCCTAATATCAGTTTACTTAAAGAGTGATAATTGAAAATATAAATTTATTGCAGGAAAAATTCGCCTGCTAGGCAGTTTCTACGTCATGTTTTGGCGCTAAATTCAAAAGGAGGAAGATTTTTAAAAAATTCCCACGTCTCCAATTTTGAAAATTGAAACTTTTTTGTTTTGGGACATTTAGTTTCAAGGCATAGAGCATCTGAAAAAAAATTAAAATAAATGTAGGAGAATTCCCCATTGTTCCGTCTATTATAGCTAGGATATATCTTTTATAATTGAGCCCAATTTTTTATTAGTAGTAAACGTAGTAAATGGGATATAGGACGACAAAGGTTGGTGACGTCAAGATCATAGATTAATTAGATTGCCATTGTTCAAAATTAAAATATTGATTTTCCACTAAATAAAAATGAGAAGTTTACTTTTTCCTAGGAAAAATGTTTTTCCGTCGAAAAATTTAGTTAATTTGTTACAAATCTGCAAAGCCTGCTTAAAAAAAAAAAGGTCAAAGGTTATAAAAAAAATTAAATATCGGATATTTATATGGGATATATGACTGCATGTTTGATTTTCCGACAAATAACATGTTTCCAAAGATCGAGAGAACCTATATTGTTCATTATTGCGGACGTGGGACGATTTACTAATTTTTATGCTATTTTAATTATAGAAACTATACTATTATAATAAGTATAATAATTTTAGTATAATTAGTATAATAAAATTAAAATAATTAAGTATAATAAATTAATGATAAATCAAACATTTATTATAATAAATTTAGTATACTAAGTATACTAAATTAGGCGAAATAATTATTATAATTATACTTTTTTTTATTATACTAAAGTATACTTTATTATAGCTGGAAGTATACTATTTTTATTATACTATACTATATTAATGTATGATATAGTATACTAAATTATAATTTTTTTTTTACAAGGGCTACTTTTTCATTGTTATTCAATTAATTTAATTTTATATAATTAAACAAATAAAGAATATAGAATACAATCAAATTTTCGTTACACTAAAAACAAGATTATAATTTATATTTTATACAATATAAGTCACTTTATAAAGGACACATATGCACATAAATATACTTTTATTCACACATTATTCTCTTTTCTAAAAAAATGTTACAAATATATTATTTCAGAAACTTAATTTTAAATTAAGACTGAGAACACAACCATAGCTGTCATAAATATAATTATTCAAGGTACGTGATCAAGTAAATTATTATTTATCAAACAAAAAAATTATAGCTAAAAAGTTCTATATTTTAAATTTATATGTGTTTTAATTCATTGTTGGAGTGCAGTATATATACTATATATAACAAATTTTGTATAATAGCTTTTCATTAACTTGTCCAACATTAATAGGTAATATAGGATATAGGTAAAGAATTATAATATATATATAATATATATATATATATATATATATATATATATATATATATATATATATATCACCTCTCTATGTCTCTTGGCCAGTTCTGCAAGTCACTTGTTGTAAATGAAAATTTATTGCATTTTTCGTAAAATGATGATGAATTTTATCATTAAATTCAAGTATAATACTAGTAGTACTAGATTTAATTAATTTGTGCTGGATCTTATAAAACATTATTATACACAACCTCCATAAAATATTGTTTATTAGTATTAGAGCATACATCCACAGTTCTGCAGGTAATCTTGGCAATTATAGTTGGCACATTAAATATAAATTTTACTGCTCTAGCTATTTTACAGGATTTGTAAGGGTTAATTATAATGTTATAATATTTTTTAGTCGCACTACCCCAAATAGTTATGTAGCATAATTAATATAACATATATATTTATGACGCGTATGAGAATTAATAATTGATTTAAATTTGAATGATAAATAGATTTTTTCATATATAGGTGTAGTAAGATATTTTCTACATCTATAAAGTACTCCAAAATAGCTAGTATTTTTTTCTAAACTTATTCCCTTATAACTTCCATATATTATCATAACTTGCTGAATTATTAATTTTTAAGTGCACGGCAGTTGGAAAAACATTTAATTTTTATTTTACGATGTTGATTGTCTCATTAGTTATTTAAAAAAAACATCTAAATTAAAATTTTTGCTCTAAAAATAATAATAATAGTAATAAAATCTTATCAAAGAAAACAAGATTTCCCGTTTGTCAGCATTTTATTAAATCCTTATCGTCAGTCGAACTTGGAGCAGCTACAACACTATAATACAAAGCAGGACTGCACACCGTTTTGAATCTGACAGTTGGAGTAAAATTGAAGAAATAAACACTAAATTCTAAATTGTATCTTCTAATTCATTAATTCTATAATTTAAGCGCTGTTGGCTGTTGTTGCTAATTTTTTTTCTAATTTATTTATTTTATTGGGGGCATACATGACTAAAATGTGTCAATTGCCCCAAAATACCAACCAAAACCAACTATATATTTTATTATTTCAACAGATAAATATGTAAGTAATGAAACGCATATTTGAATTTTATTTTTAAATTTGCATACTCTATTATAATTTATTATAATTATTTAGAAAAAATATGTACACCTCGAGACAGCACAAACTCTACCTCTACCTCATTTGCTGGCATTGCACCTGCACTCATTTTTCATGTCCCCCGCCTGTCATGTTAGGAGAAAAAAAAATGTATATATAATATATATATGTTGGTACCCAAAGCCGAATTCGGCCCAAGGCCAAAAATAATGCGCAAAACTAGATTGGAGCATCGCGGAGTGCTCCAAATTAACCCGAAATTAATTTCGGCTTTGGGTACGTCAAACCACGACTTCGGCTTTGGAGCATTTTCATTTGACCAGAACTAGTTTGGAGCATCTTGGTTTGACCCAAAGCCGAAATGAGATTTTATTTCGGGTTTGGAGCAAAAGTTGCCCCTTTCATCTAGTTCTGCGCATTTTGCTGAGTTCACGTTACTTATTTATATTCTTTGATCAGTTTGAGTACTTATTTCACGTCAAAATAATGCTATGCTATGTGTTTTGAATCACCGGCATTTATCATCATAATGAATATTATTTATACATAACATTTTGTATTTTTTTTCATTTTTTTTTTTTTTTTTTAATAATTATTCATATAAATTTTGTACATTATGACTACATTTACATTCTTTAATACACATATAAAATATATATTATAAAAAACAGTCTAATTTATAGCATAATTATATTATTATAAGAAATAAAAAGTTGTATATATTTATCTATTAATTTAAAATATATTATATTAGTTGTTATGTATGTTCCGCTTAATGTTTTATTAATTGTTGCATGAAACTTATATATAATTAAATAGTTAGGTATAATTGTAACTTAATTTTTACTTTAATTTTTTTAACTTAAGATGATGATCCAGCTAGGTGGTGGGTGCTCTGCTTCCCTTCTCCTTTTGCCTTCCTCCTATATTCCTTGCCTCAGATCTGAAAATTTCAATTCAACATGCATGCATGGGCTGTACAGGAAATTTCCGCTTTCCAATTTGCTTTCTTAACATTGAACATTGACCTCCTAAAGTCTCCCCCCCCCCCCCCACTTCTGGATTTGCACTTGCTGTGGTATTTTTTTAATGTATATTATATATATATGTACTCAATTAATAAGTTGCTTGTTGGGTAAAAATGTCCATATAATATTATAGCGAAAGTTTATATATTTTAGCCTCTTAACATATGTGAGTGGTTATTTAACTATAACATAAATATAATATACTATATGCCGTGATTTATTTTTGCTGACGCCAATGCCAATGGAGCAGCACAGACATGCGTACATGACATACATGTAAATTCTATAGCTGTTTTATGTAAAAAAAAAATATATATGTGTGTATATATATATATATAATTATATATATATATATATAACATAAATAAAAAATAAAAGACTTAAGACTTACGTATTTCATTCCCGTATGCCTTAATTTCCTTTATCTTGAGAATTAAACAGAGAAAATTGTAAAGTTCATCAGTTTTTAGTTTAAAATATCATGCAATCACACGGACTGGGCCAAAATGGAATCCGGCCAACATGGCTCACACAGGCGGAGGGCGGAGGCAACAACGGGGTCTGGGGTCGAGAAAGCCCCCAACAATATTTCTTTTTTACGGATTGAGGCAGGGTTGCTAAAATTCCTACCATTATATATATAATATATGTTGGCACCAAAGCCCGAAAAAAATGTGCACATCTAGGTGTGCCCCTAGCGATTTGAGCAAAGCCCGAAATTAACAAATATTATAAATAAACAATAAACAAATAAATATTTCGGGCTTTGCTCATTTAAATTTGATCATTTCTAAAAGTGCTCAACTCAAAAAATGCAAACCCCGACAAAAAGTTTTATTTCGGGCTAGATCGCTCACTGTTTTGAATGTTTTGATCATTTCTAGAGCATATGCTCAAATAAGCAAAATGAAAAATAATAATTAGAAATTGTGCCGTATTATAGTAATAATTTGTAATGAATAATAAAACAATAAAATATTGTGAATTTAATAATAATTTAACTACATCACTTTTTTAATTAATTGACAAAAATCCAAATTTAACATTTTAGCATAGCGCGCGTGTTTATTATATTTTTACTAAAACATTTATTTCTGAATTATTGAAGTCATACTGAGAAATACGATTTTGTCACATTTTTTATATTAATATTGTATGTTAGTTAATTTAAATAATTTTTTTTACAGCTGATTTATTATAAAATCATTTTAACTTAATTTATAGAACTTGCTAAAAGTCGAAGCAAGTATTAATTGCTATAATACACGACACAATTTCCAATTATTATTTTTCATTTTGCTTTGAGCACTTCTAGAAATGATCAAAATAGAGTGAGCGAAGCCTGAAATAAAACTTCCCGTCAGGGTTTGCTTTTTTCGAGTTGGGCACTTTTCTAGAAATGATTAAATTTAAATAAGCATGAAACCCTGAAATAAAACTTCTCGTCGTGGTTTGCTTTTTCCGATTTGAGCACTTCTAGAAATGATCAAATTTAAATGAGCAAAGCCCGAAATAAAACTTCTCGTCGGGGTTTGCTTTTTTTGATTTGAGCACTTCTAGAAATTGTCAAATTTAAATGAGCGAAGCCCGAAATATTTGTTGTATGGTGCCAAAAAAACATATATACATATATACAGGGTGTCCAAAAGATCTTTAGATTTTTCAAACCCATATAGCAACCGTTTAGTATTTTTTAATGTTCACTTTATGTACATCAAATTAAAGCTCTGAATTTAAAATTTTCAAAAATGTGAACAGATTTTTTTGTTTTAAATGCGATTTTTCTTTTCTAACCGTTAAAAAGCAAAATGGTCACTTTTTTTCAGAATCACGACTGCTCCTGCACCTAAAAATTGATTGCGTCAATTCTTATGCTTGTTGATTTTTTTTTTCAATGCAAATGCAACAAGGCCTCTCTAAATGGGCTCCGGCCGTTGATGGCTCAGCCAACATCCAGTCCCTCCTCGAACTCACGCCACACATTGCGCAGCATGGCAGGCATGGTGGACTGGATCGTGGTGGTGATGTCTTGCTTTAGCTCTAACGAGTCTCACACTGGAATTTTGAATACGTTGTCCTTCACATAGCCCCGTAGGAAAAATTGTGAGGGAGTGAAGTCAGGGAACCTGGCCAACCTGGGGACCGATGTTGTGGAACCCCAGGTCGATCCATATGCCTGCATGGAAACACCTCGTCCAAAAAACGATGCACGAAAAAGTGCAAAAACCTCCCATTTTGCCTTCTAACGGGTAAAAAGAAACATAACCTTTCAGATTTTTTTTTTCTGTTCACATTTTTCAAAATGTTAAATTCGGAGCTTTAATTTTTTTAATGTATATAAAGTGAACATTAAAAAATACCAAACGGTTGCTATTAGGGGTTTTAAAAATCTAAAGATCTTTGGGACACCCTGTATATTATATAATATATAAACATTTAAATAATAGGATGATATAATATATTATATTTAATACCATACAATTTCGTATATGGTACAGAGGATTCTATAATTAATGGTTTGACCCCGGTAAAATTAGATCACGCAATTTTTCTTTCGATTACGGTGTATCATGATATTTGGAAGATAAATTCAAAATTCCTCCTTTTGAAAAATTTTGCACCAGCCCGATCAGCCGTTTTCTTGGAAAAGGTGCTTATACACTCAAAAAATCATAACTCCGAGTACGTTTTGTCGAGAGCTAAAATTTTAACGTTAATCAAAAGCCAGTAAATAAGGTACTATTGTACAATGCACAAAAAATCAACAACAGTTTATGTAAACAATTGTGTTTGTTATTGCAATTTAGCTAACAACAATTAATGCTCTTTTCGGAAAAACTCACTATATTATAGCATCGGAAAATTACACGTTTTTCGAAAAAAGCTTAGCACAAAACTTAAAGATCATGAAATTACGAGAATATATAGGTGCATTTATATTTTTGCTGTCGTACTTAAGTCGGAAGTTATGGCAGGTATAGTGTAATAATAATATAGTGAGCAAATAAGAGGCGCGCGCTGACAACGGAAGCCTCATTCAGTCAAGAAAAAACATCAATTGTCGGCTTGAGAAAAGAAATTTCGTCCAAAATTTTCTTCTCAAGAGCGTATACCATACCCAAATTATTCAAAAGGCTTAAGCGAGACACCATCATCATAAGAATAAGTAATTGACGCATATTATATATTTAATGAATTATAATTTAGTATTTTTCATGTACTTTTAATAATTACAATAAAATTATTCACATAGAATTAAAACAAGATTTATGCATATTGATTTATTTTATTACATGGTCCCTAATAATTTATTGATTACATATCATTGCAAAGTCTTTATAAATAAACTTGCAACAATTTTACTGCCGCTCGAGCAAATTAAGACTCCAGGTTTTAAGCTTATACTTGTTAGAATGGTGTAGTGTGGGTTGCATACATCAAGGAGTATTCTAAACTTCTTTGCTCGTGCGACAGTAAAATTGTTGCAAGTGTATTTAAATAAAGACTTTGCAATGATATGTCATCAATAAATTATTAGGGACCATGTAATAAAATAAATCAATATGCATAAATATTGTTTTAATTCTATGTGAATAATTGAATTGTATATATAATTGTACATGAAAAATACTAAATTATAATTCATTAAATCACAATTGTTCATAAAAACTGTCGTTAATTTTTTGTGCATTGTAATATACCTTACTGGCTTTTGATGGGCGTTAAAATTTTAGCTCTCGACAGAGCGTACAGGATCGAGTTTTGATTTTTTGAGTATATAATATATAAATAAGTTAAATAAGCATTGCACCTTTTCCAAGATAACGGCTGATGCACAACTTTTCTGGAGGAGAGGAATTTTTAATTTATCTTCCAAATATCATGATATACCGTAATCGAAAGAAAAATTGCGTGATCTAATTTTGCCGGGCTTGACGTAGGAAAATTCCCTTAGAATCCTGTACTAATAGTAGTTTAATTGGTACAGGACGCTTAAAGTGCTGTTCTATAACTTGTTCCTATGGTGAGGCTATATTATATAATATATTACTTTACTGTTGAAACCAATTAGCACTTTTAGGTTGAACTACAATGGAGTACCAACCTCAATTTTTTTTTTATTGCAGAAATGGATAGAGGGTGCAAAGTTATGCTACTCTGATTTTTTTCAGATTTTTTAGAGCCCGGCAACTATTTTTTAAAAATTATTGAAAGTGCAGAAAAAGTGCCGCCTCTTGCCGCCTCTCTTAATAAAAGATAGGACCCAAAAAGGACGTGGATTCGAACCCGACCTCGCCAAAACTTTTTAGCAATACTTCCCGGTCCCTAAAAAATCTGAAAAAAAAAAAAATCAGAGTAAAATAACTTTTCATCCTCTATCCGGCCATTTCTGCTATAAAAATTTTTGAGGTCGGTACTCCATTGTAAAACACTTTTACCTATGAAATAATAGTAATAAAATAGATGCAACTTTTGATGTCTGTGTGGCGCATGCAGTGCGAAGTCAAGCAACGCCAAGCGCGACTATAGTTGAATGAGTGGGTGACCATTTTCAACAAAAAACAGAAACTACGTTTCCCACCCAGGGGTAAATCGTTGCGTTTTTCCACCGTGCGGTTCCCCTGCATGGCTTT
Source organism: Siphlonurus alternatus (assembly GCA_949825025.1). Lineage (NCBI taxonomy): Eukaryota > Metazoa > Arthropoda > Insecta > Ephemeroptera > Siphlonuridae > Siphlonurus > Siphlonurus alternatus. Next base: position 9,896,317 of record OX463788.1, read on the forward strand.
GGACCATTGCCTATACACTGATAGTTCAGTGACCATATTGGCCATATATTGCACTTACGGTTCATTGACCACAACTATAATTATTACTACTATTATTTAAATATATATAAATAATAATTAAAACACTTGTCTTTTTAGTATTAATATTAATTATTATATTAATTGTATTTTCTGAATTACATCCAATGTTGATAATATATAATATATGTTATTATATATTAATTATATTTCGGGATGGTTAATAAATACTACCCAGTATACCCAGGGTGTCAAAAATGTGTTGGACCGGCACTTTTGAGTGTAATTGTGGCTCAACAGTCTCAGCACTAGACCAACATATATTGGACTGACAGAGTAGCGTTTACTGGGTATATTTTTAATAATCTGAACCGAAAGCAATAATTATATGTAATTATAATATGCACATGTTTATTAATATTATAAATTGGATCGATATAATATTTTTATAGTACTATATATATAACTTTTAATTCTATTAAAAATTCATTACATGAAAATTTCAAATTTTTCATGCAGATGATACTTTTTTTTACATGCATGAAAAATTAATTTTTTACTATATAATATATAAAAAAAATAATTTAAACAAAAATGTTAAAAATCGGGACTTGAGCGCGTGAAGTGCAAGCTAAATACGCGTACCTTCGTATATTTATATAATTATAATATATATTAATATATATTATATTATATATTATATTATATTATATTATATTATATTATATTATATTATATTATATTATATTATATTATATTATATTATATTATATAATATATATATATATATATATATATATATATATATATATATATATATATATATATATATATATATATATGTTACAGTCCGGAAGCGATTCGAATTCGCGTCGGCTGTGAAATTTTTGCTCCCAACGCGTTGGGCACTTCGCAAAATGCCCAATGCGTTGCAATTAACAATTTGCCATCAACGCGTTCGGAAAAGACGAGATCGAATGACTTCAACGCGTTGTGAACAAAATGAATATAATTTCAATAACGTGAAATTCTGAAATTAGGAAATGTTTATATATGTGGAAAAAAGAAAAATAATAATAACTAGCTACAATAAGTACAACAATATATAGATATGCATCATATATGCAATTCATGCATATGTATAATAATGAAATGTAAAATGGAAACATATATGTATATATATAATATATATATATTATATATAAATATTTATATTTATATATATATATATATAAATTATGAAACAGTTCAAAATACTCAGATTTTGATTTATTACACTAAACGTCACCACTTGCATTAATATGCACTTATTAATTTCGTAATATTGGAAAGGCGCGCTGCAGCGCATTTGGAACGATCATTCAACTCAAATTTCTAAGTATTATAGTGTAATATTCTCGGTTTAATTAACTGTTACAAAGTTTGTTAGATATGAGAAGAGGAAATGATTCAACTTTACTATCGTTTTTTATTTAATTATTAATCAGATTGTGTAAAAAAACATCATCGTCAACAAATTCATATCATATACAAAGGTACGCGTATTTAGCTTGCACTTCACGCGCTCAAGTCCCGATTTTTAGCATTTTTTTAAAATTATTTTTGTTATATATAGTAAAAAATTAATTTTTCATGTAAAAAAAATATTGTCTGCATGAAAAATTTGAAATTTTCATGTAATGAATTTTTAATAGAATTAAAAGTTATATTACTATAAAAAATTACTGAAGTAAAAAAAAAACTTTATCTCACATAGGCTCTCCAGAAAAAAGAGAGAGAGAGAGGGAGGGGGGGGGGGGCTTTACCTGAAAAACACCCTCAACTATATAACTTGAAAAAATACACTGTGGAATAAAAAACAGCGATGTTCCATTATATGGCTCGAGCTTTAACCAAAATGTAATTAAAAAAATAATTGTTCTCACAGAGGTCCATTTTTGACGGGAAAGCAGAATCGAGAATATTTCCTAAACATTATTTATTTTTTATTTTTTTTTTTTAAATTTGAGCAATGGAAAATTGCTATATTTTTTCATGCCATATGCACGTTGTATTTTTTCGAATACGAGTCAGGCGCGGATCCAGAAAAAATCTTCGGGAGGGGCTGCCTCCATAAGGCCAATGTTAAAAAAAAATTTGGAGTGGGGGAAATGCCTGTATTGCCCATGTTAAATCCAAAATTTCGGGGGGGGGGGCTGCAGCCCCCCCAGCCCACCCCTGGATCCGCACCTGATACGAGTTGATTTTTTTTATTTTGTTTTTTGCCTTAATTAAATGAACCATGCATTTTTAGAGATTATAAACAATAACTCATTAATTTCTTCGTTGTTGTTGTTTTTTATGGTATAATATATATATATACATATATCCTCTATTTTTAATCTCTCTCTCTCTCTCTCTCTCTCTCTCTCTCTCTCTCTCTCTCTCTCTCTCTCTCTCTCTCTCTCTCTCTCTCTCTCTGCATGGCCTGCGCAGAAACGTGCAAATTCTTAATTGTAGGTATTTAACATATAGAAATAACATATTATCAGCTATTGAAATAAGACTATAATATATAATTACTAATTATTTTTATATATGCACATTAAATGGGTTGAAACTATTTGGGGATAAGATCGAGCCGAGTCTTGATGCGGGCATTATTATAGGGGCAGCAGCTATAGGCATTGCAGCATTCTAGCTATAACTATATATTATATATATATAGACACAGAACGACATTAACTTTAAATCCGAGTTTATATACGCAGTCGTTCGAGGTTTAGGAGGTAAATATTAATTATATTACTGCAGTGGTAAATTGTAAAAGTAGGTACGCGTTTTTGCCGGAACGCAAGTCAAGTATAGATCGGGACACACATGGGGGGGGGGGGGGGGGGGTCTGGGGTGCCATTTTTTTTTAAAAAAAAGAGGCGTACGTGGCATCTTGTCGATTGAAAACTATAAAGTATTAACAATTATAATGGAAATTTATGCTTTATTTTACTTTTATATTATTGCAAAAAAATAATAATAATAATTATAAATATAAAGAAGAATAAGGAAAAAAAGAAAGGATAATTATATTATAATTATCACTTTGATAATCAAGAGCTTTCTGAACTTGGTGCTTGTGATTGTATTCTTTACACATATTATGTATAATTATATATGTTAATTCCTTAATTGGCATCCAAAGCCGAATTCGGGCAAAAGCCGAAAAAAATGCGCACATATCTATAGTGTTGATCTAGTTTTGCGCATCACGAAATGAGCCAAAGCCGAAGTGAGTTCTATTTTCGGCTTTGGCGCATTTCATTTAGGGCAAAGCTAGTTCTGCTCAAATCGAAATGCGCCAAAAAAAGCCGATATGAGATTTTACCGATTTTACGGCTTATTATTTGACGCAATTCATTTTGAGCAAAACTATATATAGTTCTGCGCATGCATTGCGGTTTGAGCAAAAGTCGAAATGAGATTTTAATGATTTTATTTATTTCGGGTTTGGAGCAAAATTTTGAGGACATTTAGTTTTGCGCATAATAAAGATGATTTTAATGACACAAAAAAGTTGTACCATATGCCACGTATACGTACAGCACTCTGTATGCAGGGCTATTCTTATATAATATAACAATAGGAGAATATATAACCCTGTCTGTATGACGGTGAACTGAAAATAAAGTTTAATTGTATATAAAGTACAAAAAAAAAAATTACACTTTTTAAACCCTTATCTGCTGTGCATGGTACTTTCTTTCTTTTTTATTTAATTTATTTTTTATTTTACAATTTTTTCATCTCAAACTATAATATGCTGGCGGCGGTGCATGCATTGAGCAAAAAGAATAATTCATATATATATGTTTCTAATAAATACCATTTGCGGATCCGCACGCATCATGGGGATGTAGCTTTGCCGGCGGCCCAAATATTTGTATTTTTGGCCCCCAAGCGGTAGTTTCAGGAAGTTATCATAAAACTGCTGTGCGTAATATTTTATGAGTTTTGGTGAAAAAACTCATGTGACCATTGTTTATCGGCACGGCGCGGTCTAGCGCGGTAAGAACCGGCAATGCAGCACCCGTCACGGCACAGAATAACGATCGACGCGCTACTGGTGGCTATTTCAGGAAGGTTTTTCACACGTTTTTTAAGTATTTCGTTACATAAACCGACATAAAGAAGATAACATCGCTTTGGCACGCATATAATATTCAAATTAAATATTTAAAATTTTTAAACACTTCTATTGTGAGAGTTTAGCAACTTGAAATTGAATTTGCAGCTTATAAGTATTACTATTAGAACCATTATTTTATTAAAATAATTTGTCTACTAAAATAATTAACTCTATGCTACAAGGTTTCTTTATACAGGTTAAGACACGCACGCATTTCGTGCGTCAATTTCGTTAAATTTTCAGGCCCCATTGTACCGCGAAATTTCAAAAATAGCATTGCATGATGGGCGCATTCAAAGTTTCGCGGCACGATGTGGCCAAAAATACTTGAACGTGATTGGCTAAGACCTTTAACATTGGTCCAATCGGTGACTTAACCTGTATAAAGGAACGTTGCTATCAGTGATGCAACGCTTCGCGAAGCTTCGCGCGAAATTTCGCTAGTTTCGCGAACATTCGCGAAGTTTCGCAAGCCAAGTTTCGCGAAAGTATCGCGCGAAACTTCGCGAAATTGACATATTTGAATTTCCCGCTCTACTTTTTCGAATCGTATGTAATGAATTCGCAGTTTTCTTCCTAATTTTGCTTTAATGACAGGTTAAATTGCATAAATGAATTAAAAAACAGTTCAATTTAATTTATTACATATAAAAAAATTTATTTCTTTTTTATTAATTTTAAAAATGACTTTTAATTATTTTTAAAATTATTTAACACATTCGAGGATAGACAGGTCATGAAACGGGCCATTTTATCTTGTTTTCTTAATTTTTTGATGAATATATGAAAAATCGCATTACGACAGTCATTTTTTTAAATTTCGCGAAATTTTCGCGAAGTTTCGCGAATATTCGCGCGAAAGTTTCGCGAAAGTTTCGCACACCAGGTTTCGCGCGAAGATTTGCATCTCTGGTTGCTATGCTACTTCTTATTAAGGTATTTGATTGATTAAATTTTGATTGGCGTTAGGACATTTTTTCCTTGCAGCCAGTTCTTATTAAGGTAGAGATAACGCCGAACAGCTGATCGACATAATGCCCTTTGATTAACATGTAAACCTTAGCAAATTGACAAAAATTCTGAAATTTTTTTGAGAGGCAGATATTGGTGCCTAAAAGCCATAGAAAAAATTTCAAAACGATTTAACGAGCCGATTTTTTTAAATTAATTTTTTAGTTTGGCTCTCCATGGGAAAGCCCTACCCACATAAAACATTTTTCGCTCTAATGCATTTCTTTTTGTAAAAATATGCATTTCTAACACATTAAAAAGCAGTCTAAATATTTTCAGGCACATTTCTGAACATTTCTATCATAAATTTTGTGACTTTTCACACTTTCCAAGGGTTTTCTGTTCCTTTGTTTACCGTACGTTCTATGATATTTCTGTTCAATTATTATGAAATAAATAAAATAAATTCTTTTTCGTAGAATATATTTGGAATGTGTAAAAGATATTCCTAATGTGTTCTGTTTTATTTAAAGAAGAAAATTCAAGCAGAAAATATTTAGAATTAGGGGAAAAAAATTATGAAGGATACAAAAGTAGGGCCATAAAATATGAAAAATAAAATAGAATATCTTTAGAACTAACATTGTAAGAGCATATTTTTTTAGGTGTACTCTTCTAAATATTTTCAATTATGGATTTATTCAGGAATAACATGGTAGAAATATTTTTGAATGGTACATAAATTATATTTCATTGAAAAAAAAAAAAATGCAATTAATCTAAAATTGTTATACAACATAGAAAAATTTCAGATATATAATATATAATTTTGTTTATATCAGCTCATAATTATATTCTTTTATTTCCATGGCACTAATTGAAAATTGCAATCTACGGTATTGTTGAATATTTAACTGTGTCATGCATGATGTGTACTAATGTGTACAATAATGTATCAATAAATTTAATATTGTATATATTGATATATTATTGTATATATATTATATTGATCGATCATTGATTATTGATCATTGCATTTATATAATATATATATATATATATATATATATATATATATATATATATATATATATATATATATATATTATATATATAATATTATGTATATTATATAATTATATGTAATTAGAATTTTTAGACCCCCTTCCCCTCTATTATTTTTTACTGGATTATTTATGATGGGTCGGCAAGGTGTGCATTCAATAATTGTTTGCTATAACGTATAATTATAATAATAATTAATATATTTTAATAAAGCTAAACTTAAATTTTAAACATGTTTATAAATTTAATGCATTAATAACAATTTTTCATATTAAATTTAATTTTGAAAAATCATTTGACTGATTATTATTATAATAATATAATTAATAATTAATGCATTGATCAGATTTAAATGATTTTTATACTTTCGTTCAAGAGTCTTAATTAAATTATGATGGAGAATTAAGTAAAAACCTTTTTGCATATTTTTTATATAATACATGCACGCGCGGTATATTATATTGTATAATCATCTCAGCAGAGAGGCAGAGATCTGAAGTTATCAGTTTGAATTTTCCCACCCCTCAAGAAACTTACGGGAATTTCATGTTTACATTTTGGGTAGCACGGAGATGCCCGAAGCCGCCCGAAGAGCTTCGGGATGTAGGCAGAAAACCCTAAAATCCTATGCTGTGCGTGTTAACGTAACTCACTATACACCTCTTTTCTCATAACAGTTTCGGTCGCCAAATATTTTTTTTCATTAGCATTGGTTCTTCTTGTTACCATTTATGAAAGAAAATTCTACGAGAAATGATATGAATCGTCAGGAGAAATGAATTTCAATACTAACTTTAACACGTATTTGCTATGCCGCTGACAATGTTTTGCCTACACAATTATGACGTCATATTGTTTTGTGACGTATGGTGAAAGACCCGTTCTTTTTCCTTCTTCTTACATGCGAGCGTGCGTGTCCTAGGGGGTTAGACGTCGGTGTCAGGTAGGAAAAAAAAACGTTAGAATTGAAAGTTAGGCAGGGCTGCAGGTTCAAATCTCGGTGACTTCAAAAATAAAAAATAGTCAGTTTAAAATTTTTAAATTTTTAAAACATGCAAATTATTAAGAAAAAATTGAGGAATTGAGTGGTGTAACTTACATTACAATTATTGCTAATGCAAATGAGCTATAATTGATTTTAAACAATACAGCCATGAATAGAATATATATAGAATTTAAATAAATATATAAATATAATAATAAATTCTTCAAAATGAAGAAAGAAATATTGTAGAAGAGTTTGTTTTATGGTTAAAGGAAGTAATAAATCAGCACCATAAATGAATAAGAAATGTAGTAGAATAGAATTTATTCTACATAATTTCTACCAATGTTAAAAATGTGAAGACATCTCTAAAACATTTCTTATTGAAACAAAGAAATGTTTTAGAATAAAGTTCTAACACATTTCTTTTATAATAAAAAGAAATGTGATAGAAGGAAAAAAGTTTTATGTGGGCTATGCTGAAAATTAAAAAAATTAATTAAAAAAATTGGCTCGTTAAATGTTTTTGAAACTTTTGCTATGGCTTTTAGGCACTAATATCTGCCTCTCAAAAAAATTTCAGAATTTTTGTCAATTTGCTAAGGTTTACATGTTAATCAAAGGGGATTATGTCGAACAGCTGTTCGACGTTATCTCTACCTTAAGGCGCCGTCGGCTGCGAGTCACGCGAGTCAGCTGAAAATTTAAGAAGAGTGACGATTAGCACTATAAAAACAAGTTTGAAATATTTATTTTAGCGACCTGAAAAATTGTCGATTGCTCCTTCTTAGTTCAGTGCTTGTTGAGTGTTTTTGATAAGAAATTGTTCTAAATTTACAATAAACATGTCTGAAAAGCAAGCTACGAGTCCCGTAAAATATTTCTTGTCAGGTGGATTTGGAGGAATCTGTACTGTAGTAGCAGGTCACCCACTGGATACCATAAAGGTTAAGTATGGAAACAATACTTAGAAAGAAAAGGGAAACAAATATATGAGAACATTATTATCATCTCATCTGCCTAGCAACTCTTTGCTTATCTTCTATGAAAGGCAATGTATGCATATTGTACTATGCCTCTACTTTTTTAGTCTGTACTTAATTTGAACCATGTATTTTAATGCTTTGAACTTCATCATTGCAAAGCAGCTAGGTAGTACATGCATAATATGCATATATGACATGACTATAGTACTGTATATTTATACTAATACAGCGCAGTATGGGACCTAATTATGTATACATTATCGTACATGCATCCATAACTCGATATGTATACTTTAATTAATACTATATTTCATTGCTGACACTGAATTGTCACATTTATGCATGCCAAATGATGGTGCAAGTATTCTTGGACTCTTTAAGACATGCTCATTTATCCTAGATTCTAAAGGTCACATTAAATATCAAACTGACTTGTCCTATAAACCTAAAAAAGACACCTTGCCTGTAGGAGAAATGGAAATATATTCAATGTCATGAATTTGAATACTGTACAGTATAATTATATGCATACATAAATATATAATCCATGCATATATATATATAATTTTATTATGTATGCATACTGTTTGCATACATTACTTATTGACCTTATTGTTTATAGGTATATATATATTATATATATATAGCATTAGTTTTCATTATGCACCCACTCTAACATACGCATTCCATTGTCTTAAAGGGACAGGGGACCATAAAAATAAGTATTTTTTACTTAAAAGTTCCCCACTAACTGAGTATATGAATACATGCCACACGGTGGCGAGTGCCTCAGGGTAAACACCCAGCGAGTAACTAAAGTGTGGATTGCTGACATCACGAAAGGCAACACAGCTGCCTCTTCTCCATGGAACTCACTCCCCCCTCCTCCCACCCAGCCGTACTCGGTGCGATGTTGCCTGTGCAACTGCCCTGCGGCTGTCTGTATTTATTTAATTTTTATAAATTCGGGGGATGGTCCGAAAACGGAAATTTACTCATTACTTGCATTAACATATCTTACATAAACTTTTTATGCATTCATGATTGCATTGTCCCATGTCCCTTTAAAAGGGTCGATTGACATATTTATGCATCATCATATTATTATTATTATATACAGTATGTATTACAGATCTTATCCCAAGTAATTTTTTTTAAAACTTCCAAGACCCTTCTTTTTGCATTCCTTTCACCTTCCTTTTTAAAGCTTCCCTTAAGCTTCCAAAACCCTTCCTTTGGATCAATTTCACCACTAAAGGAAGGCTTATTGTTGCCTTCCAAAACTCTTCCTTTGACTCTTCCTTTGACTCTTCCTTTTGCCTTCCCATAATATTGAAAATTTGGACCTGCATGCAAATTTATAGTGTTATAGAGGGAGGGAGCATATTTTGTGTTTTTATTATGGCAGTGGGTGGCTGGGGGTGCAGGTTTTCCCCCCTCTTCCTCTCTTGTAACTGCATAATTAATGTTGATTGAAATTTTCATACCCATATAATAAAGCACTTAATTAGTAATAAAACTGATACGCCCATAATGTAATATATTCATTAGTTAATTTAATATTAATTAATTAATGATTTTCATAGTTTATTTTAAAGTTTTTGGGAGGGGGAGTGTAAAGCTTCAATAAAAGGAAGGCTGAAGGAAGGGTCTAAGTGACATTAAAAAGGAAGGGTTTAGGAAGGTTGTACCATAAAAGGAAGGTTACACCATAAAAGGAAGGTTACACCATAAAAGGAAGGGTTTCTATATTTTGCACTTTTAAAATAGGAAGAGTCCGCACCATTAAAAGAAGGCTAAGAGAAGGTTAAAGGAAGGTTACACCCCTATTGTACCACTATTGGAAGATCAGTGGAAGGCTGCTTTTTTCCACTTGGGATAGTTTACGTGTAGTTCGACTGCGCGCGTTGATCGTCTTTTGCTTTTTAACATGGCCAGACATACGTCTAGACATGTCTCAAAGCTAGGCGCCATTGAGTCTACAGGTAATCCAAGATCTGTTAGACTGTAGTATATGATGACTGATAACTAAATTAGACTTCACTTTGATAAAATTCAGGTTTTATCATCCATCTTTCATAACTTTATATTTTGTGTTTTTTAGGTGCGCCTGCAAACTATGCCCAGGCCTGCTCCTGGTGAAACTGCTATGTACAAGGGCACATGGGATTGTGCTAGGAAAACTGTGATTCGAGAAGGCTTCACTGGTCTTTACAAAGGTGCTAAATAAATTATAGATTTTAAGGGAATTTGTTTAATTGTAGGTCATAGAATAATGGAATACCTTCAATTTATCTTCCTCAAGCAAATGCTATAACTAGTAGCATGAAGACCAGTATTTTTTTATTAAAGTAAATGTGGGAGTATGGCAATACACTACTTGCAATACTGTACTATGTTGTAGCAAAAAGTAAACAAACTCGTCCACCCAATGTATTGTTATTGTTGATTGACTTGATTGTATATATGTATACATTCGGTTTTAAGCTTCTTTCACAATCACGCCGCAACACTTTTGCAAAAAAATCAAGTTCTACTTGATTTTCTTACGGCGGAATTAGGCACGGACTGGCCTGCCGATCCACCAAGCGTGGGTCGGTGGGCCGCGACAAAAGTGGGCCGCCGGGGCAAATGTAAGCCGCCGGCCACAAAGAAAAAAAGAGGGTAAAAAAGAGAAAAGAAAGAGGGAGAAGGAGAAGGAGAAAAAGGAAAATAAGAACAAAATGATAACAACCAACTATTAGCGAAATTAAAGAGATTTTAAACCCATGATTCATACAATGAACAATTATTATTATATAATGGACCATTTTATCTTAATGTAGAGCTCCTATCAGAAAAAAAAATGAGTTAGTATTTTCTAAAAATCGTTCAAGTGATCCACCGTATATCGAACCGAAAAAAAAATATATCTCACATAAACGTTTGCCAGAAAATAAATCCAAAGTCAGAGTAAACGAGTCGCTTAACATTTTAATTAAGGCCTTACCTATATAACCAAGACACTTGAATATCTCGAAAAAATAAACCCTAGGTCTTAGGTGATATGAAAAAATTATAGCGATGTTCTGTGACACGAGCTTTAACCAAAAACCAATTATTTTTTTTCGCTTGAATCCATTTATCCGTAAAAAATAACAGTCTAGCAATGTTCATTCCCATAAGAGTTTTTCTTTATTTTTGTACGGAAAAATGGATTGGAGCCAAAAAATTTGGTTGGTCATAGAACCAAAGAATTAATATTTTTTCTATGATAAAAAATCATTATATTTTTCATACCACCTAACGGTGTATTTTTTTCTTTTATTTTTAAGATATTCGAGGGTCTTTGTAAACGACACGTTTGCTGTAACTTTGGAATTTTTTCTGGCAAACCTATGTGAGATAGAATTTTTTGGATTTCGATTTGATATGGAGGACCACTTGAATTATTTTAAAAAAATACTAACTCAACTGATAGGAACCTCATAGGAACTCTACTTTAAGCTGAAATAACACGGTACAAAATTTCAAATTATTGAACACTGCATTCAATTTTTCATTTTTTATAAGAAAATTTCCACGCTATTTGTTTGTATTATACAGACTTTTTTTTTTTTTTTTTTTTTTTTTTTTTTGTAAGAAAATATTGATAAAAAAAATGTATCATGTAATAACATCTTACATAAACCAAGGAATTTATATACAGTATGCCTGGTATACTGCGCTCGTGATGTTATATGAAAAATCAGGTCTTTCTAAGTACTATGGGAGTTTTATCCAGGGCAGACTATATATATGCGACCCAGGAAATTTTAGTACTTTCAAATAAAGTTAAATCACTAAATTTGGAATAATAAAAAATAGCTATATCATTATATTACATTACAATCAAGTGGAAATTAACATGCATCAGAAAAATATTTCAGAGATTAAGAGATTAAATTATTTTAACGAATTTTGGTTAGATTACTTTGATGAAAACGGTATTAAAAATAAAATTTCACTACAAAATGAAAAAAAAAAAATGCAATAAACATTTATTCTTAAAAAAAGGGCATTTCAATTTTAATTAATGCAGAAGGAAATTAAAAACTAGCTAAAATTTAAACTTGCATACAAGTACTCAAAGTTACGTATAATATATTAAAAAAATTCCATTTTCAAACTCGTACGTAATTAATTTAATTTAAATACTCGGTTTATTAAGTAATTATTAATATACTTATATTGCATGTTACACAGTATTTTTAGTCTTGTCTTGATTTATATTTTGTCCAATGGACACGCGCTAAGTTTTTTTTTTTTTTTTTTTTTTTTTTTTTTGCATAAATGAATGAATGTAGATGATAATGGGTACCAAATTATTGTTTTTAATGACACATAATTTTAAATATATTTTTAAAACCAATTGTATTTGCAACTAAAAAAATATTTAGTAGTCTCATTTTTTTCCTTAAAAAACATAATTGTACATAGGATTTCTATGAAGTATCATTAAATAATTTATTTCAGTTTTTAGTGTAATTTGATAAAAATTTAGTGAAAATTCTAGTGAAATCCTAAAAAAAAATCGCGACTGTGGCGGGCTACTGGGGGGCTACGCCCCTCAGACCCCCCTTTCGAGTGCTAGCCTCCGCCTCTGTGGGCCGTCGTTCCTTCTTGCTCGGTGGGCCGTTGCGGCCCAGTCCGTGCCTGGGCAGAATATTTGTTGCGGCAGATGTTGCTGCATGTTTTTGCAGCAAAATCAGACTATGTGAAAGCACCTTTAGACATTGGATGTTATGAAAAATGTATGATTTTCACACACAAATTTCAATATATTACAAATGTATGATTCTAAAAATGAAAATAACACTGGAATCTGCAGTTTTGGATCATTTATACTTCTGAAATGTACATAGGAAGAAGTTTCTTCATTTTGATACCTTAAATTTCAAATCATACATAATCATGTAGCCAATTGCATGGAGGAAGACCAAGTATAGCTTTAAGCAAGTTCCAGTTTATTGATTTTAATTTTTTAATTGTTGCAATAATCAACAAACTCTTGAGCTTGCTGAAAGCTACACTTACTCCATGCAATTAGCTGATTATGCTGTGCTGCTGATCTTGGCTAAGATCTGTGTAGGCTTGACAGATCTATGCATTGCTCCGTCTAGTCCGGGCTGTGGTTGTAGTGGCCCTCACCATACAAGGGAAATCCCGGGACAGTTCACCAATCCACCATATACATTCATGATCCATTTCTATTAAACCATAATACCCATTGTGTGATATAGAACTCATTTGCATTTTTATTAGGTTTAGTATATAGATGAAATATTATAATAATATACCCTTGACACCATTTTACCCTTTCGGGTGTGGCCAGGCCGATATTTAGCCTTGTCAGTAAGAGTTATCTTGCGACCATGCTGGGGCTTACCAGGCTCCCAGAACCCTTTCCTGCACTCTTCTTGGCTCCTACTACCAGATCTGTGCAGCCTGCAGTGGCAGTGCAATACTGCAGGGCAGCGTAGTATAGACAGCCGTAAGCTGCATTCCTCCTACCAATTCCATAATCTAATAATTAGTCACACCTATCCCAAGTCACGAAATGTCTGCCGTGTTTGGGAATCGAACCGGGGACCTCTCGGACCAGAGCCAGGGGTACTAACCACTACACTACAGAGCGGATTATTATGTAGAAATATTATGTAGTGTTTAATTATTTTGTTATAATTTGAAAAAAATGAAAATTTAAAAAATATATATAATAATAATTATTATAAATAGCTGGTGCAGGCAAAATTTGCTTTGCTAAGCACAAAAAAAATCATGAAAAAAAAAATAATATAATTTAAAATAGAACCAAACAGCTAATGCCAACTCAAAGATCCCAAGAATTTTGAGTTTGTATTTTCTAAAAATAGTTCTTGTGCACCTTCATATGGAACCAAAATCAAACAAAACTCTATGTCTCTATCTCTCATAGGTTCTCCAGAAAAAATCCAAGTGCAGTATGAGAGAATGCCTCAATTAACATGGGGATCACTTACCTGAAAAAAAAACTCAGTTTACTTGGAGAAAGTTCTTGGTGGTATGAAAAAAAAATATACAATTTAGTGATGTTCTATGACTCTAGTGTTAACCAACAAAATTTTAAAATAATTTTATCACGAAATCAGTTTCCGGTGAGCAAATCAAGAAAATCTTCAATATTAAACCTTGTAAAAATTTTAAGTTCAAGTCATAGAACATCCCTTTATAATATATTATTTTTTGTACCACCTATCCACAAAAATTATTTGAGTAAATCAAGTGGTTTTGTCAGGTGAGGCTCCATGTTAAATGACAGGTTCAGTCTGACTTAGGAATTTTTTTCTGGAGAATCTAAGGGAGATGGAATTTTTTCGATTTCATTTTCGCACGGAAGAGCACTAGAACTATTTTTAGAACGTACCAACTCTAAATTTTTTGAGTCATTGAGAGGCATTAGCTCTACTTTAAAAATGGAAATTAATAGATAATATAAAATTACAAATTAAACCATTCATATTTTTTTCTAGGCATGGCTGCTCCAATCACTGGTGTTGCTCCTATATTTGCAATGAGTTTCTTTGGATTTGGCGTTGGCAAGCGGCTGCAACAGAACTCCCCAGATGAGCAGCTCACTATGACACAGCTGTTCTATGCAGGTGCCTTCTCAGGCATATTTACCACCACCATAATGGCACCAGGAGAGCGGATCAAATGTCTCCTGCAGGTATTTACAATGCTAGATCAATCTGATCAATTCTAACATACACACTCAAATGAACAAAAGATTCCATAACAATCAATTATCATGGTTCAGTAAAAAAAAGGTGTAACTCCACTTGTAAGTCTATATTGATGGTGCTGCATCAAATCATCTGACTAACTCAAAGTGACGGGCTGTGCTAAACGGCTTAACTCAAAATCATACTCTGGGAAAAAATGACTCGCACTATGGTACAGTGTTGCCAGTAGTAGAGTAACCAGGAAAACAAATTCGGAAGGTGTTCTTCAGAAGGAGGAGGGGGGATAAGAAGTATCGAGGGGAAAGGTGAACCCACCCATGTGTTTTGTCCTGAACCGCAACTGTTTTGGGGAGGGGATAAATAAATCCCCAAAACTTGCCCTTGTCTATGTCACTGGCTGCCAGCATATACCACAACACAGTCACTTTACCCACTAGCACATTCTGAGTTAAACAGTAAATCTGTTTGGCACAGCCACGGCTGTTTCATTTTAAGTTAGTCAGATTTGCCACTGCACCATCAAAATGCATATTGTAGTCAAATTCCAAATTCATGAAGCTAAACTAATAATTTTTATTTAAAATCAGAGTCTTCTGCGCGCAATGTTTCTAACAAAACATTGTTCAATGTCTGTCGCGTGGCCCGATTATTGCGTGACGCTTTAGTTCCATTTTGCGCCCGCCAGAGTGACCAGAGGCGCCACTAGCGAGCGGTTTTTGTTGACTATGCGCCATTGTTTAACATAGGAAATTCGCGAGTTGACGCCTAAATGTAACGATAACTTCTAAAATACCACACCAAAGTATAAAAAAATGTAATAATTTTGTACTACATTGATCCAGGTAAGGTAAAAATTAATTATTAGCAAATATTACGGTACTTTATCTTATTTTAAGCACATAGAAGAGACGACGCAGACTGAGGTTGGCGTTTCATTGCCTTTTATGTGATTCTGTGCAATCATAGATGTTGGACGGGACTCCAGTCACTCCAGTATTAAGGTCTAACAGCATAGAAACTTGTAGATTATCGAATTACTGCTATATCTTCAGTATGTATAGAAATTCAAAGGTAAAATTTTAAAACCCTATTATATTGCTTTTTATTTTTAAATAAATCAACAAATGGACACTGGTGCGGCTGGTCAGAGCAGCTAAGTCCTGTCAGAACTGCTAGCTAAAAGATTTTAGAGCTTACAAGCCCTTGGAAACGCAGAAATGATATACATTACCTACACCATGGTTATCGCTCCACATTTCTTCGACCGTTTCAATGATAAAAAACCGTTAAAAATTCTTAATTTTTTCTATAAAATTTCCGCGCATGTTTCTTTCCATTTCACTTAATTTTTGAAAACATGTCCTCAATTTTTTAACTATTTCTATTAGTTTTTCATGTTATTCATAATGCTTCCCTTGATAATTACCGCTCGCTGGTGGCGCCGCCACCGGCAAAAAATTGTAAACAGCGGAGTTTGTTTACTTTTTTCCTTTCTCGCGTTCAACAATCGAAAATTACACCACGCGACAGACATTGAACAATGTTTTGTTAGAAACATTGCGCGCAGAAGACTCTGTTTAAAATTAACAAACCTAGTTGATATTGCAATGCATGAATTGTACATTATTTCAAATTTGTAAGTTCGATACAGCCTGTATAAATTGTATTAACATACATTTTCATAGAGCCATCAATATTCAACATATGGAGTAAGACTTTTGAGAAAGACTATCTGTTTTAGATCCAGCAAGGTGGCACAGCACCGGTAAAATATAATGGCCCTGTAGACTGCATAAAGCAGCTGTATCGTGAGGGAGGAATCCGTAGTATCTACAAGGGAACCTTTGCGACCCTGCTGCGTGGTAAGTACAATGATGATAGTATGTCCTTAAATTGTATCCTTAATATCAGCAAATGTTGATTGTTAATACAGTCAAAATATAGCTCTGAAATGTGCTTACAAATTTTAAGAAAACATTATAGAGTAACTTTGGAGGCCAAACTAAAACATGAACAATTGAATATAGAACAATACAGCATTAAAACAAAATTTTATGAAAAGAGGAAAAATATCTTAGGATTTTGGGTTTATCTAATTTACTACTGTACCTCTGAGCTGCCTTAGCACTTAGCAAGTGTCCAATGTGTTGATTGTTATTTCTTAAGCTGAACTGGTATAAATATTTTTAATTAAATTTTGTTTAATGAAAATTCATACCCAGATCTGTAACGTTTCCTACTCTTTTATTTTTGTCAAGTAGATATTACTGATATTAGGATTCTACAAATTAATTAAAGAGTATCGGGCCTGAAATTAAAAGTTAGACCATCCCTGAAAGTTACTAGAGTTGACAATCAACGTTAGCACTATTTTTTTCTGCCTGTGATGCAGCATGAGCGACAGCTGCAAAGTAAGGATGCTGGTCAGTGCTGAAGATGACATAAAAAACTTAGCAGCTTATGGACGTTTCCTACTCTTTTATTTTTGCTTCAAGTAGATATTACTGATATTAGGATTCTACAAATTAATTAAAGAGTATCGGGCCTGAAATTAAAAGTTAGACCATCCCTGAAAGTTACTAGAGTTGACAATCAACGTTAGCATTATTTTTTTCTGCCTGTGATGCAGCATGAGCAACAGCTGCAAAGTAAGGATGCTGGTCAGTGCTGAAGATGACATAAAAAACTTAGCAGCTTATGGCCGGTTGTGTATTTTGACGGCAGCAAAGACTTGCATCCTTACTTTGTAGTCACCACTCATGCAGCTGTATCGTGCACAGAAAAAAATAATGCGAATATTGATTGTCAACACTAGCAACTCTCCTCTGTGACTGTCTAATTTTTAATTTAAGGCCAGTGACCCTTTAATGTACTGTGGTAGTAAAAATAAGTATGAGCTGTATCAATTGCACTGTTTCACTCTTTGTGATTACAGCCATTGCCCTGAAAAAATTCCCTGAACCACAGATGACTTTCATATCACCAGGGATATTTTGCAGGGTGGTGACTGTAAAATGGGTGAAAATCTTACAGTACCTAGTTTCTTTAACGTTAATAAATTATAAAATTCAAAATTAATTGAAACAAATTAATTGACTGATTAAACTCTGATAAGTAATATCTTTTTTAATCAATTAAGTGTGGTGGCTTATGGGAGAAGTTGTAGAACTGTAGAGTTTGAACCAATTACCGGGAAAATCTTACACGTGTTGTATTTTTATTTTATTAAATTGTTTATTTTATTTTTTTACCTGTCAGCTTTTTAATTATCATTATTATTTTTAAACTAGTTTGGTTGGCCTTGATTTCTCTTTTGACAACCATGAGCTACTAAGTGAATTGAATTAAGATCTTGCAGTGAGAACATTTTTGTGATTTAAACAAATTAATAGTAAAAATAAGTGACACTAGATGCCAACAAGATTTTTAATTGCTGTCACCTCTTGATCTTTCCTTTTTACGATTGTCCTATATAGCAGTTTTGTAATCAAAGTAAAACATGATCATATCATCGTAGAAACGTCCAATTTGCCAAAGTATTAGGGAGTAAACTTGGTAAAAATTTTCTCTAAATTGCCGTTGTCTGTAGGAAACCAGCTTAAAAATTTTCTCTAAATTGCCGTTGTCTGTAGGAAACCAGCTTTACATTGTCAATTTTCAAAAATTTTATCAAGTTCACTTCAATAACTTAGACGATATTACGATGACATTAAAATATTAATGTTCAATTTGAATATACAGTATATTGCATTGGCTATTTATAAAAAAAGTTCAAACATACACAGTAAAAAGTCTGTATTATTTTTAATATATTTACAGTTACAAGCACAGTACATAATATTGATACAGTTCTATATTTTAATGTGTTTACACTTTGAGTGCTTTTGACTTCAAGCAAAATCTTTTAGGTTATGGTCACAAGATAATTCCAAAGTGTTGTTCTGACACTTAAAAAAATAGAAAGAATTAAAAAAAGAGAGGAAAAAAAATATGAATCTCTTCGTCAGTGCTCCATCAGCGGGTTAGCATGTTTTCAAACACTGAGCTTGCAATGCAGCTCCAGAAAGCTAGTAGACCTATGGTGATAAAAATGCAGTAATGATACTGAAATAGAAATTTGATAATATGTTATAAAAATAAATATAAGTAAAATATCCCGGATGAGCTATACCTTACTGCAAGCTGCAAGAAATGAATGTTGATATTACTGTTGCTTAAACTTTTTCAGTTTTTCACTTCTCAGTCTTTCCATCTCAAGTTTCCAAGCTTTCTTAGATACTTGGATTTGCTGTCCATTGTTAGAGATTGTGTGCTGTTGTTCTTTTGGCGGTTCTTTAGCAGTCAATGTTTCTTCTCGCTCTGTTACCTGGTTAGCTTTTTGTTGCACTCTTTTGGTGCTTTCAGATTGTGCAAGGTCCAGTTTGAAATTTCCTGGAATTATGTGAAGAACATTCAAATCACTTTCTTCGTCTCCAGGCTTTTCATTTGCTTCCTTAATGTCTTCAATTTTCAAGTTATTGTTATACTCTATGTAAGTAGTACTTGGCTGGGAGTCAATAGAGACGGATGTAGAATTTGGCTGAACAGTACTTACTGTGGATTCTGGTTTTGCGTTTGGATATTCAGACTGAACAGCTTCTGTTGTCAAATGCTTATCCTCATCTGCTGTTCCAGTTTGTTTGTGTTTCAAAAGTAAGGCTTGTTTAGTCATATTTCTCAGCTCTTCATGCTTCCTCCACAATAGTGACTTCTTACTCAAAGATTTACCACACCTTAGTTCTTTACGTAACACATGAAAAACATTCCAGTTTACATATTTAATCGGAGTTTTGCATCTTGGAGCTACTCGTTTTTCAAACATATATTGTGTGTCTCTTACTTGCTTTAACACTCCTTTATGATCTCCAGAAGTCATTCGTTGGCTTTTGACCCTTACCTTATTTATAGCCATGGGCCTCCATTCTCTCATTGCACAAGAACAGTGCCAAGGATTTCCATCAAGTCGAATCATCTTAGAGGGAAGTGTTGAAAATATACTTTCTGGAAGCTCTGTGAAGCGATTATTTTGTAACTGCAACTCACGTAAAGAGTGTTGTTGATCAAACACTCCAGGAGGTAGAGAATTCAGAAGGTTGAATGATAAATCAAGTGCCAACAAGCCGTAAAGTCCATAAAAAGAATCCATGGAAACTGATTCTATGTCGCAATGGTGGAGAGTGAGAATTTCAAGCTTAGGAACAGAAATGAAAGCATCAAATGACAAAGCTTCAATTTTGCCTTGCAACTGTAGCTCCTTGAGTTTTGGCATACCTACTAGCATTTCTTGCTCCAATGCAGCAATCTTAATTTTGGATATGGTTAATCGGCGTAAAGCATGCAATCCATTTAGGCTGCTGTGCTTAAGCTGCAAAGCTGCACTGTCACTACCTAAGTACAAACTCTCTGTAGCATTCATAATTTCAAAAGTTCCAGTAAAGATTTGCTCAATTGGATTGTATCGAAAGTCAGCTGTTAGTAATTTTGGAAATGGAGGAAGGGACAATTCAGAGAGATGAGAAATATTATTGTGCGAAATATCAAGTTTTTCTAACTCTAATAATCCAGCCAAGCTTGTAAATTTCATGCTTAAAATCTTATTTCTTGATAAAGAAAGAGTTTTTAATTTAGGAGTACCATAAAATGCAAAATCGGGAATAAAAAGTAAATGATTATTCTCTAGAGATAGGTACTGAAGTTTTTGTAAACCTTCAAACATTTCCCAACGAACTTCCTTCAAACCACAATTGTACACACGTAGAAACAACAGATTTGCTAACCCTGCAAACACTGACAGGCCCGCTTGTTCTTGTGCCTTCTTGTATTCTGTGTAAGGAAGTGGCTCGGACGATGGAAGGAACACCAATTCATGTGGCTCAGTTGGTGTCTTGTGTTTCCACTGTGCATGCAATGCATTTGCTGACTCGTCAGGAACATACTGGTAATTTGCTGAGTGTTCAGGTAGTGGTGCCTTGTCTGGCTGTCCCAGAAAGCGTACGTTTTGCAGGTTGAGGAATTGTAGAGCTGCTAGAGGTCGCAGTGTGTCACTCATGACCACCACCTCTCCCTGACTGGTAGTAGTTTCTTCTATGTAGCTAGAGGCGTCATTGAAGTGACCACTAGCTTGGCTTACACCTTCCCCATGAGAGCCTTGGATCTCAAGTGCTACCAAGAATGTGAAAGGTGAGAAGTGCTCTGCCCTCAGTACCAACTGCCCAGATCCAACGGCTTGTAGCAATGTCAGAACCTACGGACAATAAACAACAGTTTTAGATTTGTGTGTAAATCATGAAGCAATGAGTCAAGTAGAGTAAATACTAAAAATGATCAGTATGGATTATTTAGTTCTTATATTTTTTAATAGTGAAGGTGATTTTCAAATCATATGCCCAGAAAAGAACCCTGATAACTTATAACACAAAAATCGTAGTAGAGATTTGCTGCATCTTTTAACATTGAGCCAGTAGCAAGTATTTACTTACATACATCATACTTGAAAAATATAGCATAAATGTAAACAAAACAATTGAAAAAAATTGATAAAGCTAATTTTATTAAAAAAAAAAAAAAATATTTATACGTTATTACCACTCTGTCATCGTTTGCCAACCATTTCCAGTATAAAAGTTACAAAACATGGTAACCAAGCAATTTTTCTTTGTCTTTTAAAGCATTAACTCAACTTCGAAACACTCATAAGTTCTTTCTGACATTATTGCAATCGGATCTCTCCCTTTTTTATTGTAATTTTTTTAATTAATATGGGAAGCGAGGAAATTCAGATCGAGTCACCAAAGAAATAACTAGAGAAAAATGTGGCTGGCCACAAAAGTTATCTTAAAAAAGTCATTTTTGTCGCAGGACTCGCAGGGTATAAATCATAAGCAGGTTCCGAGGGAGATGAAGGAGACTTGCCTGGACGTCGTGAGGCAGAGTGCCCAGCCACTGCTCGGGTTCAACCTCGCGCTGGTATACACAAATAGCAGTACGTAGCAATCCCAACGAGTCGTGGCGTCTTTCCCCCATCTTCATTTTGTCATCATCATACAGCGCCTGGTAGCAATATAAAATTTTTATATTAATGCAACTTTCTTTTTTAAGGCGATTAGGTGTAGCGCCGATAGGTGGCCTATAATGATTTTGAACCAATAGAGCTTTATCAATTATTGTAAAATATCGAGATAGGTAGTTTCTCGAGACAGCAATATAATTATTTATAAGCCTGATTTAAAAACAAGTATGTTTTAAAGTTCTAAGTTTTAAATATTTTTTTTTCCAAAAATGTTAAAAAATACTTGTTTTTAAAACAGGTCCTAAAAATCATACAAGTGACAAATCTTTAAGTTTTCATTTATACCTACTCTAAAAACAGTTTTTGTACTTTTATTGACTTTTTTCATTACAGAAATTGTACTTAGATGAAGTAATTACGTGCGAAAAGTACACAAAATAAGGTTTCATCATTACATTTAATGTATCAAGTCCTAATGACTCCTTACAGTAAGGTGGAATTAATTGTACTGAATTAAAATTTAATATAATTATAGTATCTAATAAATTTAATACCGGCGCTATACCTATTCCAAATGTGATAATTAACTTTTTCTCTAGCAAACACTTTTTTTTGTAACAACGTACCTCATTTATATGTTCTTTCGTGTCTGTTGATCGACTATCGTTGTTGGTTGCGCCCTCAAGGAACCAGCGGTGCATGGGTAGGTCGCGTATTTCACTGAGAAGGCACGAACATGAGCGCGGACATACCTCTCCCCACTTGCCATGCGTACCTGCCGTTTCTGCCTCTGTCGTTGCCATAGTCTGTAATGCAAGATTTACTTTTACATACAAGCCTTGCAATTGTTGTGTTTAGCTGAACAGCGTATAATAAGGCAAAAAAATTTACATGTTAGAAAAAAATTAGAAAAGTTTCAAAAATTACACTCCGACCCCCCTTTTCCCCTAATGGCCCAAACGCTACATGCAACTCTGCACTCTAGCTGCGGAGTCCATTTAACAGCCGGCTCTTGGTTAAGTGAGGGTTTACTGATCAATATCATTCAGTTTCTAGGGTCACCAAACAAGTTTGTATACCACTTTGTAATTATTACAAAAAATACTGTATACATATTTTATATACTTATATTTATTTGTATAAACATAATTATCGATATTAACGAGTAGCTGCAGTTTAAAATTATGGTGTTAGGCTGTTAGCACATTGGAATTATCAGTAAGTGATTCGAGTTGACTCGACCAGATTCAAATTTCTCAAGAAAAAATAAATGTGTCATCGAAGGTCTTTTGTGGATTTGCTCTTCCATCAAATTTGAGCTATTATTGGATCACGTTACGGTCGTTTGTGACAAGCAAGAAATAAGCAATTAGCCAATCACATTCAGGCTTAGCTGCATGATTCTTGCAGACCGTGCAATAAAAATTAGATTTCCGAAACGAGGTGATTCTTATTACTTCAACATCGATTCTTTTCGGAAATTTAAAATGTTGTTACACCATTATATTTCCCATCCTGTAGCATTTAAACGTATAAGAAGTTTTGTAATTATTCGATCTGCGTACTTTATTAAATTACAATAAAGTTCAATCGTCATGATCTTCAAATCTAAAGTATATACGTTATCACGGGAAAACTTCTGAAAATTTTAAGTTTGAAAAGATTTTAACTTTCGTGTTATGTACTTCGTGCGGATTGGGAGATCGGAGCGTTAAAAAAGCGATCGCCTCCCCCATTTTCATTAATGTGCCCTTGCTGTCCTCAACAAATATTTTTGCGCAAACGAGCTTCTACAACAACATCTCCGAAGTTTCTGCGAGTTAACGGTGAACCATAATCAATACCGGGGCTGTACCTAACACAAGGCCACAGTCGCCTTCTTAACCTCCTCTCCTAACCTATATAGTAAAACCTCGTCATCCATTCACTATATATTATATACTCTCATCCTAAGAGTTGTCAGGCACTCGAAGGTGTATGGGCTCCGGTCTTTCCTCTCCACCCTTTTTCCTTATTCAACTCTTGAGTATATACTATATAGACAGGTTAGACATACGAAAAAATAATTTACAAATAATAGTAATAATAATCAGCAAAACCAACCTAGAAAATAAAAAAAATCGCATTCTTGCTTCTTATTTTCCAACACGCTGCAGCAAATGGATGTAAATTGACTAAAATATTATTACTGTCGTGAAAAAAAAATATCTTTAATTATTATTATTATTATTATTATTATTTTTTTAACACAAAAAACACGATATGTTGAAAATGACAAGCATACCTTCAGTATTGCAATTATATAAGTTTATTTTTTATTAAACACAACTTGTGTACATTTTACATTACTTTAGGCATAAAACACAGGGACTTAACAGACATAAAGACATACATAAACATAGAAAAAATAATATTAAACACAAAATATAACAATATACTATGCATAATTTAAGAAACACAGATCAGTTGTTGATAATTAAAAACACACAATATGATAATATAACATTACATTACAGAGTTATTTAGCTTTAGGAGACAGATGTTTTCTCCATTTACATAATCACTTAATACATAAGCTTGGTTATTATAGATAAACAAACATTCAAATGATATTGACTGCAAAACTGATTGCTCAATTTACAAATACAAGTTTGTTCTGCTTTATGATGTTCGGAAGATTTATAAATTAGGTGGTGGAAACCGCGTGAACAGCTTGGCGCGTCTTCAATTAGATTAGTATTGCAATTAATGTATTGTTAACTATACTGTATATTAATTAACATTATTAGAAACCCTACGCCCTATACTTCCACAGTATATTGCAATATATATTATAGCAGTCCTCATACTTCCTAGCTTACGAATTTATCGATAATACGATTTAGAAACAACTGTTTTATTTTTCCCTTGTATTAATTGTCACAAACAAAATATATTAATATTATATATCATAAACATAATTATATATTTTTGGTGTAGCTGCGGGAGTGAAAGAGGCGGGTTCAACGATTTGTAATGTTTATTGCCGTGTTATCAAAATCAGGGAGGGGGGGGGGGGGGGGGGAGAGAGAACACATCATACTTCAGTGTCATCTCTCCAATCAGCTCGCATACCAAATTTAAACTTAAAACAAGCATTGGTATAAATATAAATATTAAAAAATAGTATATTATTTATAATTAAAGAATTTTTTAACCGAGAGATTCACGAGTACAGTACACACCACAACTTTGAGTTTCATTCCGACTTTTCTTTCTTTCTTTCTTTCTTTTTCTTTTTTTTTTTTTTTTTTTTTTTTTCAAAAACATAAATTTAACAGTCTTAACCTCTTAACATTCAGCCTTGGATAACTTTATTACTGTTAGTATTTTCAATTCTTAAGTTATTTTGTTATTTTTTTATAATAACAATTGCGTGAAAAAAATAACTCCAAGGTTCGTTTTTGTTTTTAACTTGTATATTATTTTACGTGGGCGAGGGCGCGAGGAGGCTGAGATGTTTGTGCTATTGCAACCTTTATGTCAATTTTACTATTATTAACATTGTCCTTACGGAAACGTCTCCCCGGATTTTTTTTTTTTTTTTGCTGAAATTCGAGGTTGTATTCTTACGTAAATTCACTAATTTTTAGTAATAATCTAAGCATACAAGAAAAGTTTTTAGTTTTATAATTGCCCGTTATTATTTATTTTTATTTATTCGACTTTATGGCGAGGGTAAGGCAATAATGCCATTATGTACAGTACATATATATCATTATAATAGTAATTTTATTGTTATTATCTCATGATTTTGTGACACGGGAGCGTGCTAAGCGCAACGTTTACGTCCCCATCATAACTATAACCATTATATACTGCAGAGCCCCCATCACCTCTTTCTTTCGATCATCATATATATTGTTGCGCCTCGTGAGCGTGCTTGAATGTGTGGTGTGAGCGCGTAATACGCGATTGGGACGCTCACCAGAGGACCTCGACGCCCGCGACTCATTTGTATGACCAGCCGGCCCGACCACGTGAAAGTGTGATTAACGTACAGTATAATACAAGCTATTGTATACTAGCAAAGTGTTGATGAATTGAATTTGGTATGTAAGGAAATAAAATGAGCTGGACTAATACAGTACTGCCATTCTTATTATATTCACACTTTCCTGCTGTTAAAAATAATAAATGCAATACAGCTACAAATCTTACCGTTCTTGCGCAAAACATGAGCATTGTCGCCAATGCCGCTAAAGGCCCGGCTGCCAATATCCACCTCATTTTATACCACTGGTTGAAAGCATGCGCTCACTGCACCGGAGTTTTCGTAGCTAATGAGCGGGAGGAGGACGGCACAAGCAGTAGTGGGAGGAGATTACTCTGCAGGAAGACGTCGATATACTCGCGGCGTTCCTTATCGACACCATGCTCGTTTCCGTCTCCGTGGGAGAGAACGCCGATTGCGACGTCGGCTACAGATTGATTGACCGCAGCAACAATGGGTTGATTTGAACACCAGCAGTATCAACTCAATTGTCGTCTCCTTGGATACGAAAAAGAAAACAAACAAAAAACGCACATTTCTCTACATGTACACTTATACTTGCATGCATGATTACATAGAGGTCGAGCGTGGCGCAGTGCGCATTGACCGGTTCTCGTTAGATCACCGAAGTCAGGCTACGTCGAGCGTGGTTAGTACTTGGATGGGTGACCGTTTCAAGTAAAAAATACGCTGCTCCCTCCCTGGGGTAAATTCGTCTCGCTTTCCACCCAGTGCAGTGATGCACTTGGGTGTGGTTCCCCAGGCTTTGGACATCGCTTTGGTCCATTGAGAAAAAGTAGAGGTGTCCGTCCTGACTGAGGTTTTCCACGGTTCCCTCAGTCTCACCTCAGCGAATGCTGGGACGCGTAAGCATGCAGGCCGTGGCCACTATCCGTTCCCTACCTTATCCCTACCCAGTACCCCGCCGCGAGCTGTAAGCTCTTAAGGGTGTATCCTTGTAAAAAAAAAAATATATGTCATGTAACATACATTATATGAAACTCTGTTACTTGAAAAAAAAGGGGGGACATTGACATTGACGGGGGAGACAGGAATTTTACTTCGGAACGTGCTGCTGCTGGTGTTATTGTTTTACATTACTAGTCTACTTTTTGTTTTTAATTATTATTCAATGATTTTTTTCTATTACTTTTTAATTTGTGTGTGCTGCTGCATATTAAAAACTGGAAATAATTCCATGTATGTGTGTTAACGAGTTACTCGTACATTATTCCACTACAAAAATAAAAAAATAAAAAATCTAAATAGTTTTTATTGTGAAAAATTTTAGTTACTGAAATAAAAAATTAAAAAATGGAATGGAGGAAATGCCTATACTGCTCATGTTTAATCCAAGCCCCCCCCTCCCCCTCTCAGCTCCCCCCTGGGATTCGCGCCTACCTATGTTATTTTATGTAATTACTATTAAGGGTAAGGTAACGCCACCAATGTTAAAAAAAATCCCTCTCACAAAAATTCTGAAAAAAATTTAAAATGTTCTCCTCTACACCCCCTATCAGTAGCTAAAATATCAGGTATACAAATACGATCTAGTTTTTGGGTTATGAATTTTTAAAGTTGACCAATTTAACATGGGAGTTTCATTTCTCAATGTTAAAGTAGTCAACTTTAAAATTTTATAACTCAAAAACTAGATCGTATTTGTATACCTGATATTTTAGGTACTGATAGGGGGTATAGAGGAGAACATTTTAAATTTTTTTCAGAATTTTTGTGAGAGGGATTTTTTTTAACATTGGTGGCGTTACCTTACCCTTAAATAAATAAATAAATAAATAAATAAATAAATAAATAAATAAATAAATAAATAAATAAATAAATAAATAAATAAATAAATAAATAAATAAATAAATAAATAAATAAATAAGTAAATAAGTAAATAAGTAAATAAGTAAATAAATAAATAAATAAATAAATAAATAAATAAATAAATAAATAAATAAATAAATAAATAAATAGCTACCTTGCTGCATATATGTGCATGGTGATGTATTTTTTTTTTATTACTTTATTCACATTGAATGAATTAATACTAGTTAGTACATTGTGACTATACATAATTTCTCTAACTGAAAAAACAAACAAACAACATTAATTAATAGTATTAATACAACATATACGTACAATTTATACAAAAATAATTCCAACAGTTAAAAAAAAAGTGTTACAAATAATACGAGATTACATATTCATTATTAATATTTTTCTTCTTGATAAAATATATAAAATAATAATTCTTTTTATAAGAAAACTAAAAATTGTTTCTTAGAAATAATAAACACACTTTCAATTTTTTTGATATAATCTGGAAGTTTATCATACGATGGTGAGCTCCAATATACAGATGGTTTCTTTTAGTTTGCTCGTAACCTCTGCATTTATTATGAATAAAGGTGTATTCTGGCAGTATTCTCATGGAGCGATGTCAAGCAGGGCCTAGGCTTTGGCAGGGCGAGAAACGCGCACTTGCTTCAATCTCGTATGGCGGCCATGTTGGCGATAAAATCGCTCCCCGCAAGACGAGGAAATCCCGAGCCTCTGATTAGCTGCGGTAGCGCGATTTACTCGTTTTTTTCGCTCTATGGAAATGCACCTTTAGACTTGACTGTCTAGTAAATAACCAGTCACATTTCAGTTGATTTAAAACATTTTATTTTACATACAGTATCATGAAAAAATACAAATGGTTGGAAAATTTAATATATGAGATGAGTATTAAGTTGTTCTCATATCGATATGATCTTTTCACAACATTTATTGTCTGGCTTTCGCTTAATTAAATCATGCTTCTATTTTTTTTATTTATTTTTTTTTTAGACAAAAACACTGTTGGCATGGGTAGACCCCACAAAAGAACTCCACAAGTAATAACAGAATATACGTAACCATAATATACAATTTTTAAGGATTCTAAATTAGGGAAAAGGGAAAATTGCATACTTTTTGAAGTTACTTCATAGCAAAATTGATTTTGACCAGCTTTTTAATTAATTCAACAATATATGGTTGATATCTACAGCTGGCAGCTAATTTGTCACCGACTCAAAATGTTTTTCAGTAATAACAGATCTACTAAAAAGTAGAAAGTTAGTTTTTATTCATAATTAGATGGTTATTATTGAGATTCCTTGCAAGAATTTTCATATGGCAATCTAACCCGATTATTAATGAACTCTTCAAGAGTTTTACCAATATAATAAGCAGAACGATATCATCAGGATACGGAATTAATTAGTCTGCAGACATGCATCTTTGAGTGCTATTTTCAAATAAAGTATTAAAATAAAATAGAGGCCATAGTACTATACAGAACCTGTGGAGAACCATAATTACATTGTATATATTTTTTTCTTATTTGAAAGATTTTTACTCTCTCTTATCATTTATAATACTTGCATAAACATATTGAATTCATTGCTTTCGATATGACTCAAAAAAAGGATAAACAGTTTTCTCGTATACCATAAAACTCAAGTTTTGCAATTAACAATTTATGAAAATACTGTAGCTTTTAATTCATGCTTTTTGTTAATTTCATTATTTACTAGCTCTGTCAATGCTGTTGTCTTAAAACACAATTTTGTAAATCCATGTTGAAAAATAATTTTTGCAGAACAAAAGTTTTTAACCATATCCTTATATCCAACAAATTTAATAAGTTCAGAAAATATAAAAAGTTATGGTAACAATGGTCTAAAATGCAATTCTAAAAATGAGTAATCTTAGATGTTTTCAATGAGCTAAGAAAAATTTCATAATAACTAAAAAATGTCCATCTCGTTTGTTTATAGATGTACCAGCCAGCGGAATGTACTTCATGACATACGAGTGGCTGCAGCGAGTGCTGACGCCCGAAGGACAGAAGCCCAACGAGATTGGTTTGCTGCGCACCATCTTTGCAGGTGGTATGGCAGGAATATTCAACTGGCTTGTGGCCATACCTGCTGATGTCCTCAAGAGCCGACTGCAGACTGGTGAGTAGCTGGCACATTTGAATGTTCATACGGATTAAGTTCCAGAAATACCTATTGCCTGCGATTCACAGATGTTGCAACAATGTTCTGCATGGCCAGCTCTTTGATTAAGTTATTGTGGTGATAATAAAAAAACAGTGTCAAGTTATCTGTTTAAGTAAGCTCTGTGTATAAGCAAACCTAGAGCTCCCATTGGTATTGGTACTGTAACAGGCAGAATAAACTTCCAATATTGAAATAATGTGTTGTCAATCAAGTATAATGAGCACTGTTTTCATTATTACTTTATGGTTGTTTCCATAAAACCTGTGTCTAGAAAAGTGTTGTGCTGCCGTAAATATAATTAGTTTCTTTACATTCTTTGTTTCAACAGAACCATTTTCTTATCCACAATTATTATCCTGCAACATAACAGTATTTATTATTACTAGAGCCCAGATTTTAACTATTTGTTTTTAGTTTATAACAACCATGAAAGTTGCAGTTTCACTACTACGAATTGAAAAAAAAAATAATAATAATAATAATAATAATAATAATAATAACTAAATAAATGGATAAAAAATAATAAAAAGAAAATAAATAAAAAGGCATTAAATTGGAAAGAAAAACATTATTTACCAACAAGAGTAATTTATTAAATTTTTGGAAAGTATATTTCAATTCTTTATCATTAATAAAAGAGTAGAAGAATTTAAATATATTTATAGCAGCTGCATGTATAGTAGCTAGTTCAGCTATTATCACCAAGTTCGCTGAATAAATAAAAACATATTAGAAACAAAAGACAGTTTTTTAAGTATTGTTTATTTATATTTTTAGAAAATAACAAAACTATACAGTTGTAAAATTTAAGAAATATGTTTTACAGGAAATAGAAGATAGTACTGACTCTGAACTAAGTTATGCAACCCAAGCTTATTTATTTATTTATTTATTTATTTATTTATTTATTTATTTATTTATTTATTTATTTATTTATTTATTTATTTATTTATTTATTGAGCATCTAAAAATTCTTTGTGTTTTATTATTCAGTAATGTAATAGTTAACAGCATTGTGAAGCTTTGTTTGTAACTGGTTGCAGCTCCTGAGGGCACATACCCCAATGGTATCCGAGATGTGTTCCGGGCTCTGCTTCGTGATGAGGGTATTACAGCGCTCTACAAAGGCTGCACACCAGTTATGTTACGTGCCTTCCCAGCCAATGCAGCATGCTTCATGGGCTTTGAAGCTGCCATGAAGTTCCTTAACTATGCAGCTCCCAACCTTTAACTTGACATCTTATTAATGTTCATGTCAATTTCTTTCATTTTTTTTTTTTTTTTTTAATTCAGTTTAACCAGTTTTAGTATAATTCAAATATTAGTCTCCTCTTGTTTTAACTATTCTCTTATATCTGTAATTTAAAAATCTCTTGCCTAAAATTTATTGTATGAAAAGCCTTGAGAACATTAAAATTTGTAATGCGAGTTGATTTTGTATGATAAAGTCAACACGTTTTCTTGCAAAGATAATTTTTTCTCTTTCACTTGAATCAATTTTTAAGTTTCAAATTGTTATTACTGCATAATTGTATAGTTTGATGCATAATAAAAAGGAAAGATAAGTAAGACTGCATGTTTACTTCCTTTGATCAACAACTAACGGTAACTAACCCAACTGCTCTGAACATTTGTAACATTATATTACTTGTCAGTTTAAATATCAAAATTGTAATATTATTTTGTAGATTTACATTCCAATGTCCTTAATAATAACAATAATTATTGTGATAGGATTTAGGCAAGGCCCTGAATCTGTTCAACTGGCATAAGTTAGCTGCACAGAATCAAAAGCCCCTTGAGATGTATAGTTTAAACCTAAATGCCAAATGAAATGAAAAAATATATTATATTGATTTTTACACACAGTCAAGTACGTTAAAAACAAATCTTTGTTTTTATTTTATTATTTTTAAATTTTTTAATTTTATTTCAGTGTACATTGGTAATGGTTTCTTGCCATTTTAGTGTTGGGCTCTTGCATACACAAATGATTGCAGCTCTCTTTCAGATATTTATGTAGGTAGTATACATAATAATGGACAGCTAAAAAGTTTTTTATTGCATAAATGAATAGAGCGTTCAAAATTGTTAGAATGATGATAATAGTTTTTTTTTTTTTTTTTTTTTTTTTTTTATAAGTGCATGAATTTTTTTAATTATCGAATTTAAAAAAACGGAAATAGTATTTTTCAGCATCATTATGTAAATAAATGTACAAGGCTTTAAACAGAAGAGGAATGCAATTAACCTCTTGAAAAACAAAACTTTTTTTTTTTTAATATTTCCCGGACTCAAAATGTCTTGAACAGATAGAAACGAACAACAGTTAAAACAATGTAAGATTCATTCATTTATGCAATAATTATTTGTTTATCCTTTATATTGATTTAAATTAAATTATTTGTAACAGTGCATTCAGTAATTAAAATGTATGCATATATTGATAATTCCTTGAGCATGCAACTGAGAATTACATTGCTGCTTAATTATCAGATGCTTATCGTTTTGGATCTTGCACTGTGCCCTTTTATGTTTCATGTATTCAGTATAATATATATATATATATATATATATATATATATATATATATATATATATATATATATATATATATATATATATATATATATATATATGAATTACAATGCTTAATATGATATACATTTATGAAAATTATCAATTTATCCAAATGCATAATTGTTGCAATCATATATAGGTATATAGCAGTGAATTTGTTAATCAATAATTTTTTTATTTAAAGAACGTTATGAATGTGTTTGATCAAGGCTATAAACATTTTATTTTATTTATTTTTAAATTTTGAGAAGAAGTGTAATAAGATTTTCAATGAAATACATTGCACTCACTAGACACACACAAAATGCCTTATTTCTGTGGGATTGCAACTACGGAATGTTTTGTATATTGTACAATATGATATGTTGTTATGAATAAGGTTTTATTAAAGTTTTCGTGAATAAATAATAATATTTAACTTGTGTTTTTAATTCTTTATTTTATGTCAATCACTCAGAAATTTAAAACGGATCCGAGGTTTGTGATTTTTTGTTCTATTGGAAGATAATATATTAACAATCTGTGCTATATTTTATATAAATATATCATGTATTATTTTGTGAAGTCTAGCTCTTACTATGTACTGTACATCATTAATTCAATTTTTAAATTAATACATGCAACTTTATTTCCTCCATGGGAGATGATATTGCTGTTAATAATTAAACCATGCATCAACAAACTTATTTCTGGAATATGTTTTTTTGCTAGCTTTAAGCTGTAGGTATCAATTTGATTTTAAACATACAGTTTTACATCCAGATAGAAAGAAATCCTTAATTGTGACCAATGCAGGCATTTATATATCAAACTGTTATAAAATCAGAATGATAGCTATAATACAAAGAATTGCCATGCAGTAATTAAAACAAATTTTTAAGATAGATTCTCAAAAATAAGTTTGTTGGTGTTTCATTAACAGCCTCTGCTCCCATATATAAAAAAAGGTTTTCTGTGGGCTTATATTACAGTACTTTTGGTTATATATGTAACTGCAATCTTAATAATAATTATTAAGCTGAGTTATTATATTGATGGTGTTCCGTCAAAACCAACTAACTCATTTTATCACTTTGTCTCAAAACCGACTAACTGGTGTTATCAGGAGCCGAGAGAGTCGGTTTTGCACAATGTTTTTACAGGTATAAAAAAATATACCTGGAAAACCATGGTGCAAAACCGACCATCTCGGCTCGTGATAAAACGAGTTATAGTCTGCAGTTTTGTTGGAACACCTTTATATACTCATATATTATAATAAATATTGCATGCAATATTTATGAGTCCATCCATTTATTTATTTATATATTCATTATATTTTCCTCATGAATATATATAAAAAAAAACAAGTCAGAGGCAGGAGACACCAAACATCAAACAGTCCATGTAGAACCTAACATGTAAAGTGCATAGTCCCTTTGAAACGTATAGTTGTAGAAAGAAAAATATATTATAATAAGGGTAAATACAAAGAATTAAACGTTATTGCAAATATAAAGTAAGCTAATATTGTGTCAATTACATCTCTCTATGTACGTATCACATATATGTTAAACTTGGACCTTCAACTTACTATAAAACAGAGTACCACTCAATGACCGAAGTTCCAGATCGAGGCAATGAGATCAGTCTCTATATCATATGGTCCCAACATTAAATTTTACTGTGATTTTTTTTCAGTCTAGATTTGTGTGAGTGCATTTCTTTATTTTTCACAAAAAGTGGAATAGTAAATTAAACAGAACAGAAGAGATAAAACTTCATTGCATTGCTTGCATTGTGCAAGATATTAGTCCTCGAATCATATCAAAGCAATAAAAAACTGTTAAGGGTAAGGTAACGCCACCAATGTTAAAAAAAGTCCCTCACACAAAAATTCTGAAAAAAATTTAAAATGTTCTCCTCTACATCCCCTATCAGTAGTTAAAATATCAGGTATACAAATACGATCTAGTTTTTGAGTTATGAATTTTTAAAGTTGACTAATTTAACATGGGAATTCCATTTCTCCATGTTAAATTAGCCAACTTTAAAAATTCGTAACTCAAAAACTAGATCGTATTTGTGTACCTGATATTTTAACTACTGATAGGGGATGTAGAGGAGAACATTTTAAATTTTTTTCAGAATTTTTGTGTGAGGGATTTTTTTTAACATTGGTGGCGTTACCTTACCCTTAACTATAGGAAAACATCGATATATAATATATATAATTTAAAACCAAATAATTACATGATGTTTTGGCAATAATTTTATTATTAATTAAACAATAAAAAATGGTAAGAAAGTTAAAAAACAATAATATGCTATTATTGAATTGTCTTAATTTTGATGAATAACTGTGATAAAAATATAGTTGAAATTAATTTTAATTTTAAGATGACACATTTCACATATCAACAATATTATATTTTTTAACCAATATTTTTTATTATTTTTTCTTTTTATTTTATTAGTATTATTTTTTTATTATTCATCATTATATAGAATACATATATTACAGTTTTAGATTATAGTTACAATTTTTTAGTTTTTTCCTCTATGAGCTTTAAGCTCGAGCAGAGGGGAAAAGAAATAAGTTTAAATTGGCTTGATAGCGGAAATACAGGAAACAAAATAGACATTATATGCAAATATGCAATAAAAAATTATATAATATTTAGGATATAATAATAATATATTACATAAGAGGATTCGAAGGTAATTTATCAAATAAAACAAACTGTTTCAAAAAATAAAAATAAGTAAGAAAATTAAAAGCGAATAGAAAAAAGTTTCAATTAATTGTCAAAGTTATAAAAAAAAAATACGATACAATTAAATGAAACAATAACATTAAACATAAAAAGGAAAGAAAAAAAAAACATAAATACATTTGATTATACAATATATAAATGTTAGGCATATTATATTGATAGAAAATTTTTATTTTTGGAACTATTATTATAATATATTTACAATAAATTGGTATGAATTAAAATATTATACTTTTTAACATTATAATGTATATGTGAACATTTTAACAGATGATGATAATTTTATATTTTCCGGTAAACCATTATATAAATGAATGGCTTTGGACATAATTGAATATTTTCCCAGATTAATTCTTGTGAAATCAATATGGAAGTAATTTGATCGTCTTGTACGTATTATATGATTATAATATATATGTACATCACTATTTAGTAGCAAAGAAAAATTGTTTTTAATTAAGTTATTGATTATTTTATAAACAAAGACACATATTTTTTTGCGTTTTATAGGCCTCTGTGATATTAAGCATATTAGTATTATTATAAAGTTCAATAGTATTTTTTTCTCCGTGTTCAAAATTATATACGGTATTTTAATAATTTTGTTTTTGAGTATTTGTAGTGATTTCAGTACATTTTGGTAAGCATTTTCCTAAATCCCTACCATATAATTAAGATGTGAATGAACTAAGGCGTGTAGTAAATTTGCTTTTTAACATTGTCTGGAATAAAATGTCAAGCACGCCATAAAATTCCAATAATTGGTATTTTTTTTCTTTTTTTACACAATTTATATTGGATTCCCATTTTAGTTGTGAGTCAATTATAAATCCTAGATACTTTTATATACATATACTAGCTTGTTCAATTGTTGTATTATTTATAAATGGTTTAGTAGGAGAAGTTATTTTTTTCTCCTCTCTTTATTAACATATATTCAGTTTTGCTTGCATTTAGAGTCAGAAAATTTGTTTTAAACCAGTTATTTATTAAATTTAAATCATATACTAATTATACTATGCATGTTATTGATGATTTCGGGTACACTTTTTGAGCAGTATTCCAGACAAATATCATCGGCAAATTTCCACATTTTACCTCTCCGTTTTAAGTTACTTTTGTTATACTATTGATATAAATATTAAATAATTTTGATGAAAGTATTCCACCTTGAGGGATGCCGTAAAATATGTTATTTTGCTCTTGTTTACGATAGCATGGTTTCTATTAGTTAGATATGATTTGAATGAACTAAGGAATTTATTTTTTATTCCAAGATTTTTAAGTTTAGCAAGGAGGAGAGTTTCGTGGTGTACTGTATCAAAGGCTTTTTTTAGGTCAATAAACAGTAGACCACCAAATATTATCTTTATTTTCGTCCAAGGAAACTTGTAATTTATTTACAACTTCAAATACTGCGGTTTCCGTGTTAGAATTTGGACAAAATCCAAATTGAGTAGAGCTGATAAAATTATAAGTAGAAGCTAGATAATTTTGTAATCTTAATATATCTATAATTTTTTCAATTTTTGAAATGATTGTCAAAACTGATATATTATTGGTCGATAGTTAGTTGCATATATACTTTACACGCATCTCCCGTTTTATATACTATTGCAATTTTTAGCTTATCTGGAAACGTTCCGGTTTCCAGCATAATATTTATCATATTCGTGATTGGTTTGAGTAAACATGATGAACACACTTTAATATATTTACAAGTAGTACAGGATTCTAAGGGTTTGACCCCGGCAAAATTAGATCACGCAATTTTTCTTTCGATTACGATGTATCATAATAGTTGGAAGATATATTTAAAATTCTTCCTCTGGAAAAGTTTTGCATTAGTCGTTTTAACGTTGATCAAAAGCCAGTATAAGGTACACTACAATGCACAAAAAATCAACAACAGTTTTTTTACACAATTGTGTTTGTTATTGCAAAAAAATTAGGTAACAACAATCAATGCTGTCTTCGGAAAAACTCGCTATAATATGGACACAATTACACGTTGTTAGGAAAAAGCTTCCCACAAAACATATATAAAGATCATGAAATTACGAGAATATAGGTGCATTTATATTTTTGTTGTCGAACAAAATTTTAGGCGAAATTTCTTTTTTCTAGCCGACAATTGATGTTTTTTCTTGACTGAATGAGGCTTGCCGTCGTCAGCGCGCGCCTCTTATTTGCTCACTCGTCGACCTGCCATAACTTCCGACTTAAGTACGACAGCAAAAATATAAATGCACCTCGTAATTTCATGATCTTTAATTAAGTTTTGTGTGGGAAGCTTTTTCCGAACAACGTGTAATTTTCCATGTTATAGCGAGTTTTTCCGAAGACAGCATTGATTGTTGTTAGCTAAATTGCAATAACAAACGCAATTGTTTATAAAAACTGTTATTGACTTTTTTGTATAGTACCTTACTGGCTTTTGATCGGCGTTAAAATTTTAGATCTCGACAGAGCGAACTCGGAGTTATGATTTGTTGAGTGTATAATATAAGCACCTTTTCCAAGATAACGGCTGATGCACAATTTTTCCGGAGGAGTAATTTTGAGTTTATCTTCCAAATATCATGATACACCGTAATCAAAAGAAAAATTGCGTGATATAATTTTGCCTGGGTTGACATAGGAGAATTCCCTTCCAATCTTGTACTAAAGAGATTCTATCTATACCAAGCATCAAGAGCAGTATTAATTTTTAGCGATTTAATAATTATGGATGCAACTTCTTTTAAATTAGTTTTAAGGAAGTAAGCACTGCTTTCATTGTTTATAAATTTTGTTTATGTTTTTATTAAATTTAGTCTATTAATTTTATTGGCTATATCAGCACCAATATTACAGAAATATTGATTAATATAATATGATCTAATTTTTCTGTTTCATCTTTTGACAGCTGATTATTTTATTTCGTAAATTGTTTCCCAGCATTTCTTAGGTGTATCAAGTTTTTTAGTTTGGTTTGCAAAAAACATTTTTTTTTTTTGTTAATCTTTTTTTAGTCGTGTAATTTCGTTATAAATTTCTATGTATTTTTCTTCTATAAATGTACAATTCTTAAAGTTAAAAATTGGAAATTATAGGTAAGATTCTAATGCATATATGTATTCCAATTTTTAACTTTAAGAACTGTACAAAAGGGAAAGCGTTTTTTGTAAGATTTTTTTTTCTTTATGAGTAGTAATAACTCTTTAGTCTTTAGTCATCCAGGGTTTTATAAAATAAGTATTATTATTGTTTTCTGCCACGGGAGGGGGGGGGGGTGATCGAAATGACCCACACAACTCTTTTCAAGCGGGAAAAAGGTTTTTAGGCTACTCCAAAAAAATAAAATCTGAAAAATTATGACTCGATCCTTATAGTTAGCCAACAAGAAACGTAATACGTTATACGTACTGTTCAAAAATAAATGTATAAATAAATAGTGAGAGGCACAAAAACTTTTAAAAAGCTATGTAAATAAATCATCACGGGACGAACTTAATTTTGGTAAGCGCGCGTGGAACAAAAAATGTATATCTTAATTGGTAATGCTAATTAGGGTTAAGAGATCATTGAATGAAGAGTACAGAAGGTAACAGAAGTAAAATTTAATATATCGCGTGGTCATCAAGCAAAAAAAATAAATATAATGTATAAAATAAATAGTAGAAAAACGAGAAAAAAGTGTTATGTCCTCTGCATGTCATGTTAGGCTATATTTTGCAACAATAAGTAAGTGACTTTTGAACGAGCTGTAAGTCATGCAGTTATAATTTTAACGATTATATCATATGTATAACATTAAATAAATTGTTATAATCTTGCATCCAAAATCCAAACTTCCCTCTAGTTTCCATTCAGTAAGCATCATTATATTTTATTTTTTCTTGCAATAATGATAGCAACCCCCAGTCAGTTGTATTCTGCATGTTCATACTTAA
Source organism: Siphlonurus alternatus (assembly GCA_949825025.1). NCBI lineage: Eukaryota > Metazoa > Arthropoda > Insecta > Ephemeroptera > Siphlonuridae > Siphlonurus > Siphlonurus alternatus. The sequence continues at coordinate 9,935,619 of OX463788.1, forward strand.
TACATTATATATTAAATTATAAAGGTACATATATATATATATATATATATATATATATATATATATATATATATATGTTGACACTCAAAGCCAAGTTCGGCCCAGGGCCGAAAAAAATGCTCAGAAGTAGATTGGAGGATCGCGGGATGCTCCAAAACCGAAATGAATTATTTTTTCGGCTTTGGGTCAAAGCACGATGCTCCAATCTAGTTCTGGTCAAATCGAAATGCTCCAAAGCCGATGGAGAATTTTACTTCGGCTTTGGAGCATTTTCATTTGACCAGAACTAGATTGGAGCATCGCGGTTTGACCTAAAGCCGAAAAACAAATTAATTTCGGGTTTGGAGCATCCCGGCCGCGATGCTCCGGCCAATCTAGTTCTGCGCATTTTTTTCGGCCTTGGACCGAATTCGGCTTTGGGTGCCAACATATATTATATATATTTATATAATAATTATACATTTTTCTTAAAGTATTTTGCTTGTACGTATTGACATAATCATGCATTGCTTGCCATATCATATATAAAAAAAAGTCGGTAGAAAAATATAAATAATTATACAGAGTATAATTATAATATTATAGAACTATTAACTATAACGCTTATATTTATACAGATATATTATATAATATATCAACAATTAAACTCACGCAATAATGCATGGCACGGTTTTGAACTGATTTGTGGAATTATTATACGAACATGCATAAAAAATGCCTTGATATTATATAGCTAGATATTAAAGGGATGCAGGCCTCAAATTACAAATTAGACAGACACCACAAGTGTTGCTCGAGTATAATTTACTCAACGTTAGCATTATTTTTATCTGCGCGTGGTGCGACCGTGCGAAATATGTTGCGCTGCAAAGAATTAAGGTCCTTTTCCTGACGTCATGGCATAACTCAGTAACTCACAGCCAGTCCCGATTTGCATTGAGTTAATTGTGACGTCAACAAGGACTAAATTTTTTAATTTGCATCGCAACTTCGTATGCCTGCATACACTGCGTGTGGTGCAAAATAATTCGACTCTTGATTGTATTTTATACTCTAACACCACTTGGTGGCAGTTTGATTTGTATTTTGAGGCCTGCAGTATCCCTTTAATAATAATTCTATGTAATTTCATCAAAAAAGTGAGAATGCAGGAATTGCCGGGAGGGTATCAAAAAGGCTACGCTGACTTCCTGATGAGGCTCCAAGGTTGTTACCGGGATGGAGTGGAGGGGAATTTTCAGCCAAGATTGCGCCGACGCTATGCAGACTGCGGCCCTCTTTTTGTGACTTGGCCACGAGCTCGGGGCTCAGACGGAACGCATCTTGCGAATGGCCGCGATGTCGGAGCACGTCACCGTAGTACAGACGCTCGGGGATTTTTGGCTCACTTGTTTTTTGCAGCAAGAAGTTAGTGAACAGTTGTCCTTGACATCTGCTTATCAGCATCACCAGTAGTATCAGCACCAGATGAGGCTGCATGTTTTTATCCTTCAAACAAATCATTAAACAAAATTACCAATATGAAACGCACCATTTTATTCATTTTTAAAGCAAAATTGAAAACTCTTTAAAAAATTTGTTGCAAAGAAATTTTCAGAAAATTGTCTCCTATATGTGACTTAACGTAAGAAAAACTTTGAAAGTCCCACGCTTAGCAGAAGGTATATATATATATATATATATATATATATATATATATATATATATATATATATATATATATATATATATATAACAGTTTGAGGTCATGGCGCGTGGCCACCATCGAATCCTTCCTTTAATTCCTTCCCTTATTCTCGCCTCGAACTTCAAGTTCACGGGGTAATCAATGTAACAAATAAATAAAAAAAATAGTAGTTTGTGTACAGTTTTTGAAACATTATGAATGTCCGCATGTCGTTATAAATGCACAATCCATGCATTCATAAATTAAGAAGCAAATTATTATTATTTTTTATTAAACTGCAATGTATGCAGATAAAGGCCTTTAAAAAAGGGGGGGGGGCAAAATTTCTGATTTAACATGGGCAATATAGGCATTCCCCCACTCAAAAAAATTTGTTTAACATATATAATATGGGCCTGGCCTTATGAAGAGGGCACCCCCCGAATTTTTTTTCTAGATCTGCGCCTGGTCTCTATCGTATATTGATTCTCATTTGATTGTGTATTTATATGAACATCTATTATATACCATATTAGGAATGCATACCTATTATAATTGTTTGAGTGTGTACATCTGTACTTATAATATATTAATATAATATTGAGAGAATTTCAAACTGCATGAATATTAATTATATTCTTATTCATTATTTGCTGAGATTTATTTCATCACGAAGCCTTATTATATACAATCTTATTGTATGTTACAATAAATTACTTTATAAATAATTCAAGCAACTTGTGTTTTGCTCTAACAAGAAAGAAGACAAGCCGTCAGGGAGTGAGAATGCTGTGTAAGATTGCAGCAGGCAGTACAGCGAGCAGTGGTTCGCGCTTCACTTGCCACGACAGACAAATGTAGCAACAATTTAAAATGGTTTTGTTCTCATCAGGCATAAAGCTTCTTATTTTATACAAAGTGTTGTAATATAAAGCATTTTATAGAAAGTATTACTCCTCTTCAAATTGCCTCAATTTGCCAATAGAAGAATATATAGTATAAGTCAATATAGCTATGTAGAAGACTAAATTTTTTAAAGTATTTAAATCGATTAAATCCTTTTTAATCTATGTAAATATGCATGTATATGAATATAGCATTTGTAATAGTAATACACAGGTCATGTATTTATATAAATGATTTGAATTTCATAAAAAATACTGCTCCTATTATTAATTTGTTGATGCAATATTGATGGAATTGGATCGAGTAAGTGAATCAATTAATGCAATTAATTATTAATTAATAATCAGTTTATATTAAACTGATTGCATTTTACGAAGTCTTTTGGCAATTTCATTCATTTTACTCAAAGATTTATACATAAGAATATGGTACCACCGAAACCAGAAGCCGAATTCGGGCAAAAGCTGAAAAAAGGGACAAAACTAGTTTTGATCATCGAAATGAACAAAACCTGATGTAATGTAGAATTTCAAGTTTTAATTGCTCAAACCTCAATGAGCAAAACTATTCACTTCGATTTGACCGAAACCCGAAATGAGATTTTGTTTCGGCTTTTGATCAAAACTTGAGCGAAATTAGTTCTGCGAACTTTTGCATTTTTCATAAATAAATTGATTTAAATTATAAATTTATTGATTGATGGTGATCTGCCTAGCAATTTTTTTAATTAATGATTAATAATATCACTTTTATGCACACATTTGAATGTTATATTTTTAACTATATAAGTTATAACTATAACTTGAGGAATAAAAACGATATATCAATTGATAAACATTCTTTTGCTAAATTTGATCCACGATCATCATCCACGCATGACTTGCGCTTCTTTATTCAATCACCTACCAATAAATTTGAAGGTTAAAATAAATCAGAGTAATTTCCCAATATTGTTAAAAGAATATTTGGTGAAAAAAATGCTATTATATATAGTATAAATTATAGTATTAATAATTATTTAAATAAAAAATGTATGATTACAAATTGAAGATATATATAAATATATATTATATAATATTAATATTATCTTTTTGTTTTTATTTGTTTGTTATTTTGTTTTTCAGAGAATGGATGTACATGCAAATTTACATGATATTCCCTCCGGAAGTAGCTGGAAGCGTAAGGTTTCTGGTCTTCCTATTCATGTTTCAGATTTTCAATTTCACACATAGGTCACTACTTCTGCTTCAAACCAATCTGTAAAATTTCAAAACTAAATTACAAACAGAAGAGCTGCAAACTTCACACTTCCGGCTACTTCCGGAAGGAATATTAAATTAATTTGACTGTATTTTTACTTGTTATGGCCTTTCATCTCAGCATTAATAGTATTATTGCAATTATTAATTTTTAATTATTAATAATATATTTCTTCTTTTCTTCCATGTGAATGGAGTTTAAAATTCATTATATTATGTAAAATATTTGACAATTACAACAAATTTTTATAATTTAAAACCAGGGGGGGAAGAAAGAGGATACATTTTTCTAACTGCATGTGTACACAATGTGTATATTATATGCATATTATGGATTTTTCTCATTTTTGTTGAAACATTTAATCAAATTATATATAACTGCATGTAAATTATATTTATTTTACTACTACGTTTTTGCATAGATTGAATAGATTAATTTATTTTTATCTGAATTGATAAGTGGTATATTATACTGTTTGTACAATTTGCAAGGAAAAATTTTTAACAGATACTCAATCTTATTTGTTTACACATGAATCATGGGATGTATTGAAAATATTGAAATGACTATAATAGTGCCATAATATTTTATTTCATGTTTGTTAGTGTTTCTTGTTTTATTGTGTTATTTACATATTGACGTACTGTACATTGCAACATGTGATTGAAGAACATTATTGACTTGTTTTTATTGTTGCACATGCAATCATGATGATGGAGATGGTGAGCCTGGGGGCAGCAAGGCGCTGTAGAGGGCCCCTTCGCCGCGATCAAAGTGGAGTGGCGGTGTCGGGGAGAGGGGACGGGATATCCCGACAAAGTTTTTTTAGAAAAGGAGACGTGGTTGTTTTCGTTTTAATTAATAAAATTTTAAAATTAGTGAAATTACATTTGAATTTTTAAAAATATCTTATGAAAGTAGAACTAATGGCATGTCTGTTTCCCCAAAATTGTTGAGTTAATATTTTCTAAATATAGTTCTAGTACTCTTCCATATGGAACCGAAATCCAAAAATCTCTCATAGGTTCTCCAGAAAAAAATCCGTAGTCAGAGAGGCCGTTTAATTTGTGGCCTTATCTGACAACAATTAACCCTCGATTTACTCGAAGAAAATTCATGGACTGGAGGTGAAAAAATATACGTGATGTTGTGATGTTCTATGACACGAACTTTAACAAAGAAAAAGTTTAAAATAATTTATAAATAATGATTTCAATATTGAAATCAATTTCCCGTGAAATTGAGAACTTTTTCAAAAATGTTAAAAGCCCATTTTAATACGATTTTTTTTTTCTCACAAAGAGTCGAGTTAGTTGAAATTAAATTTATTATATCTTGTCATTATCTCACCAAGTTATAATTGATTAAACTGACGTTCCCCGCGCGGTACGAGTTTTTCAAACTTTTGGGGTTTACACTGTTTACAGTGCATTTTTATGTAATGTGATTTATGTCGGATTTTATAAATAAACAACAAATAAAAAAAATCACCCTTAATGGATTTCGGAGATGCTAATAACAGAATATTATTTTAACAAGTGAATATATAATTTTCATTTTAAAATAAATATGTAAGTTTAAAAATTGCAAATTATTTTAATATAATCTGTTTATCCACAAACTTATTATTATTACATTGTTATAGGAACAAATAATTATATTTTTTTAAATATAATTATAAATTAATGAATTACATTCCTTTTTGGAGTCTTTCCATCAATTTTAAGTCAAGTCTCCTGCGCGACTTTAATATTCGCATAATATATATATTTTTTTCTTTAACTCTTTTTGTGACTGTGTTTATGTCTGTTTTAACTATATTTTATTTCTTTTGTATTTATATCTAATTATATCTGTACACTATTTGTGTTTAGTAAAATCATATATAATATTCATTAAAAATTTTAAAAAACGTAACGAAAAAATAATTTACAATTTAACTCGTTTAAAATATTCAAAATTAATAAATAAAAGATTAAATCACATATGTATTTAAAATATATAAATATTGTTTTTAATTTTAATGCATATATGTTATGAATTAGTACTGAAACAAAAGAAAATACTAATACAATTTATTTAAGGATTTTGTTATTATGATGAGAATATGATACAAGATATAATAATATTACTTCGCATGACATGATTTAAAATAGAAAAACGTTTAATTTAAAGTAAAAAAAAAAATCAATTTATAGTTAATTTGATTGTTTAAAAATGTATGAGAAAGTTGTTACAACAATAAGATAGTTGTTTGATCGATGCTTAATAGAAAGTTTATTAAACAAAGTACGGGATAATTTGCTGCATGAGGAGCCTTGGCGTTAACTGACGTCCGATTCTTCCGATCAAAGCTAGTCCATCAAATGACGTCAGATCCAGAGTTGCAGCGTCTGACGGCAGTCATGCTGATGGAATCTCTGATGTATAGCATTATGATAATATATATTATAATATTAAGTCATGTATTAATTAATACTATAATACAGGGTGTTTACTTTGATTTGAACGTTTTAAAATGATAATTAAGGAATGAAGTTCGATGGTAATATAGACATATCATAAATGAAATTAAAGCTTACATTTTAACATTTTCGAAACTCGCATCATAAATTACATATGCGGACTTGTCTGTTTTTGAGACGAAAAAGAAACAAAAATGAGCTGATTTTTTGTTCAAATAACGGTGGTAACATGAAATTAAATGGCATTTTAATGTGACTGATTGCAACGTGGAAACTTGTCAAGATCGAGATGAACGCCACATGCATCTTAAAATTTTGTCAAATTAATGAACCAGAAACAGAAATGGAATGGTTCAAATTCGTAGAGAAACCACATTGTGGTAAAAAGCGTTACCCCTGGATGGGAGAAGTGCAATTTTTGTTTAAATGGTCACCCATCCAACCACAAAACAGTCTTGTGTTGCTTTACTTTGGTGATCTAAGGAAAATTGACCAAACGCATTACATATCAATCCCACACCAACCTTGCAATCCAGTGAAGGATTCAACAGTTAGTTTTATGTTACCACCGATATTTGAACAAAAAAACGGCTCATTTTTGTTTCTTTTTCGTCTCAAAAAAAGACAACTCCACACATGTCATTTGTAATGTAAAATTTGAAAATGTTAAAATGTAAGCTTTAATTTGATGTATAACATGTCTATATTACCATCGAACTTCATTCCTTAATTATCATTTTAAAACGTTCAAATCAAAGTAAACACCCTGTATATATTTAAACACAAAAAATGAAAATTCTGAGATAAGTTAAAGTTGGAAAATAAAATAGTTAGAAAATAGTTGGTTTAAGTTGTGGAAGAAGAATTTAGGGATTTGAGGCATTATATACAACATCCATATTAAATCTGAAATTTAAAATGTTGGAGAAAGTTTCAGCCCCCACAGTTCCTTTTAAATTTGTGCCTGCCATTATTATAATTTTTAGTGTAAACCTGTATACACAACGAAAGTAAATAAAATAGTATGCTGATCAAAGTCTATAATAAATTATTGGATATAGTACTTATACGTCGGAAAAGTAAATTAAATTAAAGAAAGTTTTCATGTCTGTTGGTTGCATAATATATATTATGCACTCGGCAAATTCAGTTGAAACAAATCTTACGCAAATTAATTAAGCCCATAAATTTTGCAATAATGAATTCCGTTCGAGTGAATTTAATTTTGACTTGCTTGAAACCTATAAGCTTAAATTTGATTACTGGAACAAAATGAATATGTTTTCCAGGTAATGAACCCACAAAAAATACAAATTTAAAATAATAGTTACTGCCTGCATGGTTTTACTTTTCACATAAGTAGTCATGTATAAGCCATGTCATAGTTAGAAATAATAGTAAAAAAGGAAACATTTGGAAAAATCAGCCTCTGAGTTTATCACGTTTACCACATCTAACATGTAAGTGTGCGTAGTGTCCAATATAATTATATATTATAGTAATCTGCATACTCATAATAACTATAATATAATTATTATATTATATATAAATGTGATACAGCTAGCATATAATTATAATGTTATTAAAATTAGCATACCATTTAATTGCAAAAGTTCTTCTGCTGGAGCTTGCACAGTCCGTCAGTTTATGTGACTTGTTACTTACTGCTCTGCTTTTTAATCAGCAGTTGCAGCTATGCAGTGAAAGTCGTGATAATCTGACGGTGAGTGAATTGCGGGGGAGCTGCCAAGATTCACGCTACGCTCCCACGGCCGCTCTTTGAAGGGATTTCATTGGCAGAGAGAGTCTTCACAAAACCTATCTGTTTATAGACTAATGCATGTAATAATTGGTTTAATAGTTAACATTTAAAATATGTATTTCAGTGATCATCCATTGTTTCAATGGAGTATTGTCCTCATTTTTTTTTATTGCAGAAATGGATAGAGCGTGCAAAGTTATGCTATAACCCTGATTTTTTTTCAGATTTTTTAGAGCCCGGGAAGTATATATTTTTTAAAAATTATTGAAAGTCCTTTTTGTGACGTCACGCGGCGACAAGTCCTATCTTTTTCTTAAGGAGCGGTGTCTCGTGACGTCACAAAAATAACTTTCAATAATTTTTTAAAAATAGTTCCCGGGCTATAAAAAATCTGAAAAAAATCAGAGTAGCATAACTTTGCACCCTCTATCCATTTCTGCAATAAAAAAAATTTAGGTCAATACTCCATTAAGAGTATTACTTATAGCAGTAACAAACTCGCATTAATGAATATATATTATATATATCATATACTGTTAAAAATTACACTTAGTAAATAATGTTCTATTAGTATGTAGCTGTATTTGACTTTCTTAAAGCTTAAAGTACAACTGTTTGTGATGATATTTGCCTGACCTATATGTGTAAATAAAAATTACCTGTTAATTATTGATCATATAAATCATGATTTAAAACTAATTGTGGATTGACTGAATACAAATAAGCAATCAATTAATTTAAATGAAACAAAAGTGCTATTTATTCCACATGACTGATGTAATGACAGAAATCTTCATAATTATGTTCACTAATAAATACACTATTATAACTGTTAATAATTATAGTATGTATTTTATGATAAATGTCTTTTGGTCTAAATATCTAAATATACAATATTGATTCTCATTTAAACTGGGAAAAATATAATGATAATGTAAAATATATTATATAAATATATATATATGTATATATGTATATATATATATATATATATATATATATCTATGTATATATATATATATATATCTATGTATATATATATATATATATATATATATTATATATATATATATATATATATATCTAGTTACATTAGTGTACTATAGATCTATGTATAGAACTTATTTAATAATTCCATTGAAACGATCAATTTATTTTTTCTATGTATTTTTTCTACAAATTTTACAAAATAAAGCTGCAAAATATATTTTCAATTTGCCAAGACTATCCAGAACTGTTGATGTATTCTCCACCACAAAGATAATGAATATTAATAAACAATATTTTTAAAGATCGATGTTTAGAAAATTCAATACAAATTTATTAAAAGCAGCATAGTATCACTACGTTTACATGACGGTGTTTAATGCGTATTCGTTGACGACGCCTCATCCATAAGAATAACATTATCCGTCGTCAACGAATACGTATTAAACACTTTCATGTAAACGTATTGTTAGAACTTATACTTAGAACACTATATACTATCCATCACCATTTTACAAGAAATCAAATCAAATCATTTATGAAGACAAGTCACCAGAGAATACAATAAATATACACAGAAGAAAATTATCTCGCAAAAAAATCATCAATCATCAATTTTATAATTAACGCTCGTGTAATAGATTTTTTTCATAACATGTATGTTTAGAATAATGACCATCACATTCATATCACACAAGAAACAAAAATAAAAGTTGCAATAGACCATGCAACACACATGCAATTCTCGGCGTTTCTAAAAAATAGTTCAATATATGTATCAAACAGCCATGATGCATTATTTTTTACTAAAAAGGCTTAGATATGTAACCAAAAACTTGCTAACCATTTTTATAGGAAATAAAGATCGAGTATAATTCAGATATATAATTTATTATAATAGTAATAAATTGCTTGAAAATAAAATGTGTACGTATATACATGATACATGAGTTCCCCTATTTTGGCAGAAAAATTAAAGCATGATGTTTGTTGAGTACAGTACATAGACTTATTGTAATACATCAAATTAAAGTTTAACTTTTTTTTCCATTTTTAAAAATTTAAACTAAAAAGCGTTGCGTGGACTTGTCTTTTTTTGTAACGAAAAAGGAACAAAAATTGCAGTTTCTGAGCTCTAGAATCCACAGAATCCACAGATTAGCCGAAGAAAATTATTCATGATTATTTCAATTCACACTTGTTTACGAGTTCGACTACATTATTTACCTCAATTAATTAAGGCTTCTTCACATGAACACCGTTGTTACATTTCATTAGTGTCTAAAAATATATCGGAATTATGCATTACATTATAAATTGACAATGCATTACAATATATAACCATATTGCTGAATTTGAATATTTTATGACATGGCTGGACCTTTATAAACGCTGACAACTTATTTTGTCTTTATTATATAACTATATATATACGGTATACTTTTGTAACGTAACGTTTTGTGACAGAATAATTTAAGCATGCCCCTCATCAACTTGTTTACTGTAATTATGCCAAGTTGTTGCCACCTAGTGCACAGTAAATTATAGAGCAATTTTCTTGATCGAGCAGGCGATTACACGAGGGAGGAGGTCTCGAGTTATTTGTCTGCCACGTAGTATCAGACGAATATAACATGGGTACACAACACACGCGTACCATCGGTGAGGGAAGCTCTCGCGAGTCAACGTTTGGCCGTTTGGTCGGAGTATTCCCGGTGCAATTTTTGTCCGGTCACTCTGGTTCACCTTTCGTTGATTCAAGACTGGGTAAAGCATGCTGCTTGACGTCGTTCATTGTTTCCGTTGTGGTTTGTGCGGCCAGCCCTGCGCTCACTGCCGACGCGGTCCTTCAGCAAACTCGTCTTTTTTCCTCCGGAGTGAGGTGGGCTATGATCGGTGCCATTACTACATCATTTATTGTTGTCAGCTGTTCTTTAATTTGTGCAATCACTCGCAAGAAATTAACATTACAAATTTTAAATCAAGCTTTTACGCTCAATCAAACCTTAAATAAATTGTGTGTGAATAAATCTAAGGATCTAAAAAATTACCCATTCTTATTTTATGAAGGTTTTACAATTTTGGGTGAAGTATTTAAAGGTTATTGTTTCTTTTACTACGGTTACAATCACAACAAATTATTATATTTATGTTTTTATCACCTGATACACCTACCTCCACTTGCTATTGATATGCAAATTTGGTCATTGTGTTTATTCCTGGAACGAGGATTTGCTGCTGTTGATGCTTTGATAATTGACTTGGGTGCATTCGAACGTTATAAAGATTCAAAGTTCTCCAGACTTTTGGATTCAGGTGAAAAGATGGGCAAACACCACGATATCTTCTGGCACCGCTCTGAGATTCGCTTGAGCCTTGGCAAGTTGCGACGCCTGCACGGCGAGCTTTGCAGTCTTGGGGAAATTGTAAACCAACGTTACGGGCCTGACCTAATCGTAGCCATAATGGCCGGACGCTTGCTGGTAGTAATCTTTCTTTATGTCATCGTTTCTACTTTCCTGGGGGGCCGCGCCAACTCAAGTGTGGCTCTCATCTATCAAGCTTACTTTGCGGTAATCGTGATTGTCAATTTTGCCCGAATGTTCGGCTTGTGCTATCGCCTTGAGACAGTTGCAAATCAGGTATGTGTGAAGAACTGAATTAATTACTTCAAATACATAGCTAACTGAGTCAATTGGTATCTCATCATATTTGTTTTTATAATAATCGATCTATATGGAACACTGAGCGTGACGCAGTGCTTTGATCGATTTAATTACGTTGCTCCCACCCTGGGGTAAATTCATCTCATTTTCCACCCGGTGCGGTGATGCACTTGTGTGTGGTTCACTAGGCTTTCTTTGAAAGTAGAGGCGTCCGTCCTGACTGAGGTTTTCCACGGTTCCCTCAGTCTCACCTCATCGACTGCTGGGACGCGAAACAGCTATGCCGTGGCCACTGTCCTTTCCCTCCCATATCCTTACCCATTACCCCGGCTCGAGCTCCAAGCTCATAAGGGAGTATCCATTATATATATATATATATATATATATATATATATATATATATATATATATATATTTTTAATCAAACCCTATTGGGTACTTCTAATTACTAATTATATTCTACTTTGAAACCCCGAACCTTCCGAAACCCTAACTTGAGCGTTTCGTGGGCTCTTCCGGAACGGGGGCGGCCACGGCCTTGCAATCCATCCCGACATTTGCCTGCGACTGAGGGAAACGTGGAAACCTCATGCAGCCAGGATGGACGCTACAACTTTTGTCAATGAACCGGAAGTGCAATGGTCCAAAGCCAGGGGAACCACATAGTGGAAAAGCGCAACGATTTACCCCTGGGTGGGAAACGTGGTTTTTGTTGAAAATGGTCACCCATCCAACTACTAACCACGCTCGGCGTTGCTTGACTTCGGTGATCTGACGAGACCCTGTCAGCCGCACTCCGCCACACCTCCCATATATATATATATATATATATATATATATATATATATATATATATATATATATATATATATATATATATATATATATATATATAATAATATACTATATATATACTATATACTATATATATATATATATATATATAGTATATTATTATATACCAGACAATGGAAATCGACGTGCTTGTTTTTATGTTGTATAATTATAATATAAATATAAACAAATAATTGATATTATCATTTATATGTTGTTGTTTTCAGTTTAGTGTAATAATAGTTTATAATAGTTATTATAATTATATAATTTATACTAAAGTTTTTTCAGTTTCATAAAGGAAATAAAATATTGTAAACTCGGATTATCAAACTAAAGAACCGTATAAAACAAAAGTTGGTTAATCAAAATAGTAATAAAATAATTTGAAATACTCATATAATGTTAAATATCGTCAATATAACCAGATTTATATTAAAATTACAATGTTTGTTATTTTTTATTTATTTATTTTTTTTAATTTTATAAAAATATACTAAAATAGCTTAATGTTCCGATAATGAAGTATTTGAGCAAGCTGCTATGTAATAAAGTAGAAAAAAATTGACACCACATGTGTACAGTACTAACACGTTTAGTGATCAAATTAGCTGATTTTTTAATTTCAGTCGGCGTCAACCGTAGCAGTACTCCAGCGATTTAATACAGCAAATCTAGATTGCAGTACTCTTCAAGAGGTGATGTATATAGTAATATAATGTACTATTTTAACATATAATTACAATAATATTATAATATTGCAGTGCATATCCATGCAAATGTAATATATATGATTCTCATATAATATAGGCTTGGTAATTAAAAGTCTAAAAGTGTAAAAATAAAAGCAAAACCGACCGATGATTACCTGCATTTCAAATTTCGATCAAATAAATATTAATGTGATCGTTCGTTTCACGAAAGGCAAAGCCCGAGTTAATTCTTGAGCATTTTGAGCAAAGTTTAAAATCAAATTTCTTGTAATATAATTTATTATATAAAATATTAAATCATAATAAATATATCCATCGCGAACATTTCAATATTTTTAAAATAATTTAAATTTTTGTTTTCAGATAAAAATATTCACTATGCAAGTTCAAAGTGAAAAACTAAGCTTTGCGGCACTTGGTTTCTTCTCTCTCGATATGGGTCTCATTTCATCGGTAAGTAAAAGTTGATTGATTGATTGATTGATTGATTGATTGATTGATTGATTGATTGATTGATTGATTGATTGATTGATTGATTGATTGATTGATTGATTGATTGATTGATTGATTGATTGATTGAATCATTTCACTATAGCATTTTATACCATTGATGTGAAGTGTCAAATATAAAAAAACAAAACAAGTAAAACAAATTGTAAATGTTAATACTCTAGATATAATAGTGGCTGATGTTCAGAACACAATGATCTCAAAAATTATTATTGCAGAAATGAATAGCAAGTGTAAAGTTCTACTCTCATCTTTTAGAGCCGGAGGAGAACTATTTTTTTAAAAAATATATTGAAAGTGCGGAGAGAGGCGTCAAGAGGAGTCAATTCTTATAATTAATAGGGTTAAATGGGCGTGGGTTCAAACCTGAACTTTGAATAACTTTTTTTTTAATTATATTTGCTGGCCTCTAAAAAATTTGAAGAAAAAAAACATATATATAGAAAATCTTATTTATTTCATTCTATTATTTCCGCAATATCTTTTTCTAGTAATAAAAATTGTTTTGTTAATTTTTTTCAAACTTAATTTCCTTGTATAATTACAATAAAATTATGAACCATAATTGTTATGATCTCTCATTGTAATATAATTTATTATACATAATTATATTAATATACTGTATGTATTGTATCCGTCGATTACTTATTTTTCGTAAAATAATTTAAATTTTCGTATTCAGATAAATAATCTCAAGTTCAAAGTGAGAAACTATTGAAATATACTATTACATTATAGAAGATAAAAATAATGTATAATAATAAAAATAAAAGCTGCTTTTTTATGAACATTATTGTTACAGTCTTTGATCCGCTATACATGCATGATGCACGTTGATATTATGTATATATTATTTTATATTGGAGTATTGACTTAATTTTTTTTTATTGCAGAAATGAATAGAGGGTGCAAAGTTATGCTACCCTGATTTTTTTCAGATTTTTTAGAGCCCGGGAACTATTTTTAAAAAATTATTGAAAGTTATTTTTGTGACGTCACGAGACGCCGCTCCTTAAGAAAAAGATAGGACTTGTCGCCGCGTGACGTCACAAAAAGGACTTTCAATAATTTTTTAAAAATACTTCCCGGGCCCTAAAAAATTTGAAAAAAATCAGGGTAGCATAACTTTTCATGCTCTATCCATTTCTGTAATAAAAAAAATTGAGGACAATACTCCATTAAATATATTAATATAAATTATAATATATTATATACGATATCATACTTCGTAAAATTTAGAGTATACTCGTACATGAAAAAATATGTGCACCATTAATTAGGACTGTACTGTACTACATACGTTAATAATTCGATAAAAGATTAAAAGTAATGAAATTTGTTTTTGTTTCAGATTGTTAGTTCCGTCATAACATATTTAGTAATTTTAATACAGTTTGAATCGACGGATGTCCCTCAAACTTAAATATTAACATTAATATTATTATTTTATTCCTTTTTGAGCTCTCCATGCATGTTTTTTTCCATCAACTAAATAAAAAAAATTTCAACAGGGAAATCTGATGATTTTGATATAAACAAGACTATCAATCTTTTATGTTATCTTCCCATTTGCCTGATTACTTCATGTGAACCAACTGTAACACTTCCGATCGGTAGATCGAGTATGCAAAAGAACAAATGAACAGTATACGTTTACATGATGTTCTTGGTTCCGTATTCAATGGATGCGTTTTCAACAAAAACGTTTTCATCAACTGTTTACAGGAGAGTTTTGAATCCGTATTAAACGTCTAATACGCATTAAACACCGTCATGTGAACGTAGTGATTGAAACAAGCATCGTGAATAATTAAAGCGCATTGGATGAATACGCTTCAAATACCTGTTTACATGAGTGTTTAATATATACGCATCCGTTGAATACGTGTTCATCTAATACGGAGCAGAAAACTCATGGAAAGTTTTGTAAATAAGACGGACCAGTTGCTGTTCGATTATGGATATCCAGGTACTATAGTTCTCGTGCTGGATCCTCATAATTGATCCTCGCATAATAAGCTTTTATAAGCTTTTGGCACAACGTGTCTATGTAGTGCTGCTGTTCAGCGGGATCAGGGCATCGTCATTTCACGTACGTGCTACGATTGTCAGGGGATGCCTCGCTTAAAAAAATTAAAATTAAATTAATGCTTACACCAATAGCAAAATATACTGTAGTAAGCTAACATTGTAATAAAATAATAAAATAAAATATTATGGCATTAATGCAGGTAATGTACAATGGCTTGAGAGTTACCTAAATGAAAGAGAACAATGCACTAGCTGTAATAGGGGAGCATCGTTCGGAATATAGGTCGTGTGACGTTGGTGTTCCTCTAAGTTTTAATGAACACATTTTCACAATGCTTAAAAAACTTTGGGGAAAAATTCTTTTTGGATACTTGTCAAGGATTTCAAATTTTTTAAGTGAATGGTCAAAAATTACTATTTATAAAACAATAATTGCACCTCACTTTGAGTATTGTTCAACATTAATTTTTAATACTATAGCCAAACAAATTTAAATTCTTTACAGGTACAGTACATGGATTACAAAATAGAGCGATATGAGGGTAATTTTGGGATGCCATGTAAAAGGAGAACACACGTGAAACTTACGTTATAATACAAACCTTATCATGGCTTACAATAAACTCTGTAAAGCAAAGATTCGGTCTGAAAGTTCTACTATAATTCTTTTTTGAAATTTTACATGATAAATATCCTCCACATTTCAAAGAAGGTATTGTAAAAAAAACATTGATGTACTGCACATTCACATTTTACTATAGGCAATCTGAAAATTATTTTATCAAATATTTAAAGAAAAGTGGTACAAAAAATTCAATTTTCAGCTGAGGGACCAAGCTGTACAACTCCCTACCCAAAAGTGTAAAAAACATATATAACAAAAAATTATTTAAGAAGAAATGCATTGAATTTGTTAAATCTGAATTTCTTTTTAATATTATTGAAAAAACAACAGTAATATATTGTAATAAAATTAATAGAGTATTGACCTCAATTTTTTTTTATTGCAGAAATGGATAGAGGGTGCAAAGTTGTGTTACCCTAATTTTTTTCAGATTTTTTTACAGCCCGGGAACTATTTTAAAAAAATATTGAAAGTTCTTTTTGTGACGTCACGAGACGCCGCTCCTTAATTTTTAAGAAAAAGATAGAACTTGTCGCCGCGCGACGTCACAAAAAAGACTTTCAATAATTTTTTAAAAATACTTCCCGGGCTCTAAAAAATCTGAAAAAATCAGGCTGGCATAACTTTTCACCCTCTATCCATTTCTGCAATAAAAAAATTTGAGGTCAATACTCCATTATATTGGCAAATCATTAAGAATAAAAAATCTTTTAAATTAAAGATTTATTTTGTTTTTAAATAATTTATTTAAAAATATGATATTTGTATTAATTGTGTATTGTTTGCTTATATTGTACAAATTGTTTTAAAATGTTTGAATAATATATATGTTGCTTTATTATTTTACATATAAAGGCGGATTCAGATGGCGACAACGGCGATTCAACGCGATTTTGACATAAAAGCTGTGAAATCCTATGCGGCGGCGAATTCGCCGGGAATCGATGCCGTTAATTACGATGCTCTTTTTCTTTTAATCGCAAAATATGGCCGCCAATGGATGTTAAAGCCAAGTGCGCATTATTTGCGTCGTGTCGCATGATAAAAATCGCCATGTGAATCCACCTTAACGCGGTATGTTTCTTGTTACATAAATGCACTAATGTACGATTAGCAAGAGCTAAAAATAAACTATATATATTTCATTTTCTATAACTTTTTTATTTCTCGGGCTGCGCTTCACAGATCTCAATCTTTCGGTGGGCTTAATTCGTGTTCCACAATTTAGCACGCTCAGTTAATAAGGGTCGCAGTGTAAAAGCTGCGATGTCATGCACATTCTCTAGCTCTCTTACAAACATGATGAAGATAAATTCCAAAATTTATTTAAAAAATTATATTCTATCAAATTTAAGCTTAAAGGGGATTTAAAAAGAAATCGAGGACACAACTGTACTAAACAGCAATACGCATTTGCATTACGTTGTATCTTTTTTTTTATTATTGATTATTATTAGAAATTTTTATATTTAATTATATTTAATATGCTGACGGGACTTCAGTTTTTTACTTTCTGTTCAGATTCAGGTTCGAATCCAGGGTGGTGGCTGGGGGGGCTGCAGCCCCCTCCGAAATTTTGGATATAACATGGGCAATATAGGAATTTTCCTCCTCCTCTTCCTCCTCCATTTTTTTTTTTTTTTTTTTTTTTATCAGCCTTATGAAGACAGCCCCTCCCGAAATTTGGTTCTGAATCCGCGCCTGGTTAGTATTTAGATATGGGTGACCATTTCAAGTAAAAATTACGCTGCTCTCTCCCTGGGGTAAATTCGTCTCGCTTTCCACCCAGTGCAGTGATGCACTTATGTGTGTTCCCCAGGTTTTAGACATCACTTTGGAGTATTTAAAAAAGTTGAGGTGTCCGTCCTGACTGAGGTTTTCCACGGATCCCTCAGTCTGACCTCAGCGAATGCTGGGATGCGTAACGGGCCGTGGCCACCATCCCTACCCATTACCCGGCCCGCCGCGAGCTTCGGCTCATAAGGGTGCATCCCTGTAAAAAAAAAAAACAGAGAGCTCCTCTGTTTATAATCTCTCTCTCTCTCTCTCTCTCTCTCTCTCTCTCTCTCTCTCTCTCTCTCTCTCTCTCTCTCACTTTCTTTATAATGAGCCATGCATAGGGTTCGCGTTACCCCTCTTCCGTCTACAGCAGTCTCAAATTTATTATTACGTTACCTAGCTCCTCGTCGCAAGACCGAGCACCGGATTCTCCTTTTCATGATTTTGACTAATTCTTAATTATATTATAAATAAGAAAAACAATTACATTTAAAGTAAATTCAAAAATTAAAATAGTTATATTGAATAACACATAATATATTTATTTACAGCAGTAGTAAAAGAAAGAAAAAGCATGCAATTACGCCGTACTGTACGTACTGGAAACGAAGAAAGCCATCAGCGCAAGGGCATGGCGGACAGGCTGCGAGGGAGCGAGTGTTCGTTCGCCAGCACAGAGACCACGCACCACAAGCGATTGACAGACGGGAGTATTAGGAGTACAGAAACGTGCAGATGTGACTTTTTATCGTCAAGAGAAGTCACGTGATCGAGCAACGTACGTGTCACCTGGTGTGTGTGAGTGGGAGAAATGGATAGCAAAAATTGTAATTTAAACATTGAATACTTTTAAATTTTCTTTTAAACATTTGGAGTAGTTAGAGGGTAGGCGTTCTGCCCTTGCGGATCGGCGGATCATGACGTCACAACAACTTAACTAATAGCTTTAGACCAATTAATTGATAGGCCACGTGCCCGGGAGGGGAGAGGGCATGGGAGCGGGTACCTGCGCCCGATTAAGAGCCATAATTGGAGGGGAGGGGAGCAATTAACTATCGATTATTGATCACGTGACTTAATTGATTATTTTAATAGGTTGGTAATTGCTTTATCTTTAATGAGGGGACCAATCACCAACCGATTTATTGTCACGTGAACTAATCGTTTAATTTAATAGTAATTTGTATTAAATGAATTGAACTGAATTGAATTGCATTGAATTTATTTATTAATCCTTTTTCTGAGAGTATAATTAAAGGCCTTCATAAGCCATATAGCTATTATATGAACGTGTTATAACATGTAATGTTGACCTTTAGCATGATATCCGGCCGCCAGTGGCGTAGCCACGGGGGGGGTTTTCGGGGTTTAAACCCCCCCCCATGAAGATCGAGTAGTGACTGGATATAAGAAGAAAAAAGGAAAAATTATAGAAATTTGAAAAAAAAAAAAAGTTAAATAAAAAATTGAAATTTAGGGGTATCAAGTAGTCTTTTCTTTAAAATAAACAAATTATAAGTTAGTTTCTAATTTTAACAGGAAAAAGTGCGACTCATAAATAAATGTTTTATTTCCCTTACAAACTGCATGTGCATATAACTACTATTGTATAAATTAAAACGCTCTCACGTGTGCCGCACTTTCATTTAATTGGTTGCTCCACGCGCCCGGTGCAGACAAAATTTAACAAAAATAAGAGAAACAATTCCCTTTTTTATTTATTTATTTTTCACAATATCTTAATGATGTGAACTCGGATTATTAAATAAATTTTAAAAATCAAATTCAATTAAATGACACGTACACTGATTCTATAAAAATAATATTAAGTGGTTACATGAATTACTTGATTTAATTAAAATGATTTACTCAAAGCTTTATTTATTATTTATTATACGCACGTATTCAAAAGAAATTGAAAAATGGGGTGAAAAAAAATATAAAATGTTAAAAAAATTGCATCAGGCCATATATTTTACCCTCTAATATAATAGTATTTTTCCATTATTTTACCCTAAAAAAGGGGCGTGTCCTTAAAAAAATCGCGCCTGCGGCGGGCTATTGGGGGGCTTCGCCCCCCAAACCCCCCAGTGGGCTCTTCTCAATCTTTTTCCTGAAGAACCCCCCCCTTGGGCAAATCCTGGCTACGCCACTGCCGCCCGCCTTTGTTAACGAGAAGCGCAAGTAATTTGCAACGAATGCACCTTTCTCCCGAGCTGTAGCCAGTATATGAAGAACATACCTGACGTTTTATAAATATATTGCAATTATATAATACGGTAAAATAAATCCTATATACCTCACTGTAAAGCATATATTATTATGATATGCAATAAGATTTTATAGACGGTGATTTAACTTAATAAAATGAACCTTATACTTATATATTTTGAAACAAGTGTTGTAAATTTTTTTAACATCATATTTATTTCTAATGTATTAATTAAAGGTGTTGTGAATCTCAAGAGGAACAAATACAATACCACTGTCTGCTCTGTATCTAATATGTATGTTGTAATATACGCAGTGGTGAAAGTAGTTTCAAAATCTTACCAGTGCGCTTCAGATAGAGGCCTGAAGGGCCCAAACCCCCGCCGGAGGCGCGATTTTTTGGGAAAAAGGGGCGTGGCTTATTTTTTTTAATTGAGAGTTGCACTAAAATTGATTTGTAATTAATTTTTTAAATAGAGTGAGCGATTACATTTTTTTAAAGAATTTATTTTCTAAAAATATTTTATAACCTGCCCTCTATTAATTAAGAAATGAAAACCAAAAATTTCCCAAAGTTGGTGTTTCGGAGGCGTTTAACATGCAAAATTTTGGCACAGAAAACAGCATTTTACTTAAACTTTACTTGAACTATGGTACCAATTAAAAAATACGTACGTAATCTAGCATAAATTCATTAATGAATTTTCGATTTAAAAATAAAATATTTTTTTACGGAGCCGTTTAAAAAATATTGAAAATCCCACAAAATAAGTAAAATTAAATAATTATTCAAACTTTCAACCGATTAAAAAAAAAATGTAGTGTCGCATATTAAATTGCATGATAAAAAAATATTCAAAAATATCTGTGCTGGCTAATGAAAATTAAAACATAACTTTTAATATGAAAAAAAATCGCAAACAAGTTGTCTATGTCTAGCAGCAGTGTTAATACAATAAAAATATTTTAATGAACTGTTTCACAATTTAGAATATTCTATAAATTTAATTAATTTAATAAATGATACTTTTTTTAAATTATTAAATTATCGTTTAAAATGTCTCAAAAATTAATTTAATAAAAAAATTCCAAAAAGATGTATAGGTTACAATTTTAAAAAAGTGATAACGACTACCAATTTATAGGAAAATTGAAGATAAAATAGTAAACCCAGTAAGCAGTAAACCTTATACAGATATTTAAAAAATATATATAAAAAATTCCTTGATTAAAAAAATTTAAAAAAATTACATAATAAATAAATGTGTTCTCAGGCTCGCGCGCCAATAAAAAAAAGCTAGGCGTTTGTGAGAAAAATATTAAAATTAACTTTTTTATCGTATAGTCTTTTAAAATAATGTTTTACTGTAGCACTTACTATTTATTTATAATGCAACAATTTTGTATCACAAATTGTCAATTTATTTTTATCTTTTACCCAATGAAAAATATAAATAAAAGTAAATACATTCAACATGGATTTCAATTACTTTTTTTTAGTACAAAATTTTGACTTTAAAAGAAAGTACGTGCAAGTTAAAACTTCGTGAGATAAATAAAATCCAAGTACAAGAACATGTATTGAGCATGATTATAATGGTTTATAATGTGATCTGTTCACACTTGCAAATATTGTTTTTTTCATGAAAAATTATTTATTTTTTTTTGTAAATTTCGATCAGTGTCTTACCAGTGCGCCGCACTGGCGTCAAATGTCTTACCAGTGCGGCGCACTGGTGCGCACCGGCTTACTTTCACCACTGAATATACGTACAGTATCGTACAAAGAAAAAATTAGGTTAGAACTTTATAACAGTCAATGTTAATGAAAATAAATAATTATTAAATTCTGTACCTCTTAATGCAAACTTTTTCTACGTGTATTATGAACTAAATAAAATATTATAAAATACACAAGAATAAAATAAATCCTATAACATGTATTTATTTTGTAGCTTCGACGAATTCAGCTACAGTTTTATGAAAATTCCACCTATGTTTATTATCAATTGTCTCAATTATCAGAAAAATAAAATTGTATCGTTTAATACCGGCTTATATAAGGTCCATTTCAGTGTATTTTATTAAAATTTTAATGCACCTGCTTGCTTAATATGAGTAGAATATAGAGACAATTGATAATAAACATAGGTGGAATTTTCATAAAACTGTAGCTGAATTCGTCGAAGCTACAAAATAAATAAATGCATGTTATAGGATTTATTTTATTCTTGTGTATTTTATAATATTTTATTTAGTTCATAATACACGTAGAAAAAGTTTGCATTAAGAGGTACAGAATTTAATAATTATTTATTTTCATTAACATTGACTGTTATAAAGTTCTAACCTAATTTTTTCTTTGTACGATACTGTACGTATATTCAGTGGTGAAAGTAGTTTCAAAATCTTACCAGTGCGCTTCAGATAGAGGCCTGAAGGGCCCAAACCCCCGCCGGAGGCGCGATTTTTTGGGAAAAAGGGGCGTGGCTTATTTTTTTTAATTGAGAGTTGCACTAAAATTGATTTGTAATTAATTTTTTAAATAGAGTGAGCGATTACATTTTTTTAAAGAATTTATTTTCTAAAAATATTTTATAACCTGCCCTCTATTAATTAAGAAATGAAAACCAAAAATTTCCCAAAGTTGGTGTTTCGGAGGCGTTTAACATGCAAAATTTTGGCACAGAAAACAGCATTTTACTTAAACTTTACTTGAACTATGGTACCAATTAAAAAATACGTACGTAATCTAGCATAAATTCATTAATGAATTTTCGATTTAAAAATAAAATATTTTTTTACGGAGCCGTTTAAAAAATATTGAAAATCCCACAAAATAAGTAAAATTAAATAATTATTCAAACTTTCAACCGATTAAAAAAAAAATGTAGTGTCGCATATTAAATTGCATGATAAAAAAATATTCAAAAATATCTGTGCTGGCTAATGAAAATTAAAACATAACTTTTAATATGAAAAAAAATCGCAAACAAGTTGTCTATGTCTAGCAGCAGTGTTAATACAATAAAAATATTTTAATGAACTGTTTCACAATTTAGAATATTCTATAAATTTAATTAATTTAATAAATGATACTTTTTTTAAATTATTAAATTATCGTTTAAAATGTCTCAAAAATTAATTTAATAAAAAAATTCCAAAAAGATGTATAGGTTACAATTTTAAAAAAGTGATAACGACTACCAATTTATAGGAAAATTGAAGATAAAATAGTAAACCCAGTAAGCAGTAAACCTTATACAGATATTTAAAAAATATATATAAAAAATTCCTTGATTAAAAAAATTTAAAAAAATTACATAATAAATAAATGTGTTCTCAGGCTCGCGCGCCAATAAAAAAAAGCTAGGCGTTTGTGAGAAAAATATTAAAATTAACTTTTTTATCGTATAGTCTTTTAAAATAATGTTTTACTGTAGCACTTACTATTTATTTATAATGCAACAATTTTGTATCACAAATTGTCAATTTATTTTTATCTTTTACCCAATGAAAAATATAAATAAAAGTAAATACATTCAACATGGATTTCAATTACTTTTTTTTAGTACAAAATTTTGACTTTAAAAGAAAGTACGTGCAAGTTAAAACTTCGTGAGATAAATAAAATCCAAGTACAAGAACATGTATTGAGCATGATTATAATGGTTTATAATGTGATCTGTTCACACTTGCAAATATTGTTTTTTTCATGAAAAATTATTTATTTTTTTTTGTAAATTTCGATCAGTGTCTTACCAGTGCGCCGCACTGGCGTCAAATGTCTTACCAGTGCGGCGCACTGGTGCGCACCGGCTTACTTTCACCACTGCGTATATTACAACATACATATTAGATACAGAGCAGACAGTGGTATTGTATTTGTTCCTCTTGAGATTCACAACACCTTTAATTAATACATTAGAAATAAATATGATGTTAAAAAAATTTACAACACTTGTTTCAAAATATATATGTATAAGGTTCATTTTATTAAGTTAAATCACCGTCTATAAAATCTTATTGCATATCATAATAATATATGCTTTACAGTGAGGTATATAGGATTTATTTTACCGTATTATATAATTGCAATATATTTATAAAACGTCAGGTATGTTCTTCATATACTGGCTACAGCTCGGGAGAAAGGTGCATTCGTTGCAAATTACTTGCGCTTCTCGTTAACAAAGGCGGCCGGATATCATGCTAAAGGTCAACTTTATATGTTATAACACGTTCATATAATAGCTATATGGCTTATGAAGGCCTTTAATTATACTCTCACAAAAAGGATTAATAAATAAATTTAATACAAATTACTTTTAAATTAAACGATTAGGTCACGTGACAATAAATCAGTTGGTGATTGGTCCCCTCATTAAAGATAAAGCAATTACCAACCTATTAAAATAATCAATTAAGTCACGTGATCAATAATCGATAGTTAATTGCTCCCCTCTCCTCCAATTATGGCTCTTAATCGGGCGCAGGTACCCGCTCCCATGCCCCCTCCCCTCCCGGGCACGTGGCCTATCAATTAATTGGTCTAAAGCTATTAGTTAAGTGGTTGTGACGTCATGATCCGCCGATCCGCAAGGGCAGAACGCCTACCCTCTAACTACTATTTGGGAAATTTTCCAATATTTTAATACATTCTTGTTGACACCAAAATAAATTTTATATTTTTAACGACAAAAAATACTCTATGGCAGAATATTTTAAGACTTATAATAATTACTATTAATTGGGGGATTGTTTAGTGGTAGGCTTTGAACATCACTTTGGTCCATTGATAGAGGTGTCCGTCCTGACTGAGCTAGGTTTTCCACGGTTCCCTCAGTCTCACCTCAGCGAATGCTGGGACTCGTAAAATAACAAGCCGCGTGGCCACCATCTTTTCCCTCCCTTATCCTTATACCATTTACCCCGCGCGAGCTGTAAGCTCTGAGGTGTGTCCTTGTGAAAAAAAAATGCTCTCGAATTTATGTTATGTTTAAGTACTTTAAGTACATAAAGAAATAAAGTGCAAAAAATCTACACAGCAAATGCATGATGCTACGTACTATAAACGAGAGGAAAACCTCGCTGATAAGGCGCTGGCTGCTATGGCGGGCAGGCTGCGAGCGAAGAATGTTCGCCAGCTTCGAGACCACGTACTACAAGCGATTGAGAGACGGGAGTATTAGGCGCACAGAAACGTGTAGCACAAATGTTACTTTTTATCGTTCCAGAAAGTCACGTGAGCAGTGCACGTGTCACCCGATTTGTGTGGGCGGGAGAAATAGATTGTAAATTAAAATTAAATTTATTTTGAATATCAGGGAATCCAGGCTCGGACGGGGAAGTTAGGGCCAGTCAGGGCCATATGGACATTACAGGCAGCAAGGGCCACCTGGAAGGGGGCTTCAGATCACTTTTTTATCCTGTGTGTTAAAAATCAGAGGAGCCAGTCAGGGATCCCTGAACCCAGTCCGAGCCTGAGGGAACCTCCAATATTTATAAGCATAAGCACATTTTTCTTTGACACCACAATGCAATTTCTATTATTAAAGATAAAAAATGCTATCTAGCTGGCAGAATTTATTACTAAAGTTAAGAATTGGATGTATATTGCACAAATTAATATTAATTATTTAATTGCTGATGATTGCGTCTCCTCGTGTTTGACGTGATTATTAATATATATAAACTATTCTATAATTTTTTCTCCATAAAGTTTTGGCGAAACATAAAATATCATAGTTCTTATAAGTACTACAGTGCGAAAATTAATAATTAATTAGCCAAGAATTTTAAACATTTATGATAATTTCAATAAAAAATTAAAAAAAAATATTTTAACCGTAAATATTTTTGAACTGGAACCTTAGTAATTTTTTATTTTTCTATTTTATTTTAAAATTTTCTTCACTCGATTGAAGTATGTACATAAGGAAATCAAGTATAGAAAACACATACACAGTTTATTCAAGCAGGGATCATGCATGCACGCATGCACTGACAAGCGGATTGTGGTGCTTGACTTTTTGAAAGCCGGTATGAGGAGAGCAAGCAGTCGTAGCAGGTCACTCATGCTGATATTACGATAATTACGATCTATCTACATGATGTGATGTGTAGTGAGTACTGGCGGGTTGTGATGCTTGACTTTTTGAAAGCCTGTACGAGGAGAGCAGGCAGTCGTAGCAGGTCACTCATGCTGATATTACGATAATTACGATCTATCTACATGCTGTGATGCAGGCGCGGATTCAGGGGGGGGGGGGGGCCGCGACCCCCCCCAAAAATTTGGATTTAATTAACATGGCAATATAGAAATTTTCCCCATTCCATTTTTTTTTTTTTTTTAACATTGGCCTCATGAGAAATTTTTTTCTGGATCCGCGCCTGTTCAGATTTAACAGATTTAGAGCATTTAAGTTATACTGCATGCCTTGAATGAACGCTTAAGACATTCGCATATGGTGATGTGAGTGATTTTAATACCTAGCTCTCTAGTCTCTATATAATGTCTTCTGGCCAGGTGTTAGTTCCCTCAGTATGCTCACCATCACGGCAGGCCAGCCCTGCTGATGCCGTACCCTGTCGGTGTTCGAAGCTTGTAGAAGCCACGCGCTGCTTTATGACATGGTGAACCAAGTGAACGCGTTGTTTGGGGTGCGCATGTTAGTCGACTTGCACGCTTAACTAACCTTTTTGTTCTTTTCGATGCTTCGTCTCAACTTTTCAACCTGCTTGTCTCTTATAGCTCTTTGATGCATTAAATACGGCTACCGAGCTTCCTTCTACCATGTACTGTACATGGCAAGTAGAGTCGCGCTAGACCGTGAGAACGTGTTGTATCAGCACTATATAGCTTTGCCCTATTCATATAGGAACTGTATTTTTTTTTGGTGGTATATTTTTGTGCACGTATTATCCAGAAGGTATTTCACATGTAAGCAGTGAAATATAAAATATTGATAAATTTATTAAATTACAATGATTTTGTAACATTTTTTTATTTATCACTAGAGTAAATGCAGTTTAAGAAAGTCACAATTTAATTGTATAAATTTAATTACATATACATATATATGAAATAACTTTATGAAGTTTATGAATTTTAAGCTCAAGCAGAGGGAAAAAAATAAAATTTAAATTGCGTTGATGGCAGAGATACATGAAACAATAGGCATTATATTTATATGCAATATAAAATATTAAAGTTACTTACATAAGAT
Organism: Siphlonurus alternatus; assembly: GCA_949825025.1. Classification (NCBI taxonomy): domain Eukaryota; kingdom Metazoa; phylum Arthropoda; class Insecta; order Ephemeroptera; family Siphlonuridae; genus Siphlonurus; species Siphlonurus alternatus. The sequence goes on from OX463788.1 coordinate 9,963,263, forward strand.
AAATTCTAAGGATATAGACGTACCATACATTAGCGGAAGGTAATGAATTTTTTTTTTATTCATTTTAAATAAACATAATACATTTCATTTATACAAAAAGACATTATACCTCAATGAGCTAAAGCTCGAGAAGAGGAATGAAAATTTTGTTTCATCTGGAAAAACATGATGACAGAAATATTTCACTGCATAATTAACGATAACAATTTTGTTTAAAAAAAAATAGTTGATGATGTAGCTTATTCATATAAACACTATGAGGTTGGATTATAATATATTAAACAAATAGTCAAAGCTAACACAAAATTGATACATAAATTACACATAATATATGTTTTAAAAAGAGAATATTGATTGAATATTAAATATTATTAAAACAATAGTTAGTATACAGATTATATATTATAATAAGATTTTATAATTATTAGGCATAATATAATAATGAAGAATATCTACATGTTTGCATATTTCTACTTAGAGCAAATTGTTGAGCAATATAGTATTTTTTTACTCTATCTGAGAACATTTTTATGAAGTTATATTTTTTATGTTTTCAGGCAGGGCATTATATAAATGGGTAGCTTTACATAGGATGGAGAATTTACCTAGGTTAGTTCTTGTAAAATCAATATGAAAATTATTTGAACGCCTAGTGTTGTGGCTATATGTACAGCACTATTTAGCACTAATGAGAAATTATTTTTGATGAGATTGTTCATACTTTTATACACAAATAGGCAAAGATTTTTTGAATTTAAACCTGTAAATATTCAGCATGTTTGTTTCAGTGTATATAGTTCAATAGTATTTTTCCTCCATTCATAATTATACAGTATTATAACAATACTGTATAATGCTTTATTTTGTAGGATTTGCAAAGGTTTCAATATAATTTGGCAGGCATTTCCCCAAATTCCTACCATATAATTTAAATGTGAATGGACTAAAGAGGAATAAATTTGTTTTTTAACACTGGGAGGGATATAATGTCGAGTACGCCATAAGATTCCAATAACTGGGAGATTTTTTTTTTTTACAAAACTAATATGATTTTCCCATTTTAATTGCGAATCAATGATAAATCCTAGATATTTGTATTCATCTACTTGCTCTATTAAAATATTATCTACTGAAGGTAAGGTATTACATATTATGTTTTTTCCTCTTTTTATTATCATAAATTTAGTTTTATTTGCATTTAGCGTTAAAAAATTTGTTTTAAACCAATTATTTAGTAAATTTAGGTCATGTTGTATATCACTTATTATATTTTCTTCACTTTTAGAACTGTATTGTAGACAAATATCATCAGCAAATTTCCATAGCTTTCCTCGTAATTTTAGATTGGTTATACTATTAATATAGATATTGAAAAGTCTCGGTGATACAATTCCCCCTTGTGGGATGCCATAGGTAATTTTTAGTTATTAAATTGGCTTTTATTTTATTACTATTATTAACTATTACTTGCTTCCTATTTGTAAGATATGATTCAAATAGTTTTAGAAATTTATTTCTTACTCCCATATTTTCAAGCTTCTTAAGTAATGTTTCGTGATGAACAGTGTCAAAAGCTAATATTATGTCAATTACATAATATTAAACAAGTATCTATAATATTAATAATATTATATCTACATTATAAATCTATAATAGCAAGCGAAAAGCGAAGCATGTTTACGAACTGAACAAACTGCTGCTGAAGTTCATAGTTTAGTGAATCATGCTCTATGGATCGCGGAATTCGTGAAGAGGTATAATTGTAGTCATCACTTAATTAAGTACTGTATCAATCACATTTTTTTTTATATTCATTACCTCAACTGCTCTGTAGCAAAATTTTGTTAATTTTCTATGTTATGGACATCAATTGAAACAACGTTGTAAAATTAGTGATGTTATTGTAGAACATCGCTGTGTACGTTAATTGTGGTTGTAGGAAAAAATGGAAATAAAGATATATTGAATTGAATTGAATTAAATTGAACAAGAAACACATTAAATTAAAAAAATACAATACAATTAAAATTATTTTAATGTAATTGTGTATAATCTTTCCCTCTGTTGCACACGTAATCAGCTCTCGGTGTAATCAGCTAGCATTGTGTGTTTATGCTGAACAAGTTGCCTAGCTTCCAGGCGAGAGGTGAGCAAGGAAAATTTGATATTAATCATATATTAATAGTGTTCTATATAGGTAGTACTACAGGAATATTGAGATTCATTTGTTTCTTGATTCTGAATGAATTGTGCATTTATTAAAACTATAGCAATAAGCCCAATAAGAAATAAATATGTTTTTCTTTGTCCGTTAATTTTGACTAAATGAAAATATATCACGTTTGTCTTTCATAAATTGATTGATAAAGATGGCATTGACGAGGTTTGTCCTATTTCACATCGTTTATTTTACAGCATTATTTCTCAAACACATTGACTTAAAAAAATAATATATATAATATAAATCGATCACAAATGGGTAACAACGAATAAGTCATATCTACATATTTTGTATATACACATTTTGCATGCCGCATAACTCGGATAAGACTTTTTTATTGTTGCATGGTGATATAAAATGAACAAGTTTAAGAAATTTTAGTACATGGCATATACGACTGAATAGAATGACATATTGCTCTAATTTTTTTTAAATTTTCCCATATTATATGCCTCGATCCGAGTCGGTCTGCTAACTATTTTAAAACAAATAATATAAGGAAATATATAACTTTTGTCAGGTGTCACTATATTTGTATACAGCACAATAACTAATAAATATTATCATATTATATATAATATGATATGATAATATATATATATGTTGGCATCCGGACGCGAAATTTTTGTTCCCAACGCGTTGGGATCATTCGAAAATTCCAAGAAGCGAAATTCGCGTTCGGAGCATCGCAATTTTGATCCCAACGCGTTGGGAACAAAAAATTCGCGTCCGAATAAGCGAATTCGCGTCCGGATGCCAACATATATAATATATATATATTTGTATTTTTGCAATATAATTTTGTTACTTAATTTTTAAATGTCTAAATGGTCACCCACCCATGCAAGCACTATAATATTAACCACGCTTGACGTTGGCTTGACTTCGATGATCTAAAACGATCGAGAACCAAGCGGTCAATACATTTTTGTGACAGTCGATCAGGGGCGTATATAAAATCAATGCATCGATCATCGATGCATGGTCATCATCATCATAAATATATAATTTATTAATTATTTTACAGTGTAAGTTTCTCATCAGAATAAAATAATAATATAATAACAATAAAATCAATTCTTCATGATAAGTTTAGTATAATATGATAACCATGCATATGCATCCCAGCATGCATTGATTATATTATAATATACGCCCCTGATGTCACATTTTTTTTTAATGTGTTTATTCATGAAATAGACATAGACATAAGAAAATTCTTATAGATCCCAAGAGTTTGAAAAACTCGTACCGGGGAACGTTAATTTATTTCATATCTTTTTATTAATAAATAAATTTATACGCATAGTTTATTAATTAAAATAATCATTTTTTTTCTAAAAAATAAAATAATAAAACTATATTAATAATTAATTATATGAAAAGTTTAAAAAAAAAATCTTGCTTTATTTTTCAAATGAAGTACATGTATTACATGTAATGCCTGCGTGCTGCCGTTCCAGCTATCTCATGGTCTCTTTTGTAGTTATATATAGTACTATAACAGTCTTGGAACTCTTCTAGATTTGATCCAAATTTAGCACGCATATTTGACATCATTTGAAAAATTTTAGTATGCGAGAAATTAAGTTATTTATGAATTTCTTTATTATACAGTTATATATTATGGAGGCATCTACTATACATATGAAATATCAAGAGACCCTACAGAGACCTCTGTGTCTTATATGGCCAGAAATTTGACCAGCTTGGCCGATTCGAGCTTCACTGTAACTGAGAGTGGCAGCGCCACTGAATCGCAGCGGCACGGTCCGGTTCTCGCTGGCTGCGCGGGCAATATATTTCAGCCAGCAAGAACCGGGCCGTGCCGAACATTTAATTAGCAGCGCTGCCACTCTCAGAAACAGCGAATTCTGATCAAATCCCTGGAGGTCTCTGTAGGGTCTCTGATGAAATGTATAATTATAATACTGCATGATGTCATGATCAAAGAGACTTAATTGCCATATGGTAAACTTTATAAAATGAAGTGTATATATGTCACAAAAAGGAAACACAAAACAATGGACAATTTGCATGACATTTTTTTATTGCAGAAATGGATAGATAAGGGTACGTACCATGCAAAATATAATATGCTACTCTGAATTTTTCCAGATTTTTTTGAGAGCTGGAACTATTTTTAAAAAATTATTGAAAGTCAGTTTTATGACGTCACGGGCGTTTAGCGCCTATCCTTTTCTTAAGGACAGACTCCTCGTGACGTCATAAAATTGACTTTCAATAATTTTTTTAAAAATAGTTCCCGGTCTCTAAAAAATCTGAAAAAATTCAGAGTGGCATAATTTTACACCCTCTATCCATTTCTGCAATAAAAAAATGTCATGCAATTTGTCCATTGTCAGTTAATCTGACATTGTTTTAACACATATAGTTATGTATCATGGTTTTAACATGTTTTTTTTATTAACTTATGAGACGATACCTGAAAAAAAAACATGCAAACTATAACAATATTTACTCCTAGAAAATATTCTGGTAGCTAAAGTGTCATGAAAAATTTAATATATATTAGCAGCAGTTTTCATTATGGCTTAATTTCTGAGCTAGCTCGATCACTGAGCTAGCTGTTAACCAAATGTCTCGCAAATGTGTTCATAATAATTTTTTACCAAGCAATTTTTCCCATAACAAAAATAAATTAAGGAAATATTTATTCCAATAATAATTAAAGAGTATTTCTTGATTTTTTTTTTTTTTTTACAGGAAATTGAGATTTCATGAGGTTCATGAGATTGCATGAGCACATCATTATGGTTAAAAAATAATCCACATTTGTTGTTAGAAGCAGATTATTTAAAGCATCTACATGAAAAGGCAAAAAATAGGGAACCTGAGTTGATGACTAAATATAATATTTTATATAAAAAATATAGGGGGAAAATCAAAATTGCAAAGAAAAATGAAAATAACATAAGCTATAAAAAAGCAAAAAATAAGATAAAAGCAGTATGTGATATAATTAATAATGACTGTATTATAATTTTAAAGTAAAAAAATCAAATCTCATACATGAAATAATAAAAGATGATGTCATTATAAAAAACCCATATGATATTTCATGTGAATATAACAATTTTTTTGTAAAAACTGTAGAAAATATGGTGCAAGACAATTTTCCTGATTCAAAAAGTATACTCCAAAATTTGACAAAAATAACGAAAATGAAACCCCAAAATTCAATATTGAATTAACAACGGATAAAAAAATATTAAAAATTATAAAGTCTCTATACCAAATAAAAATGCTGCTGGTCCCGATGAAATCCCATATACTCTTGTTAAATATTGTGAAAGTCTTTTTGCAGCACCTCTATCCCTTATAAAAAAGCCTCATCATAAATGATGATTATAGGACCATTCTCACAATTATCCGTACTACAATTAATCGTCATAAGTATTGATCCTAAAATGATGAATTATTGCCTATAAAATCGTAATAATTCATTATTATATAGAGAACACTATGATCATTTTATTGTGATTTTAGGGAGAGTAAAAACATGGAATATTCTCATAAAGTTGCAATATCATGGAAGTATTCCATCATTAAAATTTACAATTTTATTGCCATGATGCTTCAATTATGCCATAATTTAATCTATATATAATTTTATGGTAATTTTCTGTAATTTAATTACTATTTTAACTATATTTTTTTTATTCATTTGTTATGCAATTCCCTTGTCAAAAAATGAGTCTAGTAGTCAAGTGGTTGACGACTTAAAACAAGTACTTGACTACTTAAAACAAGTAGTCAGACTACTGGGTCAAGTAGTCGGACTACTGAGTCAAGTGCTCAGGTGCTCAGTGTTCAAAATCTTGACCACTTGTTAAGTAGTCGGACCACTGAATCAAGTAGTCAGCGCTCAGTGTTCATAAAATCTCGATCACTTGGTAAGTAGTCAGAATTTTGTGACTACTTATGCAAGTAGTCGGCGTTCAGTGTTCATAAAATCTCGACCACTTGGTAAGTAGTCAGAATTTTGTGACTACTTATGCAAGTAGTCGGCGCTCAGTGTTCATAAAATTTCGACCACTTGGTAAGTAGTCAGAATTTTGTGACTACTTATGCAAGTAGTCGGCGTTCAGTGTTCATAAAATCTCGACCACTTCGTAAGTTATAGTCAGATTTTTGTGACTACTTATGCAATTAAGTAGTCGGCGCTCAGTGTTCATAAAATCTTGATCACTTGGTAAGTAGTCAGAATTTTGTGACTACTTATGCAAGTAGTCGAAACATCATGACCACTTAGCATTTGACTACTTAATTAGTTGTCACAAAATTCTGACTACTTAAGAAAGTGATCACTTACCAAGTAGTCAATTGTACGGGGTTCTCGTGATGAAGAAAATTATCTAAAATGGTGGCACTAAACACATGTGAGACGGGGTTGTGTGTGCAGAGCTCCCGGAACAATTTGTTTTTCAAGCAGTTTTACATCAGATAAGTACCTTTTCAGTACCTAAAACGTATTATGAAATTTTATTTATTAAAATTCTCGTTACTTTGTGTCAAATTATTTGTTCTAGGTAGCCTTAAACAGTCAATGTTTATCGGCTCTTGGAACTTGATAAAAAAGACGCCGAGATGAAAGCCGTTGGTAATTATTCTTCAAAGATGTTCATTTTTTATTATGTATTTTATTTATTATATTAATAATTATAAATCTTTAATAATCAACGTGTTTTTTTTTTCATATATATTTTTTTTATTATATATTTATAAAGTATGAATTAAAAAATATTATTCTTTCATTTTGCTGTAAAAAATTAAAAAAATACTTAGGAAATTAAATTAAAATTAATAAGTTAGGAATAATTTAATAAAGTAAATGTTTTAAAAAGTTTTTTTTTTTAAAAAAAAGTTTTAAAAAAAAAGTAAATGTTTTTATTGCATGGAGCGTAAAATTGGTATGTATATTATAGATGTTTCTCGTCCTATTTGTTTGTCACGTTTTTATCTTGAATTATTACAAAGTATTATAATTACATTTTAATAATTCAAGTTAAAAATGTGAAAGAATAATTTCTTTACTTGTTCCAGTTATAATTTATCTATCTGTTGGCTTAAACGGGAAAAAACTGCATCGTGATGATAGACGGATATATCGCGAGAAAATACTAAAAAACCGTTTAATTTGCCATGACCACTTGAAATCGACTACTGGTGACTACTTGAAAGTGACTACTGGTGACTACTTGAAAGTGACTACTGGTGACCACTTGAAAGTGACTACTGGTGACTACTTGAAAGTGACTACTGGTGACTACTTGAAAGTGACTACTGGTGACTACTTGAAAGTGACTACTGGTGACTACTTGCGACCACTTGGGCAGTGACTACTTGACCACTGCTCAAATTACCACTTAGCAGTAGTCACCACTTGACTACTGCCTTTATTTTTCGACTAGGGTTCTTGCCAAAATGTTGCAATTTGTACGCGTTGATTGAAGTTGTGAGAATAAATAAATATAATAATTAAGGGCCTAGAGGTGCTGCAAAAAGACTTTCACAATATTTAACAAGAGTATATGGGATTTCATCGGGACCAGCAGCATTTTTATTTGGTAGAGACTTTATAATTTTTAATATTTTTTTATCCGTTGTTAATTCAATATTGAATTTTGGGGTTTCATTTTCGTTATTTTTGTCAAATTTTGGAGTACTTTTTGAATCAGGAAAATTGTCTTGCACCATATTTTCTACAGTTTTTACAAAAAAATTGTTATATTCACATGAAATATCATATGGGTTTTTTATAAACCCATATGATATATATGATATGATATAAGGGTAGAGGAGAACATTTTAAATTTTTTTCATAATTTTTATGAATGGGATTTTTTTAGCATTGGGCCAGCTGATCCGTATTATCTCTACCTTAATTGTTGTTCAAATAATTTTTTTGACACATATTTAAAATATGGCTGCACGTTTGGAGCATATTTAATATGGCTATATAGATTTTAATTCCTATCGATGAAAAAGGGGAACAATGATTGCTACAAGATCTAGAGTAAATAAAAATTAATTACCGAAACAAATATAAACATTACAATTTATAATTATAAAAATAATTCTCTGGCTCGCGTTTTTTTTTAATTTTTGTTTAAATAATTTTTTTGAGACATATTGAAAATATTAATTTAAATTTTAAATAATTGACGTATTTGATTAAATTATAAAGCATCCCAAATCGTAAAAAGTTAACTAAAGTATTTTTATTATATTAATGATACACATACTATAATACTGTTATAATAATATGATCAATGAAGATCAAAATGCTTTCAATTTGAATCACTATAATAGGGATTTTCTTTCGTATTCATTTTTTTTAAAAGCTATAGCTATAATATTTTTAAATATTTTTTTTTTATGAATTTAATGTTTTAATGTGATCAAGAATCAATCACTCATTGCATTTTTTTTTTTTTTTTTACAAAGTTTGGATAATATTATTTAATTTTACTCAAAATGAAGATATGCATACAAATATTATAAATGAATTTTAAAACCACTTTTTAATATAAAAAAATAAGGCACGCCCCTTTTTCCCAAAAAATCGCGCCTCCGGCGGGGGTTTTGGCCCTTCAGGCCTCTGAAGCCATCCCAGGGACCGCATGGGTATCCCCGGGACACAGCGGAACGTCCTTGCAATGCCCCGCGAATGTCCCGTGGTCTATATTATATTAATTTAATGCTTTTTAAAATTTAAAATTTTTAGGAATTGCTTAACTTATAGTGTAGAAGGGACACAGAAGAAAATAACGCAATTATATTGAACTTTTGGATCAAACGTCCTTTGAGTGTCTCGCAGGGATACACCAGGGGTATCCCATGTATGCCCCGCAGGTGCACTCCTAGACGTTACTGTTTTTTTAATATTGGTTTTAATTGGTTAAATTATAGTATTTTAAAACGTTTGCACTGGTAAGAGATTGAAACTACCCCACGCTTAAATTTTGTTGAACAAAATCTTGCTCCAACTAAATTTCACCTAGGCAACTAAATCTAAGTCAAAATTGGCCGTTTTCAGGGTTGCTTTTAGTTGCTGCACTGTAACTTTGAAGAACTCAAGGCAACTAAGATTGCTTTAACTTCTGCTAACCAATATAAACTTGCTCTTAAAGCAACTAAAAATAACTGGATGGGGATAACTCCATACAACATTGTGTAACTCAAGGATTACAATGAAAATAAACATAAAACAACTGATTAATCACAACAAATTTCAACCTTTATTAACACGACATGATTCAATTAAATACAGCTGGCAATAACAAATTTCAACATACATTCAGACAACTGATTACAACAACATCTAACTAAAAGTTTCCCCATGCCGTAGCAGGGGTTGCCCAATCTGACCCAACTCATTTCAACTTCATGAAACAAAATCCAACCAGCCTTCTGGCAAAATAAATCCTGGGTCCTCCCCAATCTGACCCAACTGTTTCCAACAAAATTATAACGAAATCTAACTAGCTTACTGGCAGAATTTTTACTGGGCCCTCCCCCCTCTGAACCAACTCATTTCAACAAAATTACAACGAAATCCAACTAGCTTTCTGGCAGAAACAATACTGGACCCTCCCCCATCTAACCCAACTCATTCCAACAAAATTACAACGAAATCCAACAACCTTTCTGGCAGAATCAATACTGAACCCTCCCCCATCTAACCCAACTCATTCCAACAAAATTAAAATGAAAGACAACTAGCTTTCTGCCAGAATCAATACTGGACCCTCCCCAATCTGACCCAAATCTCCTCAAATAAATTACAAGCAAATTTTCTGCCATTCATACACTTTTACCAGTTCCCCGTTTTCACTTTGGTATTTAAAACTGCTCTTTGGAATTACTGAGATAAACCTTGAACTTCTTGAATTTTTGACAGACCACTCATCATTCGGTAGAAGGCTCGTTGGCAGCGATCATGATACCCTGTTGAAATTTAAAATAATTTAGACACTCGCAATGTAAACATGAGTCGTATAAGTAAATTATACAAATGTGTGGGTGTTTGAAAAAACCAATAGAATCCATATATCAGGTTCTACATCATAGCTGGAACGAAAAATGTCAATATGCTAGCCAGAAATAACCACTGCAATATATGGCTATTAAATAAATATTTTCAAAAAAATTTGGGTTTTTAAATTGAATTTATGTGTTGCTTTTAAGTAAAAAAAAAAAAAATGGCTTGTATTTTCAATTTAATATCAATGCTGTAATGACAAGGTGCAGCTTCTGCAGGAAGCAACTGTTATTAATATAAGTTTTGAAATCATTAGCGAAGTTTATGACCATTAGCAGTTTTTATAAAATAGGCGCCATCTTGGTTTCATAACATGGCGACAATCAGTACTTGAAGAAATAACACATTGCCGAGACACAGAGACACATTGCCATGACAACGTACAGAAAAAAAAATTGTTTTTGACTAGCAGCAGGTTCTGTTAAATATGCGCCATCTTGGTCTTTCATGTAGTGGAAAGTCAGAACTTGACCAAGTAGACACCTACGGGACACTTTGTATCAAAATGTGCTGAAAAAATAAGTAACTTTGTGTCTGGTAGAAGGTTCCGCTAAGTGGCACAGCAATTTTAATTACATGTAGTAGCAACAAGTCAGTGCTTGACAAACCCTCTGAGACACACTGCCATCATAACTTACTGAACTGCAAGTAAGTTTGTGTCAAGTTGAAGGTTCCGCTAAATTGCAGCCATTTTGTTTAAATTTAGTAGCGACGAGTCAGTACATGGCAAAGAATCAGCCTCCGAGAACACTGCTATCATAACATACTGAAATGCAAGTGAATTTGTGTCTAGTTGAAGGGTCCGCTAAATGGCAGCCATCTTGTTAAATTTAGTAGCGACAAGTTAGTACCTAACAGAGGAAGAGCCTCCGAGACACTTTGCCATCATAACGTACTGAGAAAACTAGTTAGTTTGTGTCTGGTTGTAGTTTGTTGTATACCTGGAACATTTTGGCTCTAAATATTAGGCTACAACATGACATGAATGAATTAATGTATTTTACCTTTATTCAAAATGTACTAAATTCCTACCTCCTGCACTTAAACCTTCTAATAACACACTATATGCATAGACCAGCTACACACAGAGATGGCTAAAAGTTAATCCAAGCAAAAAGCTATGCCCTCAGTCTGACCGGTTATAACCTTAGACAAAAACTCCTCAAGAAAGCAGGAAAATAGATTTATTTTTGACTATTAAAAATACCCATCTATATTGTATATTGTTTTATAATAATAGACGAGGAAAGTTTTTTATGTAAAGAATACCCAATTGTATATTAATAATAAGTCAATGTTTTAATGCAACAATTTAAGGTCAAACAATTTACAATAATTTAATATAATAATTAAAATAAGATTTCCAATAAATGAATTTTAATATAATATATAATATAAAACGCCTTATTAAACTTCACTTTAATTACACAGAATATTTATTATACAAATTTGACTATCAAACAATATTTAACTTTAACTATAATTATGTAAAACATTCCAAAGTTTATCTCGCCTATTAACAGAAAGAGAATATTTCACGAGTCAATCGAGTCTCGTCTCTGTACCAAGCTTCTACAGCTATGGCCAAGTGCGCTCGTGATCTCGGAAATATTTGTTGCATACATTCTTTACATATCATCAGAAAAACCATTTAAATTAACCCTTGGCACTATATAAAATACTCACAGTTTTATAATACGACTTTATACGATGGCACTTGTATAAGAAACTTAACTACTTGTTTGGTCTCACACAGAACATGCACAAAACAAATTATAACACACGCGTGCTCCGATGTGACGTAACGATCGCATTCCAGTTAAATACGATAAAACAAGTATGGTCACCAACTGACCAACTCCTCGGAAACCGCCGCGCCGTTCTAGAGAGTGCTCCTCTTTCTCGCCAACCTGAAAACCATTGCTAGCCAAAAAGCTGCCCTCGCAGCACCACGTCGCGCCTCGAGCCACCCTTCAGCCGGGTGATTGCACTCGCGGTCGCGCCAGCCTCGCGCTGCTACACGTTGACGTCGGCAGCCATCCTGCTCGACACCACAGACAGACTAGACGATCTAGACGAGAGACCTCGTGCAGGCCGCTGCACCGCTTTATATAACCTTAGGGGGCGGGGCTTTTGCAGACAAACGTAATGTAAGACACCTGAAAATGTCGTCTGCTAGGAAACGACCTTCATTGCCTGAAACAACTTTACATGCAAACCCCTCGAGACCAAACGATTAACTAACTTTATGCCATTTAATTGTGCCATCAATTAAATATTAAAATTATTTGCATATTAAAACTTTAAAAATACGTCATCAAATTATAAGACCAATTTAACACTTTTTATTTTTTAAGAACTCCTTACATTTTAATCAGCATTAAAATAATTACAACAAGTTTTTATTAAATGGCAGTGATATTGGTTTTATAATTTTATAATGTCAGAAACAGTCTCCGAGACACATTCACATTGAGTGTAATGTGAAACATAAATTATTATATCAACCAACAAAATTAATTTCCCAATTATAATAATATTTTCTATTTATTATGTAGCCCTCAAAGTAAAAAACAAAAATAAAAAAAAACACAATCATTATTATTAGTTGGTCTAATTATTATTGTGGAATAACGTCACGACAACTACAGAACGAGGACTCACCGTGGTTGTCCCTAGTGTCCATTGGCTGCATCTGTGTCTTCCGTCACCTGGCTGGAGGTGCCTGATATGCTGGGAGTGCAGAGGCCAGACACGTTGGCAGAGAGATTGTCTGGTGGATCCGCTTCTCCTCCTTCCTTCATCAAGTGAGGACGTCACCGTCTCGAGATTGTCACTCACATTACCTGTTGACACTGTACAAGACGGAATCAGCACATCATCGGAAAAAAATTAGAAATTGGGTTTAATTTTCAAAAAAGGTGTAATATTTCTTTGAACTTTATTTTGTCAAAAAATAGAAATGAATTATTGAGACTTTCTACCTTACAATTAATTGATTTTTTTTTTTTTTTTTTATTATTCTCCACAAACACATAAAAGTTTCTCACCAACAGATCCCTCGATCGTCATGTGACAGGGTGAACCTGGTCCTCTTCTTGAACGGAACGCTGTTGAGCGTGCCAGTCCGGGGAAATGGAGGAAAGGGGGGGGGGGACAGGTTTGTCCACCTCATTGTCCTCGCCCAGCACGGCCAGTCTCTCCAAATCACCCTCCATCACCAACGATCGGCAATCTGACCAAACAAGAATGACATCAGTACAGTACTGTACTTTGGAATACACAAATGCAGTACATAAATTATCATCTCAGAATATAAGTGTCACATAAGCCATGAGGTTTTGATGCTTTATTGTGAACCTTTTGTTTTATATACAAAAGGTCCATAATGGCATCAAAACCTCGTGGTGGTTAATTTATATGACATTTATCATTTATATGAATTTATATCTTGCATCCTGAGGCAACGAAATATATAAATTTTTAGTAAAATAGAGTGAACATGGAGTACAGTAAGGACAAAATAAGTAAATAAATATATTAAAAAAATTCAAAGCTGGGGAATAAAAATAATTACTTTAAATGTCAAGTTTCAGTATATTACTGTACAGTATTGTAAAAAATAACTTGAATAAGAACTACGTCTCAGCATTTGCTGAGGTGAGACTGAGGGAACCGTGGAAAGCTTTGGTAAGGACGGACACCTCTACTTTTTATTACTGGAAGAACCACACACAAGTGCATCACTGCACTGGGTGGAAAACGAGATAAATTAACCCAAGGGAGGAATCACTCATATAACTTTTACTTGAAACGGAACCTAATTACATGGTGATTAACAAGGCCGCAAAAGGGGAAATTTTCCTCCAAGGCGCCGAGTGTATAATACACTAATTTTTAGGACAATGGATTTTTGCAACTAGTCAATGGTTGAAAGAGCATCATTATATATATAGGAGTAAATTGGACCTCTATATTAAAGTAGTGTGTCTAACAAACACTATTTAACAACATAGCATAACCCTTATGAACTGACCTGCAAAGTTCTGCCGAGACGGTTAGGATTGGCAGCTTCGGTGAGTCAGCAGCATGCTAGGAGCGCTGTGATTACAGGCGTACTTGGTTGTTTTTGCAATATATTTGGCTCCACACGACAGCAGACAAATTGAAGTACTGCAAACACGGGTAAGCACAAGGTTAGGTACAGTCACTGTGACACAGTAGCAACTTTCAAGTGTTGCTCGGAACACAAATTTTCATCATAAAATTAGTTGCGACTTGTCAGTACGTAACAAAGAAACTGCCTCCGAGACACTTTGCCATCATAACGTACTGAAATGCAAGTTAGTTTGTGTCTAGTTGAAGGTTCGGCTAAATGGCAGCCATCTTGCCTAAATTTAGTAGCGACGAGTCAGTACTTAACAGAGGAAGAGCCTCCGAGAACACTGCCATCATAACGTACTGAAAAGCAAGTTAGTTTGTGTCTAGTTGAAAGTTCCGCTAAATAGCAGCCATCTTGTCTAAATTTAATAGCAACTAGTCAGTACGTAACAAAGAAACTGCCTCCGAGACACTTTGCCATCATAGCGTACTGAAATGCAAGTTAGTTTGTGTCGAGTTGAAGGTTCCGCTAAATGGCAGCCATCTTGTCTAAATTTAGTAGCGACGAGTCAGTACTTAACAGAGGAAGAGCCTCCGAGAACACTGCCATCATAACGTACTGAAAAGCAAGTTAGTTTGTGTCTAGTTGAAGGTTCTGAAAAATGGCAGCCATCTTGTATAAATTTAATAGCAACTAGTCAGTACGTAACAAAGAAACTGCCTCCGAGACACTTTGCCATCATAACGTACTGAAATGCAAGTTAGTTTGAGTCTAGTTGAAGGTTCCGCTAAATGGCAGCCATCTTGTCTAAATTTAGTAGCGACGAGTTAGTACTTAACAGAGGAAGAGCCTCCGAGAACACTGCCATCATAACGTACTGAAAAGCAAGTTAGTTTGTGTCTAGTTGAAGGTTCCGCTAAATGGCAGCCATCTTGTTTAAATTTAAAAGCGATGAGTCAGTACGTAACAAAGAAACAGCATCCGAGACACTTTGCCATCATAATGTACTGACATGCAAGTTAGTTTGTGTCTAGTTGAAGGTTAAGCTAAATGGCAGCCATTTTGGTTAAAATTAGTAGCGACTAGTTAGTACTTGACAGAGGAATATAATATATTATAATATAATATAATATTATGATATAATAAGTATATCAACCAACAAAATTAATTTCCCAATTATAATAATATTTACTATTTATAATATAGCCCTCAAAGTAAAAAAAAAAAAAAAATCACAATCATTATTTTTAGTTGGTCTCTAAATTATTCATTCACTACGTTCACGTGACGATTTTTAATATGGATCCGTTGACGACACCTCATAAGAATAACATTATCCGTGGTCAACGAATACGTATTAAACATCTTCATGTGAACCTAGTAATTATGGAATAGAGTCACGAAATTTACAGACCGAGGACTCACCGTGGTTGTCCCTAGTGTCGATTGGCTGCATCTGTGTCCTCCGTCACCTGGCCGGGGGTGCGTCCCTGCCTGATATGCTGGGAGTGCAGCGGCCAGACACGTTGGCAGCGAGATTGTCTGGTGGGTTCTCGTCTCCCTCTCCTCCTTCCTCATCAAGCGAGGACGTCACTGCATGAGATTGGACGCTGCATCAGACACCGCCTCAAGATTGTCACTCACATTACCTGTTGACACTGCACAAGACGGAATCAGCACATCATTGAAAAAAATTTAGTAATTTAGGTTTAATTTTCAAAAAAGGTGTAATATTTCTTTAACTTTATTTTGTCAAAAAAGAGAAATGAATTAATATTAATGATATTAATAATTAATATTAATTAATGATTAATAAGAGCATCATCATATGCATATATATAGGAGTAAATTGGACCTCTATATTATAGTAGTGTGTCTAACAAACAATATTTAACAACATAACCCTAATGAACTGACCTGCAAAGTTCTGCCGAGACGGTTATTAGGATTGGCAGCTTCGGTGAGTCAGCAGCTTGCTAGGAGCGCTGTGATTACAGGCGTACTTGGCCGGTTGTGCAATATATTTGGCTTCAAACGACAACAGACAAATTGAAGAACTGCAAACACGGGTGAGCACAAGGTGAGGTACAGTCACCGTGAGACAGTAGCAACTTCCAAGTGTTGCTCGGAACACAAATTTTCATCACACTAATTTTCTGCTATGAACCGTGAAGCCTTTTTTTTCTTTTTACATGAAAATAGTTAATGTTCGAACTTATTAATTCTTTATATAATATAGACCATTGAGAAATACATCCAAGCTTTACAAGATCACTGTGCATACATGATGTATGCATATCATATGCATAATATGCAAATGGAATATGCATACGTATCATATCAAATACTGTACAGTACAGTATGCATACCTATTTTTCAGTTGTGCATACTGAAATCAGGACATTTAATGTATGCATACCGACTCTATATAACAATACATTTTGCACCAATTTTTAATTGGCATCAGGCTATAAATAAGACTAATTTTGAATAAAATATTACCTCAAAAAAATCATACTTTGGGTCTTTTTCAACGCCGACTTTTCGCTCTTGAGTGAAAAGAAATTCTTGGGTAAGTTGGGTTCAAATCATGAAAAAGAGAAAGCTCAAATTATAAAGAGCTTACATAACACACAAAAGGGACGCTGTACGTCACTGAACTCACCGTAAAGCATTTGCACGGAACTCGTAATAATTATCGTATTCAGTATTCACTGCAATTCACCAACACGAGTTCCAACTGCCATATTTTTTTTCACGTTGGAATAAAAAAAAAAGTGAATGACGGAAACCACATACCGCGGAAAAAGACGAAAAACACCGAAATCAGCCGAAAAGATAAAATCGTAAAATCACAGGGCCGTCCCATGCGCACGGTGCATACGTTTAATTTTTTCTGCTCTATTATAGAGTTTTCCGTAAATTGATAGCCACGGCTTAGAAAAGCTGCGCAGAAACGAGTTTTAAATGTTAGTAGTCTACTGCGCATGGCTCTGCGAAGTGTGCATGATAAAAAAGCTTGAATCCAAATGAAGCTGCGCAAACGCTAGGTGACTAATCTGCGCACAGCCAATAGCAACTTTGTATGCTTTATGAACAAAGATACGAACTTCTACCCCAGATTGCTTGCGAATTGCAGTGTTTAAAAATTCTTTTAATACGTTACTGCAACCGGTTTGGCTTGTAGTATTGCAAATAAATATCAAATTTGAGATGAGATAAAAAGCAACGTTCTCGCTAATGTTGAACAAAAATTCTGCTCCGGTAGGGGCCCCTCGTGCAGCAAAACAGCTGTTTTGAGCTCACTAAGTGACGTCACCTTGGGTGTTTTTGGCCAAAATGCGCAGATCAGTCCAAATTCGTAGGGCTGATGGACCTATCTATTATAGTTGTATCATGGTAAAATCACACGATCAAATAAGGCGGGAATTTCAAAGAGCAATTGCACCGATTTGCACGGATAAATTATACACGTGGTAAATACAGATAATAAAAATTAAAACAATTAATTTAATTATACATCTATAAGGTGTTATGAAAATTATTAAACGAGAGGCTGCGTCGATACATTATAATATTATATATTATATTATTTTTTCTCTCTGTATATATATATCTCGATATAATATCGACTTAATTATTGTATAATTAATTGACATCTATAATATATACATATTATAATTATATAATATGGGCTCTTAAAACTATATTTGACGCAATTAATTATGGTTATATAATAAATCCATACACGTATACATATTTTATAGAGTAATAATTTCCGACTGTCGGTCGTTAATTAATTGTCTCGTTGCATAATAAAATGAATAATATATATATATATATATATATATATATATTATATATATATATATATTTATTTATACATTTTTTTAATTTTTATAAATTAAAGTTATTATTTAGCTTCTTAATTATTTGCAAATTGTTGCATATTATAATAAAATAGTGAATTGCCTCAATTTAATGGATTAAATTGTTCCTCATTGCTACAAAATTCTTGTTTTATAATTTTGTTTCATATAAGGGTTTTTTTTTTTTTACTGGAACTAAAACAGCCCATCGTCATTGCTGTGTTTTTTTTTTTTTTGCAAATTTTTAGTTGAGTGTTGTTGCAAAAGAGTTGCTTTTTGTTGTAACTAAAACAGTCGTCATTGCTGTGGTTTTGGCAAAATTTTAGTTGAGTGTTGTTGCAAAAGAGTTGCTTTTTGTTGCACAATAACAAACCATCATTCCCGTGGTTTTCACGAATTTTTAGTTGAGTGTTGTTGCAAAAGAGTTGCTTTATGTTGTAATTACAGCAGCACATCATTGCTGTGGTTTTCACAAATTTTTAGTTGAGTGTTGTTGCAAAAGGGTTGCTTTTTGTTGGACTGAAGACAGCCCATCATTGCTGTGGTTTTGGCAAGTTTTTAGTTAAGTGTTGTTATAAAAAGTTGTTTTTTGTTGGCAACAACAAGGTCTCTTATTGCTACAAACTATAGTTGAGTTTTGTTGCAAGGGTATTGTCATATGTTGAAACAAATATGACCCTACCTTTGTTGAATTCTGTTATATCACATTGTATTTCTCCATTCAACACTCTAGTTGATATACATTGGGTTACGTTGTTTTTAAATTAAATTCTGCAGTTAGAAGAAGATAAAATCCTTTGAAGAAGAGGACTCAGAAGTTAAGTTATTTGAAGTTACTTTGGATTGATTTTAAAATGACATTTTTCTTTTGTGTCGAGTTGCTTCAAGTTAGAAAAATGCCTTGTTTGCCAAAGTTTAATTATGTTAGATGCTTTAAAGTTAATATTGGATGTGTTATGTTAGTTTACATTGTGGGAAAGTACATTTATAATTGGGTTATAATGTGTTATTTTTATTTTCGTTAATCTGAGATATATTGTGTTGTAATGAGTTGTCTATTTCGAGTTGTAGGGAGTTAAAAGGTTGTCATCCAACTGTTTTAGTTAAAGTGAATTTGAATATGTTGTGCGTAAAAATCAAGCTAGGAAAATATTCTGCTCTCAGTTTGAATGAGTTAAAATTCTAGAAAAAAAGCAACTAAAGTCAGCAATATTTTAGTGTGGGTACTTTCACCACTGGCTGTCTGCAGGGCCGTCCCATGCGCACGGTGCATATATGTTTAATTTTTTCTGCTCTATTATAGAGTTTTCCGTAAATTAATAGCCATATAGCCATGGCTTAGAAAAGCTGCGCAGAAACGAGTTTTAAATGTTAGTAGTCTACTGCGCATGGCTCTGCAAAGTGGTGCATGATAAAAAAGCTTGGATCCAAATGAAGCTGCGCAAACGCTAGGTGACTAATCTGCGCACAGCCAATAGCAACTTTGTATGCTTTATGAACAATGATACGAACTTCTACCCCAGATTGCTTGCGAATTGCAGTGTTTAAAAATTCTTTTAATACGTTACTGCAACCGGTTTGGCTTGTAGTATTGTAAATAAATATCAAATTTGAGATGAGATAAAAAGCAACGTTCTCGCTAATGTTGAACTAAAACTCGATCTGCTCCGGTAGGGGCCCCTCGTGCAGCAAAACAGCTGTTTTGAGCTCACTACGTGACGTCACCTTGTGTGTTTTTGGCCAAAATGCGCAGATCAGTCCAAATTCGTAGGGCTGATGGACCTATCTATTATAGTTGTATCATGACTGGCTGTAATTTTAAGTATATAATATACCTTGATTATAAAAAGTTTAGTTCAAACAAAATTATAATTGTATTATATGCATGCCAGAGGGTGATCTTTGTTTATATAATAATTAATATATAATAGCAAATTTTTATGTGATATTGTAAAATCAATTAATTAATATGTAACCAACTATTATGAATTTAAATAGCGAAAGCTAAAATAAAGATTACTTCATTTCAAAGCTGCTATATACGAGAGGTTTGAGCAAACTTTGAGGTTTGAGGAAGTTTCGGAAGTTTCTTGATTAAAAATAGGCGCCAATATGAAAAAATTGAAAAAAGGAGTGGGGGGACCACCACATCCGTCATATGAATAACGAAAGAGAAATGGCGAGTTGTGGACTGAAGTTTGGTAAGGAAGCGTCAAGAACTAAACGTCAAACAATATTCTATTATGTATGAGTAGTATACTTGTACTATTAAATATTATAAACTGCATTCAAATTTGAAGGACATATTAAATAGTAGCATTATAGTTCTTAAATATTTAGGGGCGTGAAACAAGTAAGCATGGCCTTTGCCTCATGGTTTTACTGGGCGGGTGAACACCCGTCAGTTTGATTACATTCAGGAACCGCCTCCTTAATTTACTTTGTATTACTTTTTAATCCATTCAGTGAAAGTAATGCATGCTAAAACATGATCGCATTATGCATTCAAGTTGATAAGTTTACGGCAGTGACATGTCAATGCGTGTTGCTTAAATCTTTCATTCAAGTGACGTTTGTTTGGGACCCAGCAAGTGGAGTGGCATGGCATTGAACAATTTTAGGTTTGTATATAATTATTAAACAAAAATGAATGGAAAGTGAGATGATGAGTGATGAGCAACAAGTTTAAATAAAACTTATAATATGCATACTGTAATTGAAAAATATTTTTCTAGCTGTCGGATAGGAGACTTTGGTCATGAAATATGTCAACAAACCCATAACGATACCGGTATCATATTCATGATATAATTATTATTCTAGACTCACTACTGTGTGTATATATATATATATATTATAATGCTGTCATTTAGGGTAGGGAGGTTGCAAAATATGCATAATATGCACGTAATAATAGAATATAAAATAGAATAGATTTATTCAAACTTTTGATTACACAGCATTTTTTTTTAAAAAAATACAGCATAATGTAGATTATGTCCAATAGTCATAATAAAAACAAACAACAAAACACTTAAAGCAAATCACAATATGGTAGAACATTATTGTCAACCTACTATCATCACTACTACAGTATACATATACATACCTCTACTACAGTCCTTCAAACGTTAGAATACCCATGGAAAATAGTTCATGGATGACCTGTCAATCAACTGCAACAGCTGTAAAAAATGGCAGCCAACACTAAAAAATTTTCAATAGAGCTAGTGGACAGAAATATATGTTCATATTTTACGAAGATTTTCACATAAGTCGAGACAGATAATATTGCAAAGAAGTTTCAATAATTTAGCAATTATTATGCAACAGGTATCGAGTGTCTTTGATTTATTTTCAGCTACTTTATTTTTCTAGTGAAAGAACTATTTTTTTGTATTTTGTTGGCAACATGGGTCGGAAGAATACAAATCACTACGCCGAAGATGATTGACAGGGGTATTCTAACGTTTGAAAGACTGTATGCATATCATACCGGTATGCATACTGTATTGTTAGTGACTTTGAAGGAAGTACGTCATTCAAAAATGAACTTTCATATTTTTCTTTCACATTGGACCACATTAGTGCATGCTGGTAATATGCTGTATGCTACAGTATGTTACATACTGTACTGTACTCAGTATTTTTTTAATGTTGAAGCTCCTGTTGTGTATTTATGCACGTTGCCAGGCTAAAATTTCAGTCCCTTGTTTCCTGTGTGCATAATTATGTCCCAGTAAATATTTTAAATGCATGAACATAATTATATATATTAAATTTGCTGGTGGTTGTTCACATTAGCATTTGCCTTTTTCAGCCAGGGTTATTTTGTTCCCACCAAAGCATCTCACCCAATAAACAATTATTACTGTATTGTTTTAAGGGTAAGATAACACCAACAATGTTGGTAAATATATTGTTAAATTTACACTCTCATTTCTTCCTCCGAACATATCTTAAAATGTTCTCCTCTATGTCGTTTATTAGCTCTTAAAATATCCTCAGTACAAATAGGATCCAGTTTCCGAGTTACGTGTATTGAAACTGAACCCATTTATTGAACAAGCATACCCTGCATTTCAGTGACATTAGAAAAAATCCAATCGTCCGATTTAAAAAAAAAAAAAAAAAAAATAGAAACAAACACAATGCACCAGTGCACCAGGACAAACCTTTACAGGAAAAAAAAAAAAAAATAAATGAAATAAATAAATGAAATAAATAAATAAATAAAATAAAAAAAAAGAGAAGACATGAGAGTGGGAGCGACGCAAATTATTAATAATAACTGCATGATTTTTGACCCCCGGACATTTTTTTTTTTTTTTTTCATCAGCTGATTTCAGCTGGCGGCTAAATATGAACTAAAACAACGCTTATAGTCCACTCCACCTAAACTAAAAACTTTCCAAACATGTTTTATAGTAATGAAAAAAAAGTTTTATAAATAAAACAACCATACAATTATAATTTAAGGATGAATATCAGTAGGTTGATATCTCGTAATCGTATCGCCTGAATGCAACAAGACTTGCAGGGGATTTTGAACTCACCATCAATAGGTGGCATACAAATTTTGAAGCGAATCTGTCTTATCAGTTTTGTGAAATCTAAGGTAGAAGTTTAACATTGGCCTTATGGACAAAAATCGGAAATGGAGCTGTTGTAAGAAAACTGCAAGACTGAGTTTGCTCAAACCATAAGCGATTAAGTTTTTGAACATTCTCGATTTTTTAAAATTTATTTCATTCAATTCGTTTGCAAGAATATATTCTTTGACTCCAACAGTAATTGAGGTTAATCATTAACTCATTATTTATAAATAAATTGAATATAAAAACTTTAAAAACCTGCGTGACTGGCGTGGTATCTTTAGAGTGGGACATTTTAAATATTGATATAGAGGCGCTGTGATCGATGCACAGCTCTTGCGTTATCCTACCCCTAAGAAATACAGTACTTTTTTTATATTTTATATTTTTATTTGGGTGACTAAACACTTAGTGAATGAGATCCCTTTTTTTTAGTCACCCATTGAGCACATGTATAATTTTTGTATAAAAGTATGTTGTGTTGTGTTGTGTTGTGTTTTTTTTTTTTTTTTTTCCCCTGCTGCTCAATAAACATTTGTATTGTTATTGTTACTTAATAATTTTCCTAATATTGGATTTCTGATACATTAAAATAAAAATAAAATAAAAAACAGTACATAAGTAAAAAAACAACAACAACTAACGCTTGTTTTGCACTTTGCAGTGTCCATATTGAAACCTTTTATCTTTTGGTTTAGTGATAAAATTGTTTTGGTTGTGAACCTTTGAAAATAATTGGTTCAACTTAATATAAGCTTATTATAGATGAGGGATTTAGATTTGTTTTATTGTTTACATCGTGTTGGCAATGATATCTATTCAATTTGTTAAGTAAAAGTCAGCCGATGTGCCTCCTCTTTATCACTCATACCTTGATGCCAGTTTCCCTCAATTTTGCAGTTTTTGCTTCAGTTGTTTAATACAGGAGCCAAGGAAATTAGGGAGTGTTTATTTCATGTATAGCACTGGACATTAATTAATGCTTACGAACTGTCACAGTTTAATACTAATTCAAGATTCAGAGAAGAAATATGAATGTTCAGGGTTTCATTTATTTTTTGGACTTGGCTTGAACTCCTGCACATGTACCTTAAATACAGTAGTTAACAAAATATTCTTATTATTTATTCTATTTTGTTTATTTACTGTATTGACTATTATTATCATTATTACTATTATTTCAGATAATGTCACACATTTGTGGACAGTCAGCTGGCTGATAAAGTGAGAGCTGGAACAGAAGGTGTGAAGAATGGATGAAGATGTCACAATGGTATACAGAGGAGGCCTCTCACAAACCGGTACTTCTACTAAGTCGGATGGCAAAGTCATGTTTCAAGCCATAAAAGCATTCTCCCCTGCTGGCTCGGGAGAAGTAGCATTGGAAATAGATGACATCTTAGAAGTTGCTGAAGGATCATCTACTTCTGCTCCTGCAGGCTGGCTGCTTGGCAGTAACCAACGCACAGGAGCACGGGGCTACTTTCCATGTAAGCAAACTTGCAAGATCTCTTAAGTGGACGCCTGGTCAATGTGGGTCTTTATTTAAGTGACACTTTGTAGATTATACTTGTTTCTCTTATTGTTCAAAGAGAGGCCAGAAATACTAAGACATGCATTACTTAAATACAGCAAATACAGAAACAATTAAAAATAATTGTAATTTAAATTACAATTAATATGCAGTACTGCAACCATTCAGTCTGGCAATGAAAGACTCAAGTTGCCGACGGGCACAGCAAGAGTGGGGGTGGCAAGCGTGATTTTGTTGTACATCATGTGGTCGTTCTAACTGTGGTGTGAGATGTGAAATGGGAATCACTGTTTTCTTCCCCCCCCCCATTTTTTTTTGTATTTGTTTGTATAATTCTTCGAGCTTGTTCAACAGCATTTTTGCAGCACAAACAATCTATCATGTATTACTTTTTAGTGCAATATAAATAGTGGGTGGTAAATTTTAACATAAAAATGGGGTCTTCCCCAAATTAATATGTTATATTAATTCCTCATTAGCTTTGGACCCCATTGGATAATTTACTAATTAATACTGTACAGTACAAGCATATGATTATTTAAATTTTCAGCCATTGTTTGCTCATTACATGGTAAAAATGAGTTTACACCTAAAAATAAGCAACAGATTTAGTATTAAGTAGCTCCAGTAAAAATATTTACATTAAATTTAATTTAATCTCAGTTGATTGACTTGATTGAGATTTCAAAACTAGCTCGCTTAAGGGCATTGGGTGTAGCACCGGTAGTTGGCAACACTGGCGTATCTTCACCATGTTAATTTTTGATCCTTGCTCAACGGAGTAATTTTTATGCTAGAGCTAAGCTGATTGCTGTATTATCAAGATAATTAGTAGCCCAAGTGCACAATTTGGCTAAATAAAGCCTAATTTAAAGAAAAGTATTTTTTAGTAATTTTTTAAATTTACATGCATTTTTCTAAAATATAAAAAAAATACTTTTCTTTAAATCAGGCTTTATTTAGCCAAATTGTGCACTTGGGCTACTAATTATCGTGATACTACAGCAATCAGCTTAGCTCTAGCATAAAAATTACTCCGAGGAGCAAGGATAAAAAATTAACATGGTGAAGATACCGTCAGTGTTGCCAACTACCAGTGCTACACCCAATGCCCTTAAGTCAACAAGATTTGCAGAGAACGTTTAACTCACCATCAATAGGTGGCATACAAATTTTGAAGTGAATCGGTCTGATTAGATCTGTGAATATAAGGTAGTAGTTTAACATGGAGCCTTCTGGGTGGAAACCTGAAATAGAGATGTTGTGAGAAAACCACCCCCTTGAATTTTCTCAAACCATAAGTGATTAATTTTTGGAAAATTCTTGAATTTTTAAAATTTATTTCATTTGATTCCTTAATAAATTATTTTAGCGTGAGAAGAATGCTGACTTGACTAATGGTCGCCCACAGTCCCTGTGGATTCATTGATATTATATCAAGTTAATGTGCTATACAAAAAAACTCGTTATTACACAACTTGTTATTAGGTAAAACTGGATTTTGAGTAAATGATATTGCAGTCCTGTCAAAAATAAATTGCATTGCAGGTATAGGAAAAACTCTGTATTAGGTAATACTTGATATAAGGTAAACCTAATTTCCTGGGTCCCTTGACTTTACGTAGTAACAAGTTTTTACTGCATAATGTATTTGTAATGTAAAAAAGCTGGGAATTTTGCTCTATGTTTTTCAAACAATAATAATAGTACAGTATTAAAGTAGAGCTGACGCCAAGTTAATGACCCTAAAATTTGGAGTCAGTATCATCTAAAAATAGTTCTAGTGTTCCGCAAAATGGAACTGATATCCAAAATATTCTGTCCCATAGGTTCCTAAATCTGGCTAAAATAAAATAATATATGTACTGTAATAATTTAATATCAAGAAAATCTTCAATGTCCAATCTCTCAAGATTTTTTGCTGGATTTTTTCACAGGAAATTGGTTCTGTAATAAAATTACTGTATTTTAAATATCTTTTGGTTAAAACTCAAGTCTTGAAACTTATATCACTATATATATTCTTTTGATACTACATACATATATTTTCTTCAAGTAAATTGAGGGGTTTTATCAGGTAAGGCCCCATGTAAAATAACTCGTTCAGCCCTATTGTAATTTATTGCTGTTTATCCTAACAAATCTTTTCGTGTGATAATTTTCAAAAATTATTTAAGCCCCTTTGCTATATTAATGGATAGTCTTCATACACTTCATAAATAACTCAAATTTTTCTGTAGAACCTATGTAAGATAGAATTGTTTGGATATTGGTTTGAGGACCACCTGAACTATTTTAAAATACTGGCTGAACTTTTTTGTGTGTGCACACTTTAATAAGATAAACACTACTGTATTTCTGAACACCAGGTACACTTTCTACTTGCTGTGCAGTTTGCAGATGAGATCATGGTTGGCAAATACAGTAGCTCATTATTTCAGATGAGGGGCGATTTAGAACGAGTTCTTATTAGATTTGATTTGAAACTAAAATTATTAAAGTTACTAAATTTATTTTTGTTTTCAGTACAAAGTATTTTGCAAATTATTAAGTGTAGCTAACCTAGTTTACGTACTAACCTATTTTTATTTTGTATTTTGCAGACACATATGCAAAGAGGGTAGAGACGAGGCCTGTACCATTAGCTGCGGGCAGCGATGGCAGTGACGACCTTCACTCCAAAGGTATGTCTATTTTCATCATTGGTTTTCAAACAGATTTCAAATGAAACCTGGGGCTTAACGTGCGTGAGGTGAACATATATTAAATTATACCTCAATCATTCCATTAATTACAGGTTGTCAATGACATCAGCGGTATAAGCTAGCTCCCACCTTCCTCAATGTTATTTTTTCTGTCTATTACATTGTTTTGCATGGTGTAAAATCAAGACTCCATTAAATTATCTGAATTTTAAAGAAGCGAGAACTCTAACTTTTATTAAATTCCTAAAACCAAATGAAAATTATTAATAAAATATTATCAAATTTTATTCAACAACATTGTAGTTCTATATTTTGTATTATTTATTTGTAAAAGTTATTTCAGAACAAAATAAAACAGGTTAGCAATTTAAAATATTGAATTTAAAAGAAAAATAGCCATTCAAGTTGTGATACATTTTTAAAAGTTGAAGGTAGGAACAAGCAGCAAGACCTCATGGACCATAAAAGTTGTAATAGAGGAAAATCTTGAGGTCATGATTTTCTCAAAAATTATTTACATTCTGTTAAAAGTAAGACGTTTCACTCAAAATTTTCACCTGCTGTGACTTCTTTGATTGGCAAGGCTTTGCTGGTTATTCCTATCAATAATAATAATAATAATAATAATAATAATAATACCTTGGCCCAATTGGGCCCGGTGCTGGCGCTAAACCACCCCAACTTGGTTGGGAGTTAAAAACAAAAAATAATAATAATAATAATAATAATATTATTATTAATAATATTAATATTAATATTATTAATATTATTAATAATAATAATAATAATGCGATGCATTATTCGATGCGGCAAACCTACAAGACTCTGCGCTTCTCGGTTTTGGTGGTAGCAAAACAGAAGTTTCTGGATCGTATTCGCACCATGAAGGCTGTGAAGGAGAGAAAGCTGAGTCGCCTGCGGTGGTTGGAGGACAACGATGTCTTCCTCAACGACACCAGGCGTTTCCTGGAAAGGGAAAGACCAGCCCCTCCTGAAAATCCTCCTTCGAGGGAAGCTGTTCGTGCTTTTTGGGCGGGCATTTACGAGGTGGAGGCTCCATTCAACGCAGAATCTCAGGCTCTTAAGGAGTTTGGGAGGCTCTGCAGAAGGTTGCAACCTAACCAGGCTCCGTGTCCAGATATCACAGCTGAGAGTGTTGCAAAATCCCTCAAGGGATGCAACAAAATTTATGGAAAAAATTTGTCCAGTCTCAAGCACAGTTGGAAAAAGATCTCGACTAAAAATTAAAAATAAATCTAACCACTGGCTACATGATAACTTTAATTTAGATGAACTAAAATTCATATTAAATAATCTCAAAGATTCGGCCACCGGTAACGATGAAATATCATACTCTATGGTTCAAAACTTACCAGATGAAGCAATTAATATCCTTCTTAAAATATATAATAATCTGTGGAACTCCGGGTATATTCCTGAATCTTGGTGTGACATTGTAATTAAACCTCTACTGAAACCAAAGAAGCCAAAACACGACTACAACTCATATCGTCCAATAGCCTTATCATCCTGTTTAAAAAAAATTTTTGAACACTTGATCAAAAAAAGGCTCCAATACTTTATGGAAAGTAACAACATTATTCCATACTCGGAAGCAGCTTATCGTACTGGAAAAAGTACTATTGATAATTTATTATCTCTTACCACAGATATCAACATTGCTATGTCCCAAGATTTAAATGTAGTATGTACTTTCTACGACATTACCGGTGCTTTTGACAACGTCAATATCAATACTTTAATTAACAGATGCCTGAGTATTGGTATACCAACATCGGTTTGTCTCATCCTCAAGAATCTCCTATCGTACAAAAAATTAATTCTTAAAAGACCTACTTTGGGTAATATTTACAAGGAATCATATGTTGGACTTCCACAAGGCTCAGTTCTAAGTCCAGATTTATTTAATATATATACATTATTCCTTCGTTCAATTATTCCTTTAAAAATTGAAATGCTTAAATACTCCGATGACTTACTTATGTATATTATATGCAAAAACAAAGAAATAGGAATTCAAGCATTAGAAGAAGCCAATAAAAAGTTGGACAAGTGGCTACAAGATTCAAACTTATCTATAAATGTAGGAAAAAGTGCTGGTATTATTTTTACAAAAAAATTTATCAAACAAGATCAGTATAAAATCAAATATGGGGACAAATACATTAAATGTGTAGAACAAACCAAATTTCTAGGAATCACCCTAGACTACCGACTAACATGGAATCCTCATATAAATAATTTAAGAAATCAATGTTTAAGTGCTATGAACATTATTAAATCAACCTGCTCCATTTGGTGGGGTTCGGACCCAAGTACCACTGTCCTCTTATACAAATCCTTGATAAGGTCAAGAATCGAATATGGGTCTATAATTTTCTTCAATACGAGCAAGTCTAATCTTCAAAAACTCGAACGTTTACAAAATCAAGCATTGAGAATAGCTACGGGTGCCTTCAAATCAACACCTATTGCTACAATTCTATCAGAAACCTCTACTCCTCCTCTTATCTCTAGAACTCAATTCTTAAGTGATAAATATTTATTAAACCTGCTAAAATGGGATCATCATCCCCTTATTCGAAAAATACAAACACTGAATAATCAAATAGACTTCAGCCCTTATTGGCTAAATCACAAGATTCCACTAATTTCTCAAAGTTTTAAAGACTTGAACTGTCTTGATAATAAAATTGCCAAACTACCCATTTTACCATGTTTCAGCCACCCATACAAAAGCATGATAAAACCTGTCTCAACATTTACCTTATATATCTCACAGGAAGAAAAAGAAATTGAGGGTCTCGCAAACACAATTTTCAACCAGTATTGTGAACAAAACTGGCCCAGTGCAGATATTCACGTGTTTACGGATGGATCTAAAACTTCAGAAGGGGTCGGAGCATCATTCTATATTCCGGAAAAAAATTACAGCCAATTCTACAAATTACCTAATGAAGCAAGTATTTTTACAGCTGAAGCAATTGCTATTTTAAAAGCAATCTCATATACAAGTAAATGTTACAACTATAAAAATATTGTTATACATTCAGACTCATTGAGTGTAATTAAAAATCTTAACAGTAATCCTATCTCTGCAAAAGCCAACTGGATTGTTCTGTCTATAAAATACAAAATTTTCCAAAATTTCAATTTGGGAAAAAATATAAATCTATCTTGGATTCCCAGTCATTGCAGCATTAAAGGCAACGAAATTGCCGACGTTCTGGCTAAAAAAGGAGCTAATGGCACTCATCCCATGGAAGTATCACTACCCGTTTCGGACTTGTACTCACTAATTAAAAACAGACACACAAGATATTCAGATCAAATTGTGAATGATCTTTGGGAAGGAAAAAAATCAAAGGAGAGATATCTTAGTATTCAGCCTGCTATTCCTGCTATCCCATGGTATAGCAAAGTTAAAAATCCAAAAAGTAGAAGATTTTACTCTACATTTACCAGACTCCGCTCGGGACACAGTAAGACCGGCGCCCACTTGTTTAGAATAAACATGATAGAATCACCATTATGTGAATGTGGTCAATCAGAAGCTACTCAAGAACACTTAATTTTAAACTGTCAACTATATAGTGCCCATAGGCCCAGTTTTATTCTTGCATTAAATAATATGGGTTTTGTTTCTCAAGATATAAATCTTACTAATTTACTTGCATCTAACAATGAAAAGGTATATAATACTCTCTATAGCTTTATTCAAAAAGCAAAAATAATCCTTTAATTCACATTTATCTTTCAATACACATTTAAAAAACATATATAACAATATAAACATGCATGCTTTATTTACTAATAAAATGGTCTTCTTTCCAAAATAAGTGCCGCTATAGACCGAGCTGGCTGAAGATTCATAATACACTTTCCTACCACTTTCCTACCCTAAAGCATGCTTTTTCTAAACATCCTTAATTTATACAATTATGCACAAAAATAATATCAAATAATTACAGCAAACCTAGTTTACGGGCAATGACTGCTTGGTCCTTATAGACCCGAAGTCAATACATCAATCAATTCAATTCAATTCCCTCAAGGGAAAGCGCAACTGGGCAGCACCGGGATTGGATAAAATCCATTTGTTCTGGTGGAAGCATCTCACTGCTGTACATGTGCACCTTGCAAGGCATTTTACTGCCATGGTGCGGGGCACGGAAGAAATACCAGC
Organism: Siphlonurus alternatus; assembly: GCA_949825025.1. NCBI lineage: Eukaryota > Metazoa > Arthropoda > Insecta > Ephemeroptera > Siphlonuridae > Siphlonurus > Siphlonurus alternatus. The sequence goes on from OX463788.1 coordinate 9,994,564, forward strand.
CTGGTTAGTGGAGGGACGTACCAGCTTGTTCCCCAAGGATGGCGACTTGTCGATTCCTGCTAATTACCGACCAATCACCTGCCTCAACACCCAGTATAAGACCTTCACTGGTGTGTTAGATGAGATGGTGGGCGATTCCATTCAGCCTGTTTGGATGGAGTTGCACGAACAGAAGGGGGCGAGGCGAGGTCACGAGGGGTGTAAGGAAAACCTGCTTTTGGATAGGTGTGTCTGTCAAGATGCCATCCAGCACAAGCGGAACCTCTCGGTGGCTTGGGTGGACTTCAGGAAGGCCTTTGACATGACGTCTCATGGCCTAGTTTTACATCTGCTGGAGATCCTGAGAGTTCATCCGGACCTTGTGAGATGCATCGGGGACCTGATGCCGCTGTGGAGGACCCGGTTCCAGTGTCGAGTTGGAGGCCGGGTAGCCTATACAGACCATGTGGTGTTCAGGAGGGGAGTGTTCCAAGGGGACTCTCTTAGCCCTAGGCTCTATTGCATTTCACAAATGCCTCTTTCTGCGATTCTCAGATTGCAGGACGGTTATGCGGCTGGCCCACCCTCATGTCGGGACCATAAGGTCACCCATACCTTTTTCATGGATGACCTGAAAATTTTTGGTTCGAGCAAAGCCAAGCTCAAGGAGTCACTTGAGGTTGTTAAAGCTTATGCATCAGATACAGGGATGGAGCTAGGAGTCAACAAGTGCGCAGTTTTGCACATTCTGCGGGGAAAGGTGGATGGCGAGAGGGAGGATGTTGAGTTAACAGACGGGAGCATTATTCATCATCTTGATGCCGAAGCGCGGTACAAGTACCTGGGAGTGAGTGAGAGTCACGTTCAGGATACTGTGAAGTGCCAGGCCGCACTTCGTGGCGAGTATGTCCGACGCCTGAAGAAGATTTGGGGCTCCAGGTTGTCGGGTCGCAACAAGATCCATGCGACAAACATGCTTGCTGTCCCTGTCATGCTCTACACGTTTGGCGCCATGAAGTGGAACGTGATGGAGCTTAGAGACCTCGATTTCACCACGAGGAAGATCATGTCCTCCAGTTTTAGCCACCACAAGAGAGCCTCGGTAGAGCGGGTCTATCTCCCTCGTGAGCAGGGGGGTAGGGGCTTGTTGGGATTGGAGAACATTTACAATCGGATGGTTCTCTCGATGGCTTGTCGAGTAGCAACGAGTGTGGATCCCCATTTGCAGCTTGTGTATCAGCATGAGCTGTACAGACGTGGAGCGTTTTTGTTCAGTGCAGCTGAAAGGGCAGCGCAAATCCTTGGGTTAGAGCTGGACTTGGCACAGCCGGATGCGAGGCCAGGCGAGAATCTCGCAGGGTTGCCTCGTGCTGTGGCTAAGAAGAGGGTGTGGGAGGCGGAGTGTAGGATGCTGATGCAAGGGCACATGGAGAAGAACATGCACAGTGTGTTTTTCAAGAACATCGAGAGCTTGGGCCTGAGCAGGGAGCGGACCTTTGCCTTCCTTCAATCCTCCGGCTTGACATCTGAGGCTGAGAGCAATATCATCAAGATGCAAGATGGTGTGTTTGCGACCCTTGCGTACCAGCAGGTCGTGTTTGGGCGTCACTTGGATGCCAAGTGTCGGGCGTGTTTCCGATTCCCCGAGACCACCATGCATCTGCTCTCTGCCTGTTCATTCTACGCCAGGACTCTGTACATTGAGCGGCATAATTCTGCATTGAGAGTGCTTTATTTCCACCTAAGGCACCATTTTGGTATTGACGAAACGCCTGTCATACCATTCGCTCCGGGGGACGTAGAGGCAGTGGTAGAGAACGACCAGGTGAAGATCTTCTGGAATTACTCGTTCCCTACCACTCGCCAGCTCCATGCTACCAAGCCAGACATTGTTCTGCTTGAGAAGCGCAAGAAGGTCATGACAGTGATTGAATTTTCTGCTCCTGCGGAGCACAACATCACTTACAAGTACACAGAAAAGCGCGACAAGTATCGAGACCTTGTCATGGACTTGCGACAAAGCTACCGGGGACATTCGGTGTCACTTGTTGTCCTGTTGGTTGGCGTGATGGGTGGGGTGCCTGACACACTACTCTCTGGGCTTCGGCAAGTACCAGGTTGCCGTGGATCCGCTGAGCGGCTGGCGGATGCCATGCAGAAGGCAGTGTTGCTGGGCTCTCTTCGTCTCCTTCGTGCGCATGGGGAGGTTGGGTGAGGTGCACCCATAAAAATAGAAAAGGCAGCCCTGGAGTTTACTGCACGAGAGTGCGGAGCGCCGGGGTCGAGTTTCTCTAGCTGTTGAAGTTGTTAGATGAGGAATACTCTGTTTTACATGGAGCCTGTACTTTCAACTTTGGCATGCTGAGGGAAAAAAAAAAAAAAAAAAAAAAAAAAAAAAAAAATAATAATAATAATAATAATAATAATAATAATAATAATAATAAAGGGCATCCAGCTACGGGATGGGCGTAGGCTCTTCCCTGGCTCGCAATACGTGTCCCCCCGCGCTCAGGAAGGACATGCGGGTTGGGGGTTGCCTTGCGAGTGTGACCTCTGGCCCGTAGCCTGTGGTTCTTGAACCACAGGGCGGCCAGGGCATTGGTTTGGGAAGCCCAAGATGAATCTCCACCTCTAAGTGCCCTGGTTAAAGGCATCCAGCACCCAAGAGTGCTAGCGGAAATGTGTCCCACCGCGCCTAGGAGAGGACCTGCCCGAAAGGCAGTGTGATGGGCTATTTGCGGGTGTACCCGGGAAGCCCTCATTGCCCGCAGCTGAGGAGGAGACGCTGGATCGTAACATCACCAACAGGATCAGCGGGCGCCTTCACCTTGGCCCAATTGGGCCCGGTGCTGGCGCTTAAACACCCCAACTGAGTTGGGAGTTAAAACAAACATAATAATAATAATAATAATTAATATTATTAATCAGGCACCCGGCTGTTCTTGACTCATGCTAAACACTGTGTGGGGAAAGTTCAGTACGCGACGCGTGGGACCGCGCCCTTGGGGCTCCACCTGAGGGTTGTTTAATTACAGCCCTCAGTCCATAGCCACTAACGGGTTATGGAGCCTGAGCTCTCCCTGCTGCCGCGGAGCTCAGAGTACCTAGGCAGCAAAATCTCGGCAATGCTGGGGACTCTCATAGTTTAACAGCAGACTATGGGAGGATAAATGCAACGGTCCCTAGCGCAATTGTCGGAGGTTGCGTGAAGGAGTCCCCGGATGGCTGGCGTGATCAGTTTGCCGGCTGCACCTAGTGGCGGGGAGGTCCGCGGGATCGGCCACCTTACCATCAGGGTGGTTTTGGAGGGAAGGAGGAGGCTGCGCTCATTGGGGGGATGGTCATCGGTGCACCTGATCCCCGTTGGGTGGCGGCGGTGGGCCGACGGAACGGTGACTTACTTGACGCAAGTCAGGAGCGGCCGTGTCGGTGGGGGATGGGTAAATGTGGGTGGGGGGTGGGCGCGAGCGCTATGTGGCGTATTCACTGTGGGTGGGGGACTATTCAGTCTCCTGTCTGTCTCTCTCGAGAGCTTACCGAACGGGTGGGTAAAGCACTAATGCCCGACCCCACAGTGAACGGCGCTCGCGGACGGGTCATGGGGACGGGGGAGAGGGTGCAAAGCTCGATCATGGTGGGGCTGGTGGTAACTGCGGTGAAACTTTCCATTTGTTTAAGCCCGGGGGTATTGGATCCGGGGCGAATGGATGTGATTCCGTGGAGGCTGGGTAACACCATGGTTGAAAGTCTGGCACTCCAAGGGGAAAAAAAAAAAAAAAAAAAAAATAATAATAATAATAATAATAATAATCTTGTTCTCTTCGACAAGAAAGCTCGAACAGCGGTGATTGTCGACATTGCTGTCCCGCTGGACGAGAATCTTGTGACCACAGTTGCGGAGAAAAAGCGCAAGTACCAGCCACTTGCTGTTGAGCTCAAAGACATGTACCAGCTCCGTAGTGTTGATGTGGTTCCAGTTGTAATCTCTAGTAACGGTCTTGTGACCAAAGACTGGTCAGATGCCAGAGAGAAGTTGGCTCTCAAAGAATACCATGTGCGTGTCATGCAGAAGGCTGCTATTCTTGGCACGGCTAACATTGTGCGCAAGTTTTTGAGCTTGTAGCACCCCTGCATGCTTACCCGCAATCCCCTCTCAATGTTTGGTACAGGCACTTACACCTTGGCTCAATTGAGCCCGGTGTTTGTGTTATAGTAAAGAAAGTAACAAGAAATAATAATAATAATAATAATTATAATAATAATAATTCGTTTCCCACCACTCGCAAGCTCCATGCCAACAAGCCGGACATCGTGGTACTTGAGAAGCACAAGAAGGCGTTGACCGTGGTGGAGTTTTCTGCTCCTTCGGACCAGAACCTCACGGAAAAGTATGCCGAAAAACGCGATAAGTACCGCGATCTTGTCATGGACTTGCGGCAGAGCTATGCTGGACATTCGGTTGTGTTGGTCGTTCTTTTGGTTGGGGTGATGGGTGGAGTTCCCGACTCATTGGTTTCTGGGCTGCGGCAAATACCAGGTTGCCGTGGATCCGCTGAGCGGCTGGCGGATGCCATGCAGAAGGCAGTGTTGCTGGGCTCCCTCCGTCTACTTCGGGCCCATGGGGAGGTTGGTGAGGTGCACCGATAAAAAGAAAAATATGAAAAGGCAGCCCCGGAGTTTACTGCACGAGAGTGCGGAGCGCTGGGGTCGAGGAGGCACTGCTAGGTTTGTCTTGTAATGACCTATGAGACGGCTTAGTAGTGTCTGAAAAAAAAAAAATAATAATAATAATAATAATAATAATGGGCATCCAGCTACGGGATGGGCGTAGGCTCTTCTCTGGCTCGCGGTACATGTCCCCCCGCGCTCAGGAAGGACATGCGGGTTGGGGGTTGCCTTGCGAGTGTGACCTCTGGCCCGTAGCCTGTGGTTCTTGAACCACAGGGCGGCCAGGGCATTGGTTTGGGAAGCCCAAGATGCATCCCCACCTCTAAGTGCCCTGATTAAAGGCATCCAGCACCCAAGAGTGCTAGCGGAAATGTGTCCCACCGCGCCTAGGAGAGGACCTGCCCGAAAGGCAGTGTGATGGGCTATTTGCGGGTGTACCCGGGAAGCCCTCATTGCCCGCAGCTGAGTAGGAGACGCTGGATCGTAACATCCCCAACAGGACCAGCGGGCGCCTTCATCTTGGCCCAATTGGGCCCGGTGCTGGCGCTTAACCACCCCAACTAGGTTGGGAGTTCAAAACCCGAATAATAATAATAATAATAATAATATATATAATTAAAAATATATAAACAATGTATGTTGAATAATGAATAATAGTTTATGTAGGGCATTTTCATATATATGTATATTATATTTATTTATATTGTATCATTGTTATATTTTACGTACAAATAAGCAGTTTAAAATAAAAGCTTGGAGTTTGCATTTAGGATTGACATGTCATGACTTTTTGAAAGTAAATGAAAAGAGAGAGGATGTCACCAAAAACTATACGGTATAGTATAGAATATTGTTTCAATTGAACTCGGTGAATAAATTATACACTATATATAATAAACATCTACTTAATCTGATTAGCAGCAAGTTGTAACCTTGTGATAAATAAGCTATGTTATATGAAAATGTTATATGCCAATAATCCAACTGCTTGCTTTCAGATGACTACACAAGAATGGCTCGTCTCAGTGAGTCTGCACCTGGTGTATGCATGCCGATGGACACCTCAAGAGGTAAGAAATTGACTTGAGGAACTAAACTTGTTACTACAGTATTATAGTTCTATGTTGTATTACATAAAAAAGTTAATGATTAAGGATTAATGTTAGTGAGCTTAGTAGATGGTTAACCACTCTGAAAATTTCAGCAAACGTTCCTGACACCATGAAATAATTTCCATGTAAAAAAAATTACACTAAATTCTGTGATATTTTCGAGATATTCAGCATTGAAATTACCATTGTTTTAACTGGGGACTGATGTGACTTTTAGTCAAATCAGTTTCTCTTTCACACGGAAAAATTAAATACTCAAAATCTAGACTGATTTGTTGTTGTTTTTACATCAGCAAACTTATAATTATTTTGTCCTTTATTTTATGGACTAAAAATATTTTCACTTAACCATCAATAAATATTGAGCAATGGCCGCTGTGGTGACATTAAATCCTTATCCTCAGTTACTTTGGAGTTAAAAAATATTTCTGTTAGAAAGAATCAAATGAAATAATTTTTAAAAATTCGATAATGTTCTAAAACGTAATCGTTTATGGTATGAGCAAATTCAAGGGGTCAGTTTTCTCAGAATTATTAATTTTGCTTTTAAGATACATTATATTTTTACATCATCAACTCTTATTGATGTCAATAGCAGTTTTTGAGAAAGAATGTGCTCAATTTTGGCAAGCTTAATAAAATATGTGATTCATTAAATAACAGATATATGCTAACACGCAACATTTGATTTTTCATGTAAACAGAACTCCCCCCTTCATCAATGGTGTGATCACTACTTAAGCTAGGCATGCATACCACCCTTAATCAAGTGATGACACTGTGGAGGGGGCCGTGGGGGTAAATACCTCACCAAAGGCGCATTTTTTTTTTTTTAAGGAGGTCATGCCTAAATTATTTTATCACGAAAGTTACAGAAAAATCTCTGCAATCATGTTTATAAATCGTAACGTATTAACAAAAGTTTTTACTTGATGGAAAAAAAATTTGTTTGCAAAAATGGATAGAGGGTGCAAAGTTATGTCACTCTGATTTTTTTCAGATTTTTTAGAGCCTGGGAAATATTACTTATGTATATATTTTTTTTACTCTAGATTGAGATGACTTATATATGATACTGAACCGTAGCATGGACATATTTCAGTAATACATTCAGTTCATTCTGTCCTTTCTCTGTTCCTTTCTCACGATTCATTAGACATAACTGGAATTTTGTGAGAGGGAGAGAAAAAAATAAAATAAATAAATAAATTAAAAATTAAAATCCATGCTGCATGAAGATTCTTCCTTCCTTTACTATATAAAATTTTATATTACATATTGTATACTAATTATACTATTACTTTATTTTTTATGTTATTTGGAGAATTTTTTCATCAAGCATGTAATTGCATTAATTGGCAGCATGGTCTTTACAATAATATATAGTAGTCTGCAATGGTCACTAAATGTAATCGGAATAGATTTTAAAAGGCTTGAAATTGCTCAATAACTTGTCATTACACAGCCGCTGAATATTGATTGACGATTAGACATAGCTATATTAATTCTGGCACTAAATTTCCTGATACATTTTTGCTACAAGTTTGGAAGTGCAGGTGTAGGGCAGCCTGCTTTTATAATTTGTGTTTTTCAATTACTCGATTCTGGCTCCACAGCTTTTCCGCAACAGATACGGAATACTATATTATAGTGCTATCACTTTTACAGGAAGGAAGGAAAGCGGTGTAGGATCATCATACCTTAAACAAACCCAATCTCTTCAATAAAACTTAAACACGCTTAAAAACTATAATAATTCATGGAAACAATGTCACGTATTTATGCAAATTGTATTTTATGTAGAAATAGCACTAAACACGTACAGTATTTACGATTAATCTCAGTTACTTCGGAGTCAAAAAATATTTCTCTGCAAACGAATTGAATGAAATAAATTTTAAAAAATTAAGAATGTTCTAAAACTAAATCGCTTATATGGTTTGAGCAAATTCAGTCTTGCAGTTTTCTTACAACAGCTTCATTTCTGGTTTTCGTTCATAAGGCCAATGTTAAACTTCTACCTCAGTTTTCACAAAACTGATAAGACAGATTCGCTTCAAAATTTGTATGCCACCTATTGATGGTGAGTTCCAAGTGCCCTGCAAGTCTTGTTGCATTCAGGCAGTACGATTGCGAGATATCAACCTACTGAGATTCATCCTTTAAAGGCATACAGGCCTCAAAATACAAATTAGACAGTCACCAAGTGGGTTTAGAGTATATAATCAACATTTGCATAATTTTTTTCCACGCGTGATGCATCCGTGCGAAGTCGCAGTTCAAAGTAAGAAATTTAGTCCTTGATGACGTCACAACTCAATGCTAATCGGTGCTAGCTGTGAGTTGTGACGTCATCAAGGACTTTCTTTACAGCGCGACTTCGCACAGACGCACCGCGCGCAGGTAAAAATAATACGAATGTTGATTATAAACTTGAGCAACACTTAATGTCTGTCTAATTTGTAATTTGAGGCCTGTATACCTTTAAAGCATAATATAATGTTACTTTCGCAGCACAGTTCACCATTTTTCGTAACTCCGAAACTGATTGACTAATTTCCCACAGGCTAAGAAAAATATAGTTCATACATTGTGGAGCAGATCTTGCTGCCGTGTCGTGATTTTGAAAGCAATTTTGGCGTTTGCATTCAATCCTATTAGTTTTAACATTGGCCGTCCCCTACCCTTCCTTACGATAGCTTTATGGTGAGACGAGTTGAATTTACTTAGAGCGCTTCTGCATTGCTTCTCCAGTGGAGGCACTGCTAAAAGCACAATGGGGATAAAATATCCAAGATAAATGCGGCAAAATGTTGTCTAAATAAATAAATGGAAATAAACATAAGGAATTAGCTTAATACACAAGTTGCATAAGTGGATGTATTTTCAGTTCCAACCTATAGGACTTTTCTCTAGGGCCTTGGTTGGACTGTACTTGTATACCGTTTATAATAAAAAACTTAAAAAACAAAAAATTAAAACTGCAAATTTCGACATGAAATTTTAATTTCTTCCTTTTTGCTGGAAAACTCGCGATACATTGCGTTCATAGACCACACGCCACTGCCCGCCCCACCTGCTATTTATTTTACCATAAAGTTAATTTTTTCCAAGACATAGATGAATGAATGAAATGAACTTGAAATCGCCATTGTTTAGAGAATGAGAAAGAATTGTAACGTGCTCTTCATTTTTTCAGTAGACATCCATCATAATTTTTGCTCTTGTTTCAAGATTAAGAATGATAAAAGACCGGTTTAAGTTATACTGAAGGGAAATATTACAGTAGCACATGCCCCCCCCCCTCCCCTTTCTTATGGCATAATTATTTACATCTAATATAGAACCTGCTCCTCTAACATACCCACCGTTTTTGTGTTATTATTTTCATTATATTAATAAAGAGTCCTCCCTTCTAGTCACACCTTCTAGTACTTTAAAGGATTAGTTTTAATTTTACTTTGAAAATTGATGAACTCTCTTTCTTCTTGAAAGCTAATGTTACCAGCTCTGATTTGGGTACAGATATTTTTTGGGGGAGGGGGGGGGGTGCAGAACAATATTTCTTTACCAGTTTTTGATACCTGAGTGATTGCGATAAAAATCACCCTTCCCTTGAACACTAACCACATTACTAGACACTATTGTGAATAGGATATCATTTTTCACGTCAACCACTCTCTTTTTTTTTATGAACCGATACTCATTAAGCAACTACACTATTATTATTACATGATAACAAAATGTTTCATTGACTAAAATTATGAGAATTTAGATCAATCTCTGCTATGACAGAGGAGATGCTTGAGTAGATCATGAAGCTTGTATTGTATGCTGCAATTTAACTCACGAATTAGCAATGGATATTTCCATATATTATTATAATTATAGAACATGCCTTATACATATCTTGCTAATTAATTGTAAGCAAATTCTTGTGCAGAATTGCTTCGAGTAATGCCAGCTTTACTATGCAATTTTGTAAACATTAAAATTTTGGAGCCTATGTTGTAACAACCTTTGTATATTTTTGACTCCATTGTGTTTGATTACCGTTGGCTTTTGTATCAAAATTAATTAATTTAAAATGGAAGTGTAGCATTACTGTGTGACAAATTTTAATACAGTTAGTTATGACACTGTAACACAATAACAGTGTATTTATAAAAAAACAAAAGCAACAACACTGTACTTGACAACTGGAAAACACAATTTATCTTAAGAATAACCCAACTAGAAAATACAATTCATCAATAGCAAACCAAGCAGTATATGTATTCATCATTACAACATTACAAAAAAACAACTGGCACAAAATACGGGGAAAAAAAAAGTAAAATGTTGAAGAGTAATGTTGTTTTTTAAATAAACTTATGAATGAATGTCAATAGACAAAATAAAATCAACGATATAAATAATTTTTGAGATTGATTAGCTTTGGTATAATTTGTCTGTGAAGAGCTAGACAAACCTTTTAAAATTGGAAAGTGCGTATAAGTAGCAGGTGGCGTAGCATCATAATGATGAGGTAGGGTGCTCTGTTACTGCAGAGACAAATGTTGATCACTGCTTCTTCCTTGGGTGTTTCAGGGGGAAGTATGCTTGACACAATGAGCTCTCAGTCCTTGCAAGATCCCATGCACTCCTTGTCCAGTGCAACCTCTGGAGATGAAAGTAAGTCAATATATTTTATTTATTTATTTTTTTAATTTCCTTGAAATTATATTATGAAGGGGGTCCCAAATTTTAAGTGCAGCCTCTACTGCTCGTACAAACTAAAGCTATTGATGCAGTGAATATGTATATATGCTGTCTCACTCATTTTGATTGCAATGTGTGCCTAAAAAAGAATAATACAAAAAAAAAATTATTAGAACTTTCTAAAAATATTTCAAATTGATTTCCATATGGAACCCAAATCCAAAAAATTCTGTCCAAAGTTTAAAGTCAAAGTAAACTCATCATTAGACGATAAAGACCCTCAAATAGCTAAATAGTATTATTTTATTAAACACAAATAGTGTACAGATACAATCCCGGGATGGTGAACTTTTAAATTTCAAATATATGTAATATATATTGTATAATGTAATAAAAATCATTAATTATGTATTGATGATAAATTAAACCCATGAGGAACTTGCGCTCATGGTACCACCACCATTTCTTGCTTTAAATTTAATTTTTTTTATAAATTGTTTGCTTTCATGCCATTGCCAGAATATTTTTTAGCCATAACGTGTTGTCAACATTATAAATGGATGTTGCAAATAAATACGTTTAAAAAAAATGACTGGCACAGAACACTAGGTAATTTTTCATGTAATTTTGCTGACGTGTAATTACTCATGCCAGACATAGACATTATTTTTAAATGAATATATCGACGTGGTAACAGAAAAATATCCTAACTCCATTGGTAAGCTGGAAAAAAAGTCCTAACTTCATTGGTAAGCAAAATAGAGTTAGGATATTTTTAATAGGTGCGCACATGTAAAAATGTCCTAACTCCATTTTGCTTACCAATGGAGTTAGGATATTTTTTTTCCAGCCTACCAATGGAGTTAGGATATTTTTTTTCAGCTTACCAATGGAGTTAGGATATTTTTTTTCAGCTTACCAATGGAGTTAGAATATTTTTTTTCAGCTTACCAATGGAGTTAGGATATTTTTTTTAGCTTACCAATGGAGTTAGGATATTTTTTTTTCAGCTTACCAATGGAGTTAGGATATTTTTCTGCTACCACGTCAATATATATAATTTTATTCACTAGTTGTGATACGGTTTTTAAAGCTAAATAACCAAGTCATGAGAAAAAAAAAAAATAAATAAATAAAGCTGATTGGATTTCTCTATTGTTAACACTGCCGAAAATTTAAGATCAGAAAAATTCCAAAAATTCCCTTCTTATAATTATTTTGATAATATTAATCCTATTGAAATTTATGAAATAAATCCAAAATTAAATTTCAAATATACCCAATTTAATTATGTATAAATAAAGCTTATGAAATCTTTCCCTAATAAACATGCAGCAGGACCAGATAAAATTCCATGTATTGTTGTTACATATTATGCTCCGGTTCAAGCTTACACCAATAGCAGAATATGCTGTAGTAAGCTAACATTGTAATAAATAAGCTATCCCTGTTTTAATGGTTGGTTACTCTATTTGCCAAACAGAGATTTCAATTGATTTGATTTGAAATTGATCTAAAATTATCAATATTTATAGGTAGTTGAGTCTATTTTGTCAGTAGAATAATATTACACTTTAGATTTTTTAAAAAAATATTAAGTTAATTAAAGAAAATGTCTGCAAATTATGAATGTCAAAACATTTAATTGCAGAAATGGATGGTCGTCCTTGGTACTTTCAAACAATGGAGTACCGATTTCATAACCTTTTATTACAGAAATGGATAAAGAGTGGAAAGTTGTGTCACTTTTTTCAGATTTTTTAGAGCCCGGGAGCTATTTATAAAAATTTATTCAAAGTCCATTTTATGACGTTACGAGGTGGCAAGTACTAATGAGTTCGTAATGAGTGCCGCGCCGCCTTGTGACGTCATAAAATGGACTTTCAATATTTTTTTAAAAATGGTTTTTGGACTCAAAAATATCTGGAAAAAAATCGGAGAAGCGTGTAACTTTGCACCTTCTATCCATTTCATCTGCACTACAAAATTTTGAGTTCGGTACTCCTTTAGAACAAATAATAAAACTTGAGTACATTTCTTGAGGAGTAAAATGTTTTCTATTGGTACAATGAGATATAAAATGAGCATCATGTTTTTTAGATTTTTACGTCACTTTTAAACACAGTTATTAAAATAATTGAAAATGCTTCACCCCTTTGATCCCTAAAAAATTGAATGAATGGAATGATTTTTTTTGTTCGAAATTTTTTCTTTTCATGCATAAGAAATGTCAAATGTTTATGCAAGATTTACATTCCTAACTTTGACCAAGAGGCTCATATTTTCGGATTGCAAACAATGGACATTCAGAATAATTAGTTCGAATGAAAAAAATCGAAAGACTGTGACGAAAAATTATTTTTGGAATTTTTTCAGATTTTTTGACCCGTAATTAACATTATATGAGCTAATGGCGAGTATCCATCTTGACGTCACCAACATTTACTACCAAGAAACGATTGGGCGCACGCAAGATCTTATACGGAGCAATTTTTCGATCGCAAATTATAATTGAATTATAAATTACATAAGTTATGTGTTTAAAATTACGTATATAGCGTTTGCCTGGCTTTGTTGTTGTTTACATTCAGCAGTAGGTACTGAGAGGGAACTGGAATCACTTGATTTATTCCTCCTAATTTAACATATTTTTAATTTTTTTTTTAACAATAATATATATACGTAAGAAATTAATATACATAACTTGAACATATACATTTTTTTTTTCATTTTACCTAGTTCCTTTATGGTAATTTTTTGTTGTGCCGTTTCCCCCTCGTATTCAAAAGTCCGCGGGGAAAGCAATGGTCGGTGATAGGCTGATTTTTTTAAATAATCTTAGGGTCAATACCAGTGCATAAGTGTCGTAAAATGGTCATTATTGACGTGAAATTTGGAGCCGATTTACATTTTATTTAATGATTTATTGTATTTTTCACAGATATCATTGGCAAATATTGTATTTTTTTCCATTTACTTGACATTTCAATCTATCAAATAAAATAATTGTCAAAAGTACCACGATTGTCATATCGCAGAAAATAAATAGTTTTTGGTATGCTACTACCATGTTAAATAGGTGCTTTTTGCCTACATTCACGTGACGTCATATTTTTGTGACGTATGGTGAAAGACCCGTATTGGCTAACCTTTTACGTTTGCTGCTGTGAAAATTTTATTAAAAAAGCCTCAGTTTACTTTAATTAGAAAGAGTCTAAAGAATTTCGCTGTACCAGTTTTCTGATATCGGAGCGAGAAAACGTGCGCAGAAAGGTTGCGCGCTGATGCGCGGTGGTTGTAGCACAAGTAAAAAATCAGCAAACGAACATTGTTCAGTTAGAACATGGCGACAAAATCGGCAGGTGGGTGCATGCCTCTGAATTGCATAACTGACGTCCAGACCAACGGGCGATCTATCTTCCCACTTTTTTTCCTCTCTGAATTGAAATTTAATTCTCTCGATCTGTCTTCATTATTATTATTATAGTGCCATTAATATTGTAGCTGGAACTAAAATGTTGCTAAAAAGTTTTATGACCCTCCCCTTCCCCCGCACTGTTAAATTTATCAAAAGAAATTAAATAATATGGCGCAAGAATCGAGGACCTGACATATTATTGATATTATGTCAAATGCTCTACACGTACGGTGCAAACGTTGGCCCATGACATGACTAGAGTTCTCATGACAAGGCATCATGTCTCATGTTTCTGCACTTCAGTTCCTTTTTATGAACTTGGACCCAATAGAAGGTCTTTGGAGCGCAGATTCTGCAGAAAGTGTACACTGGGCACTTACTTGCTGAGATTTACGAAAATAACAATAAACTCAAAAATAGTAAGATTCAAGTGTTATAAAAATAAACTAATTTATTCTCGTTAAAAATTGACGTAGAGAAATAGATAATTTGATTTTGCATTAACTGTACACTTTCCTTAACATAAATTATGCTAACATCACAGGTACAGTACAACACAGGGCCATATGGTGTAAATGTTCATGTTACGGAAAGTGAATAGTCCAAAATACAGTATATAAAATTGATATGCATTAAAGAGAAGTTTTTAAGCATCTATATAACTCGCGTGCAAATTAATTCTAGGGTAATAACCTTACCTGCAGTCTTATTACCCTACCTAGTCTTATTGCTTTACCTGTCTACTGTCGTCGCCAAAAGTTGGGACACCTGGACTTTGCAATTTTACTGTGCACTACAGAAAAATCGCAAAATTTAGAAAAAAATATTGCATTAAACCGGCAAGCCTCCTCTATAACTTAAAAAATATAACGGGCCGATTAATTGCAAAGCTAATTTGTTATAATTAAGGAAGTGACGCAACCTACCCAAAATGACTTTTTCACGAGATGCCCGTCTTTGCGCTCTTGTATAAAATAGAGTTATGCAGGTATAGCGCTTTCATTTATTTTTTTCCTAATAGCCAAATACTTCAAGATGTGAAATCAATTTTTAATTTAAAAAAATTAATTATTCCCTAATTACAATTATACCAAACGCAAAATTAAACTCTAGTTTTGCAATCTTGAAGCTACACGCTCGAAAAAAATATCATTATACACAGAAAAAAAATCAAAAATTTTTGGTGGTCGTCGATTTTTTATAAATTTTTATTTTTTTTTTACATAAATTAATGATGAAATTACCATCTTTCAGGAATCTGCTGGGTTGCCATATCCTAACTTTTGCTTGGAGTGGCCTTATTCAGTAGAAAAATAGTAAAGTTGATTGACAGGCCGGTAAGCGGAAAAAAAACCCTCGGAAAAAAAAACCCTTGTATTAAAAAACCCTTGAAAAAAAACCCTAGGAAAAAAAACCCTAGGAAAAAAACCCTCGGGGATAAAAAACCCACGGAAAAAAAACCCTTCGCTGAAGGAGCAGCCCCAAGGAGCATTCGTGGCGTAGTGTGGTAGCGAGGTTTCACGTTTTTTTTTTTCCTAATATTTTGACAGATTATCATTATATATGTTCCAATAATATATATTACATAAGATATCATATATCTGATTAGTCTCATTAGTCATGTTAATAATAATTATTGAATCACTTAATTAATTAATTAACCTATTAGATATTATAATTTTCAAATGTTCATTTTATGTCTATATGTTATATAATAATAATACGAGTGGGACGACGACTTTTTTTGTTTTATTACTTTTTTATTTTAATTATTTTATATCCAATATATAATATTCGAAGTTAGAAAAAATATGTTTATAAAATAATTTTTAACTAAAAACACAGTTGGAATTACTATACAGATAATAGTTAACTTCCACAACATCGCCGCGTAGACTTCTACATTTTGATGAGCTCCCCACACCGTGAAACCTCGCTACCGCGCTACTACGCCACGAATGCTCCTTGGGGCTGCTCCTTCAGCGAAGGGTTTTTTTTCCGTGGGTTTTTTTTATCCCCGAGTTTTTTTTTTCCTAGGGTTTTTTTTTCAAGGGTTTTTTAATACAAGGGTTTTTTTTCCGAGGGTTTTTTTTCCGCGATTCTGACAGGCCATAAAAGATAATAACAATGAGGGTCGTTCTCTCTTCAAAGGCGGTGTTCTACTGTATTGTGTCTTGCAGCAAGCAGCAGGAAGGAAGGGTTGTTATTTTAACATTCCAGGTAGAATTGAAATTGCATCATGGTTCGATGTTCTCGATTGTTTATTGAAACTCTCTTTAATGTGCATGATGATGAAGTGGATGAATTTAAAATTAAATATGAATAATATATCTTTTTTAATCAAAATTCTAGCTGCATTTTTGAGCTTATTAAGAGTTTTTTGTAAGTAATTAAAAGTTCATTATAATCACTATCAATTAAGCTAGAAACATGATTAAAACACTCAAATAGATGCTGAATTCATTTTAAACACAATCATGTCAACTTTAGTTGCGTGTTTCTCCATTTTAATGATATATAACTGGCTTAGCTGAAACAATAGTGATCAGCCTCGGGCAAAGAGACCCTCATATAAAAAGCTTTTTGTACACAGCAAAGCTACTGTCACGGCCGGGCATTATATTTCCGTATTCAGCAGCTGAAACCTGGCAACGCTGCTCTTAATTAAAATGTAAACATTGATTAATATACAAATTATAAAAAATCGGCAACCACCAAAAATTTTTGATTTTTTTCTGTGTATAATGATATTTTTTTTCGAGCGTGTAGCTTCAAAATTGCAAAACTAGAGTTTAATTTTGCGTTTGGTATAATTGTAATTAGGGAATAATTAATTTTTTTAAATTAAAAATTGATTTCACATCTTGAAGTATTTGGCTATTAGGAAAAAAATAAATGAAAGCGCTATACCTGCATAACTCTATTTTATACAAGAGCGCAAAGACGGGCATCTCGTGAAAAAGTCATTTTGGGTAGGTTGCGTCACTTCCTTAATTATAACAAATTAGCTTTGCAATTAATCGGCCTGTTATATTTTTTAAGTTATAGAGGAGGCTTGCCGGTTTAATGCAATATTTTTTTCTAAATTTTGCGATTTTTCTGTAGTGCACAGTAAAATTGCAAAGTCCAGGTGTCCCGACTTTTGGCGACGACAGTAGTCACCCTAGTCAAGGGCAACTCTTTCCCAGAGAAAATGTCCATGTCGTCATTTTCACCTCCTGTTGCAGGGTTAAAAAGATGTTAAAATTAAATTTTGTAAAAAAAAAAAAAAAAAAAAAAAAAAAAATGGATTAGGACTCTGCATCACCTTTGCGTAGTTAATTCCTATGCTTTCCCATGTTATTTTTAAAGTCAGTTTCTTTCTGAAACTAATAATCATACAACTTTGCTTCATACCTTAAAAAAAACACGAGTTTATTAGCTATGGGCATAAACTCTTATTTTTTTTTCGTGTCAAATTGATTTTTAATTTAATTTTTCAAAATTTTAATTCTCAAAATTAAAACTGCAATTAAAATTTAATTTCTTACGAAATAAAACAAATAAGAGTTTATGCCCATATAGCTAATATACACTCATGTTTTTTTTTAAAGCATCAAGCAAAGTTGTATGATTATTAGTTTCAGAGAGAAACTGACGTAAAAAATAACGTGGGAAAGCATAGGAACTACGCAAAGGTGATTCAGAGTCTTAAGGGATAGGGAAAAAAAAAAAAAAACAAAGTTTAAAATTCAATGTTATATTTTTAAAGGGTAGAATTACACTATTTTATCCCCCAATCATTCCTAAAATTATTAAATACTGTATAATTATATTAATTAACTATCATATTTGAGTGTCTCATGGTCAAATTCATTTGAAACCTTACAAAAACATAAATTCCGGCAATAGGAGTAAAACGGTGAAACTACCCTTACAACGACACTATGAACAACACTCTACTTGGAATGTTTTTTTTTTTTTTTTAACAATTGAAAATATGAGAAACGAAATTGACTATAAAAAAAAAAATAAATTTGATAATTTTAGGGTAATTTGGGGATGAAATAGGGTGGTTGCACCCTTCAGATATTCACCATTGAATTTCAAATATTTTTGGATCTTTAGAATTTAGTTTTTATAATTTTTGGACAAGATTTGATCACACATATTCAATCTTGCAGGGGGTGGAAATAACTGGACGTGAACATTTTCTCTCAAAATGAGTTAAAATAATTTGACTATGTACTGTATGTCTATGTACTTACGTACTTACTACTATCTACTATACTATGCACTTTCTAGACTGTAATATTCAACCATGCAAAATAAACTTCTAACATATATACCACTAGATAGCAGCAGGCTAGTGAGAAATGACATTGACAACACCATAAAAAAAAAAAAAAAATCGTATGAAATAAAATATATATATATATATATATATATATCATAGACTCTCCACAGAAATAAAGAAAAAAAATCCAAAACAAGAGTGAATGCGTCAAATACTCCATATAGTCCATATACTAAAAAAAAAAAAAAAATGGCCGTTAGGTCCCATGAAAAAATGTACAGCGATGTTTCATAAAAAGCTAAAACAAAAAACAAACAAACAAAAGAGCAATGAATAAATTATGTATGTATTTTTCTCGAAACCAATTTTACGTTAAAAAAAATAAGGGAATCTTTATTGTTTATTCTCATGATGAGTTTTTTCTTTTTTCTTAGATTTTTTTAACGCGGGAAATTAATTTCGATGTGCATATATATATTATAGTTTTTGGTTGATATAGGTTAATGGTTTAAGTCATATGTAGCTTTAATTTTTTCATGCTACCTTGTTTGATTTGATATGGAGGGGACCACTTGGATTATTTTTAGAAAATATCTACAAAATGTTTGTGTGGCACTTTTTCTGTGGTATTAATTGCTGATTAGTCGCTTGGTGACCACCCCCACTACTACCCATTTTGAAGATATTTCAAAACTGTGTAATTATAGTATTATTCTGCTAGTATTCATTGGAGTCCAAAATTGAGTATATTGTGGGATCATTTCACTTAAATAAAAATTAAAAAAAATAATAATATGCAATGGACATGGTTTGTAATTTGTAACCCCGTTTGATTCTCAAGCCCTCATGTTTTTATTAATTGATTGTCTACAGTTAAACTTTTTAATTATACAGCAATAAGCTTTGAACGAAGTAATTCTATATTATCACGTTTGTATAATATAACCAAAGAATTAAAGATTTTAATTCAATCTTTGGTATTTATAACTGATACATGAATAAGTTAATTCTTTTGGCAGTGTTAATTCATTAACCAGCTATTGCATATTATATATTATTTAAATTTTATTAAATTTGTATCTATTGTGCTTGTACTATATATAAGGAAAACGTCAAAGGATAAGAAAAAAAAAAAAAAAAACGCGCAGTGGTGCGACAATGAAAGATAATAGTTGTTTTTAGTACTGTAGTAGAAAAGAGTGAGGAAGAGAGAAGTTAGAGTGGTTTGGTCCCAAGGACTCTCAGATCTGCACAGAACCTAATTCTGGCTCAGCCGGTGTCAACATAGGGTGCAAGAGTTGAACGGCCTTTTCTGACAACACCAAACTTTTTTTGCCAGAAACATTTTGTATGATTTATTCCGTATATATGATCAGTGTTTTATTTATTTATTTTTTTTTTAAAGTGAAATTCAGTCGAGTTCAGTAAAAGAGTATAATGGAGAATTTTCCTACATTTATTATTATTATTATTTTTTTTTCCAGATGCTCTATGCCTCGAAACTAAATATGCCAAAACAAAAAGTTTCAATTTTCATAATTGGAGACCTGGGAATTTTTTAAAGATTTTCCTTCTTTTGAATTTAGCGCCAAATCGTGACGTAGAAACGCGTAGAAACTGCCTAGCAGGCGTAATCGGGCGAAATTTTCATGCAATAAATTATTTGTTAGTATTTTCGATTATCACTCTTAAAGTAAACTTATATTTATAGGGATAAGGAATAAAACTACCGATACTGAGTAGCTGATTTCGATCGTGTTACTAAAACTTATAGCCAACTAACTACTCCTTGACTCTCAAATTATGATATCAGGTATCAGGCAGTTGTTGTATATTAACTCGGGAGTTTCTACGTCACAGTTTTCAGGTTCGCGCGCGGGTTGCATACTTTGCCCCTTATTCTAATAATCCCTTTAGAGTTCCCAAATTTGAGTTAATAACTTGAAACTTGAGTCAAACTTATAAATTGTTAACATTCACCTTTTGTTTAATATATTACTTAAATTAAAATTTAAGTTTTAAAAGAATTCCCCATTATTTTTAAACTGATTATGCTAGGTTGTTTAACGGTCAACCTGCCAACATTGCGGCCTGTTTGCATTTATATCTTCAGTTTGGATTGAATGGGTCGCAGATGTTACACAAATTTATTCATAATTATATGACACAATAATTAATTATTAATGAAAAACAATGAGGTTGAGTGTGGCACAGTGCATTAACCGGTTCTCGTTAGATCACCGAAGTCAAGCAACATCGAGCGTGGTTAGTACTTGGATGGGTGGCCGTTTCAAGTAAAAATTACGATGATTCCTCTTTGGGGTAAATAATCTCACTTTCCACCCAGTGCATGATGCAGTGATGCACTTGTGTGGTTTCCCAGGCTTTGGACATCACTTTAGTCCATTGATGAAAAGTAGAGATGTCCGTCCTGACTGAGGTTTTCCACGGTTCCCTCAGTCTTCCCTTAGCGAATGCTGTAAACGCGTATCCAGGCCGCGGCCACCATCCTTTTCCTTCCTTATCCTTACCCCGCCTCGAGCTTCAAGCTCATATTATGTACATAACATTATGCTGTATAACAGGGTTTATCTCTGTATAAAAAAAAAAAAAAAATTGATTGTTGGTTGTTTGAATTTTGGGACAATTGACACACGTTATGTATATTAACCACATGCCCCCTTGCGAATTAAAACTTTATTGGTCCAAAATACACTATCGATGCCTCACCGGCCGCTCTCTAGTCCATGTCTAGTGACATTGATAATACCATAAATTTTATGAGAACATTCGTATTATTTGGAGGAGAAATGTTGTATCGATTATATAATAGAAAATGAAATTTTCCAATGCACAAATTTGCAACGTTATTGTTTACTTTATTACTTACTTGTTTCAGTTGTTTCTACCCAGACATAATCTTTCTTTTATGCAATATATATATATATATATATATATATATATATATATATATACATATATATATATACATATATATATATACAGAGTGTCCACAGAAATTCGCACGAATTGACAGGCAAATTAAAGTATGAAGCAGGATGGTAACATGAACATGTTATACATCAAATTAAAGCTCAACAATCAACTTTTAAAATTGTAAGCAAAAAAGCATTGTTTGGACTTGTTTTCTTTTGAAACGAAAAAGAAACAAAAACGGCCGTTTCTGAGCTCCAAACTCCGCAAAAGCAGCTGTCATCTCAAAGAGACTGTCCTTATTTAATTATTCGCTTGAATAAAAATTTACCCACACAATTTACCACAAGGCTTCTCCACATGAGCATCGTTGGTACCCCGGCACACGTCCGGACGGGCCTCCAGTTCTCATCACCACAACAATCGGATTAATCACGCCGGCAATTCTGGCAACGTGTGGCAAGAACTGGAGGCCCGTCCGGGCGTGTGCCGGGTTTACCAACGGTACGGTGCTCATGCGGAGTATAGTAAGTTTATAATGCGGAGAAGCCTTGTGGTAAATTGTGTGGGTAAATTTTTATTCAAGCGAATAATTAAATAGGGACAATCTCTTTGAGATGACAGCTGATTCTGCGGAGTTTGGAGCTCAGAAACGGCAATTTTTGTTCCTTTTTCGTTTCAAAAGAAAACAAGTCCAAACAATGCTTTTTTGCTTACAATTTTGGAAATGTTGATTGTTGAGCTTTAATTTGAAGTATAACATGGTCATGTTACCATCCTGCTTCATACTTTAATTTGACTAGCTGCCAATTCGTGCAAATTTCTGTTGACACCCTTTATATATATGGTAGATTTAATAATACGTTGCTGCTGGAGCTATAATCTATATGATTACATAATAAGTCGCTGTAAACGCACTTTGCAAGTTTGTTATCAGCGTGTACACATATAAAAGAGAAGCAGCCGTTCTGTCTGCCCTCTCTCATTCTGTCAGGGCCGCAGCAGCAGAAGTGGACGAATGCTATCACGTCGCAGCCTCTTTCTTTTTCTTGGAACAAGAAGTCCTTTTCACAAAAGTGTTATCTCGTTAAGTAAACGTATATACCGCCGCACTATTTCTCTCTCTCTCTCTCCGCTCTCTCGCCTTCCTTTTTCGTCGACGACGCCACTAAGCGCGAGCTGCGATATCCAAACCCTGCCGGGCTAGCTGCGCTGCTGATGCTTATAACTGCACTACAAAGTGTACTCTACACTTAACATTGAAGTGTGCTGTCACCAACTTATTTTTAATAAGTATAATAATATTAATTTATAATAATATTAATATAAAAAAAAAATTAAATTAATATACAAGGCATGTAATACGTTAACATACATGATGTACGTACTGTACTTATGTTTGATGGAACTAATTACAGTTTTAATGTTTTAATCAAAGTAAGTGTAAATATAAATTAATTTTCTTGAAAGTTAAACAGTTTTAAGTATATCGTCCCTATTCCGCAATAATGAGCTATCTGCTCCACGATCTCGTTGCAATAATGAGCTGTCTGCTCTTTCAGGTGAGCGCAATTTTTAGCCTTATTTTATACCGATTTATAGCTTAATATTGCGTTCATCTGAAATAGCAGACAGCTCATTATTGCAACGAGATCGTCGAGCAGATAGCTCATTATTGCGGACGAGGGACGATATTTCCTTAAAATGATTCAGTATACAATTCAATATTATAGCTTAAATGGTTTGAACAGAACTTTTTAAATTTAAAATTAATTTTAGTTTACAATAAATTTATAAATTACAATTTCCAACTTATTAATTGTTTCGTAAATTATCTATCACTACGTTTACATGACGGTGTTTAATGCGTATTCGTTGACGACGGATAATGTTATTCTTATGAGACGTCGTCAACGAATACGCATCAAACACCGTCATGTAAACGTAGTGTATGTGTTGTATATATTAATATATTATACAATATAATTAATATATTATGCAATATAAATAATATAATTTTGTATTGATTCTTTTAATGTGTTATAGTCTGTTTTTACATGAAACAAACATATTATTACACATAAACATTTATTTCAGAATTTAATTTCTTTGAATTCAAAATCTCATGACATGACTGAGTTAAATTTATTTTACAATAAAAAATTAATACCCAATTCATTGCATATAATATATATAAAATATATATACAGTATAAATAAATAGTATAATGATGGCAATTTATACCTTCAATAAATGTAACAAAAAATTGAAAAATCTAATTTGTATAATTTGTTGTCAAACGAAACCTTAAGGTAGAGATAACACGGATCAGCTGACCCAATGCTAAAAAAATCCCACACATGAAAAATATGAAAATTATGAAAAAAATTTAAAATGTTCTCCTCTACATTCCCTTTCAGTAGCTAAAATGTCAGGTTTACAAAAACGAGCTATTTTTCGAGTTATGAATTTTAAAGTAGACTAATTTAACATGGAAGTTCCATTTCTCCATGTTAAATTAGTCAACTTTAAAAATTCATAACTCGAAAACTCGCTCGTTTTTGTGTACCTGATATTTTAGTTTCTGATAGGGGATGTATATAGAGGAGAATATTATATATATATTTTTTTTTTCAAAATTTGCAGGAATGGGATTTTTTTATCATTGGTTCAGCTACCAATGATATTATCTCTACTTTAATGAGCATTTATCAAAAAAATTTCGAAGTCTCTGATGGATATTGAAGGTTAAGCGACACATTTTTGTTCCTGTTCCATTTTTTTTTTTTTAATTAATATTAACCTTATGGAGAGTACTCCCCCCCCCAAATTTGCTTATGTGGATCCGCGCCTGTTATATAGTATATAATATCATATAATATATAATAACTAAAATTTACTTGCACGAACAAATGTCCTCATTTTTCAGATAAAGTTTTTAACAAAATTATAACTTACTTAACACTAATTTTTAATTGAACTTTAGAAGTTCTTTCAACTAATTAATATTATAATTGTTATTATTTGTTTTATATCTATAGTGATACTCAGAAATTATCAGAAATAAACAATAATAATAAAATAATGCATTGAAGTTGGATGGGACAACACGGTTCACTAGCTGTAGCATATAGCTAGCGCACAGAACGTGCAGTGGGTGCGAATTGTTGTGCGATTCTGCCAAGCAAGTTGCCGAAGTGAGAAAAGTCACTCGACAGCAGCAGCAAATAATTATTTTAGGCTGACCTTTTCCTACCTCGTATAATGCAAAAGTGCAACAAGAAACAGCGACACTTCTCATTTACAAATCCTACCTCTCTGACTCTCTGAATTTATATAGAAGCTTACTGTACAGTGCTGCTGTATATACTTTGGCGTAAGTCCTTCATTTGATTCGACTGGCACTGATGACGCTGACATAAAAATAATAATAATGCGGTTGTTCCTGCATCCATATACTGTATTTATATTTATTGTATAATTATATTTATAGATAAATAATATTATAATTATATATTTTATTTATTTCATTGTTCTCCATTGTAATTAAGTTTATAATGATCAGCCAACACTTTTTGCAAGATCACCCTTCATAATGCATCAGTATAAACACACATGACGTCCTTCTCTCAAAGTTGGAACACATCTTAAAACTCTGCATGGTATTGGTATGGGAAGCTAGCCAAATGGTTGAGCGGTCGCATAGCATGCATCACGTGAATGTAATCCAATTGAACTTAAGAAGTTAAGTTAAGTGCTACGTTAAGCTTACTTGTAAGTTGCGTGATGATAATAATAATATTTGAACTAACAGTAGTTGTTGTTTTTATGGAGAGCCAGCCGCACTGTCAGTATGCTTTCCTTTTCTGCTAATTTAGGATCCAAGTGATCGTAGAGCATATTGGTGTGAATC
The DNA here is from genome assembly GCA_949825025.1 of Siphlonurus alternatus. Lineage (NCBI taxonomy): Eukaryota > Metazoa > Arthropoda > Insecta > Ephemeroptera > Siphlonuridae > Siphlonurus > Siphlonurus alternatus. Next base: position 10,019,565 of record OX463788.1, read on the forward strand.
GAATTAGTAAAGAGAATTGGTTGAGAAGAGAAGGAAAAACTGTAAAAAATAAATGATAAATTAGATTTAATTATTGATGTGCATACTGAAAATGATTAAATTTCATCTCGATGCATGTATGGGTCTCCGATTTGAGTTTTGCGAGGATTACGAGCATATAGTATTGATGTATAATAGAATGATAATAATAGATAATAATAATGCGAGCGATTTAGTGTTAAGAAGCGATTTTGTATATATACACACATATATATATATATATATATATATATATATATATATATATATATATATATATATATATATATACATATATACACGATGCGTGTTTCTTACGTCTTATCAAGTAAGAAACACTCTTACGTCTTGTCAAGTAAGAAACACTCTGCTTTGTTACTCGATCGCTCCCAAAACACTATTGTAATTGGTTGTAGGAAGAAATGGAATTAATAAAAGATTTTGGAATTTGAAATATTATAATTTTAGTGAGACCACCGAACATCTATCTGAGCTACCTCGCTGCGTACCACAGTGCTCCGCGTTAACATAAATGGCCCGATGTTAACATTTATGCTAAGAAAAATGTGCACGTCCACGCTGCGCAATATCCCATGGTTGTTCGTTTGGCAGCCGTCGTATTATAGTACCCCCAGTGAGACGTGGCAACAGCAGATCTGATGTACATTTTTTTTTCCTGTCCTAAAATCCAAAGCAAGGCAGCTGTGAGCAAGCAACATTAGCAACTCGCGCAATCTAACATTTGTCGGCATTTGCTCACTTACTCGAGCTTTTACTTTTGTCTTTCTGTCATTTGTTTTTTAACTGAGGGCATGTGACAATACGAAGCACTATATGAATGTGAAAAAAAAAAAAAAAACTCCTCTCTTGACCATCACTCGTTTTGCGTTTTTGGTTTTTGTAGAATGGACCAATGTGAAGAAGACGCCCCTGACTACAAGGTTTTTACGGTGTAGTCGGTACAATGATAGCAAAGAATGTGAATAGGCTATTCGCATCTGGCTTGAATACTACGCATTTTAAACGCCTTGGTTCTTTGTATATATAAAACTAGAATTATTGTTTTTTACAAATGTTTTGGAAAAAGTATTCAACGCATACAATTGAATTATTTTCGCAGCTCAGATTGAGCTCGCCCTTCAGCATAAGAATTTTCAGTGTTCTGAAATTTTCAGATTATTGTAATTTGTAATCAAAAGAGGATATCGCATAAAAATAATGATGCTGTGCGTTTTTAATTAAGACGTCCTTTATTTACTATATAATTATAATTTTTCGATTCTTTCGAGAGTGTCGCCTAAATAAAGGTGGATTCACATGAGCGATGCGACGCGATTTTTGTCGTATTTTTTGTCGCCAAAAAAATGTAGCCGCCAGTGGAAGTTGCAGCAAGTGCGTGTTAGTCTCGTCGCACGATGATAACACCTGTATTGTACAGTCGTCACCTCGGGAAATTTCCCTTTGTGTCCTTGTTTATCACCATGTCCCTTAAAAATAACATAGGACTTGGTGATTAACAAGGCTGCAAGTGTGAAATTTTCCAAGGCGATGAGTGTACTGATGGCGCTATTTTTTCCAGTTTGCTATATGAGTAAACCAAGCTATAACTCCCAGGTGAATTTCCAAGAGCTGGCCCGCTGGATGCGAGCTGTAAAGAGAGGCGGGTGCCCTATTATTATTAGTTTAGTTAATAAGTTATGTTAATAGGCGGCTTTATGATGTTTCTATATATTAAAACACAAAGTTATTTCTATATTAATTATATAGAAATATATAATATTATATATACTGTCTATATATAATATATAATATATATATATACAGAGAGTATATTATATATACTCTCTGTACTCTTATCTCGATAGTCCTTTCTCATCATTGTCTTCAGTCTTCATGCTTTTCCCCCCAATCACCGGTTGCATACGCGCGTAGATATACTGAGGGTAACCTCATGCTATATAATCTTTCGCAATGCATATTTTGAAATAATATACTGTTATTTCATTTATTTATTTATTTATTTATTTATTTATTTATTTATTTATTTATTTATTTATTTATTTATTTATTTATTTATTTATTTATTTATTTATTTATTTATTTATTTATTTATTTATTTATTTATTTATTTATTTATTTCTCTTGTGGCTGTACATAATACAACATAGAGACTAGAAATATTAATATTATTAATATTTTTTAATTGCATACAATTTAACTTCAATTTATTAATGACAAACTTTGATGATGTGATTGTTTGGTGCGTATGTTAATAATACTTTACGGAATCTTTATATGTTTTAGAGTTGCAGAGCTTCTCGTCCGCGGGTGCAGTGGTGGGTTTGATGGGCTCTCGACATGCCAATCTACAGCATCGCATCCGTTCCGTATTCTTTCTCACGCCTGTGCTTTGCAGACACTGTAAGTACATCAAAGAGTTTATATATTTTTCAATATAATCTTTCTGGTACACTGTACCGTACATACTTGCAAACTAATGCTTCGCGGTGTGTGCACTTATTTTATTTAAGTGCACTTGTGTGACTGTTGTAAATGTCATAAAATCATGGCACTATTGCGTATTCTAATTGTAAGCTAAGAACATAACGTATACAGTGCGGGTATTATTATTTGATGTTCATCTACAAAAATGGAATAAAAGTGGTCCAGTCAGATCACAGTCGGATAAGTCAGAGATCATGATGAAGATATAATTATATATAATATATTATGTATGTATGATCCATGTCTTAACATAATTATTAATCTCAATTTTAAGCTCTCTGTGGTACTGGTTTGTTTACGATTTTGGTGCTTGAGAGAAGTGGTTTCTTCACTTCTTTCAATATCAGTAAAGTTATATAGTTATACAATGTCTATTATTTACCTCAATTTTCCCTTGGTTGCGGGGAAAATTGTAGGTGTATGGTTTTCCACTAGAAATAGTTACTTCAAGTTAGTCAAAGCTTGCGAGCCTCCGCGTTATGCAGGAACCATTGAACACACTATAGTAAGAAATAGGAAGGAAAAGAAGAAGATGAAAAAGCTTTTTCTTATATTGAGGGGAGAAGCAGCTAGCTACCAAAGTTATTGGTAGAGAATGAATAAATCGTGGAAGTCTCTTGATGGGATTTTGCTTCCACGTTTTTCGTTCGACTTTCGCTGGTGCTTGCTTGCTCTCTTGCTCCTTTGGTGGTAGTTTATTTTTATCGCTGACGAACCAGTCGGTGATAAAGCGTCGAGGAGAAGAAGAGAAGAGAACCTCTTCCTTGCAGTGACACAAAGGAGCAAGGAGCAGACACAAGGCCGGGGTGGGGTGTGCAGGGTGCAGGCATAACCACCATTGAAGGCACTGCTGGCAGGAGGACCACCGCAATAAGCGTGAAAAGGAATAACTTCCTTTCTTCTCCCTCCTCTCTATCAGTGTTTTAATTGTCATTTCCCTAATAGCTTGCTTATTATCAACCATCACGAATTCAGCTTAAAATCAAATTATTATACAAAATATAAATATTCTTACCTAACAGAAAATATCAATTTACTGTAATTAATGAAATTTAAATTATTTAATCCTGTAAAAAATATTGATAAATGAATTTGACAGTGCCCTGTAGTATAATTTTCACTATGGTCAATCAAACGTGCAGTATATACTTTTGCGCTAAATCGTTTAATTAATATACATGTATAACAACAAAAGATCCATTTAGGTAGAAAATAAAATAGGAAACTGACATTTATTGAAAAGTAGATCAAAGCTAGTTTGATCCTAGGCTCTTCAATACATTATAATTATGATATATTAGGTTTGTGACTGTGCATTTTGATGATTTGGCGCTGGAATCATCCATGCCACGGCAACGTGGAAATTCCCTTCGCCGAGGTTTAATTTGATATTAATTTGAGTGAGCTAATTTGATGTCTTCAGAAAAAGACTATATAATTATACAAATTTAATATATTGATAATATATATATATATATATATATATATATATATATATATATATATATATATATATAATTATGCTGGCATCCGGAATGAATTCGCATTGGACGCGAATATTTTGATCCAAATGCGTTGGGATGATGCAAAAATCCCAAAGCTCGAAATTCGCGTTCTGAGTATCACGATTTTGATCCCAATGCGTTGAGCATTTCAGCAAAATTACCGACGCGTTCGGGTAAAAACAATTTGCTACCAACGCGTTGTTAACATTGTAAAAAGCACCCAACGCGCGGCGTTCGATCCTTCGATCCAAACAAAATGAGGATGATTTTAATGATGCAAAATTCTCAATTATTAAAATTACTTTATAAAAAAATAACAACGAGTGAGGTCCTGTAACATTGAATTTATAAAAATATTAAATACCATTGAACAAGCGCTAGTTAATAATGAAATGTTTAAAAAATATACACATGAAAAATATAGAAATGATTGGGGCTAACCTATCAAAATGAGAAACATATTTATAATATACCTTTGAAAATTCCAATTCTGTTGTTTTTATAATTATATATATATAATACACTTTTAACAATAATTATTTAATAATTTTTCACTAATTAAATAATTATTGTTTTTTTTTAATTGCAGCTCAAAACATAATTAAACATGCCAAATTTTAAAGTACTCGTTAATTACTACCTTTGTTAATTTATTTTATTTTCTCAAGCCATGTCGCAACAAACACATTTGATAGGAATATGAAAATATTTTTCTTTTGTATATATACCTGATATAAACACTGCAGATGCTCGATTTTTGTCATGTTCTTAATGTTTTATTTATAGCTTCATTTAAAACTTGCAAGCTATAAGATGCATGGTTATAATATACACATTTGGTAAAGTTGTATTCTAGCTTTGTTCTATTATAGTAAAGTTTTAAAATACTATAGTATATATTATGCAGTATTTATTGCATATATATATATATATTATATATAGTAGCCTTGGATATTGTAATATATTTATAGTTAGTAATTTATGTTCAGCAAACAAGCTGCACACTTGAGTAATATTAAACTCTGCCCCTCTCATTCCTTATCGTAACACTTGCCATCCATCCATCCATCCGCTTGCTTGCAGGTCGCAGGCTCGAGTCTCAAGAGCTAAAATAAATTTAATTTAGAAGATCACAGCTCGTGAGCGTTCTCAAGTACTGTTAAGCTTCTAATATTAAACTATTCTCTTCAGGTTGTTAATTTAAATTATTTATTTTCATCTCATTCCTAATACAATTACACACATAGAGCACATGGTATCATGCATGGGCAAGACACACCATTTAAAAACAAAGCATAAACATAAAAACAACACACAGTTAATATAATATGCAAAACACAATATATAAGTAAAAATTTAGCATTCATGTATTCATCTATACACAATAAAAAGTGAACCAATACTTATAAAGAAACAATTTTACAACGTTTTTAATTTTATCATATTTGTAGACCTCTTTAATGAAACGGGAAGTTTGAGTCTGCTTTTTATTTTGAAAATGTAAGTATAGTATTGTTTAAATGTTTAGTATTTTATGACCATGGACTTTTTCCTTCATCAAAATTACTCCTGGCAAAACAACCACACTCTAAAATATAAATACCATGTCAGGATAGTATGAGATTGAATTTTTACACGATTGACAGCAATAGAATTCAAATTTCATTTCGATTATTGGCATTATATACAGCAAAGACCTTGAAGAAAATACAAGGCGACTGCAAGAACTAGGAAAACAAAAATCACTTATGAGAATTAACAATTAACATGAGAGATTTTCTAGATTTTTTAACGGAAAAATAATTTCGAACACAAATTTATTGTAACATTTTTTGGTTAAATCTCGAGTCATATATATAGAACATCGCTATATTATATATAGAACATGTACCATGCTAACGCAGTATTTTTTTTTTAGATATTCGAGGATCTTTTTTAGGCAAGGCCCCATGTAAGACTCTGACTTTGAATTTTTGTTTCTAGATTTCAGTTACATAATATATCCATGAGGAGGAACATTTGAATTGTTTTTGGAAAGTATTAATTCCAATTTTTTTTTTTTTTTTTTTATGTAGAGGCGCACTTTACTTTAACTTGTAATAGACAGCATTACCAAGGACTTCTTTGTCACACGCTTTACCAGGGGAGGTGGGAAGGAGGGGAGGGGGGGAGAAGGGGAAATCAAAACGACTTGCTATTTAATGCATATGAAATCAAAAAATGAAATATTTGTCGGATTTTTTTCTCGGAAATACAGTGTTCTTTATCTTCGATTTACAAAAAAAAATCTGAGTTTTTGGAGCAGTTTGTCACTATCCCCCCCCCCCTTGATAATGTTATGGTGTAAATTAAAAAATTAAGGCATGTCACTGACTTTCATACAAATTATATCACAGATAAAGGGAGCAGTGGGGATTTTAGTACTTCAATGTGTTTGGGGAATTGGTTAAATCTTAAAATCATAAAATATAATAATCATAAATAATACTCGTAATAGCGCAAACACAAAACATATACATATTGCTTTATTGCTTTGTCAAAGCTTTCTTTGAAATAGTTAAAAATCAGTACCGTTTTATTATTGGGTTTATGAAATACCATGGAGGAAATTATATTATCCTTGTGAAATACAATTGGCAACAATTACATTTGAGTGAAAAGTGAAACTGTGCAACTCTTAAGTTTTCATGATGCCGCTATTTTTTAAGGCTATTATTATGTTATTAATATATATATTTTTAATAATCTAGAAAAATTACTTCTCTTCTTACAATTAGAAAAGTTTTTTTTTAGCCTTCCACCCTTTCTTACTCTAAAATACTCGAGAATAGAAAGAACACATATATCATATATGTGAAATATGACATATAATGTATACTGTATATATATATATATATATTATGCCTATGTATATATATATATATATATATATATATATACTTAAACGCATTTTTGTATAGCGTGAGCAACATGAGTAAGCAAGCCATCGGCCGGAGGAGAACTTGACACCCGTGTTGTTTGTCATAATCTCAGAACTACTAACACTACTACGTAGCGAACAACCCAAGCAGAAAATTATCTCATGCCTGAGCCCTTTGACGTCAAATGAATGATATTGTTTTACTTCAGCCATTGAAAGTCCAGAAAATCCAACATTGTCATTGCAAACTCTTTGGTTCGATTCTGCTTCTCTCCACAAGTGGTTGTTGAGACAATCGTAATTTTTATTTGCTCCCCTTCGCCCCGTAAACATTAAAATAATTAATGATGTTTTTTTTTTTTTTTTTTCGCACTGCTTTTAAGTAAATGAGTTTACTAAAAATTGCCATGCATCTTTCTTCAAGCCCCTAAACGTCTGTGACTATTTATGTCTATGTTTAAGTGGTGGGGTTTTGAAAATCTAAACCTTGCAAATTATGTCAGTCGTCTCGTTTGCTTTCATACAGAACAGGCCAAAATTTAATTGAATTTTAAACAGTATATATAGATTTTTGAAATTATAGTATTAATCGTTCGTTTGTAAGTTGTATATGCAACGATGACATTTCTCTGTAGATCCATTGTAGGAGTGTGCGTTAGGATAAATTATCTATATACCTTGGGTATAGCTTTATTGGGTGCGATTCACGAAGCAGTTAGCCGTTTCTAACTAACCACATTTAGCTTAACCACGTTTAACTATACCTGTTTTACGTGTTAAACCACCTAATTAAACGTCGTTAAGGGTAAGATAACACGAAACATCGATTGTTGTAGTCCCATTTGATTAACATGTAAACCTTAGCAACCTCAAATATTTTTTTATTTTTTTTTTCTTATTTTTTGAGAAAGAGAGACAGTTCTTAGCACTAAAACAATGTAGAAAAAATTTCAAAACAATCGCCCGATCCGATTTTTTTAAATTAATTTATTAGTTTAGGTCTCCATGGGAAAGACCTATACTGGAAATTTAAAAAATAAATAATTTAAAGAAATCGGATCGAGCGATTGTTTTGAAATTTTTTCTATATTCTTTTGGTACTAAGAACTGTCTCTCAAAAAAAAAAAAAAAAAAAAAATGAGGTTGCTAAGGTTTACATGCTAATCAAATGGGACAAATCGCTAATCGCTCCCATTGTAACGTTGACTCAGTACATGCAGATTTTTTTTTTTTTTTTTTTTAATTAAAAATTAAAGGGTTTAAGGAATAATGAGTTTTGAAAAAGAGGGTAAAAACCAAGTCAGTAGTTCTTCGGCCGAATTAAATATATTATATATATAATAGGTTTATAATGAGGTTTTGGCCTCATTTCAAAAACCGTTTTCGAAAAAAATAATATCTTAGGGTTTCTGAAGTTGAAAATTCATATGCAGATATGGTCCTCACGGGAGTCCGGATGCAAGTTTTAGTTGCTCAGGTCGCACCGTTCTCTAGATATGAGCGAAGGAATGCCGCGCGGCTAGTAGCGATGACGTCACATCGCTTAAGGTCGAAGCGATCTTTAACATGCGAGCATACGGTCGCGCGGCGGCCGCCACCACGTTTTCTCGTACTCGTGGTCGCATAGCGTGAGTTAGGAGTGACGTATCAACAAAAATAAAAAAGGACATGAATAACAACATCCTAATGTACATTGAACTCAATTTTCGAACATTTATGTTGGTAAAAAAAATAGATATCGCAATTCACAAATTAATATTTTTATTTTTTATTCACAATGAAATATACAGAAACGAACAGTTTTATTCTTTGCATGTTTTTTTTTTGTCTGCTTCACATAATATAACTATATTATACTTGTACATACGTAAAGTAAGTGATGTTGTAAATTGTTAATTGCAATAAAATATTACAATCTCATTATTTAGTATAACATTAATAAAATACTCCATATATTTATAATAATTATTTGAATTATATTTTCTTCTTCTTTTCTCAATATATTATAAATAAAATTAAGTAAAATTACATGGTGCGATAACAATATAATTTTAATATTACTACATAATTATGTTTATACCTTATACAGATATAGGTCTCGTAAATTCGTATTATATCACTGTGAAAAAATCATTTCAAACTATTTAATATTTATATAGCATGCAGTGCTTAAAAGGTGAGTTGTATATATATATATATATTATATTCTATGAGGCGCCTCGATCGTAAGTCTGCAGGATGGATCATACGAGTTGCATCTTACAATTAAAATACTAGCTGTATTAATTTTAATTAATTAATTTTCTATACTCCAAAATTAATTATGCTGCTGTATTATGTAGATTAACTATATTTTCTATATTATATATCGAGCACAAAAACTACCTTGAATGCTGCGTAGCTTTTTCCTACCAAAAAATTATAGCGATTAAATAAATTATTAATTCTGGCTCGTTTCAACATGCCTTAAAAATATAAATCAGGCATCAAGAACAGTGTTGGACAGTGCGGTGACCAGTTCTCGCCAGATCACCGATGTCCAGCAACGTCGAGTGCGGTTGTTATTTGGATGGGTGACAATTTTCAGCTTCGTTTCACTTTCCCATATACTGTATTTTTCTTCGATTTAGGCAATTGACAAAATACAGCCCGGGTCCATCCTAACTGAAGTATATCCACGTTCCCTTTAGTCACCGGGTCCTGTGGATGAGCGTGCTAGGGCAAAGTGTCAGAAGGATTGTTTTATATATAAAATATATACATTAATTAGCAAGTATACAACAGTAACTTAAGTTGATTATAATGTTGATTGATTAAAAAAAATATTTATATCATTACTATATGTATTATATATTAAATATTGTATTTTAATTTATACGTGTTTAATCAAAATTGTAATTGAAAAAATGCATTATTACTTTTTTTTTTTAATTTTAATATAATAAAAAAGCTGTGGAACGTTGCTCAAAACGGTATGTTATTGCAGTCGCGGCGACCGTACACTGTTGTGTATGGCTCCTATATGTTTTGTCGTTAAACACGATGAATAGAATGTTTAAAAAGTTACAAACGCAAAATAAAAGACAACAACAAAACCTTAACATAATTACGATATACATAATAATATATTCACTGCTGTTATTGAGGGTAAAGTTTTGGTGTAGGGTACGTGGCTATATAGATTTAGATATTATTATGACATAGTGACTCGCTGTGAGCATTTTTGTCCACCATGTAGCAGCAGCATTCAGAGAGCTCACCTACAGCTAAACCGTGTTGCCGAGCAAGCATTGATCCCGCAAGGAAAGGGAGAGGCAAGCAAGGCCAGAAGTGTAATGCATGCAGAAAAGCTCTCGCTTACCTCTTGTATGCTTCCTGTTTAGCTACACTTTAGCTGCACATATAGTTGCACTCTAGGAGGCCTAGGAACTCCATCCACCATCATTTGTAAAGTCAAGTGAATCACAAGATTCAACTTTTGTAGTTATAAGATGTATATTATAATATAGAATTCTGTGAAATAGTATTATGTATTATGCAGATATTCTTCCACTCCATCGTGCTGTAAATAATTTCGTCATTATGACTAGCAGATGCAGCGTATAAAGTTCCACTTCATTAAATTAATGTACAACTTATACTTACTTTTTATTAAATTTATTAATATTAATTGTGTTACCATGATTTTCCCAGATTTTTCTGAGCCAGGTGACTATTTTTTTAAAAAAAATAATACCATAGACCATACCATAGAAATACCATTGAATTACTGAGGTGGTATTTTTCAATTTAGTTTAAGCGGTCCTCCATATCGAATTAAAATTTCAAAAATTCTATAATCTCACATAGGTTTTCCAGGAAAAAATTCGAAGTCAGAGTGAACATAGTATAGGGTCTTACCTAAAAAAAATCCTTGGATATCTCGAAAAAATGCTTATTTAGGTGGTATGACAAAAATATAGCGATGTTTCTATGAGTGCGTTCGAGGTGACTGTCCAACCCAGTCCGGACCGTCTAAAATCGTTTTTTTACAGTCGGACTGCCGTCCATTTCCCCTCCTTACCTCCCCTCTCATGACGTCACTTCCGCAGTCCGGCCGGTGTTGAGCGGTCCGGCTAAAAAGTCGGACGAGTCCCTCTATAGTCGGACTGTAGAACTAAACTGAACAACGAAATGCGTCGCAATACTCGAAATCCGCAATGTTTTGGTAATTTTGGCGCAATCCTTGGGCGGGACGGGATACATGCACCTTTTCTCTATTAATTGCAGCGATCTACAGCAGCAGGCTCCATTTTTACTGTACCAAAAAGTACTGTACGCCCCCTTTCACGCGCCCGACAGCTGATAGCAGTCGATCCGTCGGACTGCGCGTTTTTTCTTCAAAACCAGACAGTGACGTAAATATGACGTTTCAGACCACATGACCAAAATATGCCGCCATTTTCACAGACCAGTCCGGACAGGGTTGGACAGTCACCTCGAACGTACTCTATGACTCGAGCTGTAGCTTGTCCTCTAGTATTCGCGAACGCAACCAAATTCAGCCCTCTAGCGGCCAAAAGTGTGAACTACTAGAATGCGGCTAGCTGTTCATAACAGTATAGGAACAACATACCATTCCTGAGTTAATTTACGTGGTTATATAATATTATCCACTTGCAAATTTTTAATTATCATAATAAAGTTAAATATTAGTCTTAATAAATAAAATAACAGATAAATGTGACCATACACCATGTCATTTGCTTTAAATAGAGTCTTGCGCGCGGCGCGTGGTATATATGCATAATATGTATATGTCGATCCATATGATATTAAATTATTGTTAATTTTTCTTACTGATTGGGATAAAATTATGAAATTAATTTTCAAGGTGTAATCAACCCTCCTAAAAACTTGGAAATAATTTTAGATTTTCTCCCCGACGCACCCCTGAGGGTGGAGAACTACCCCGAAAAACAATTTTCCTTACAAATTGTGCTAAAATTATGAAATTAATTTTCAAGGGGCAATCAATCGACCCTTCTGAACTCAGAAATACTTTTAGATTTTCTCCCCGACGCACCCCTGAGGGTGGAGAACTACCCCGAAAAACAATCTTCCTTAAAAATTGTGCTAAAATTATGAAATTAATTTTCAAGGGGCAATCGACCCTACTGAACTCGGAAATAATTTTAGATTTTCTCCCCGACACACCCCTGAGGGTGGAGAACCACCCCGAAAAACAATCTTCCTTAAAAATTGTGCTAAAATTATGAAATTAATTTTCAAGGGGCAATCGACCCTACTGAACTCGGAAATACTTTTAGATTTTCTCCCCGCCGCACCCCTGAGGGTGGAGAACTACCCCGAAAAACAATCTTCCTTAAAAATTGTGCTAAAATTATGAAATTAATTTTCAAGGGGTAATCGACCTGCCTGAACTCGGAAATAATTTTAGATTTTCTCCCCGACGCACCCCTGAGGGTGGAGAACTACCCCGAAAAACAATTTTCCTTAAAAAATATGCTAGAATTATGAAATTAATTTTCAAGGGGTAATCGACCCTACTGAAGTCGGAAATAATTTTAGATTTTACCTCTTGGCCCAAAGTACACCAAAAAAACAGTGAAAAACAAAGTTGGCTTCAAAAATCCATGAAACTTATATATGATGGACATGTCACCTCATCAAAGAATACCCTAATTTTTGTTTTTGAAATTTTGATTTTTTTCCCGGAAATTTGGGTATGTGAAGTTCCGCTTGGTATCCTTGTTTTTTATGCTTACGACGGGCATAACTTTTTTTCTATGGCAGCTATCTACAAATTTCTTATACTTTTTTGATGCCAAGAATATGCTCTTTTTGGGAAAAAATACTGCATTTTTGTGAATATCATTAATTTTTCCGGGTTTTTTTCAAAACAGGACATTTTCAAAAAAAAAAAAAACCCACTTTTTTTTTTCTTTAAATTCGAGTTTTCAATAAAGGACAATGTTTATTAAAATAAAATGCAAAGTTTACGAGGTACAATTCATAACTTTTTTTTCTATGAATTTTTGAAGTTGACACTCTCGCTCCTCCCTCGAGCGTGCGGCTAATCGCGCGTTTGCCACCCGGCGCGGCCGATGCTGCTGCAGCAGTACATAGTAGTTCCTTTGTTCTTTCAGTGATTTTCATAGATATAGAACCTTGGAGATGCATATACAGTTCATCCAATATAAAATTACGACCGGAAGTGGCAGCATTTTGGCCTTACTAAACACATTGCATTATAATATTGAACTTTCTAATATTATATTTTCTCCCTTTAAATTTTGAGACTAATCAAAATATAAAAAAATAAGATGACGAAAGGAATTGATCCTGACACTTCCGAGAGTAATCAACATTCGATAAACTGTACAGTAGAATTAATAAACGGCCGAGAAGCTTTGCTTTTGCCATCAAATTTTACCGACTTTTTACAAGCAGTGTTGTGAAATAATTATTACTCTTCTAGCGAGAGAGAAATTTTACTGGTTTACAATTCATCGATGTAATGTATTAATTAAGTAACAAACAATTAATTTTTTATTCGACATTGATAATCATTATGCAGCACAAATAATAGAGATAATGGATTATAATTCTGCACTCCTACATGTATCTTCAATCTACATCAAGCGTTGTAGTACTTTGAAGGTGACCGTTTGAAGTAAAAATTACGTGACTCCCTCCCTGGGGTAAATTCAAATATATAGCTTTCCATCCAGTGCAGTGAGTATTTATATGTGGTTCCATAGGCATTGGACATCATCAGTAGATCCATTGATAAGAAAAATAGAAGTCTTTGTTTTGACTGGAGGTTTTCGTTTTCCACGGTTCCCTCAGTCTCTTCTCAGTGAATACTATGACACGTAACAGGCCTTGGCCATCATCCATTCCCTCCTTTATCCTTTATAGTTTTATACCCATAACCTGCATGCTCGAGCTCCAAGCTCATGGGGTTGTAATCTTGTAAAAAAATAATACCTGCCCTATTTATTTGTGCCACATAATGATTATCAATGTCGAATAAAAAATTAATAGTTTGTTACTTAATTAATACATTACATCGATGAATTGTAAACCAGTAAAATTTCTCTCTCGCTAGAAGAGTAATAATTATTTCACAACACTGCTTGTAAAAAGTCGGTAAAATTTGATGGCAAAAGCAAAGCTTCTCGGCCGTTTATTAATTCTACTGTACAGTTTATCGAATGTTGATTACTCTCGGAAGTGTCAGGATCAATTCCTTTCGTCATCTTATTTTTTTATATTTTGATTAGTCTCAAAATTTAAAGGGAGAAAATATAATATTAGAAAGTTCAATATTATAATGCAATGTGTTTAGTAAGGCCAAAATGCTGCCACTTCCGGTCGTAATTTTATATTGGATGAACTGTATATGCATCTCCAAGGTTCTATATCTATGAAAATCACTGAAAGAACAAAGGAACTACTATGTACTGCTGCAGCAGCATCGGCCGCGCCGGGTGGCAAACGCGCGATTAGCCGCACGCTCGAGGGAGGAGCGAGAGTGTCAACTTCAAAAATTCATAGAAAAAAAAGTTATGAATTGTACCTCGTAAACTTTGCATTTTATTTTAATAAACATTGTCCTTTATTGAAAACTCGAATTTAAAGAAAAAAAAAAGTGGGTTTTTTTTTTTTTTGAAAATGTCCTGTTTTGAAAAAAACCCGGAAAAATTAATGATATTCACAAAAATGCAGTATTTTTTCCCAAAAAGAGCATATTCTTGGCATCAAAAAAGTATAAGAAATTTGTAGATAGCTGCCATAGAAAAAAAGTTATGCCCGTCGTAAGCATAAAAAACAAGGATACCAAGCGGAACTTCACATACCCAAATTTCCGGGAAAAAAATCAAAATTTCAAAAACAAAAATTAGGGTATTCTTTGATGAGGTGACATGTCCATCATATATAAGTTTCATGGATTTTTGAAGACCACTTTGTTTTTCACTGTTTTTTTGGTGTACTTTGGGCCACTCTTGAAAATTAATTTCATAATTTTAATACAATGTTTAAGGAAAGTGGATTTTAGGGGTAGTTTTCCACCCTCAGGGGTGCGTCGGGGAGAAAATTTAAAATTATTTCCGAGTTCAGGAGGGTCAATTACCTCTTGAAAATTAATTTCATAATTTTGGCACAATTTTTACGGAAATTGGATTTTAGGGGTAGTTTTCCACCCTCAGGGGTGCATCAGGGAGAAAATATAATATTTTTTTCTAATTTAGGAAGGTCGATTACCCCTTGAAAATTAATTTCAAAATTTTAGCACAATTTTTAAGGAAAGTGGATTTTAGGGGTAGTTCTCCACCCTCAGGGGTGCGTCAGGGAGAATATCTAAAATTATTTCCTAGTTTAGGAGGGTCAATTACCTCTTGAAAATTAATTTCATAATTTTGGCACAATTTTTACGGAAATTGGATTTTAGGGGTAGTTTTCCACCCTCAGGGGTGCGTCAGGGAGAAAATATAATATTTTTTTCTAATTTAGGAAGGTCGATTACCCCTTGAAAATTAATTTCAAAATTTTAGCACAATTTTTAAGGAAAGTGGATTTTAGGGGTAGTTCTCCACCCTCAGGGGTGCGTCAGGGAGAAAATCTAAAATTATTTCCTAGTTTAGGAGGGTCGATTACCCCTTGAAAATTAATTTCATAATTTTAGCACAATTTTTAAGGAAAATGGGTTTTAGGGGTAGTTATCTAACACTCAAGGGTGCATCGGGGAGAAAATCTAAAATTATTTCTTAGTTCAGGAGGATTGATAACCCCTTGAAAGTAAAGTTTTATAATTTTAGCTCGTTTATTAAAAAAAGTGGAAAATACTAATAGGTCTGAATAACGGGGTACAGCCGGGTAGCACTCCAGGGGTGTGCGTGGTAGAGGTGGTGCCACGGGGGTGTGGTAATGAATCTGTATTAATTAATTATTTCAGAGGTGTAAATTAATAAAATTACCTATTGTATGAAATTTTCTCCATAAAATTCTTATAAATTTTCAAATTGTTACATCTCGGTCATATCCATTAGAAAAACTTTTCGTATTTCCTATGGGGAAAAAAAAAAACACCCCTGAAAAGGCTGAAAGGGGTGCGATTGGCTCCAATAATATTGTAAAGCCCCTGAATTTAATTTGACAGCTGGTGCGTCAAATTTTACGTTTGTATGTAAGCTTCTAATCGCACATTATCAAATTATTAACCTGCTTTTCATACTCCATATTTCTTTCGAGCCGCATTACGTCCGCCATTTTGTGACGTCATCACTCTGCAGACAGCGCCGCCATCGGTCATTTCGTTCGAGAATATACATACTTCATATACATCTACATAATATATGTCCTCTATTAGAGGACATAAAGGACCAAGAGATGGCGCTGACGTCTGAAAATTTTGCTCTTTTGCATCAAGAATACAGTAATACCTATAGCATGGGGGAGAATCACAAATATTATCAAATTTTTAAGAAGGAAATCTCTTACGAAGTTGAAATATTTTTTTTATATATGTCCAAAAGTATTTGACATCTAATTATGGTGTTGTCATTTCTGTAAAATTATGCTGTGGCTGCTGACGGAGCATTTACATGATTTTACAATGTTAATCATATACAGCAATCCTCGCCAGACGCACGTAGTTCCAGCAGTTACCACTAGGTTTGCATTAATTTTATGACGCCATTTGTTATAATTATATTTATTTTCAGTTCCAACCGATAAGGATTTCCTTTAGGGCCTTGGTTGGACTGTGTAATGTGTACTTGTATACTGTTTTTAACAAGAAACTAGAAAAAAAAAAATACAAAAAAAAACGATTAAATAAAATATCGTCTCGAAATTATCATTGTTCCGTAAAAAATTTAAGAAAAACTCTTATATGATAGATATAGATAGATATTGAAGATTTTTATTAAAATTTGTATTGTTTTTTTTTTTTTTTTTTTTTTACGAGAAAGTGGTTTCGATGCATTTTTTTTTTTTTCCCAAATCAGAGCAGCGTTTGGTTAAAGCTCGAGTCATAGAACATTGCTATATTTTTCTCATACGACCTTACTCAGTATTTTTTGTAAATTATTTACATTCGGGGATCTTTTTCAGCTAAGAATAAAGGCTAAATCAGGCCTCATGACTCATGCATTCACTCTCTCTTTTTTTTTTTTTTTTAATTTTCTGGAGAATCTATACTATGCGAATTCGATTTCGGTTCGATATGGAGAACCACTTTTTTAACTATTTTTAGAAAACTTTTTTTTTTTTTTCCTGTTAACAGCTGATTGAGCTGATGCTACTTTAACAAAAGACGTTGATCCGCTTCCACGATAATATGCCAGTATAATTTGAGACTGCAAGATGCAAAACAAAACCATTATACTGTCTGATTATTATATAGTAAGCAAATAAGAGCGATATATTTTCTTATCTCTAAAACTCTAAACGTTAAATGTAACTTTCATCGCAAATGTAAGTTGTCTCTTTTTGCATCTGATGGTCTATAGAATTATAGATTATAAACCGAACAAAATCGTACATGATTTTATTAATGCCGTATATAATACAGTATAATAATAATGTGCATGTGATATAACGAAGTCACTATAATTATCGACATTATCGTAAGATGAAATTTCTTTCTTCCTTCAAGCTTGTGTTTCCATGGGCTCCCAGCTCGGCTTCAATCATGATGTAAAAAGAAAGGTGTCCAATGAAAATTAATTAAAGTTAGATAATAATGTTAATAAGTTCCCACTAAAATACCACTGGCGCCAACTATCGGCAACTGCCGCAAAAAATCCTATCGCGAGTAACTCGCGAGTTTGTTAACAACATTACCTCCACATCGCGAGCTCAATTAACATTTCATATTACTACGAAATAACTATAATATTTAAGACATAAAAAAATAAATAAAACGTTCAATTTCCTTATAAAATTTTATTTTCCTTCAATACTACGTGTATCACAATGTGTATATATACACGTACGTATATAAGCACCTAGCAACACGAAAAAAGTACATTACCCAACGTTGCTTTTCATTCGGAAGAACACTTTTATTTCATTTATTGCAAATAAATCACGCTTTGCACACACATTATAAACACTCTGCACAAATCTAAATATATTTAGGATACACCTCCTTTGCTACAGAAGGCTCTATCGTATTTTGTTTCACACGAAAATAATGTAAATAAAAATCATCACATACGGCGAGTGACTTGGCGGCAAGCAGCTGGTTGGACCACGGGGATATGATAAGTAGAAGGATGGGTATTACTTAGCAGGAAAAAAAACTATGACCTATGACAATCCTGATGCCTCCCACCATAGTCCCACCATGCACAAATTTGCCAGGTGCCAAATTTAATAAAGACGGTGTAAGTCAAACAATTTCTCTTTATTACTCTTTCAAAAGTCGACAAGAAATGTAGGAAGCACAATCATATTTATTTTATTATTGTATTTTCTTTACAATAATATTCTAATATGGAAGGAAAATGCATAATTAGGCCCTTAAATTTATTAAGTTCTACTTCGACTTCGTAAGTTTCTGATGCCCAAGGATTTTGTATGTATGGATAGGTGATGGTACTGCCGTCGGTGAGGCACAGTCGTGAGGAGGAAGTGGGTGGCGGTTACAACAATAACCAATAGGATGTCCGCCATCTTACGTTGGGGAACTTGGGGAACTTCCATATAGTTTACAATGCAGGTGGTTGCGCTCGGTCGCCATCTTACGTTGGAGTTTTGCCTCAGTAGCTCTAATGCTATTGGTATAGAGATAACCTATCCATACCATAGAGTTAATATTAAATAGAGAGGCTATCGATCATCCTGTAGGTGGCGCTGTAGCCTCGCCGAGCGCGGTTCCACTAACTGACGTTTGAAACGGGCGTCTATGACGTCACTATAGGCACTAACAATGTTAAATTTGATCAGTCAATACTGCGCTGAATACAATGAATAGTAGCAAAATAAGCATAAAGGCTCATTTCCATGGAGCGATGTCGAGCGAGGCTTGGCGGGGCGAGAAAAGCGCACTTGCTTCAATCTCGTATGGCGGCCATGTTGGCAAAAAAACGCCCCCCGCAAGGCGAGGAAATTCCGAGCCTTTGATTGGCTATGGCACGCGATTTTCTCGCTTTCCACGCTCCATGGAAATCCGCCTTAACAACAGGTTAATGGGTATTGTAATTGTAAGCAACATTTATTTGGTAGACGTTATATGAAAAATGAAGTTGAATAAAAATTATAAAAAAAATATCCCTAACTCTATTGGAATTTGACACCTGTAGGTTGGTACAGCGAACAGCCGCTATAGCAGCAGCTGCGTCACGTGATCACAGAGAGCGAATCAGAGGCTATAAGAGCCAGGGCGTCTGTGTCGTCACACAGAAATGCAACTCTTGAAATTGACCAACACACTATAACATTAGGAAGATAGAAAGTCGCCCCCCCCCCCCCTTGATCCATACATACAAAATCCTTGCTGATGCCTTTATAATCAGCTGATATTGTGGAATCCCATTGTGTAGAGTACCCATCCTTCTACTTATCCTATCTCAGTGGTCAACCAGCTGCTTGCCGCCAAGTCACTCGCCGTATGCAAGGATTTTGTATGTATGGATAGGTTGATGGTACTGCCGTCGGTGAGGCACAGTCGTGAGGAGGAAGTTGGGTGGCGGTTACAACAGTAACCAATGGGATGTCTGCCATCTTACGTTGGGGAACTTCCATATAGTTTACAATGCAGATGGTTGCGCTCGGTCGCCATCTTACGTTGGAGATTTGCCTCAGTAGCTCTAATGCTATTGGAATAGAGATAACCTATCCATACATACAAAATCCTTGGCCGTATGTGATGATTTTCATTTACATTATTTTCGTGTGAAACAAAATACGATATAGAGTCTTCTGTTATAGCAAAGGAGGTGTATCCTAAATATATTTAGATTTGTGCAGAGTGTTTATAATGTGTGTGAAAAGCGTGATTTATTTGCAATAAATGAAATAAAAGTGTTCTTCCGAATGAAAAGCAGTCTTAAATAGTTATTTCGTAGTAATATGAAATGTTAATTGAGCTCGCGATGTGGAGGTAATGTTGTTAACAAACTCGCGAGTTACTCGCGATAGGATTTTTTGCGGCAGTTGCCGATAGTTGGCGCCAGTGGTATTTTAGTGGGAACTTATTAACATTATTATCTCACTTTAATTGCATGTTAATTAAGGCTTGTTTGGCCACCTTTCTTTTTACATCATGGTTTCAATACAGGGATTTTATATAGGGTGCGATTCACGAAGCATTTAGCCAGGTTTCTAACCACGTTTAGCTTAACCACGTTTAACTATACCTGTTTTACGTGTTAAACCACCTAGTTAAACGTGGTTAAGCTAAACCTGGTTAGAAACCTGGCTAACTGCCTGGTGAATCGAGCTTATTGGGTGCGATTCACAAAGCAGTTAGCCAGGTTTCTAACCACGTTTATTTTAACCACGTTTAACTAGGTGCTTTAGCATGTAAAACAGGTATAGTTAAACGTGGTTAAGCTAAACGTGGTTAAAAACCTGGTTAACTTCTTGGTGAATCGCACCCATTATAGATAAGTCGACTTTACAAAGCTCAAAACCTGATGATTCAGCGTAGTGATTACATTATTTAATTAAATAAGTATAAACAACGAGTAAAAACAAACAAACAAATAATTAATTAATAATTTTATCCTCTATCATTATTGATATTATTTTTTTATCCATCTGGCTTTTTATCTGGTTAAAACTTGAATTGGTATGTGTCTATATATGTCATACAAGAAGAGTTATCTTTAACAACTAATTATCTTATTTTATTCCTATTTTAGGAACAAGCAGTATCTCATTTAGGAGTTAATCTGTCGTGATACTCATGCACACGTGAGATATATATATATATATATATATATATATATATATATATATATATATATATATATATATAATATATATATATATATATTATATATATATATATATATATATATATATATATATATATATCTCTTTTCAAGTTGATCCATGTAGTGGATAGTTCGGCAATCTTATCAATGCAGTGGCATAAAAAACATACGATAAAGTTGCACAGGGAAAATATGCATGATGTACAGTATTATGCTAAAACATAATAATGTGTATTAGGCCGGTCACAGACAGGATAGCATGATTTCGCAATTTTTACGATCGTACGTTTCTCATTTAGAACCGGTTCTAAAATTTCTTATCATACGACAGCATCAAGGATTTTGTATGTATGGATAGGTTATCTCTATACCAATAACATTAGAGCTACTGAGGCAAATCTCCAACGTAAGATGGCGGCCGAGCGCAATTATCTGCATTGTAAAAGAATGGAAGTTCCCCAACGTAAGATGGCGGACATCCCATTGGTTACTGTTGTAACCGCCACCCACTTCCTCCTCACGACTGTGCCTCACCGACGGCAGCACCATCACCTATCCATACATACAAAATCCTTGGACAGCATACGATACGAAGCTGTGTGCGCGCGCACAGCTGATCGCATAGGCTCTTTTTTTTATCATACGCTGCGAAATCATGCGATTCTGTCTGCGACCGGCCTTATAAAGTCATGTACCATACATGCACACTATGTACAGTACAGTATATTTAAGTTTAAGTGATGGTTTCTGAATATATATGTTATGAATTAACATATTAAGTAAATTAGTTTTTTTTAACAATTTGTTTCGCTGGGATCATTAAAATCTTTATATTTTTGTGGATATAACAGAACTGCGTATTCTCAAAATTCACAACAAAATTAAGCTATATTGGAGATGAGTATCGTCGAACAAAATTAATTTATACCAAAAAAACAAAAACAGTTGCAATGATTTTCTGTGAAGTCATGAAGATTTTGTACTTTTAATTAATAACTTAGCTAGTATTTTGCCATTGTGGTAAAGAGAGAGGGATGGAGAAACTTCCAAGTTTAAAATTCTTGGAAAATAAATAATGAGTTAGATAGAACTAATTTATATATTTTATAGATACATATATACAATACAAGGATACACACACCCCTAAGAGCTTACAGCTCGCGGCGGGGTAATGGATGGGATAAAAAAGGGAAGAATGGCGGCCACGGCCTGTTACGCATCCCAGCATTTGCTGAGGTGAGACTGAGGGAACCGTGGAAATTTCGTGGAAAATTCTTTATTCAATCGTTTAGGTTTTACATAGACGAACTCTTGAATCATGTCTATTTAAATAGATAAAAACAAACAAAACAATCATAGTACACATAAATAACATCATACCTTTACAATGAAATATTTATTGCTAGAGTAAAAATTAATTTAAAACAATTTTTATTTACAATTTTTAATATTATATAATTTAGATCACACAAGTATCTTATAATAATAATAATTTTATTTCCATCGTTGGCTTTACAGCATAGATCACGCCAGAGTTGTACAATAATTTCAATTATATTAAGAGTTTATGATTATATTTTCGGTTAGTTTAAAACTAAAAAATGCTTTGACTAAGTAAAATTCCTTTCCAATTAAAAATCCGTTTCAACATGTTTTTAAATGCTTTATTATAATTTCAATATTTCTTCTTAGACTGGATGGTAGGAAGTCATTATATCATGGCTGCCCACAAGAAAATAAATGCGAATAAATTGTGAATACGAGTGAAAAATTCACACATTTTCCCACATGTTGAAGCCGATTGACGACTCTCTCATGCAGATTGATGCGTCATTCACGCATTTTAACAAATTTTTAATAATTTAACAAAATAAGTGTATTTCAAGCAATTTCACCCATCCATATTGACATATACTTATTAATATTCACATAGTTGACTAGAGCAACTCCACGCATTTTCACATAAGTTGACGTATTTTTAATTTAGTATCAACTTCACCTCTATTGATGCAAATTGAGTTGATTCCACTCGCCCATTTTCATGAATTTTCACGCAATTTCATCCAATTATGATCCAACATTTTTTATAAAGTCAGTTCATGTATACTGACGCACTTTCAGCCAGTTTGATGCAAAGTACGTTCACTCACTTTGAAACTTTTTCATGCACATTCACCTATTTGTCAACCAATTTTTTTCATAAAGTCCCCTCATGCAAATTGACACATTTTGACATATTTTGACGCATTTTCACCAATTTGCTGACCATTTTTTTTCATAAAGTCCCCTCATGCAAATTGGCACATTTTGACATATTTTGACGCATTTTCACCAATTTGTTGACCATTTTTTTTCATAAAGTCCCCTCATGCAAATTGACATATTTTGACGTATTTTCACCAATTTGCTGACCTTTTTTTTTATAAAGTCCCCTCATGCAAATTGACACATTTTGACATATTTTCACACACTTTCACCCATTTGTTGACCATTTTTTTTTTAGTAAAGACCCCTAATGTTTTTTCACGCATTTTCACACATTTTCACGCACTTTGAACTATTTGTTCGACAATTTTTTTTAACAACATCCTTTAGTGTATATTAATGTATTTTAACATATTTTCAGCATCTCTCAGTAGGAAATTTGACGTCCCATGACCAGCAAGTGACGTCATGGAACAAGGCGTGAAAAAATGCTATTCATGTGAGGGGACTTAGGAAAAAAATTAGTCGACAAATGGTCGAAGTGCGTAAAAATGTGTGAAAATGCGTGAAAATACATTAGTGGTCTTTATTAAAAAAAAAGGTCAACAAATGGGTGAAAATGCGTGAAAAAGTGTGAAAATGCGTGGATATGCATGAAGGGACTTAATGAAAAATGTTGGTCGACAAATGGGTGAAAGTGCGTGGAAAAGTGTGAAAATGCGTGAATATGCATGAGGGGACTTCATGAAAAAAATGTTCTACAAATCTGGTCACATGACCGGAAGTCATGTGACTTGGCGGTTGGTAGTAACACAAGATGGCTGACGCAGAGAGGTTATAGAAAGCTCCTCGTGTGTGTATGGTGATTTATGAGGTGTTTAAGTGAAGTTTTACCTATTCCTGAACATTAAATAGTTAATTACAATGAAGTTAGGTTACCATTCGTTTGTCCAGTGTTAATATTTGCCATTTTTTCGCACTTTTTATGATGTAAAAAGAGAAAATTTAATGTTGCATTTTTGCCGGTCGAGTTTTCAAAATGTCAGATTTAATTGGAGTCGCATAAAATATCGAAGATTAAGCCACGACGAGAAGTTCTATCAGATAAGTAAAAACAGTTCTTATTAATTTATTTAATTATGACGAAGTATAAAAATAATTCCTTTAATAGTTAAATTATTCAAAGGAATCATTAATTATAAAAAGTAGTGAAAACCTTATACTGCTATATATTATAGTCAGCCTAGTAAGTTTTTTTTTTATAAAAGCCTCTCATTTTATACTAGCTGTATATCTGTATACCGGCCTATATTTCTGTTTGTAAAAATTATTGTTTTTATTTTGCTTTCGATGTTTGACAAATGAGAACAATCTTTATTACTGTACGTAAAAATTTGCGCGCGTTTCTTTGTGGATTTTTCGTACATTTCAGGTATCCATGGGGACTGAGGCCATGGGACTGCATTCACTTCCAATGGTTTGGTGAGCTAGCCTGCGACGAAAAATGCATGAGACCATGTGTAAAAATTTGGTAAATGATGGTGTGAAAATTCGTGGGAATGAATGAATTTTGCATGTATAGACTTTGTGAAAAAATTACTTGTTAAATGTATGAAATTTCGTGAAAAGGTTTGAAAAATATTAAATTTGAATGACTGGAATTTGTAAAATAATATGGTTGATAAAAGCGTGAAAGTTCATGAAAAAGCGTCAAAATGAGTGAATTTGAAGGACTGAACTTTGTAAAAAATAATGGTTGATAAAAGTGTGAAAGTTCATGAAAAAGCGTCAAAATGAGTGAATTTGAATGACTGGACATTGTAAAAAATTATGGTTGATAAAAGCGTGAAAGTTCGTGAAAAAGCGTCAAAATGAGTGAATTTGAATGACTGGACTTTGTAAAAAAATTATGGTTGATAAAAGCGTGAAAGTTCCTGAAAAAGCGTCAAAATGAGTGAATTTGAATGAATGGACTTAAGGAAAAAATTAATCAATGAAAGTGTGAAAGTTCACGAAAAGGCGTCAAAATGTGCGAGCCAGTATACCTGAAAGTGCATGAAGTCGAGCGAAGTATTTCGGCAGGCATTTACGTCAATACTAATCAAAATACGTGAAAATGCGTCAATATAAAGTACCAAACATCGCCAAAGTGCATCAATACACGTTAATTCACTTGCGCATATTGACTCTAAAAAGGGGCGAAATTTAGGTGAATTGGAGTCAATATGCGCGAGCCAATATACCTGAAAGTGCGTGAAGTCGAGCGAAGTATTTCGGCAGGCATTCACGTCAATACTCGTCAATATTCATCAATATACGTGAAAATGCGTCAATATAAAGTACCAAACATCGCCAAAGTGCATCAATACACGTTAATTCGCTCGCGCATATTGACTCCAAAAAGGGGCGAAATTTAGGTTAATTGGAGTCAATATGTGCGAGTGAATTTGTTGTGAGCTTTCACTCTTATTTTCTCGTGGGTGATTTATGTACATGGAACTATTTTTTTTAAATTGATCTTTGTATGCCTATATGCTTACTTTATTGCCATTTCTTGTATTTTCTGTATTTCTTTTGTTTTTCTTGTACTTTAGGATATAATAATAACGTTAACAGCTAGGGGAGAGTTAACATGTTATTTATTTATTATTTTTTTTTTTTACTGAATATATCCCAGTCAAAACAGCATCAATAATTAATGTATTTTTTTCGAGTGCACTCGTTGTTTTCTCTGTACAGACAAGATAGACAGGGGGATGAGGGACTGTCAATAAGGTGGACCATGTTCGATTCGGCCTCAAGCTGGTTTTTTGTGCGAGAGATCCTGAGTCTCCGATTGGCTGCTTCTCGTGAATTTTTCTGTTGCACTCGCTCTATGGAAAATGTAAAATTATGTTACTACATTTAGGCTTAGCACGTTGAAACGGTACAATGGTTTACGATGGTTGCATTATTGCACTCTGTGTTGTACGTATAATATATAGAAGATAATAATTACATTATAATTTTATTTAATTGGTAGCCCGGTGACTGGAGCTAGCACTGCTAGCAAGCACGAGCGCCATGGTGGTGGTACGAGTAACTCCCTCCCTCAATGTGGCTCTCCGCCTAGCAACAGCGGACGAACGGCGGAGAGCAAGCGAGAGAGCAGTCGCGGTTGCGGGCATAGAGGGCGCACGGGAAGCAGTTCGGTGGGGAACGAGAAATGGAACAAATAGAGAAGTGCAGGCAGGCGCAGCTTTAGTTAGCATAGGTGGAGTTCATCATTAAATATAATAGCCCCTTCCCCCCTTTCCTCTCAGCGATGGCCCTCTTTCTATCGCACAACTATTGCATTTGATGGTTTGTAAAGAAAATGAAAAAAATTATATCCACGAGAATATATTTCAACTTTTGAACCATTATAATATATTCTTTATAATTATGTTCAACCCTTAAATGCCTAAATAGTGCTTAACATTTGATTACCCATATTATTTTCGTTGCTCTGGTTGTTTTTAACCTATTGAACCATTGAATAGTAATAAGATAGCTGATGGTGGACTGATAAAAGAGAATGTAAAGAAGAGTGAAAGTCTAAACTTGGCACGCACTGCACCCAAGTATTGAAGGGCTGTAAGGCAGCAGCAGGAGGGTCGCGCGTCATTGTCTTAATTGGCCTTAACAAACAGTGCATGATTATTTCCTTTATTCCTTTGCTCGAATTTTCTTGCAAATCTTCAAGAAATCACCATGCAGTGATATATATTTAATTTCGATATACTATGATCGGCAGATTACAATTTATCACATGCAGTAATTTTTATTTGAAGTAACCAAACCCTCTATGTCTCAAAAAATTATTAATTATAATATTTAAAAATATTATAAACACTCAAACGAACATACAGAATTTGTTCCCCAAGCTGCCCAGGATACCATTATTTTTAAACTTGTTTGATTATTGATTTCTTATTGACAATTGCCAGAGCACACCTAAGTCATCAAACGCAATCATTGCCTTTGCTGCTCGAGATTAAAGATTGGTGATTCACTTGACTGACAGGATAAAAAAATGTTTATCGTTCGTTAGCATTTTGGACAGACTGCATGGCAATCAAAGAATGCAGTATCGACCTCAAAATTTATTATTGCATTAATGGATACACGGTTCAAAGTTATACTTTGATTTTTTCAGATTTTTTAGAGACATGGGAACTATTTTTAAAAAAATTATTGAAATAACAGAGAGAGGCATCAATAGGCGTCACTGCTTAATAAAAGGATAGGACTCACAAAATCTGAAAAAAATCAGTGTGGCAAAACTTTTACTCCCTCTAATCATTTTTGCAATAAAAAAATTTGAGGTCTATACACTGTATATCATTCCGTGTAGTCAGTAATCTTATATTTCAAATAAAAAGCTCTAGTGTATAATTATAGTGCATGTATGGCATTTTATGTTAAATATTGTAAATAATATAATCTGACATCGAGTGAGCCATGACAATACATATTAAATATATTTATATATTTTTATTTCATAGGTTTACTTGTTTTTAATTCATGTAAAAATTTAAAATCGCCTTGGGCACAGCGATTAGCGGTAGTTTGAGATAATGTCGATGGTGTGCAGTAAGTGAGTGTGCGCGGTCGGCAATGAGCAGCGAGTGAATGGCCCGCGGTCGCGGTGGTACTGCTGGTGTGGCGTGGCCAACCCCGGCAGCTGGGCGAGAAGAGCAAGCGCCAGACGGAGCGGCGCTGCTTGCGTCACTTTGGTGCCGTAGCAACCGCTTCGCTGATCTGCTCTATCTGTGCTACAGGCATCATACCTGCCGTCCGGCCTGTCGCCTATAATATATGTATAGATAGATAGC
This sequence comes from Siphlonurus alternatus, assembly GCA_949825025.1. Classification (NCBI taxonomy): domain Eukaryota; kingdom Metazoa; phylum Arthropoda; class Insecta; order Ephemeroptera; family Siphlonuridae; genus Siphlonurus; species Siphlonurus alternatus. The sequence goes on from OX463788.1 coordinate 10,047,529, forward strand.
GTGAGCCGCGGCACGTATCACGTACCGTCATAATACTGATTCAAGAGAAATAACTATCCTGTTAATTAAAGTGTAATTATAAGAAATTACCAAGAAGTTATACTTGGCGTTCATTACATTTTCATATGCATGCATACATCGAAAATAAGTCTGCAAGGGGCCCCAACCCGTGGCCTGGGAGTTGATTTTCCTTGACCCTTGATCTAACTCTATATAAATTTTGTAAAAAATAAATAAATAAATAGCTACACCTATATAAACATAAATAAAAATTTCAAAAAAGAGCAATATTTGCCCAGCATATTAAAGTTATCTCAATTTTAAACATATTGCAATGTATTATAGGGAGAATAAAAATAAACTACTAGAATTTAAAATACGAAATACCCTTTCCTAAAAATTAACATCTATAACTTATGTGACATTTTTTACTATAATATATAATAACAATGGACAATTTGCATGACATTTTTTTATTGCAGAAATGGATAGAGGGTACCAAATTATGCTCCTCTGAATTTTTTCAGATTTTTTTGAGAGCGGGAACTATTTTTAAAAAAATTATTGAAAGTCAGTTTTATGACGTCACGGGCATTTAGCGCCTATCCTTTTCTTAAGGACAGACTCCTCGTGACGTCATAAAATCAACTTTTAATAATTTTTTAAAAATAGTTTCCGGTCTCTAAAAAATCTGAAAAAATTCAAGGTAGCATAACTTTGCACCCTCTATCCATTTCTGCAATAAAAAATGTCATGCAAATTGTCAATTACATATATCAATTATATAAAACTGACGTGGGTTAGGGTTAGATTTTCTAAATTTCTGCAGCTATAATAGTCCAGCTAATTTGTATCCATTAATCTACAGGCCCGATTTTCATTGACTTATGATTTGAAATGCAAGTTGATAATATGCGTTGGACTGGTCGTATTTATCCCCCCCCCCCCCCGCATATATTATTTTTTCTTCCATTCAGTAATAATTGTTATCAGCGGGTATCAAGCAAGCATGCTATTATTATAGGCGAGAGGTCAAGCAGTAGGTGCAGAATGTATATGAAATAATAAACGTGCCATTTTATTATGGAAATTGGAAATCTGCGGAAGCAACCAGTTTGCAACTGCTGGTCAGCTCCTTCATTTATGTAAAAACAACCCTCAAATGACTTTGGCCAGACAACTACGTACGTAGGTTGCACAACGCCACATCAATCTGGTGTCTACCTGTCTAAATGATTGTCTACTCGCTTATTCATCTGTGAATTTACAAATGATTATAAAAAATCACGCTTCAGATTTATACAGTATATACCCAATAAAGGTATGCAAACGAGCCCTTGAAGAAGTGAAAGAAGTGAGGTGAAACAAGCATTATTATCATTGTCTTAAGTCGCAGTCGCGTAAGTGTCACTTACCCATTTACCTAGCATATTATTAAATATTCATCAAGGGTCATCGTGTCCTCTACTGGTTTCGTCTGGAACAGATAACAATCTTTTCATGTACGTTTGTAAATTGGATTACATTACAATGATTACAGAAATAAACGAATCATAAAACGCTTAAAAAAAAATGTTAATTTATAATATAGGAAACAAGACATGGCTGATTTAGTGATTTTGATATCTATAAAATGTAAATGTTTTTTGTGAATATTTTAAAAATCATAAATTACAAATTACTCAAATTAGGAATGCGAGTTAATAATTTTGAAGTTTTAACTCTACTTTAAACACAAAGCTCGGTATAAAAAAAAAAAAGTCTTAAAAATGTACTTGATATAATTATATATTTCATCAAGTTATAATAGCTTTGTAGCTTTGGCAGCTTTGACAAATTCGTCTTGGACCTAAAAAGAGAACTGTTAACTGATTGCAACACTTTTAACATTTGTATGCTGCTTCAACTTCTGTTCTAATGTGGTGCATAATTTTAGAAAACTTGGCGAAGGAGGAAGGAATTTGATGGGAAGTAAAGTAAGATTATTAGTAAGCAATCCTATTAATTTGCTGCATGCAGTATCATATATAATTATATAGTACTAGAAATACTATAGGACCACTCGGTGGTGTGTTATCCCTCGTTTTGTTCCTGCATGCGTCCTACACTGAGAGGTCAGGCACGTTGTGTACTTCATGACTTCAGGACAGCACGAACGTTGCTCCCAGGGTATGTGTACATATAATGCGTTGCCCTTGCTCTGTTTTTAGGGCCTTTTCACTGTGTTTGAAGACGTGGTGATGTGATTTTTTTTTTTTAGGTTTTGGCTAGACTGGGTTAACCTTCGTGGGGGGCATTCACAAAGCACTTTAACCCCCACTTAAGCCTCGATTTTTATCCCTGGTGCTGAAGTGCTTTGTGAATGCCCCCCCCCCCCCCCCTTACCTCCAAGGTGGGTATCTTTACCCACCTTGCTTACCTCAAATTGCAAACCCCCACTATCTCCCTTAGATTCGTAATCTACTGCACGGATGTCACAAAAATCATTATAGATTTTCAATATTAGTTTCCTTTGTAACTAAGTTGAAAATAATTATAATGTAAAATTAAATGAGCTGCAGTATAGTCGTAAGAAAGTCGTGATAGTAACATCTCTGTCAATCGGAAAGCGGCTTCTCAAATTCAAATTTCAAATTCAAGTTTTTTTAATCTTTCTTGAAGACATGTCAACAGGCGGTATTACACGATACAATCTTTCTGACTTTTGCAAACAATTTCTTCTTTCAAGAAAAATAGAACTCCATTTGTTTGTATGGAGATGAAATTTTCTTGAATGGAAAAATTGTATGCAAAATTGTATCGTGTAATACACATTCTTTAAAAACAAATAACACTTCACTTTCTTCTTATAAATATAAATTTTTTCTTCACTTTTAATGTCAATCACAGACCTGCAGGTGTCCCCCTTAGAAAGGTGGTTCAACGGTACAGCTAAGACACATACTTAAGGGCTGCGAAATGCACCACATTTCCTGAGGAAAATTGACCAGATCAAACAGTCAAGCGTAAGGATTAATGTAAGAAAAATAAGCTTAGTATGGTATGTACTGTACACCACTCTAGTGTGTAAGAATGGACAACCTGCATGACTTTTTTAAATGCAAGAATTGGAAAGATCATGATGAAAAATGATTTTAGAAATTTTTTTCAGATTTTTTGGAGCCCTCATTAATTTTTTATGGGCTAATTAAAATCGTTGGATGCCTCTCAATTACATGCCTCTCAAGTCATCAAATCATCGGACAACGTACCTTACTTCGCTGTACTTTGTTTACTTTAATTTGAAATTTAATTGTTGGAGGCTGTTGGAGCTATCTTCATTACTATTACTGAACACTTGTTTGTTATTGGCTGACATGCCGCCATGACAACCAACCACATTTTACTATACAGTCTCTCCGTATTTCTTAATTAATTATCTAATAAATAACTTGATCAAATTTAAAACTGAGTTGTTCAGTTTGTCTCTTTTCTTATCCATTGCGACTCTACAGCACTCAATTTTTAGTTTTAATTGTTTTTTGTTCTATTATTTGACTTTTGTTCAGCCCCCTGGTATGGCTTAGAAAGCATGACACACATATATTATGTGGTTTATATAAACTAAAATCTCTGATGATAGCAAAGAGCTGGACATAGTGTAGGAGCAGCGTACCCGCCTGGCGTGACGAAGGTCGTGGTTTCGAATCCTCATGGAACTGTTTTAGGTTTTTATGAAATATTAAATAGAAAATATTTCATTTTAGTTATTTTACCGAACTTAATTTACATTTACAATCCCTGGAGATTGTAATATTATTATTTATTTAATGCCAAAAGTAATATCATCTAATAATTTAGAAAAAAATTAAATTAATTTGAGATCTAACGACCAGTTTATATATTATGAATACTTATTAACTACATATTTCATATATCTTTATCAAAATCATTATCAGAACTTTGAAAGACACTTAAATTTGGATTGTTCTTTTTATCATTCATAGAAATACTGTAATATATGTTATATACATATAATATTATATATATGCTATATGTTATTTGATTTGATTTATTTATTGGATCCAAAACAGAAGTTCCAGTTGTTGGATACATTGCAAATTACATAATATATATACAACATATTATATACTGTATATATATGATTAATATATATTATATACGTCATAGGATCGATCATAATACACATTGCAGGGACAGAGAGCTATAGGGATTCGATCGAGACAGCTATATATAATATATATATATATATTATATACATATATAATATATATTATATACATGTGGATATAGCAAGATTTTTTTATTGTAATTTTTGTGTTTGCGCGCTCTAATAAAAATATTAGATCCACTGTGTGCATACATGTTTTTTTGTTTTTCCTGCAAAAACATAAAAATGTAAAAATATTACAATCTCCAGGGATTGTAAATGTCAATTAAGTTCGGTAAAATAACTAAAATGAAATATTTTCTATTTAATATTTCATAAAAACCTAAAACAGTTCCATGAGGATTCGAAACCACGACCTTCGTCACGCCAGGCGGGTACGCTGCTCCTACACTATGTCCAGCTCTTTGCTATCATCAGAGATTTTAGTTTATATAAACCACATAATATATGTGTGTCATGCTTTCTAAGCCATACCAGGGGGCTGAACAAAAGTCAAATAATAGAACAAAAAACAATTAAAACTAAAAATTGAGTGCTGTAGAGTCGCAATGGATAAGAAAAGAGACAAACTGAACAACTCAGTTTTAAATTTGATCAAGTTATTTATTAGATAATTAATTAAGAAATACGGAGAGACTGTATAGTAAAATGTGGTTGGTTGTCATGGCGGCATGTCAGCCAATAACAAACAAGTGTTCAGTAATAGTAATGAAGATAGCTCCAACAGCCTCCAACAATTAAATTTCAAATTAAAGTAAACAAAGTACAGCGAAGTAAGGTACGTTGTCCGATGATTTGATGACTTGAGAGGCATGTAATTGAGAGGCATGCAACGATTTTAATTAGCCCATAAAAAATTAATGAGGGCTCCAAAAAATCTGAAAAAAATTTCTAAAATCATTTTTCATCATGATCTTTCCAATTCTTGCATTTAAAAAAGTCATGCAGGTTGTCCATTGTAGTAAACCTTCCTTGCACGATTTTTTTTTTTTTTTTTTTTTGCGAAAAAAAAAAGCAAATATATAAATAAAAAAATATCCCGAAATCGGTGAAATTTTCGAGGAATTCAGCATTTAAGATAAACTTTCTTTTAATTGGGGGACTGTTGTGGCTCAACGTTCCTTTATACAGGTTAAGACACGCACGCATTTCGTGCGTCAATTTCGGTAAATTTTCAGGCCCCATTGCACCGCGAAATTTCAAAAATAGCATTGCATGATGGATGATGGGCGCATTCAAAATTTCGCGGCACGATGTGGCCAAAAATACTTGAACGTGATTGGCTAAGCCCTTTAACATTGGTCCAATCGGTGACTTAACCTGTATAAAGCCAACCTTGTTGTGGCTGTTAATCAAATCAGTATCTTTTCATACGAAAAATTAATTACTCAAAATCTACAACGATTTAATTTTTTGTTTTTTTTAAAACAGCAAACTAATAATTATTTTGTCCTTTATTTTATGGACTAAAATTTTTTTCAGTTTACAATCGAAAATTATTGAGCAGTGGCCGTGGTATGGTGAAATTAATCGTTAACAAAAAAAATATATATTATCATGATGATGATAGTCAGTCGGGTCAATCCCCAAACCAGAACGAGTGGAAGTAACGTTCTGCCGTTCTGTTCTTTCTTATTGATAGTCTTTATTAATAATTATATTTTTTAGCAAATTTTCATCACAATACGAATAATAATAAGATAAGAATATTAAATATAAAAATAAGTGTTTTCCCGATTGTCCCTGTTTCTGTGTTGACAATATTGTTAAAAAATTGTTCGAAGAAGGTACGATGTTATCATAAATTGTGCAAACATGCAAAGTTCTTGCTTGGTACAGATTATACAGTACAATGAAAATTTGTAATAGACAATAATGGTTGCATTTTTTTATTTCATAATTAGAAAATATCCCTAAAATTATGCTTTTCTGATTTTTTTCAGATTTTTTGGAGTGCGAGAACTAATTTAAAAAAAAAAACATTAAAATCTCTGAATTAGGGTGGTACACCTGATGGGACAACCGTGACGTCATTTGTCGTGCTGTGATTGGCTATTGATGACATCACAGTTGCTGTGATTGGCTATTGATGACGTCACGGTTGTCCCATCAGATGTACCACCCTAATTCAGATATTTTAAATATTTTTTAAAAATTAGTTCCCGCACTCCAAAAAATCTGAAAAAAATTCAGAAAAGCATAATTTTATGCATATTTTCTAATTATGAAATAAAAAAATGCAACCATTATTGTCTATTGTTTAGCTGATATCAATGACTGTTAATTGTGAAAGCAATGTGTATAATTTTAATATTTTATTAAATTGAAATTGTTTATTAGAACACACCTAATAGGGTGGATTTCACGAAGGAGATAAGCACAAAGATAACAATTTTTTATGTACTATGGCCAACCCCTATTGAGTTGCACTATACTCAACTATACTTACTTATACTGACACTAAATATTATGTGGTTAGTTAGACCAAATCTATCTGGTTAATCTCCTTCACTTGTCTACAAATCATCTTTATTTTTTTAAGGCCTTTAAGCACAGTAATAAATGTATGACTTGAAATGTAAATTTCTTGAAAATTACCCTAAGTTCCAGACACTTTTTTATATGCATATATTCCTTTTCTCACCTTGCAGGTGTTTCAATTGTGACCGATCATAAGTTACTTGTGTCAAATTTGTTTGCGCGCGTCAATGTGCGGCGGTACTCAACATTAAGTTCGACCTTTTGTCATTGTTTGACCGCTGATGTCTGGAGCTGACGAGGTGTTATGTGTACCATCAGTCATTAGTCTGGCTGGCTGGCTGGCAACGTGACCCAGAGGATGACAGCAGTTACATGAGCACACTGACGTCCAGCAGCTAGAAAGGCTAACGCCCCAGACGACTTTGGTACACCTAAATGCATGCATGAAAGTATGAAGGGTCAAAAATTCATTGTCAGACTTTATAATTTGATCACTTGTAAACTGTCATCCATATGTCAAACAAAATTTTAAATTAAAAATAAAATAAAGAAGAAAAAAAAAAGCTATATAATCAATACCATATAAATAAATGGATTCTGATAAGTAAGATAAATTGGTTATTAAATTATCTAAGTATCTAAATAATGGAAGTTACATTTTTTATTATTTCTTTTTTCGACCCTTTTGTTACCACATACGAGATGTGCATAAATATAGTCAACCAATTTAACTTTTTCACAGGCATACGTGCTATGGGAAATTTCTTGCTAAGAAACAATAGTGAGCTCAGGCTTACTCCAATGATGGCGCAAAATTCATTGTTTTTGCATATATTATATATATGTATTTTTTTAACTTTTAAGAAATAGTTCTGTTATTTCTTCTTATGTTGGTTATAGCTATCTACATGATTGCATGAGAGCAAAATGTGTCGGGTAAAACTGCCATGCCCGAAAACATTTTAAGACCGTACACCGTACAGTATAGAAGTCGTGAATGTAATATGCAGGCAGGTATAGATGGTGGCACGCTGGTGTCACACTCCACTGCACCACCATCCATCCAACAGAGGGACGAGTGAGCTTGTATATAGTGCGAGCTGCGGGTGTTGGCGCGACGCCATGACCTCCTGACGCTTGCCACTACGCTGAAAGGTCGCAAGCAGTAGCTAGTAGGGAAATATGCTCGTTCGCTTGCTCGGTACATGTATACATGCATGCATGAGTGCCGCTTGCCAGTTCGTCTATCCGCTTTCCTGCAGTCCAGGCATGACAATAATATGCTGTGTATCCGATCTGGTATTACCTCTTTACCACCATGTAGCTAAGAAGATCATTGGCACAAACTAGTATTTCATATTTCTATACTTTATATTTTGTATTTAAATCCGTACAAGCGTTAACATCAGTGTTTAATTTTTATTATCAGTATTCATCATTTTACTTCATAATAAAAAAAAAATAGTTTTATTATTTTGATTGATTATAGCCTTTTTTTTTCAATAATGAATGTACACCTCAAGACAAATTTTTCGTTACCCCTGTCTGATTTATTGACGTTCAGCTAGCAGACGATAAGCCGTGTTTACATGTTGTTTCTCTTGCATGTTTGCACTCCCATCATCACTTTTCCATCCTGCATACAGCATACCACATCTCATATTCAAAATATCCTCTCCATTGTTCATCCATTACCAGGCCCTCCTATAACTGTTAATTAGTTAATTAAATAAAAACAATACATTTATAATTTGAACTTGGATCCGATGAATTGCAATAAGGGCAGTTCTCACTTAACGATTAATCTCAGCTACTGCTGGAGTCAAAGAATATTTCCCAGCAAATGGATCGATTGAAATAAATTTTAAAAAACCTATAATGTACTAAAACGCTTATTGTTTGAGCAAATTCAGTCTTGCAGTTTTCTTACAACAGCTCCATTTCCGATTTTCATCCATAAGTTCAATGTTCTACCTCAGTTTTCACAAAACTGATAAGACAGATTCGCTTCAAAATTTGTATGCCACCTATTGATGGCGAGTTCCAAGTATCCTGCAAGTCTTGTTGCATTCAGGCGCTACGATTGCGAGATACCAACCTACTGAGATTCAAGTGAAGAAGATGAAGAATTTAAGAAGTGTTTATTATAGTACGTACTGTTTAGTATAAAATATATTACTATATATATAAAAGGAAGTTTATTTTATATATACAGTACTGTCATTGAGCTCTATACAAGGCTAGAGGGCTAATCAGCTGTTTTAGGCGCGCACGGCGTCTGGGAGGAAAGTGGGTGGTGGTCGGTGCTATCGAATGCCTGGTTGACCAACCTAAGAAAGTTTCCTTATAAAATAAATATTAAAAGTTACACTGCAGTTGGCAATTCTGAGGAGAATACGTTGGAATGTGTGACGAAAGCGCAATCTCCCACCCACTTCCTCCCGCCGGACCGTGCGCACAGTTTAACATTGAGAAGTATAGGGCATTATCCCTCTAGCCTTGTATAGAGCTCAATGAGTACTGTACATATATAATGTTTATTATTGCAAAAGTAAAACTACGAAATAAACTTTGAAATGACGATGTGACTGAAGTGATGTACATCAAAACTTACATTTTGTAAGAGCTAGAAGTATTGGAAATTAAAAATAATAAGAGAAGAAGAAGAAGAAGAACGACATAGAACCAGCTACTGTTAAATATCGAACTTAATATGTTAATACATGAAGATACTGTTCTAAGTGCTGCGTTTATTTCTTTACTCCCGTCTTCTAAATTTTAAGTGACAAAAAGATTTTCAATTGATGCTATAAGTATTTCAGCTGAAGTCAAAATAATCAAGGAAGTGTGGCTTGCAATTAATTAGTTCACCGTTTTTCTCACAGGCCTATAATTTAGCTGCGAGGTGCAAACCAAAACAACTCAATTTTGTGATAAAGGTTATACTCTTAACGTTTTGAGGTGAAGAAATAGCTTTCTAACCTGATACCATATCAGCCAATTGCATGCAGTTAATAATCAACAAACTGGAGCTTCCTTAGTTACGTATCTTCCCCCATGCAATTGGCTGATTTGGTGTCAAATGAAATTTTCCAAATTGAAATAAAGAAAACTTACACGCATTTCAGGATTATAAATGGTCAAAAACTGCAGATTCTGGTGATATTTTTATATTTAGAATCGTAGGTTTGCAACATTTTGAAATCTGTGTGTGAAAATCGTAAATTTTCCATAAGGTCTAATGCATAAGCAAAATTCAACAACAACAATAAACTGGGGTCAAGTATTGTTTATTTACTTTCTGCTAAAATAGGGTTTTGCAAGTCGTCTATTCTAGCTGCCGGATACTTGCGACTGCACAAGTATAAATTTATGCGTAATTGAGTAAGGGTCGCTTGACCGGCCTTGACCTGGCGTCATTTCTCTTCAAGCTGCAGAGTTCATTCCTAGATAAGCGTGTACAGATCATAATGTTCATAATAGCTGCTCCTGTAGTAAGATTAAAGTTTCCGAGTAAGATTACTAGATGCATTTATGATTTTTTTTTCAGTGCACTACACTAGCCGTCACATTTAACAGGGTTATAGTCGGAACCGCTCGGGAGTCATTCGGCTCGGCCAGTGATGTCCTACGTTACAGACTAGCTACCAATGACTGAGAGCGTTACAAACACGACCATAACCATAACCCTGTTAAATGTGACAGCTAGTGTAGTCTCCTGGAGCCGGCCGAGTAGATTCCGCCGGTGAGCAGCAAATCAGCAATGTTCTCCCCAACACACTGCGAATACTGCGTTACTGAATGAAGCCTAATTTCCAATAACCACCCTAATATTACACAGGTATAAAGACCCTGTATGTATATTTTATGCATATTTTTTCATACTTTTGTTATATTGCTGTACTTAGAAGATTGACATCTCATTTGGGACCTCCAAATTTCTGTCTAGCTTAATGAGGGGGTTGAATTATTACTGAATTTTATGGGATTTTTTTATTTGACCCCTCTAACATGACAAACTGACATTAAAGGTAGTCACTTGTCATCGAGAATGCTGCCTCTGACGTCATCATAAGAAACTTTTTTTTTTTTTTTTTTTTCCTATTGCAATTCTTACAAAAATTGCATGGAAAGAAATATGACGGCCACCCGCATCGAAAGCTATAAAACTTACTTATATTCAATCATATTATATATATATATATATTATGTATATATAGAAGATGAAATATAGTAAGTTTTTCAACTTACAGACATTGGCAGTATTTTATAATTATTTTAAGCTTCTACCGTGTGTTTACCCACCAAGACAAGAAAAGAAATTTGTCAGAAAATTTAAAAGTCTACCAAGGTGGGACTCGAACCCGCATCCCTCTGCACGCGGCATAGTGCCTTATCCAGTTAGACCACTCACAGACTTCACAGCTGGCGTAGTATAACTAAGACTACTAAGAGAATTTGTCAGAGATTTGAAGGTCGGCCGAGTGGTCTAACTGGCTAAGGCACTATGCCGCGTATGCAGAGGGATGTGGTTTCGAGTCCCACGTCGGTAGACTTTTAAATTTTCTGACAATTTTCTTGTCTTGGCAGGTAAACACTGTAGAAGTTTAAAATTATATATTTTATTTTATATATATATCCTTATAGTACGGTGTACATCTGTAAGCACAACAGTTCATTGATCATTGCAGTGGCTCATGCAAGAAGCCGCACTGCATTGAAACAACGCTGAAAGCAAGCGAAACACACATAAAAGTCAGCAAGGCCAGGCACGCCCTTCTTATCACTACAGTTCTGGCTTTACAGAGACAACACACATCAGACTGAAAGGATACGCTTTCATGCTATATATGTATGAACGTTTAGAGATTGCTTATCTATATTTGGATTTTCTATCTTGCATTGAACAATTTCCAATATAGAATTCTAAAACCGAGAGATGCTAAACATCCTAAACATTTGCATTAACGATCAGCATTGACGTATAAAGACCTGATCATTTACCTTCGTCCTTTCCTTCCACCCGCGCACTCACGGAGGAATATCCTGAAGATATTGATCAGGTCTACGCTCCTTGTAGAGTCCGGCAAAATTAGTTCACGTAATTTTTCGTACGATTATTGTGTTTCAGGACATTATAAAGCTAAATTTAAAATTCCTCCTCTGGAAAAGTTGTGCGTCAGCTGTAATCGTGAGAGAGGTGCGTAAACACTTAAAAAATCGTGAGCCTCAGTACGCTATTTTGAGAACTAAAATTTGAACGTAAATCGAACGATAATATAAGGATTAGATTATATAATATAATATATATAAAAAAATAGTTTTACTAACAATTTTGATTATTATTATTGCAATTTTGTTAACAACAAAGGTCGGAAAAATTCGCTACAGCATGGCAAATTACACGTGTTTCATAAAGTGCGTCCTTCAAAACCTATTTTTACCCTGTACTTTATTAAAGCTGTTAATTTTAAAATATCTCATCCCTCACTTCATTGAGAGGTGATCTGAATTAAAACCGAGAACTAATTATTTTCCTCCAAAGCCTTGCTTTAAAATTTTATTGCAAAAAATATATATATATATTTTTTCTTTTTTCAGTTTTTTCATACAGTACATTTCTCGGGAATGTCACAGAAATATGCATATTTTTTTACATGCATGCCTTGAAGATTGATACACATGCTTTTAACAATAATTGAAACAACATTTATTTTGTTGAAAGTATATTTTATGCATTAATAATTTAATTACATTTCTTAATTCACATACAAAACATGAATAGTCTGGGCTTTCCCGAATAAAGTACCGTATGGCGAGGAAATTAAAGAACTGAAAATTGCAAACCTTTTAGGAGCGAACGATAATAGGCCAAACCAAGTGACATCACTGCAACGCATATTGCATACTTTACAGGAACCTGTCACGCCATGTTGTTGTGTTGCATCAGCCGTGTAAGGGAGAAAATCTAGAAAAAATTTAATTATAAATTATAGACGGCAATTATTACATTAAATTTATATCGTTTCCATATAATATCATCTGCTAGTTTATTAAGAATACACAAACTACATTTTCGTGCCCTTAAAAAATTAAACCTGTGGCATCAAAGTCAATTTTTCTATTTTTTACAATATGCTTTAGAGCCAATGACAACAGGTGGGAATGTAAGGGGAGGTAAACAGCTGAGCGTTATCCTGTAAGTAGGCAATTTAACCCAACAATCTAGTGGCGCTGCCCTATATGGACCCATTAATGACACATGATATAATGTTACTCTTACGAAGCGTCGTCAACCGATTGCTGGACGAAAGTATACATAAATATAGCGTAAAATTGAGTGTGATGGTTGCGTTTGCACGAGCAGAGATTATGTGAGAAGGTGATGCGATGAGGACGAAGACGCTGCTGAACCTGGGTAACCAGTTTGTGAGGCAATAACAGCCAGCAAGCTCGTTGCACGTACATCACCCGAGTGGGCGGGGGACAGGTTCTGCTTCTCGTGCTGAGAGTCGGTCGCACCGTGCTGCGATAGCAGCTAGTGGTTCCCGACTAACCAAGTCAATTATAAGAAGCATTTTACTAACCATATATTCTATACAATCAAACTGACCTGCAGAAGGTTCGTGCCAATCTGCATTCTGCATTTATGCAGTCTTTAGAACCATGCGGTATTAAAAATGCGGGATAAAAAAAAAACATAGCGAGCATTCTCTCGAACACGATTTTCAGGTGAGGATAACAAAGATTTTGCAGATTTGATTGAGCAGAAGGCAAAACATACACTTGTCATGATATTCAATATAGAAACACTGCCCAAGAGGATGCAGGAAAATGAAATATGCATACAAATTTTATTTATTTATATTTCTCTCGTGTGTTACATAATAATATAGTTTGAATCTAACTATAATAGTTAGATTCTTCTTCTTTCTGATCCGTTTTTGAGAATAGACAGTATTTAAAAAACTTTTGCTTTTAAACATTAAATTTAATGCAATGCATGTCTAATTATCTCTTTCAGCAAATCCCAAACTGTAATTTTTGGCAGTTAGGTGCAAGAATGGGCTTGCCTAAATCTCGCCGCAATAAAAATATTTTCTATTCTATTCTATTCTATTCTATTCTATTCTATTCTATTCTATTCTATTCTATTCTATTCTAACAAAGCGCAAGAAATGAACAAATATACAAAGTTCTGCAAATTCCGAGATATATATTATATTATATCATATCATAATTATATATATTGACAAAGACTGATGTGCAATGTATGTGTGTAATAGTAGAATTATTATATTATAGTATTATACTGTACACTGATTGAATCATCGAATTTATCGAAATAAAGCACACATCAAACATGACAGACGTTGCTATTTTGAGCATATCCTCCCGTTATAAATTTAATGTACTGTACGTATTTTAATTATGCTGCATGTGTATGGTATGTGCATATAAATGCAATGCTATTCATCAGTGTTATATATGATTCAGTATTTTAATGTACGTGGAGAAAATAGTAGTGCGAACACAATTCTAGTCAGTGTAATACTACCATACCACTACCAAATATGACAGTATCTAACGTATATAGTGTTCCTGTTAACCCAGGCGTAGGATCCTTGCTGTAGTATCGGGATAATCCCAGGCGGCGGGGTGAGGAGAAACCCAGTATTTGGGATGCAGATTAATATAACCCACCGCGAGACTGCGCGTTACACGTGCCTGGCGTGGTAGCAAAAATTGCTTCGTTAGTGTAGCCCAGGGGTGTCAAACTCGCGGCCCGCGACCAGCGTCGGTAGAAAATATAATTTTCTTAAAAAAGAAAAAGGAAAAAAAATAATAATAATAAATAAATTATCATTTATTTTAATATACTTACTATAATATTATCTAATCAAAATATTGCACATGATCTTCATATAATTTTAATTCACAACGGCAATTCAGTTTTACATTTAATAACAATTTCATTGAAATTGACAAATTTTTTACCCTGCTTTTCTGTAATTAATTTTTGACTTCAGATTGACTACACACTTGGTACAATAATTTTTGTTATATGAACTATGAAAATAAATTAACAAAGATATAAAATAAGAGAGGCAGAAAGAGATGTTTCATAATATCTTAATTACTTGAACTGCATTAATAAATAAATTTCCAAATAAATGACAAAGTGTGCGAAGTGTGCAGGTTTGAATGAAATATAAAGTTTGTATGAGATAAATCATTTTTTTTATATTAGTGATTTTCCATAATTTTACTCTAAAAACTGACACGTGACCTTAAAAATTTTTGCGCCTGCGGCGAGCTATTGGGGAGCATTGACCCCCAAACCCCCCAATGACGTGTTCTCGATATTGAGAAAAATTCCTCCCTTGAGCAAATCTTGAATACGCCACCACCTTATAGCATTGCTTATATATACGATTTAATTATTAAAAATATATATGTGTGGAAAAATCCCCCACCCCCCTTTGCCGCGGGAGTCGGTCGCGCCCACGGCATTGCGGCCCGAGGTCAGTACGTATTTTTCTTATGTGGCCCGCCACTAAAAACGAGTTTGACACCCCTGGTGTAGCCCATTCAAGATTTTTAAAAATCTTTTTGTAACCTGAAGTAAATGCTATACTACCTATGATACCGCTGGAATTCCAGCTAACCCATGCCATACAAATAAATAATATTTTATTTTTAATATTATATACATATATATATATAATATATATATTGTTGCATTTTTTTTCCCACTCAGTAACTGAAATTAGATGTTTATTAATAGAGTATCGACTTCATTTTTTTTTATTGCAGAAATGGATAGAGCGTGCAAAGTTATGCTACCTTGAGTTTTTTCAGATTTTTTAGACCCAGGATTTTAAAAAATTAATGAAAGTTCCAGTGGCGTAACTACAGAGGGGGCCAAGGGCCCCTGGCCCGTGCATCAAAGGGGGCCTTTTCAGTTAAGCTCATTGAAGAAATTTCAATTGAGCGTGAGAACAAAAAATAATAATATATAAAAAAAAATATATATTTGGCATTTTTTTCCGTAAACATTTTTTTTTAAATGTTTGTCACAAATACAGTATGAAGACCAGGAGCGAGCATTATCGTTATTATTTGGGGATGGGGAGAACAATATATTATAGCTCACACGTGCTCCTCATCTGTCATCTGACTCATCTCTCCTTGTTTTAATATGTCATTTAAGATTCGAATGAACCACCCCAAATTCAGTTCACCACGTTGAAGCACGCATATGCAGTTGAAACAATAGGCTTTCTAATAAGTAAAAATTAATGTGCTTAAATTATAGACATTTTTTATGTAATAGTATACCAAACTTGTTAATTAGTAATTCATGTTATAGTAGATTAAAATGAACTAATATGAATTTTAATATTTTTACAACACCATCCACTGTGTTTTTTATTTTAAAATTGTCGATTGCTGCATAACGTGACATCTGTAGATCTGCAGATATAAATTATTAAGGAATTTATAAATTATTGCGCAAATCTAATTTCATTAAAATATGTAATTTTCTTCATTTAAAAAAAAGTGCCACGCCCACATTTTCAAAAAATTTTCACCTCTCGGCGGAGGGGCTTGGGCCCATATTTTGTAGTTACGCCACTGGAAAGTTCTTTTTCTGACGTCACGGGACGCCGCTCCTTAAGAAAAATATAGGACCCCCGCCCCTCGTGACGTCACAAAAAGGACTTTCAATAATTTTTTAAAAATAGTTCCCGGGCTTAAAAAATCTGAAAAACATCACGGTAGCATAACTTTGCACGCTCTATCCATTTCTGCAATAAAAAAAATTGAGGTCGATACTCCATTGATTAAAAGTAATGTTTCTGATTTCTGTTTATGTTAACGTGAGGCGGGAGAGGGGTTTCCCTATAATAATACATTGCGAAGGAGGCGCAGGAGAGAGGGAAAAGAGAAA
This sequence comes from Siphlonurus alternatus, assembly GCA_949825025.1. Taxonomy (NCBI): domain Eukaryota; kingdom Metazoa; phylum Arthropoda; class Insecta; order Ephemeroptera; family Siphlonuridae; genus Siphlonurus; species Siphlonurus alternatus. The sequence continues at coordinate 10,064,136 of OX463788.1, forward strand.
GTTTTGGCAGGCCAGATTATACAGTGAGCATAGGCAAAATGACGAAAAAAAATTATAAAAAATACTTTTAACGGTTTTTTGGCGGTGAGATTTTTTTTATGAGTTCTATCGTGTACTGTTAAAGTATTTTTGAAGTTTTTAAACTTGATTTATTTTATTAAGTTAAGTAAAAAATTATTGCACACTTTGTTTATATGCTAGTCCGTGCATTCTGGCCCTCCTCGCGTGACGTCAGCGCAATCCCCTCTTCCTCTTCCTGGGACTCGAACCTGGAATGTTTTTACTTGCATGTGTATGTCTTATTCCTATGTCAATATATTATAATACATAACCATTATTTACCATTGTACTGTACCAATTAACCAATTTAATAAAACATTTATATTGCTGATACAATAGGATTTTCAGCAAGTTGCTGTTGCTATTCCAGCAAGTGAATAAACCATGGCATAAACCATGCTGTATTTATGTTAAGGGAGGGAAAGCGATATAAGGCAAATGAGCGGTTGACGGTAGCGCGTGCCGCGCGGTGAATGGATTACCAGAACAGGGGTTATCACTAACAACTTGACCTGCCCCTTACTATTGCCCCCGTCCGCTTCTCTCGGATGGCCTCCGCGGCCTTTGCTTGCGTCACTCGCTGCTGCTCGTCGCAAATCAGCACAAATCGATACAGAAAAAATACAAAAGATACAAGCAAGCGGGAAGGGGAAAGGGATTTAATTACCAGCTTCAATATTAAAGTAGATTGATCAAAAGTGTTTTGACCCCCAAAAAGTTGAGATTGTATTTTTTTTAAAAATTCTTGAAGCCCGTGTCCATCTGTCAGTCAAGAATAAAAATATGTCACCGATATCTTGCGTAGTTTCTTAAAACTGACTTTCAATATTTTTTTAAAAATAGTTCCCGCTATCAAAAAAAAATCTGAAAAATTCAGAGTAGCATAATTTGGTACCCTCTATCCATTTCTGCAATAAAAAAATGTCATGCAGATTGTCCATTCAGAAAAAAAAAATGTCAAAATAATCCGATTGAACGCGCCAATTAACAAAGTGTCTCATTTATTAATTCCATGCAATGTGCTTTCTCCGTCAATACTGCGTATCATACAAGTCCAAATATAAGCACTGCAAGAAAAGAGGGAGAAAAGAGGGGACTCGGCATTCTTTTCTTGTATGAAAATATTTGAATTTGTATGATACGCACCGATGACGGTAAACAGCACTTTTAATTAATTAATTAATGTTAAACACCATCTGATGGAGATAACATCTTGTGTACGGACTAAAAATAGGGTCAATATTTTTCCCATCCAGAATTTCAATGGTGACTTCAAATTAAGGCATAACCTGAGAATTTGTCTGTCAAGGTCACACCATAAAAAAAGGGGCGTGGCTACACTGGCAACACTGTTGCACTAATAATGCGAATAATCTGGCAGGAGGGGGCGGTGACTACAGTCCCTGAGAGCGTTGCCAAGTTTCTTAGAGCATATAAAAAACAATCATATCCACGGTTCGAAATATATGAAAACAATTCAGAAAAATATTCTAAAAAATTAGGTTTTAGTAAAAGAAATAAGTAAAAGAATCTGTTGTATAGTTTTTTTGCAATGCTAATTAACAAATTTAACATTGGAAGGATACAAAATTCTCATTTAAACAAATAAAAAATTCCGAAATAATTCAGAGCTAATTTGTCGATTGTTTTAAGTCCACCAAATTAATTTGAAGAACATCTGTTGGAACGAATTTTTCGTCCAAATTTCTCAGGTTAAGCCTTAATAATTCTTAAGAATTTCTACAAAATTTAGCTTTAACCAAAGTCAGTTTTTGAGACGAACAATCCCCCTTTGATTTTAAAGAAAAAATCGTGAAAATATTCCATACTGAAAAAGCAACTTTTTGGTTAAAGCTAAATGTGTAAAATACTTTATAATTTTTAATTTTAAAGTCACCTTTAAAATTCTAGAGGGAAGAAAATATTTTTATACTGTATATAATATTTGTATTTATTTATTGCACATATAGAACCGTAAGGTACAAAATGCATGTTTACAATATTTTAGTATTGCTGCAATACCTGTAAAAGAAACATAAAAATTAAAACATATTATCATCAGTTTTATATTATTATTACAATTACAATCATACATAATATAGTATTATCTAGTCAGTCCACAATACCTGAGAAATAAAACTTTTATATATAAAAAAAAAACATTTTTATTTATAGAAATAAAATAAAATGAAATAAAATAAAATGAGTTTATGAGAACTATTAATTAATAGTTCTCATAAAACCTATGGCTTCTAGTATTTTTAAAAAATACAATCTCCACTTTTTGGGGATAAAAAAAAACTTTTCATCTCTCCACGATGAAAGAAACTCTTCAAGTTGTAGGTTATATTCAAGGACTATATACAAGAGGATGGCCTAACTTTTTTGCCGCCAACGCGCCGCCATTTCCTCAACCCAGTGACGTCACGATCTTGACTTTTCTAGCGCATTTGAATGGCCTACAGTCGGCTACAAAGATACCGCGGTCAAAGATGCAGCTTTATTAGCCATCTGTCAAATCTGTCAAGCTGTCAAATCTTTGAAGTCCTCAAAGAAACCGCCCGAGCACGTGGCTCATTTAGCGGACTTCCCCGAAGGTTGGCGAGAATTGTCGAGTATCGAGGTTCTTCAATAAGTTGTCTTAGGCCGTCCTCCCAGTATATAGTCCTCGGGGAACATTGAATTAAAAAAAAAAACAAATTGCTAAGACATAAAATAGTTAATATAAAATTATCTTCTGTTTTACTTCAGATAGAAATTCAAAACAAATGAATTTGTAACAACGATATAATTGAGCATCTGTTTTATGGTTAGACATTGACATAAAAAAAAAATGCATGCATAAATATTATATACTTCATTATTATTATAATCAAATTCATGTTTTTATTTTCTATTTCTTTTATAAAGTTTGAATTTTTCTCTATTAAAATGTGCTTGCAACTCATTGTAGCAAATAGCTATGATTTCGCTTCAATACCAAAGGCATTGAGAATCTCCACAATCACTTTTGCATCACCAAAAGTGTTAAGTTTCTCAATGCTTTTATTGTTTACTATCTTCATACCTGTTGTAAAAAGTAGTTACCATTCTAACTACTCACCAGCTTGACTTCGGTAATCACTTTCGATCATACCCTTCCCACTGCACTGCTAATGCTTTCTTGGTAGGATGAAGATTATTGAGTTATATAAAATAAATAAGAGCTATGGGAAAATGACAAGGGTTCATTTCAATACAACGTTATACAAATTTCGACTCTAGGGTAAAATTTGATGGCGGTTCTAATGGTGACCCATAAATTTGCGACCCTTTGACCCTAAAGGGTCAAAAGACCCTGAAATTTTTTTTTCGTGAAAAAATTGCAAAAATGAAATCAGCAATGTCCTTAATTAACTTTAAAGCTCATATTTACGTATTTTAAGGGTCGACCCCTTGGGGTCTAATAGGGGTCATTTTTAAAAGTATAAAAATATTTATAACAAAATGTGTCAAAAACAGTGAGGACTATGGATTTATAGCATTGAGTTTAATTGATTATGTAAGAATAATGAAAGATCCTCTAAGGGTCGACCCCTAAAATATGTTATGGTTAATTCCGCATATAGTACTGCTAAATGCTAATAACATGCAATTTCTGAATGCTAATTATTTTCTATTAACAATAATCTAATGTTTAAAATGTTAGTTTTTAAATGGTAAAAAGTGTAAAAACAGTGATTAAATATAGCAAAGACATTTAGCTATTTTTTTTTAAATACTTTTAATTAACGTTCAGTAAATGTTTTAAGCATGGAGAGTCTCAATACCAATTTTTTGCAGTGTGACCCTATATAAGCCACTGCGATGTAGAAACAATTATATACTGCCAAAGACCAAGGCAACATGAATAATCATACTGCATTAAACGATTAATTGTAATAATATTAATACTGTACTGTTGTATCCGTATAGGGGTACGGATTGCCAATATATACTTACTGACCGTCGATTACTTCGGAACACGACTGGAAAGGCATGCAATTTCCAATATTTCTAATGTGTATATTAATTCAATCATTTTGTTCTCTTAATCAACGCAGGAAACATTGAAAATTAAATGAATGAATTAAACAAAAAACATCTTGGAATTATATATTTTTACGATGTTACGGTTACAGTGATGACGCTTGCATGAGTACTTACAAAAGTAAAGAGCGCACCACAAAAGGAAAGAAGGAAAATTATGTAATTATGCACAAATATATATATATATATATATTGCTTTAGAAACCCTTCATTTACTCCTAGCAAATATACCCTAAGGTGTCATGGAAAAAATATAAATTTCTATATATTTTATGTTCTATGACTCAAGTTTTAACCAATTAACTGAAACAAGAAAGAAGGAACGAAAGAAAGAAAATCTCCCATGAAAAAAGTTATTGACCTTGATGATTTTCTAAGATTTCGTTTTACGGGAAAAATAAAAATAATTTCACTATAACAATTTCACTGTCAATTTCAATTTATTTTATTCGTCCAATTCCAGATACATTTATGCATGTATTAATAACAAGTAAAAATAAAGCATTATGCATGGGAAAGACACTTTCAAGGGCAATATACACAAACAATTGAAAATATCGCTGTAAAAAGTTAAAGGCTTTATGGCAGTATGCTTAAGATGGTGAACCACTCTGAAACTATCAGCAAATCTTCCTGACACCATGTAAAAATTTTCCATGAAAAAAATTACACCAAATTCGGTGCAATTTTCGAGATATTCAGCATTGAGATTAGAATTGTTTTAAATGGGAACTAATGTGACTTTAAGCCAAATTAGTATCTTTTTCACGAGAAAAATATTAATTAACCCAAATGTGCACCGAATGTGTTGTTTTTTTACATCAGAAAAGCAACAATTATTTTGTCCTTTATTTTATGGATTAACCATAAAAATATGACGTCACGTGAATGTAGGCAAAAAGAACCCATTTAACATATGGTTAATATCACGTCAGATCAATAAGGAAATGGACGAGGTCAATAGATTTTGGTGAATTTCACATAATTATGTTATACATCTGACCTAGAGTGATGATAGAGGTTTGGATGTTATTTTTTCAAATTTCGAAAAAACGCGATTTTCAGAATTTTTAAAAAATGTCATTTCAAGGGCAATCTTGAAAGATAAAAAAAAATTTATCTCAAATTCTGCTCAACATAGAATTACAATTTAAATTTCTATAAGTTTGTAGTAGAATTGCTAAACTTTTTGCATTGACAATGTTGACCTTGAAATTTTATTTAGGTCAGAGGTCAAACTACAAAAAAGCGCATTTATTCACACAAGATATCTAGCTAAAAATTTTCGGTACATAGGTTTTGAAAAGGGGCTATCCTTCTATAACATACAGTTTTCAAATGTTTGGGATACTTAAAAAATTTGAAGTTAAGATTTTTTTTTATTAATTTTTCAGATGTTTTTTGAAGATCCTGAATTTTGAATTCCGAGTTTTTTAGAAATTTGGAAAAATAATGCCCAAACCTTATTGGCCTTGGTCATATTGGTAACACATGTGACATTTTTGGAAAAACTATTACAACATTTTTCAAAAAACCTCGGAAATTTTAGTAAAAAAATCATAACTTCAAAATTTTGAATTATCCCAAACATTTGAAAACTGTATGTTATGGAAAAATAGACCTTCTTTAAAACCTATATCTCGAAAATTTTTAGCTAGATATCTTGTGGGAATAAATACACTTTTTGTAGTTTGACCTCTGACCTTTGACCTAAATAAAATTTCAAGGTCAACATTGTCAATTCATCCAAGAATGAATTGACAATGATCCAAGAGTCCAAGAGTATTTTATCCAAGGATATTTTTTCTAAGGGTATATTGTCCGAGAGCATTTTGTCCGAGGTTAAATTATCCAAAGGTATTTAATCCAGCATTCTTTATTAGCAATGACTTAATAAATATATAATAAATTAAACTTTTTGGTAAAGGAAATGATTTTAACAGATCATTGGTGCATGCATCTTGGTGCCTGAATTTTTACTTTAATGTTAAATATTTTGGGCTTGTATATATAATATATATTATACTCTTCAAATCGCTTTTCAATGAATTACTCGGCCATATATGTTTGGAGCGTTTCGATGGTTAATTATAAAAATAAGTTACAATAATTACAATATATACATTTTTTTTTAATACTGCATGTATGTGATTATCCACATATATAAAAAATATGAAAATAATCATTTCGTGTGACAAAGGTATATAATATATTTATATATTATATATAAATTACTTCATGACACAGCAGAAGAAACAGCATCAGTCATATTTAATTACACTATTGTTCTCATTGTTCTGATAGAACTTTGCGACTTAGTTTCAACTTATAGATTTTCATGAGGTGTCACCAATAGAATACGCTCATTGCATATGCTGAGGTGTGATACATGCATGAATATTTACAATACAGTATTAAGTCGCGTGTACCTCTTAATTAATCTAGTGGGCCGGTTCGGTCGCATGATAGTCGAGGCACAGCATGCAACTAGCAGCTTCATGGTAGTGCAGTGCGCTCGCTTCAGTTTGGCTGGCTTAGCAACAGCCTCTATTGCTGATGTGCCTGCCTGCTAACTTACTCGCGATCGATGTGCACAGGCTCCAGTCGTCTGCCGGGTGCCCACCCTCTTTACAGCACTGCTGCCTGCCTCATTCCAGGAGACCAAAAGCATAGTAGACCACGAACATAACTGCTCAAAACTTATTAAATTAACACTGTTGTGGTATTCAGCATTTCTATATTTATATTGGCAGTCAAGGAACTCTTGGGTGGATCCAGACCTTTGGAGTGGGGGAGGGCGTTGCAACATGCTAATTTGGTCCTTTTTTAGGGTTATGAGTGGGTATGCTTATTAGGATGCGGCGTTGTAAACTCCCCGGATTCATCAAGGTGTGCTAGAACCTGCTACATCATTTTTCCTGTACTGCTCCTGAAATCGCTTTTCCTAATCCTTACAATCCTTATTTTCCATTCTTCAAACTAATACCTTCCTTTTAAGTCTATCATTTTTTCCTTTATTTCGATCTAAAAATTATCTCTCCATGCAGGCAGCGGTATAATCCCATCATCCTCTCATTTTCACTCGCCCTTTTGGTGACGGTCTGGATGGTATAGCCATTAGGCAAAAGCCGTTTGTCACCTTCACAATCGTGTTTCCGCAAGGAAGACTTTTTCCCATCACCTTCACCTTACATCCCGAGAAGTTGTCTCGGCAGGCCCAGGATAGTTTACTCGTGTCAGGGACCTGTAATTAACTCAACATCAATTATTATTGTCAACTTCCCACCCTCCACCCCGCACTCACCTTTTTATATACCTATAATATACAGTATGTTATAAAATATATTATATAATACTTTCATATATCTATATAATAATGTTATAATATATATATATATATATAATAATATAATACCATTCAATACTTACAACTGAAAATTTAGCAAAATCTTACTTATTAAAATACCTTTACAGTACAACAATAATTCATTAATTTTTCTAATATTGTGTAAGCAAGCAATATATTTATAATAATGGGTGCGATTCACGAAGAAGTTAGCCTGGTTTCTAACTATGTTTAGCTTACCCACGTTTAATTATACCTGTTTTACGTGTTAAACCACCTCGTTATATAAACAGGGTGAAGTTAAACGTGGTTCGAAACCTGGCTAACTGCTTCGTGAATCGCGCCAACATGTATTATATCCCATATTTGCTACATAATTACTTGAGATTACGATTGTTCTAAGTGTTCTAACAAAATCAGCAATTTCATGGAAGTAATTTTTTGTATTATATAGGCTTCGTTGGTTTTTAATGACTTAATTAACTTTTAGGCGGATATGGAACACATGTTAAAATTTAATTAATTCATTCAAAATCATGGAAGCTTAATACAAAAAATTACATTCGTGAAAAGTTGATAATTGTTTTCACCTTGGGACGGCATCTTTGATTTTTCGTAAAAAAATATTTTTCGAAACAATGTTGTTGTTTTTATTATTATTATTATTATGTCTTTTTCTTGCTTTCTTCTTCATAAGCATTAACACCGGGCTCAATCAAGCCAAGGTGCAAGCGCCCATACCAAACATTGAGAGGGGATTGCGGGTACACATGCGGGGGTGCTACAAGCTCAAAACCTTGCGCACAATGTTAGCAATGTTAATGTTATTATTATTATTATTATTATTATTATTATTATTATTATTATTATTATTAAGGTAAAGATAATACGAATCATCAGTTCGACTTAGTCCCCTTTGATTAACATGTAAACCTTAGCAAATTCACAAGAATTCTTAAATTTTTTTGAGAGGCAGATTTTAGTGCCTAAATACAAAAAATTTCAAAACAATTTAACGAACCGATTTTATTTTATTAACTTTTTAGTTTGTCTCTCCATGCATGGGAAGGCTCTATGCTAAAAATTAAATAATTGAAAAAAAGTGGCTCGTTAAACTGTTTTGAAATTTTTTGTAATGCTTTTAGGCACTAAAATCTGCTTCTAAAAAAAAAAAAAACAGTTTTTGTGAATTTGCCAAGGTTTACATGTTAATTATTTTATAATCAAAGGAGACTACGTCGAACAGCTGATTCGCATTATCTCTACCTTAAGCAAAAAACAAAAAATAAATAAATAAATAAAAATAAAAATAAGCGATTCAAATTAATGCATTTAAACTGCTTTTGATGTATTAAAAGTATTGAAGTCCGTTGACCCTAAAACCTTATTCATGCATTGTCATAACGTCATAACTTAACTTTCGTTATTTTATAATATAATAAAATAATAATAATAACATCGTCGGTTGAAAAATCGGGTAATTTTATAAGACGTTGTCTTGTTAAAAAATCATAATCAATTTATCAATTAATATATATAATAATAAATTTTTGCTCTAAATGTACATACAAAATTAGTTTTAGTGTATGAGAAACAAATTTCCCTTGCGTCAATTTTTTATGTATTATAGCTTTTTATTCAACCTTTTACATCAGCTGAACTTCAAGCTAATACAATCCAATGTCGGACTGCACGCACCTTTTTTACTTCGGGTGTATATTGTTATAGCATATCTTAATTAAGCAAGTTAATGTATATATTATACCGTAATGATTTGACGAGTTTCAAGCGTTTCAACTGATAAACACCTCTATTTTGCTGAGACTTTGCTATTGCATTCGAAACTGCATGGGTTGTTGACAAGCATGGAAACTGGGGGAAAAAAATGTAGAGAGACGGTCAGAGAAGAGAACAAGCATCAGTAACAAATAAGCGTAACCTTGGGCCGACTGGGTGCGCGTGGTGCAAGAAATAAGGTGCGCCCGACACCAAGTTATGCATGATTCCTGTACTGTATGTATCTGAACGCGCAATAGTAGAGGGTGTGCAGTCAGGAAAGGACGGGTGGCCGAGACCCACGGGATTACCAGGCCCCGTTCTTGATCCCCCATCCACCGAGCAGATAGTACCCTATGAGGACTATATGAGATACTTTTAATTTCGTCCGGTATAAGACGTAATACAAATGTAATGAATTTATGCGTAAGTGAGATATATTTATAGGTTTATTTTATTGATATCATAATTGATGCACTTTTCAAGAACTTTTATCTCATTTTTTTATTGAACTTAATATAAATATGACAATTCGTTATTCTATTGCATTGTGTACCTTTAATATCATTTTATTAAAATTTAAAAAATATGACAGTCTTAAGAAAAATTGGGAAAAAATTATAAAATTGTTTTAATATAATCAAATCATCTTTGTTAGTTAATTTTTAATTAATTCACAAAAGTATAACGTAATTTTACTTGAAGTTTAAATGACTGCGACTTAAGTGACTAGAAGGTCTTTACGGGGCCCACTCACGACAACCCTTAATTATGATGAAAGGAGAATGAAATACGAACACACTATATAGAAATAGAAATTTCTTTATTAGGCGATGTTTAGCCTGACAGCCATTCTTACAACATATTATATATAATCTGAAGGTTATGCCATGTAGGCAAAAAGGCGGTACGTAAATAAGTAAATAAAGGAGTTAAATTCTTATATACAAGCTATAAGTTTTATTTATTATATGTATATATAATAAAAAATTGGATACTTAGGGAGAATTGGTAAACACTTAAGTCAAATGACAAGAAATTTAATTTACAAAACAATTATAAATCCTCATTTTGAATATTGTGCATCAATAATATGGGACTCAAGTGAATCTAACTTAAAAAAATTACAACTGCTACAAAACAGAGGAATGAGAATTGTATTAGGAGTACACAAAAGAACACACATCAAGGATATGCTGGATACACTGATGTGGCTATCTATTAAACAGAGACTAACTCTTAAAACAATGGTCTTTATTCAAAATATTAAAAACAATACATATAAAAATTTTAGTGATTTATTATGTAAAAACAATGAGATGCATGGTCATAATACAAGAAAAGCAGGAGACTTTCGCCCATTATATCAGCGTAAAGAGAAGTCAAAACAATCAATATTTTGTAACGGTATTCAGTTTTACAATAAGCTACCTCAAGATGTTAAAAATCAAGCAACAATTGCAAACTTTAAAAGAGAATGTGCTAAATGTATTAAATTGATTATTCCATACCATTAAAACAAACAATTGTAATTAATTTTATGTGAATTAACTGTAGGCCTTTGTTTGGTTATTATAACTATGTTACTGAGTTAACAGCAGCAGCTATTATATAATTATTTTAGTTAGTGTTATATATATGACTCAATTTATGTAACTCTGACTGTAAATGAAATGAATGTATTTTGTACTAGCGAAAGCTAAATAAAAATACTTACTTACTTACTTACTTACATACATATTATATAAACAAAATTTTGTATTTAAGGGTAAATTGACCTCTGGACATATAATAATAATGGGCTCTTGTCCTGACTCGCGGTACGCATCCCCCCGCGCCCAGAAAAAAAAAACATGCGTTTTTTCGCATGTTTTTTTTTATATTTTTTTTAAACAATAATATATCATCAATACTTCTCAGGCAGTTCGACAAGAAATTATACAATTTTGCCGTTTGATAAAAAGGAATTTTTTCAAGTAAGTTCGACTTTCGTACTGCCACACATATATTATACTTTATATCTTTATTTCAAATGTTATAGGTATATCACAGCTATATGTTATAGGTTTAACACGTGAATAGTATAAAAATATGACGCCGAATTTTTAAAATAATGTCCTATTCAGAGGATGGAGTAATGTCAACTTTCAGTGTTAGTTTGTTGGTGCAGTTCAAGTTTCCCTGAGCATACCCCCATTACTCCGTTTATTTTGGAAGTGTCAATTTCATTAACTAAATTCACTTAAATTGGCGTGTTTTTTTGTTTGTTTTTTAATGTTAACTGCTGCATGGAATTCTTAAAAGGCGGAGGGTGGTGATTTTTTTTTTTTTTTTTTTTTTTTCTTGTGTGAAGCGATAAAAATATAAAAGTTAAGGCCGTTCCCATCCTTTAATTTAAGTTTTAATCTGCCATGACAAATAAAAAGTTCATTTTTTATGTCACTTGATCATACAGATCTTAAAATATAAATAATGTGTTAATTTTGTTTTAAAAAAATCAAGAAAAAGAACATGCCTGCAAACCTATACGGTAAAATTCAGCTATGTGACACCTAAAAAACTGCGTGCACTCGGAGCACGAGCTTCCAACGCTCATCAGTATGCCATAAGAATTAGTTGATATGGGTAATGACCGCAGTACGCCCAACCAGCCTCGCCAATATCATATATATATATTTGTTGTTATTTCTTGTACATACAAAATTTAAAGGTTTGCTGGGCTTACAAGTTAGTATAATTCCAACGTAACGTGTAAGTAACACTCGGGACATGACGAGCTTTACTCCTGCCTCATTTACTGGCGCGGCAATTCTATAAGAGACAAAGAGAAGATTTGCAATTTTGGGAGAGGTAAGATAACACAGTCTAGCCGTCCCAAAAATTTCAATGTCACCACGTTCCTATATAGACTGCTCGGACACCGCGATTAAATTCGTTGTGTCCCGACCCGTACAATCGTAGTCAAATTGAATCGTATTGAATTTGTATAAAATTTAGCTTCAACAATAAAATTTCGGTGGACTCTATATAAGATACAGACAGCTGTCAATACTTTGAATATATAATTATATCTCTTCTCCTCCTTATTCGACCATGGAGCTATATATATGTAGAAAGGTCACCCCAGATAAGATCAAGTTTTTTCTAGTTCTTACATTATTTGTTCTATTTTAAATCACTTATGTTATAGAGTATTGACCTATTGGAATGGTTAGAAACTGATAACACGTTAAAAAAAGATTAATGATGAAGGAATTACATCTGATAGCCCGCACTCAAATTGATAAGAATGCGCACCGAGTGCAATAGAACCTATAGAACCTATATGTATATATATATATATATATATATATATATATATATATATATATATATATATATAATGATGACAGAGATCAGGTATTAGTTGAGATACTTACAGTCTGAGACCATCTTACCTAATATATAACCTGTCTCGTCATATTCCTTACTCTATAGAAGTAATTTGAATGAACCCTCTACAATTGAGTTCACGGTCAGCATGGTGCACACAATAAACAGTCCACACACTGTCCAACTTTCCTCCATCCTTTTATTATATATGCCAGACCTTTTCCGAATTAAATATTAAGAATATCCTATTTTTTTTCTGGCTTTACAGTTACTCTACATGCTTCTTTTTTAAAATTATTCCTTAAAAGTAAAAGCATCAATGTTAATTATTAACCCTTGAGAGCTGAACCTTATTACGTACATCTATAAAACGAACAATTAAAATAGTTTTTGTTCGCGTAATTGTATAATAAGAGGGTGATTGCCTATTATTAGTGTATTATTACTTACATAAATTTTTTTAATCCGCCCTGTAACTTACACTACTGTAACAATAAGCACTATTTACCTAGAAAGATAACCAAGCTTCTCACTACCCACGGTTAACTTTAGCCTGTCTTATTGGCATTAATCTTGGTTAGTGAGAAAACTGGATATCTCCCTGCTGCTATAGCTACTTCGTGAATCGCGCCCATTAATATTATATATTTAATGATGTATATTATGTATTCCATTTCAATATACCAAGATAATAATTATATATATAATTATCATTAATTTTGCATTAAATATAGCAAATATTAATTGGCTGCCCATATTTTAACAAAAAATGTATCGGTTCATATCTGCTTTGACATTTTCGGGCTATCTGAAAAAGAAAATTTGAGTTAATTCAAGATCTTTAATGACCTTCCATGAGAGGTCATAGGTTGACACAAAAGCATTCAATATCATGCTGTGTGACTATCCCTGAGACCTCACACTACAGGCGAAGGGGGATTCATGATGTCAACATCAGGTCAAATAAGGGTCACCACTGACGTTCTGCATGATCTCAGGTAAAGATTAGTCAACATAATAATAATAATAATATCATGTGATCTCGAAAACCTCGATATCACGCTTTAGCATTAAATTGCATTATTTTTTATTTTTTTTTAGAGGACATCATACGACGTCATTATATAGAGAAACCAATGCCTCTATCGCGTTTTGCCGTCTCGACAACCCTTCAGACGTTCTTGTGGGATTAAAGTATTTTTTATAAATTAGTGAGAGGTCAAAAAAAGATCACCACAATGATCTTTTACTTGGTCACAGGTAAAAACAAAGATTACCATCGTGTTGTGCGACTTCGAAAACCCCCGAGATCAAATTTTGCAAGCGAAACGCTATTACTTTAATTATGAGTCATATTAAGGTCACCTCTCGCAAGGTGGATGTTTTCGCTGTGATGACCAGAGTTCACCTTACTTTTCACCATTGAGTTCAGAGTCTTTGACAACCCCTTTGAACCCCAGTAATTTTGCTCAACTGCAATTTTAAAGAATTAATGTCCATCACATGCAGAGTTAGTGGTGAACATTTTGCACAAAATAAGTTCACCGTTGAATTTATCAACCTTTAAAATGCTTGCCTACTAGTAGATACGAATTTTCAGCCTAGCTGAATCAGCAAAAAAAATTGTATCAATTTTTTAAAATTCAAATCCCATAAACGAGATATGAAGTATAGTATACGCGCTGCGCCCTCAGAAGGGGGTGAAACATCAAAATATAAATATTTCAACTGAAGGGTCCAATATTTTAGATACCCTCACGCAAATTTTCATGCCCCTAACAATGAACGACCTGTCTATGCTGATGGTGTAAAAAAGTTTCACAAGTTATGGAAAATATTTTTTACTCGTCCCGTGGATTATTTGCGAATTTTGAATGCTTTTATCATTATCACTTTATCTCATAGATCAGTAAATAAGATACTATTTATTTATTTATTTATTTATTTATTTATTTATTTATTTATTTATTTATTTATTTATTTATTTATTTATTTATTTATTTATTTATTTCACAACAGCATTTTGAAGTGAATTGTATGATATAGATGTAAATTGCATTTTTATTATAGGTGACTATACTTGTAAATTTTACGCTTTTTACAAAACCAGCGTACAGGCTTATGTTAGTCGAAAAGAGATGAGCAAAGGGATTAGGCAGAACATTCTATATGTTCAGTACAGAACTTTGCATTATAGTTTTCTATGTGTATATAATTATAATATATTAAAAAATAAAATTGATCGCTCTGGATTAGGGCAGCGCATACCCATGCGATGCCTCAAAGGTGTACAAGATATCGAAAGAATTTCAACAATACGAATTCCATAACTAATTATTAATTGATTTTAGGACTCAATTTACCTATTAAAACTGATAATTGAAACATTTATATAGTCAAATCACGTTCATAATATTGGTTATTAAACAAATGCTATTTAGTATTCAAAAGTGACAAAGTCACGTGACCGAAGAAAATCTTGTTGTGCGTGCCTGCAATCGCACGATGTAAGAAGGTTAAAGTGAAGGGATCACGCTGACATTTAGAAATCGCGTAGCTCGCTTTTATATAGCTGCTGCATGCTATGCAAGCGTGCGGTACATTTATGTTCTTCTGTTCAGGTACTGTACATAGTTACAGCATTGGGCGCAGACTGTTGTATTATTTTATTTTTTTCAATTTTGATATGTAGTGTTATTAGTATTAAAACATGCATGGCTATATAGTATGCACTGACCCATCCTGGCTGCAATGATGCCCCCTCTCCTCTTCCTTTTTTCCCACTGTCCGCATGCACTCCTCATCTCGTATTGTATGTAAATTTCCGCAAGCTGCAAACATGGTGTCTGACACTTCCTATATATGATATAAAGAAAGACACTATTAGCCTGTCACTGCTTCGCTCGCGAGTGAAACAAGAAATGATGAAACGCAAATTAATCAGTTTCACACAATGGACAATACCTACGTGCACTTTGCTTTGATTATAACTTATTGAATGTACTAGTCATGCAGCACCATGCATATACACTGTATTATTGACTAATTATACATGACAAATATACACCTTGGGACATCATGAACTTTATATTGGCACTGCATCTTCTATCCTGGGTGTACTTTTTTTTTTTTCAGTTCTAATTCGGCTAGTGAGGGACTTATAATAGTTATAGAAACGTTACAATCTCGACGGAAACCAAAGTTAATATGACGTACAGTTGTAGTTACAGATAAAGTATTATGTATATATACAGTATATATATTATATCTTAATAAAGAGAGATGCATGGCATCCAGTCTACAGGGTGGTCACAAAGTTCGTGAAAAATGTAACCACAATAAAATCAACCTCAATGACACTTTTTATACATATAATTGAAGCTTTGAATTTAATATTTTTAAAAATTATTTTTAAATAAGATTGGCTTTCATATATACAAGTTAAAACAAGGTAAAAGGTGCAGTTTTTCACCTATTTCTTTCTCTCTTTTTTTTTTTTTTATTTTTTAATTTTTCTACTGCAGCACCTGAAATTTAATGCATCAGACCTCGTGCTTGCTGTTTTTTTTCCCCTTGTTTTTTTTTTTTTTTTTCTTACTCGCATTACCTTAAAGTTTTTCCACACTATCCCCCTTTGTAACACAGCATCCATGTAACTGCACCTCGAGCTCTGGCTAAACGTTGCATGGCATTGCAAGTGGTGGTGAACTGAATCATGGCTGTCGACCTGATAAAGTCGTCCCCATTTATCTTTGGTTGACGTCACGTGACCCTCCCATTAGTATTGTATTGGAGGACAAAAGAAATGGTTCGTGACGTCAAACCAAAGATAAATGAGGACGACCGTTGCTTGAACTGCAGCACGTTTTACACCAGCGTCTTTAACACGTTGTTAAGCAACTCCACAAGAAGAATTTGGGTGGGCTTATAGAGGACATAAAGGACCAAGAGATGGCGCTGACGTCTGAAAACTTTGCTCTTTATTTGCATCGAGGATACGGCAATACCTATAGCATAGGGGAGAATCACAAATATTATCAAATTTTTAAGAAGAAAATCACTTACGAAGTTGAAATATTTTTTTATATTTGTCCGAAAGTATTTGACAACTAATTATAATGTTGTCATTTCTGTAAAATTATGCTGTGGCTGCTGACGGAGCATTTACATGATTTTACAATGTTAATCATATACAGCAATCCTCGCCAGACGCACGATATAGTTCCAGCAGTTACCACTAGGTTCGCACTAACTTTATGACGCCAGGACCTGTAGGCCCATATATGGTGTACGTGGGATAGTCACGCATCCAATCAAGCGGCCAGGGAAAACCTCGTCCAAACAATGACAGAACCTCTTGCAAAAATTAACCCGTGTCATTATCTGGGCGAGGTCTTCCCCAGGCCGCTTGATTACATGTGACGGTCCCAAACCGTAGGCCCCTAGGTCATCTTACCCCACTCCACCCAAATTTTTCTTGTGGAGTTGCATAAGAACGCCATTGCAAAACGTGCTGCAGCTCAAGCAGCGTATCATGTCAACGTCGACAGCAATGATTATGATTCAGTCCACTGCGCTTGCAATGCCGTGTTTTTTAGAGGGTGGATGAACGCTTTGCATTTCTTTCTTAGGGGATTTCCATATTACTTTAAGGGTAAGGTAACACCACCAATGTTAAAAAAAATCCCTCACACAAAAATTCTGAAAAAAATTTAAAATGTTCTCCTCTACATCCTTTATCAGTAGCTAAAATATCAGGTATACAAATACGATCTACTTTTTGAGTTATGAATTTTTAAAGTTGACTAATTTAACATGTAAGTTTCATTTCTCCATGTTAAAGTAGTCAACTTTAAAAATTTATAACTCAAAAACTAGATCGTATTTGTATACCTGATATTTTAGCTACTGATAGGGGGTGTAGAGGAGAACATTTTAAATTTTTTTCAGAATTTTTGTGTGAGGGATTTTTTTTAACATTGGTGGCGTTACATTACCCTTAATTTGATACAGAACATTTTTATCAGATCTGCACCAAAATTTATTTCTAAGGGCTTCAGAGTACGCCACTTCCAATGATTTTATTTATATATATATATATATATATATATATATATATATATATATATATATATATATATATAAATAATAAAAAAAAAATGAAACAACCCCGAATGAAATATTGACGCCTACTACCTTCGAACAACCTTTGATTTTTTTTTTTTTTTTTTTTAAACCAGAGTTAGTTAGCGAAATAAATTTTAGGGTTGAATCTCATTAGTTATTTTCAATTTTTTTTTTTTTTTTTTGTTAATTAACATCATTAAGATGCAGCGTGGATTCATCATGGAGATGCAACCCTTGAAAATAAATTTTGGTGCAGGTCGGTTAGGCTAGCAACCTAACCTAGTTAGGTTAGGTTCTAGTAGGTTAGATAAATGTATTCATATAAAATCTGGAAAAATACATCCTAAATATATACATAAATTTTGTATATATTTTATGGATATAAATATCCAATTTGTATAATATATATTGTATAAGCGCCCACTTTTATGTAATAAATGGATAAAAAAGTTAATTTATAAACTTTTTTTTTTTTAAATTTAAAAAAATGTGCTGTGATTAGCAAAAAGTTGACAGACAAATTTTTCTCCATGATTTCCTTTTCCTTAATTAATTAATATTTTTTATATTCTGAAGTCTGAACACAAAAATAAATAAACAAACAAATAAAAAATGATAATATTTAACCCGCTTTAATAAATAAAATTAAATAAAATGGTTTTCATTTTATTTAGATATATCTAATTAAAAAAACATGCTAATTATTACATTTGATAAATAAATAATGGAAAATAAAAAAGAATACATTAGATCATCGGTCATAAAAGCAATAATGATCGATGAAATTAATAAATTAATAATAGTAAGCAAAATCAATACATATAATGCAATAGGTATCATGTGCGTGATGTGCGCGCAGTACGTGCCTCAAATGTTTAATTTGATTCATCAAATTAAACATTTGATTCACGTAAATTGTAAATTTTACCCTTGAAAAATTTGCCCAAATAAAATTGTTCATGGGATTTTGCTCATTTTTTTTGGTTTTTGCTTATGTACGGCTTTTGGTGGTAACATATATGCATCATGTTTATATTATATATATGTACACGCACAGAAAAAGGTTAAACTTTTCGTTTTAAAACCAAACCTTTTACGCACTAAATGTTGTACCTAACGCGTAAAAGTATTAGATTTAACACTTTGAGAGACTAAAATGTTATCCAGTGAAAAAGAATTAAACTAAGATTCTAGTCTTTTAGCTCGGTAGGTTTTTATCTTTCTAGCAGGATAAGATACTAGCTTTTTACAGTTTTAATTTTTATCCTGTCTACATGATAGATTGGATCGAGGGAATTAGGAATTCCGAAGTCGCCAAACTTCTGCAGCAGTACCAGTAGTGCAGTACTTACAAGTTAGTAGTACTCGATCGTAATGATTTTATTAGTGTTCCTTGCAGCGACTATGAGTGCATGCCAATCCACGAAAATGCACACTAAACACATTATCGATTGTCAATTTTTTGAAGTGTTGACGCCATATTGACACTAACTGTTGTCTCAATTAGCGCAAGTGTTCAAGTATTTGAAGAGTCTAGTATTTAGTGTTTGAAATAGCAACTTCAAACACTAACACAGACACTAAATTTTTTAACATTGATCAGCTGATGCAAATGTTAACAACTTTTGACACTAGCAAGTGTTGGCGCTAGTTTACAGTAAAGTTGTCTCATTTAAAATAAGTATATATACTAAATTAGTGTTTTTTTTAAAGTTTTTTATTATTAAATTGTGTACAAATACAGTCCAACCAAGGCGCTAAATGAAGCCCTATCGGTTGGAACTGAGTTACATACAATTATTCAACACGTATAGTAAGCTTAAACAAAATTACCTATATTTATTAAAAATAACAATATAAAACAATACAATAATAACATTAACAAAAGATAAAAACAAAAACAATCAAAAATAAGCACGAACAAATTAAAACCCTTAAACTTAAACAGAAGCACAAATACAATTAATAGAATGGTATTACAGCTCACATTAACGCAAATTATTTAATATATGCTTTCTCAGCACTTTTTTCAATAACATTTTTTGGTCAATTGATCTAATATTTATCGGTATTTCGTTCCAAATTCAATGTTCTTTCTCCAAATCTATTATTACTTCTTGGAGTTGTAGCAGGTTCATTTAATGCACCTTAAGTGTTTGAAGTGTATACACTTTTAGTACTCATTCTTTAAATGAGACGCGGCCTAATATTGAACCCATCGTTATGAAGTTTTTAATCCAGGGCATAGGATTCAGCAGGTTTCCTACATGTATCAGAAACAATGAAGAGAACAATATTAAAATTTATAATTATAAAAAAATGTAACTAATTTTACCTAGTTATAAATAAGTTCCTTCAAGCAGCGACTTTGCGTTGAAAAAAATCATTTTTTTTTCCCTCTTCCGTGTGATGTTTTCTCCTTCTGAAACATATTAAAACAACAATTTATTCCATGCTATTGAATTAATAATGATAAATAAAATTAAAAATATGATTTACACTTACCAGTTATAGGTAAATTCAGACACGAATTGCTTGCTCAACTGCCCAGAGACGACTGAACGACGCCAAGGCTGGATGATTGTGAATGCGCATCTTCAACGCGCAGAAAACCGTTAGGTTTTATACACTTAAGGGATGGTTTTTTAGCCTTTTGAGGGATTATTATTCTAATTATACATAAAGGTTACAATCATAAACTATATAGTACTAAAATCTTATCCTTCTAAGGCATAATTTTTTTAACTCTTACATAAAATACTAACTTTCTAGACCTTCAAGAGTGTAACTTTTTATCTTGTAGCGTTTAACATGTTAGCTTGCTACAGGTTAGCTTCCTGTGTAAGACTTTAAAGTACTAAGAACGTAACCTGCTTCGCGATAACTCTTTATAAGCCTAAAAAACTAGCTTTCTATCAATTCCAGAGTGTAAATTTTTATCTTGTTACGCTAGTTTGTTAAACTGCTACAGGATAGCTCCGATAGTAAGACTTAAAAACACTAAAAACGTATCCTGCTTTAGGATAACTCTTTATACGCTTTAAAAGACTAGCTTTTTAGCGTTTCAAGAGTGTAACTTTTTATCTTGCAGTGACAAGAATGTAAACCTGCTAGAGGATAGCCTCCTATGTTAGAATTTAAAACACTAAGTTCCTATATACTTAAAGACTAACATAGTATCTTATCCTTCCAGCAGGTTAACTTTTTAATATTTTTTCTCGTTAGTGTCTTAGAGGTTTTAAATGTTAACCTAAAAGGATTAAATGTTAACCAAAAAAGCTAAAACTCGGAGTTAACCTTTTAAAACACTAACTAGTTTTTCTCCGTGTAAATATAAAATAATTGCATAGCATATTATATTTACTGCAGGATAATATATATTATGTAAACATTTTGTTTTAAGTTTTAAGCATGTATCAGCGTAATTTTTTTCCAATTTTTATGCCTCCTTTTCATTCTCTCGATTTCTTCCGTTCTAGATCGACCTCACTGATGAAATGTCATGTATGAATTATTAACTAACCTGCTGGCTTTGTGTGTTCCCAGGTAACGACTACATCTGGGGCATTGGTCGGGTTGGCAGCAAATGCGAAAGTGAGTATGATAATTATGTTTGTTGTTATTATGAATTTTCCTTACAAAATAAAACAAAGAATACAATATGTATAATATATACAATATATATATATAAAAAAGTTATTACTTCGTTATTTTATCAAAAAGGTGGAGCGAAATATTTCAAGTTTGAGATTTACATTGGAAGATACTGTATAATATTATTAGGTACTTCTTGTCTTTAAAATCCCTTAATTCTTATTAATTTCTCTCTACTTAAAAGTAATATTGTTACTTTGAATATTAATGTTAACCAGAACATGGGTAGAAAGAAGGCCGCAAGGACGGTAAGGTTACCTTTTTAGCTAATACAATAGCAGGCAAGTACTGTACACTCCATTCAGATAAAATTGTCCGATCCGGCTATACTTCAACATGGCCGGATCGGGCGGATCGGACATTTCTATTCGAATGGAGTGTACTTACCTACATACAGACACCACAGACACCGTGTCGCTAAGGCGCAAAGTTACAGTTTCACTCTCCAGAGGACTCTGCTACTTGTATTGAAGGGGAAATTATGGAGGAGTGAGAGAGAGAAGTAGGGAGACAGCCGGATTTGTTGTAGTTCTGTGCCAAGCCAAATCCAAAAGCAAAGTTTGCGCAGTACACGACTGGATAGTGAGGTGAGGTGACGAAGAAGTTGGATCTGCACCGTTGTCTCACGGTGGCGGCGTGCGTGACGACTTTAAGTGCACGAGTGCCGGCCGGCGGCTTCAGCTGGACCGCTACAGTACACCATAAATGTATACATCTTGCGGCTCTCTAGTCGCCGTTACTACACTTGCAGTAGCACCTCCCAAGGTTCCTCAGCACTACCTACACCAGAAGCTGCCAACGAACGAGCAGCAACACCACCACCACCAAAAGAAACAGGAGGGGTGCATCTCACAATCGAGCAGCTACCACTCTTTGGTTGCTGCAATCCGTTCAACCAACCCCTTGATGAGCTGGTTGGTGTGCGAGGCCATGAAACGGGTAGGCACCAGTGCCATCCCAGACAACAACTTGGTTACTACTGCTGTCGCCTCAGGTGTAACCATTGCCGAGTTCATTCTAAATGCGTCAGATTCTAACAAGAGAAATAGTAATACTGACAGTGTAGAAGTCAGTAGTAAAAAAATGCCACCAACTTTGGCTGTATCTCATTTAAATATTGACTCTGAAAATTACATGCTGCGATCGTGTGAATTGAGGCCACGCTCTTCCAGTTTTACCAATGGCACAAGAAATACAAATAATGGAACTTCTCAATTTTGTAATAGTGTTAATTTTAAAGGAAGTATGAGCCCTCTTGATTTGGAGATGTTCTCAATAAGGGAGAAAGTAGCAAGTTCGGCGTACAGTAAGGCGACAACCACCGGTACCGCATCTTCGTTGCCTCCGTGGTCACCACCATCCTTACTGCCTGAGCCGGTAGCCGGTGAGGAAGACCAAGGGGAAGTTCTACCTGAACTTTCCTCTCTCGTCACCACTTCCTCCAGTGAACACTGCTTTAACAATCTAAGCCTACACTCTTTGCCAGAACCCCAACAGGGTTCTTCCAATTGCGCCCAAACGATTTCGCTCCACCGACTCTTATGTTCGTGCCATCTATCATGCTGTTGCATGTGTCTCTATTTCTCAGAGTGCCAAGCATGTTTCCATACGGTGTGCATCGCATATTCGGGCAACCACCCCTGCCAGCGAAACAACGAAGCTATTCCTACCCCAACTCTTAATAAAGAAAAGGTAAGTTCGTTTTTTTTTTTTTTTTTTTTACATAATGTGCATACACTAAATTCATTCATAACAATTTAATTCAATGCATTTTACAATTTTAATTTTTATTTGCTTGCAAGAGACGTGAGGTTAAAAAATATTATATTCCACAGTTTCCACACCTAGACGACTACTGTAAAGCCGGTATTACACGATACAATTTTTCTAACTATTGAATACAATTTTTCATTACAAGAAAATTTAAACTCCATTTGTTTGTATGGAGATGAAATTTTCTTGTAAGGAAAAATTGTATTCAATAGTTAGAACAATTGTATCGTGTAATACCGGCTTTTAATGATAGTGTTTTGACAGTCGAAGTAGGTAGTAAGAACAGATAGAGAGCTCAATAACTTTTCCCGAACGACTCGGGGTTGAGACGATAGGCATGAAAGGCGGCTGCTAGATATATTTTATTTTGCATTTTTCATTTATATAGCTCTGCAAGTGTGAGCAACATTTCTCCCTTAGGCACCATGACGTCCTTGACCGACCCTACTAATCATATAAAATATTGTCGCAGTCATTTTCAAATCACATTTATTTTTATGTATGCAAACTGCATCACTTGGTTTTTCAACAAATCATTTATTGCAGGCTTGCTCATTATTTGAAATTTTGGTACCAAGTACCCTACTATCAAGCATACTAAAAAAGAATATAAAATACTTTTACAGTTTGATTAGTCAGGCAAAAATAAAGATAATTGCTTGATATTTTTGTTCCGGCGACGTACTTGGTCTATTATTTAAATTTTTGAAACTGTAATAAGATTTTTGTTGTTTCATACTGTATATTGATATTTCATAATATTGACAATCAACAATGCTTTTTTATTTTTTCGTCTTTGCGTGGCACTACTCGAAAACTCAAAGATATTAATTAATTATTAGCCACCAGCCCATGTGTCTCTCCTCACGCTCCTTAGTTACTCCCTTCTCCTCCATTCCACTGTGGTGCATTCTGCAAGCTGTATGGGATAATTTTTTTCATGAGACCCTTGCTTGCACATTAGAACATGCACATACCAATCCTAGACATTTTACACATTTAGCGACAAAATCATATTAAAAAAATATGTAATTTAATATAACAAGATTAGCAAAAAAAAAAAAGACAAAATTAACAAGATGAATAAAACGAATTAAATTATAATTGTATATTTTAAATCTTAAAATGCCAATGATTTTCATTGCATAATATCACATATTATACAGGCGACATATTTTTATGCTATATATATACAAGAGCTATCGGAATAAATTCAATCGATTCATGAGAAAATCATATAGCGTTGAAGAAATGGCTTAGCCGGGTGGAGTGAAAATAGATACAATAGGTCGTGGTATAAGAAATGACATGGGTTGTGGGTGGGTCCTCCTTTCTCCGCCCCCCCCCCCTGATTTTTTTCCACCTGGCTACGAACGACACTGCTGGTTGATGTGTCCTCTTTTATCGAGTTATTTTTATTTAAAGTGAGCGTAATAACAGTCCAGGAAAAAAGCGAGCGCAAGCGTCAAATTAATTTTTCTATTTTTCTTTCGTATTTTTATCGCATCGCCCATCAAGGCGGGTGGGCTGTCAGGTAGAAAGCATAATGGACCGCAACCACTGCTTCCTGTGATATCTACTATTAAGTCCATTACCTAATATATTGCCGATTGACGTTCATGATCGGCTGAATTTTCTGCATCAGAGCGCAATAGAGAATTGATATCAATGCTGACTTACATGACAATACATCCGATGTAATGTCATTGAAGTCAGCATTACATTCAGTGCAGCAACGTAATAATTTGATATAAAAAAAAATGCAATACTGTACACGACATCTAACACTTAAATTTGCAATTTAAGGGTAAGATAATATGCCCAATGTTAAAAATTCCTACACATAAAAATAATAAAACAATATGCATGTCTTAAAATGTTCTCCTCTACATCCCTTATCAGTAGCATAATGATTATCTTACTCATTTTATAATTTACTACTTCAAAGTTTCAAATGAAAAATATTAAGCAAAGCATTCAAATGTCTTGCATCTGCATGGTGCTATTAACATTAATTTATGTTAATGTATGATACATGTTTGTACAGCACAATAATATTATTACATGTGCAGTACAATAATACTATTATACATTTTGTGTTCGGGGGCATACATGACCAAAATGTGTCAGTTGCCCCAAAATACCAACCAATCAATCAATCAACATTTTGTGTTCGGTTCAGCATGAAGCTGACCCTTGCATTACATGCCTCATATCCTTAAACTGGAATATCAAGATTTAAGAAATTGGTGTAGATTTAAAAATTTTGAAGGGGGTAGATGAGAGTATTGAGGGTAGCTCGGGAAAAAGTTCATCATATAACGTAAATGACAAATATCGTATGGTTTACTACCGGAACAAGGGTTACGTTTATAAGGTTGCCAAGAATTCACAATTTTGAAGTTTTAACTGAAAAGAAACACTCGCGATCAGATCAGCCGGATAGTTTAAATTCCCTGACCCTCGCAACCTACGAAGTTCTAACACGGGGTCTCTCCTTGTCTCCGGTCTGTCTAATGCTGGGGGTCCGGGTTCGAACGTGGTTTAATACGATGGCAGGCAATGTGGCAGCGCCGCTCGCCTGTTCTTCTCGCATTGTCATTGGCTGGCTGGCTCGGGGGAAGGTGGGGGGAGGGTGAAGGCGGGCGAGCGGGGACTCAGCTGCGTGCAGGTGTGCTTGCCGCTCTCGCCAACTCTCGCAATTTTTTATTATTTTTTTTTTAACAAAAGCCAAATCGCCTGTGCCAAATACTTATGAATATTAAATATATAATAATTTTTTTCTGAAAAAAATATGTAAATATTTTAATTCTGAATTTTGGTATCATTAGGTACGGTACCTCTTTGGGATTATTTAAATATAATTGGGGGTAAATTTCTATTAATTCATGTGAGTCCCGCATTGGTGAAATCTTGTTAGTTTGAAAATGTCATGTTGTAGAAGTCCTGAACACTGGCCCAAGGCGAGTGCAAAAGTATAATCACAATAAAATATAAAAATTTCAGTTAGCCACACAGAAACTTGTAATAAGTTTGGATGTAATAACTAACCATTATTATTTGTCTCATGCCATAACTGGGGGAAAATGACCCAAAAGTTACAAATCTGCGATCGTTGAACTTATTAATACAAGATAATAAAAGTATTAATAAAAAAAAACAAGTACCTGATAAAGAATTATTGTAATTATAATATATTTTAGCTTCATACAGTCTCTCCGGAGCATCATATTATATGCAAGCGACAAAAAAATCGGGAGGGATAAAAAGAAACAAAGCATTGAGATTTTCGTTTCGTCATAATAGTTAGTCAAAGTTAAAAAGCCTCACTTGATTATTTTAATCGGTTAGCGCTTAGCTTATAATTCTTGTTTAAAGCCTCATGTCACATGGTAAGTTAAGTTGACCTATTAAAGCCGTTTGTCCACTCGACAACAGATTTCATCGTACAGTAGTGTATACACACTATAAAAACTAAATCAAGCTTTAGGTTACCAATCAACTTAATTATTGATAGTAGGTGCTGCTGGAATCATGAAGTAAATTTTAGATCGACTCAAGTTTTTATTTATTTTCTCTTTCATTGACAATAAATACTGAATACAATACATACAGTACATTAACAGTGGCGGGGGTTTCGGGGTTTAACCCCCCCCCCCCACGAAGATCGAGTAGTGACTGGATATAAGAAGAAAAAAGGAAAAATTATAGAAATTTGAAAAAAAAAAAAAAGTTAAATAAAAAATTGAAATTTAGGGGTATCAAGTAGTCTTTTCTTTAAAATAAACAAATTATAAGTTAGTTTCTAATTTTAACAGGAAAAAGTGCGACTCATAAATAAATGTTTTATTTCCCTTACAAACTGCATGTGCATATAACTACTATTGTATAAATTAAAACGCTCTCACGTGTGCCGCACTTTCGTTTAATTGGTTGCTCCACGCGCCCGGTGCAGACAAATTTTAACAAAAATAAGAGAAGCAATTCCCTTTTTTATTTATTTATTTTTCACAATATCTTAATGATGTGAATTTGGATTATTAAATAAATTTTAAAAATCAAATTCAATTAAATGACACGTACACTGATTCTATAAAAATAATATAAAGTGGTTACATGAATTACTTGATTTAATTAAAATGATTTACTCAAAGCTTTATTTATTATACGCACGTATTCAAAAGAAATTGAAAAATGGGGTGAAAAAAATATAAAATGTTAAAAAAATTGCATCAGGCCATATATTTTACCCTCTAATATAATAGTATTTTTCCATTATTTTACCCTAAAAAAGGGGCGTGTCCTTAAAAAAAATCGCACCTGCGGCGGGCTATTGGGGGGCTTCGCCCCCCAAACCCCCCAGTGGCCTCTTCTCAATCTTTGTCCTGAAGAACCCCCCCCCCCCCCCTTGGGCAAATCCTGGCTACGCCACTGTACATTAAATATATTAATAATGTATATTTTGGCTCGAAACTTTCATGAATGAATTGTTTATATGCCATATTTAGTTAGATAGAGGATTTCGAGTTATGTATTGTCGTTTTTATTATTATTATTATTTTATATTTTTAATCCTCAAAATTGACGGCTGTGACCTCATGTGTCTTTCCCTATGCTTGTGTGTTTATTATTTGCATGACTGTGACGTCACAGCGTTTTTAGCACGATTTTTAAGGGTGCTATAAGAATGTAAAAAAAAAGTTAAACTCGAGCGAGGTCCTCTATGCAATAATAAAATTTCATGAAGTTTGTCCATATCAAAATGTCATATATCTAGATTTAATGCTATCGAAATAAAAATTAGAATATAAATAGGTAATAATTTGGTTCTATAGTCATGGTAGCTCTATTTAATGATCGGTCTCCAGTTTCCTTGCATGGTTCTAGTGTTTATTACTGGATGCATTGTGCGCCAGGTTGTCAATTTTATTTACAACAAGGGTACCGGAAAATATTGGTTCGCAATATAGTAAGTTTTTTTTTCTTATTATTATTATTATTATTATTATTATTATTATTATTATTCGTCAGAAAGTACGATGCATGTTCTAACATTTTTATTTCCGAAAATTGAAATTTTTTCACAGATCCATTTCAATTTAAATAAAGAGCAGTCGCGGTTATCGATCAATTACTATGTTCAATACACATGTATTGACAACGCCTTATAAGATGAGCATTACCCGTCGTCTTCGGGACCGTATTCAACATTACAATAATAATAATAATAATAATTTTATTTCGATCGTTGGCTTTACAGCATAGATCACGGCAGATTACGATTTTTTTTTCTCTTTTTATAGTGAAAGTGATTGAATTTATAATGGCAACTTACTATGATTTTTTTATCGCAGAAATGGATAGAGGGTGCAAAGTTATGCCACTTTGTTTTTGTTTTTTTTTCAGATTTTTTAGGGTCAGGAAACTATTAAAAAAATAAAGTGCAGAGAGAGGCGACAATAGGCGTAAATTCTAAATAAAAGGATAGGGTCTATACTACGGGACGTGGTTCAAATCCAAACTTTGCTCAACTTTTTAGCAATACTTCCCGGTCTCAGAAAAATCGGGGGGGGGGGAGAAATCAAGAGTTCTCTTTGCACCCTCTATTCATATTTCTGAAATAAAAAATGTTATGTAATGTTCATTATACATTTAAATAATTAGGAACGCAAACTGACAAAATAAATAATTTACTGACAGCATCCGCTGCACAAACTTTGACTTACATTTAATGATTTAATGATATCATACGCTAGGTAAGGCACTGCCAGGCGGAAGAAGTTCCTTGTCACCCTTGACGAGGGTTGACAGCACGGTGTCCTTTGATGATCTTAATGAGTTACTTTACCCTTTTTCTGCTCATTTAGAGTACATACAATATGATAAATATAGGAGCAATAGACTTTTATGAGTAACAAAGGTTGCCGAGCTGTCATCCCTTACAGGTAGCTTCTCAACGTGATGGTCCTGGCTGTTTCAGTTCATTGCTCCCCCGAAATTTTCGCATTAGATTTATAAGTATCCTACAGCTCAATGCAACTTTTTTGAATTGAATTGAATTTAGTTTTTAAAAACGTTGGCTCGATGTACCATTATCTGCACTTAATCGATCTTATATCCATGCAAGTACATTTATTTTATAAAGAAATCGAATACAAAAAACATGCACTACGTAGGGTTTATGAACATAAATATACAGTATAATGGGTAGCTGCCACTAACTGGCCAGCTAACACTAATTCTACAACTGCTGGTTGGCGTGGCGCCCCAGGGCGGGTGCTTGCTTAGTGGCTACACAGACGGGTAGTTGCAATGCTGCAGCAGGCCGGCGGGACCGATATCACTATACTTTGTATTATATTTTAGATACTCCAAGCGACCCCCGCCCACTAGCTACTCCTCACCGTCGACCCGATTCGCTTCTCTTCTGTTAATCTGAGTCTTAAAGCAAGTAATACCTACAACATTTATATAAAATCAATTTACACTTTCTATGTATAAATTTGAAGCTCTCTTTAAAATTTTATTTCGATCATAGGCTGCAGAGCATGGATCACGTCAATTGTTACATGAAGTATATAACATAACATACTTAATTCTATATAATCAACATTAGCTTTTCTAAAATTAATAAATTTTAAACACATGCCCATTTGCCCAAACAATATTTAAAAATATTTTCTATGCAATTAAATATATAGTACTTACATAGAGAATATGTTTATATTCTCTATGGTATATACTTTAAATTGTGTTCTTTTATATAAATTTATAACATCACATTATTAGTACAATAAAATTATTAGTATGGACATTTATAAATTCGTTTTAAAGTCTTTATATTGTGACACGTTAATTGGTGATCTTAATAAATATTAGTAATACTACATATTATAAATTAGTAACTTAAAAAAAGGTGAAGAAAGTGTAGTTTTGCACTTATTTTTCTTGAAGTTTCATGACTTCAGTACCTTAAAATTTAGTTGTCAGACTTCTTGATTGATGAGTTTCTGCATGTTACACAGACACACATTACTTACCTATTAAATTGCTGGAATGTTTTGCACTGTCCCATCGCACTATATCGTCCCTCGTCTATAATGAGCTATCTGCCTACCATGATCTCGTTGCAATAATGATCTGTCTGCTATTTCAGGTGAGGCAATTGTGACCTTTATTTTATAAGATTTACAGCTCATAATTGCGCTCACCTGAAATAGCAGATAGCTTATTATTCTGGACGAGGGATGATATTTATTTACACTATAATACATTATTATAAATATCAAGCTATTTAAAAATCCTAGAAAAAGTTACTTTATTAATAAATTTAATTGCATGTTTTTTATTTTACATATCAAGATTTGAATGTAGTAACCAGCAAGCAGAGAGAAAATGCCCAATGCATAAGTCACCTGTTCCATGAGGGTGATTGGCTTCATTGTTGGTCCTATGCAACAGCAAATATCGTGCTCGTCATGATCGGTTATTTCGTTTTCCAATATTTTGATTTTGATGCATGTGTCAAGTTAACCTGACTCTAACTTTGTTTTTTTGTTTGTTTTTTTAACATTTCTTTATTTATGTCATGTGTATTTATTTTTATTCGATCACTGATTGTACAACAACATGGATCGCGTCAAGAACTAAAAATAAATAAAATAGCACAAACACACTCAAATAAACTGAAGACAATATTGCACTAAAAAAAAAAAATATAATTACGTAAAACAAAAAAAAAAAAAAAATATGCAATTAGGTGGGATTAGCTTTTTTCAGTCAAAGCCGATTTGTGCTTTTCAAACCACTCCATAAAAAATAAAAATAATCACCCTTTTAACGTCATATTATATAATATTATGTGCATGCATGCAAATTTTCTTGTTAAAAGATAGCTCTGTTTATAAACACTGGACAGTGTACATTTTCTGCACTTGATCGATCTTTTGTCTAAGTATACAAGGATATGGAGTACAGAGAACCTACACTGGTTATTAACCTTATGGTTAGGGTTACAAACAGACCATGTCACCTAGGAACCAAAGGCACCAAAAAACACAGTCAATAAATACCGTAATGCCCCATCCATACTGCAAGGTTGACTGAAGTCATATAGTGCCTATAAGAATAGACTAGAGACTTAAGTGCTAATGCAATATGAGAGTGAAAGACCATGCAGGAGATCAACGCAAGTATTTAATTTCCAGTATTTTACAATAATGAAGACTATATTTAGCCTAGCCTACAGGGTGCCCAGTTACCTGACAAATCATATAATCTGGTATCTCTGTTTCAACTCACTTTATCGTCCCTTTTTATTTTGCTCACCATGCATGTTTTTATTATTATTATTTAGTTTATTGAGTTTATTCCCTAAGCATTCCAGTGTAAGGACTGGGCATCGTGAGATAAAATTTTAGCTCACCTTGTTCGCATGACTTCACCCACAAACTTGGAACAGGACTGAATAACATTGCAACTGTCCTTAGGGGTACAGTACCAACACTACTAATCATATGATAACGAGACGCTGGTGTATTCTGTATCTCATTGTTATTATTTTTTTAAAAATTTGTAAAATGTCAAGAATTTTTTATTTAAAACAGTATAAAGTCGTTGGTAAAATGTCGAAACAATTTATTCTGACATTAAAACTTGCACATTGATTACTGAAACCGCCGTTTGTGTCTTGTTTGTGTAAAGTAGCTGAATGTTTCGACTAGTTTTATATGTAAGTGACAAATCACTCAAATGAATGACATAAAATACGATGGTGATAATCAGCTTGCAAATCTATATTGAGATGGTAATCATCGCTGTTCACTATGGTGACCATGCATCGAGATCACTACTTTTATCGATAAATCTGGTTTATCGTGGTCTTCGTTGTTCAGCAAGTAATTTTTAAGTGCTGTTCCTGCGGCGCTATAATTTGGTCAATTCGGAAAAGGGTTGGAAAACTCGCACGTCTGTGTCTCTGCAATCTGTACTGTTTGAAGAATTGCCGGGCCGGTCCGCCGGTCGGTAAAGGCTTAATTGCTTGCCATCAGCAGTAGTAGTTAGCGTAGTAGTTGTAGTAACAACAAAAACCGTGTTGCCGCGTTGCCTGTCAAGTCTGTGTTCACTCAACAATCGTGTAAAAAGAGAAAATAGACTCGTTTTAACTCTTCAATATTATAACAAAGTCTGTCTTTAATTCTTTATGAAGTTACTTTCTTAATGAAATGCATAAAATATAAGTTTTTTAATTATTTAAATATTTTTTTTAAAAAACTTTGTGTATAGTGAACCAATTATTTTTAGTATTGACAAAGTGTTAAATTGGCGATGCGTAGTGATAACGGGTTAGAATCGTTAGATGGTTGGCAAGGGGCTGGTTTGCAGAAGAGTCAGAGGCAGCAGGAGCAAGCTACAGTGGCAGGCTAAGCAAGGCTGGCTGTTGCCTGCTTTGCTGCTGCTGCTGCCTTGCCTGCTAGTGTCCCAGTTTAAGGTCACGCCGGCTAAGCATGTGGCAACAGGGCCGGCCGCTTGCTCTGTCGCTCGCTCTGCCTACTGGCCGGTCTGTACGGCCTCCGTTTTAGTTGCGCGGCGCTGTACTCTCTCTTCTCCTCGTACTTCTCTACCAAGCTACTACGGCTGGGTAGCCGCTTGGAAACGCGTGTCTATTGGCTGAAGCGGGAGCCAACCAGCAACCAACTTGGCAACCTCACTAGCTCTGGTTGCTATGCCACTCCCAAGCAATCCAAGCATAGAGACGAGTAGAGCCGGTCGCTAGGTTGTGAAGCTTTTGTTGTTTAATAAACCTGTATATTAATATGAAGAAATTAAAAATAATATATCACGCGAAGAGTGTGGAAATATCACTTGTCTTAAATAATTGCTTTAATCCTAACTTTATTAGTATCTTTATTAGTATTATGATTATGCCAATTCAGAAAAATCAAGTATCAATGCAAATAATTTAATTAATAAAACATAATGTACCCCCCTGAAGAAAATGTTTTCGAAACCTATTTTCTTCGTCGCTACACACACATTTTCATAGAAAAGTGCTGAAAATGCTGGAGCCTGGGGTATTTTTGGCTAGCTTTTAGCTTGCTCGCTACTTGCACATCCACCCCTGCGCGAGAGATTAGGTAGGCGAGGCAAGCGTTTCGGGTAGGGCCGGGCTAGCAAGCGGGCGTGCGACTTGGGGAAGGTCATGGGGGAGGGAAGCGAGTGAGAGAGCGCTATACTGCCTGTCGATCGAATTCGTAAAAAAAAACTTGGAAAATGGAAAAACGTTGCTCTAAAAAAAGTTGTAGACTATGTTGTTGAGAGTATAACAATAAGTTTATTAAATTTAATTTATTTAGTTTTATGGACTTTAGTAAAGCATAATTGTTTTTCAGGCTCATATCCCTTTGAACTGGACGTGTTCTAGTTGAAGCGTGCCTAGTATAATGGTTGAATGATAATAGCAGCTAGGCAAGGAAGCTGGCACAGCAATGAGAAGCTTTAACTTTGTAAATGCCGCAGCGTCGCATTCTCACATCGCTCCGTAAGGTTTGTTAGGAGAAAAATCTTGTTTATTTTTTCATTCAAATTGTATAATATGCTGCCAAAAACTCGAATATTTTTGTTTAAAGTATTCTTTCCCCATGGCTCTTGTATAAATTATTAATCTTGCCCTTTATTAGAACCGTCGGAAAAAATTAAACCAGGTACTGCACCGCGGGTTTAAAGGATATTAGGGAGCATGAAAACATGTTGGCACATTGGGGCGTCAGAGTTGAAGGTTCTCATTGAAGAAAGCTGCCGAGTAGAAAACCAAACTTTTTGAGGCCTTGGTATTTTTTTTCCAGCTAAACTTCTGGGTTGGCAGATTTTTTAAAATTATTTACTTAAATTATTTATTTATTTACTTACTCACTCACCTACTTCACAACGCATGTGTGTTCTAGCTCGTAAGTTTCTGAAGAGGGAAGGAAGTTCCAGGTTCAGGGTGATACGGTGTTGGGGATGGG
The DNA here is from genome assembly GCA_949825025.1 of Siphlonurus alternatus. Taxonomy (NCBI): domain Eukaryota; kingdom Metazoa; phylum Arthropoda; class Insecta; order Ephemeroptera; family Siphlonuridae; genus Siphlonurus; species Siphlonurus alternatus. Next base: position 10,098,318 of record OX463788.1, read on the forward strand.
ACAGCACGAGAGAGGCGCCGGTATAAATAGAAGAGATAGATAGATCCTGCCTTCTACTGCTGCGGCAATCCTTAGCGTAGTATTATTATTCGCGCTGCGCTGGCTCCTTGCCGCCAAACCGGCCGGCCGGTGTGCTATCAGCCTATACGTTTGCTTTAGGGACCACACTAACTGCATCTTACAGCAAAGAGGACGTTAATTACATCGTCACCTATTATTGTGCAAATTGTCTTTCCTCAATACCCATGGCTTCACTTTTGAAAAATCTAACTTTTAATTATAATATTTGTGTCAATTATGTGTGAATAATTAAAGTGGAAAATTTATGGCAATATTAAATTTAAAAACGCAGTTCTTTAGCTGCCAAGTGACATTTAATAATGGTGTTCAGTAAATTGTTGTTTAAAAAACTTAAAAAAAAAATGTAAATAATGTTGTAGAATTCATTTTAAACTTAATTTATAAGGAGTTAAGGGCAGTGGTGAAAGCAGTTTCAATCTCTTACCCGTGCGCTTCAGATAGAGGCCTGAAGGACCAAAAACCCCGCCGGAGGCGCGATTTTTTGGGAAAAAGGGGCGTGGCTTGATTTTTTTATATTAAAAAGTGGTTTTAAAATTCATTTATAATATTTGAATTTTGAATGTACATCATCATTTTGAGTAAAATTAAATAATATTATCCAAACTTTGTAAAATAAATAAAAAAAAAAGCAATGAGTGATTGATTCTCGATCACATTAAATTCATAAAAAAAAATATATATATTTAAAAATATTATAGCTATAGCTTTTAAAAAATTTAATACGAAAGAACATCCCTATATAGTGATTTAAATTGAAAGCACTTCGATCTTCATTGATCATAATGATCATATTACAGTAGTATTAATACAATAAAAATACTCTTACGATTTGGAATGCTTTATAATTTAATCAAAAAATACGTCAAGTATCACATTCTCAAATATTTTAAAATTTAAATTAATATTTTGAATGTCTCAAAAAAATTATTTTAACAAAAATTTAAAAAAATCGAGAGAATTCTTTTTATAATTATAAATTGTAATGTTTATATTTGTTTCGGTAATTAATTTTTATTTATTTTAGATCTTGTAGCAATTATTGCTCCGCTTTGTCATCGATGGGAATTAAAATCTAGCCATATTAAATATGGTCCAAACACTCCAAACGTGCAGCCATCTCGGCCCTAATAGAGTGGCTGCATTTATCTATCTACTCTCTTCTAGCAATGCTTGCATGAGTAACATATGCATGTGACTAATTTTTTTTACACTTATTCTTTACAAACTCATTAAAAAAAAAATGAGAATAAAATTTTTTGTTTGCATGCTTTTCTAAAAAATTCATTACTATGAAGAATTTTTGAGACGAAGACTTAATTTTATTAACCTAGCACTGACTGCGATTGATGATCGATATCTTCTATACGATCCCGAATCCTTTGCCCTAATTTTTTTAAACTCCTTGCGTAAATGAACCCTCTAAACCCCGGTCGACCCCGGTGGGTATGTGGGCCAGAGGAGGCACTCCCCCTCTGCCTCCTGACTTAATTGTAATTAAAAATTAATTTGAATAAAAATGTGTTCATTTTGTACAATAAATGAGACAGAAAAAAAATGTAATAAAATTCGTAGTGTAGTATATATAACGCATCATCAGCAAAAGTTGTTTTGAATCTATTTTAATTAATTTTATTAGTCATTCAAGAATTAAAAAATAAAATAAATATATATTGAAAGAAATACTACAGGGCATAGTAAATATCTATCTCTTATTTCATAAAAATCGAAGATAAAATAGTCAACCCAGTAAGCCTACAGAAATTTAAATAAATTTAGAAAAATGTTAAAAACTATTTCTATAAAAAAAAATCGTCAGCTTGACATAGCTAATAAATAGTTTATTTTAATTTTTTTTCCTTTTAGGAGCTTTTTATTTAACTCAAAAGAATTAAAGAGTAAATTAAATTTCGTGAGACAAAAGTACGAAGTATAAGAAAATTATCATTCATTATTTTTGCGCATGATTAATGTTTTTACAAAGTAACTTCTCTGATTTTGAAAATTTTATTAATTTTATTAAAAATTATTGATTATTTTTAATAAATTTCGATCAGTGTCTTACCAGTGCGCCGCACTGGCGTCAAATGTCTTACCAGTGTGGCGCACTTGCGCGCTCTGGCTTACTTTCCTGGTTAAGGGGGACTTTGCTCAATACTGATTACTGATTCGAAACTGAGATTAATGTAATAATTGCATAAACTTGAGACCAGGCGCGGATCCAGGGGGGGGCTGGGGGGGCTGCAGCCCCCCCCCCGAAATTTTGGATTTAACATGGGCAATATAGGCATTTCCCCCACTCCAAATTTTTTTTAACATTGGCCTTATGGAGGCAGCCCCCCCCCCCCCCCCCCCCGAATTTTTTTTCTGGATCCGCGCCTGCTTGAGACGCAAACTGCGAGTGTAGGTAAAACTTAAATGCATATAAAATCATGTGTAGGATTGTACAATACATATAAATATATTATATTATAAGGCTCATCTTTTTTGTTTTTTTACCCTGAATATATTATATATGTTGTGCATTTGCTTATGAACAGGTCAGGTAAATCTTAGCTACTATTTTCTGTAAGGCCGTACTTAAAGGGGTGGTTTTGATTAAAATCGCCTCAGCATCCTCCCCCCCCCCCCCCCCCCCCCACCATCCTCCTCTTGTGGGACCCAACATTGCACAAAATATACAGAAAGTTGGTGGTGTCAACTAGCACCCCCACTCACTCACTGCTCACTGTCATATGATAAAATTCGGCTCTTGGAAAATCTTCTGTTTTCTCGGCAGATATAATGAATGGAGACATTTATTTTAGCCTTACGAAACTTTTACATTTTGTACTTTTTCAAAACTTGCTGTTGTTGTGTTGTCAATGTATGCAGTTTGATTTTGCTTAAAATATAATAAATTTAAATTATCGAGCAGTTCACATACTGTAAAGGACTAAAGGCAGCTTCACTGGTGGATGCCCTGAGGATTTACAATTTGCACCGAAATTATTGTCTTCTGTAACGATTGATCTCAGGTACATCCAAAGTTAATAAGTTATATTTTCAATGGAGTATCGACCCTAATTTTTTTTATTGCAGCAGATATGGATAGGGGGTGAAAAGTTATGCTACCCTAATTTTTTCAGGTTTTTTAGAGCCCGGGAAGTATTTTTAAAAATTATTGATTTTTTTGTGACCTTACGCGGCGGCAAGTCCTATCTTTTTCTTAAGGAGCGGCGTCTCGTGACGTCACAAAAAGAACTTTCAATAGTTTTTTAAAAATAGTTCCCGGACTCTAAAAAATCTGAAAAAAATCAGGGTAGCATAACTTTGTACCCTCTATCCATTTCTGCAAAAAAAAAAATGAGATCGATACTTCATTATTTCTGTCGGATGCAATCAAATGAAATATATTTTTAAAATATTGAGAATTCTAAAACTTAATCGCTTATGGTTTGAGCAAATTCAGTTTTCTCACAGCACCTTTATTTCCAATTTCTGTCCATAAGGATCCATTTTAAACTTCTACCTCATTTTTCTCAAAACTGGCGTTTTGAAAAAAAAACTATACCACATACCACTTTTGATGGCAAGCTTTAAGCCCCCTGCAAATCTTATTACAGTCAAGGTGACCAATTCCGAGATTCCAACTAACTGACTGTGAAACTAATTCTTAACTGTTAACCGTTTAAAAATTGACTATTGTAAAATGCCAGTTACACAATAAAAATTTGTTACTCTTGATGTTAAAATCTTAATTTTTAAATTCAAACCTAATGTTTTGTGTTCTTTGTGCAGCCAATCAACGATTGGAGTTCCAATAATGTGGTGGAATGGATGGCTACTTTGAACCTTCACCGCTATTCTGGAGTTTTTAAGTCTAAGGATATCAAAGGCTCAGATCTCATTCACCTTGACCGTGACAAGCTTATGGTAAGTTCTTATTAGAAGTGTAAATTATTTCCATTTACTAACATTTTAATTTGTGTATTACAGAACATGGGAATTAAAGACGACTTCCATCAAAAAACAATTTTAGCGTGTATTGGTGAATTATGTCAGCGTAGCAATGAGGTTGAGTCTGAAGAAGGAGATGCCTTGAGTCCAAGCAATGCTCACCGGCTGATGGAGCACAGCTTCTCGAGTCTCGAACGGTGTGACAAGTGCAACAAGTACTTGAGAGGGCTGCAGCACCAAGGATTCCTCTGCCAAGGTACGTCCACTCAACTTTGCTTGAGGCTACAGTGTCTTTAACGGGTGCATTTGTTAACAGATTGTGGGCTGGTGGCACATCGTACATGCTCGGCTACTGGATTACCAACTTGTTTATCTGCAGGACTTGGTCTTCAGCCCCGTAACACAGGTAAATATTATTATCTTGTAGCAAATTCATTATTCCTTACAGAATGTTATGTAATTTATTATTTTTGAATTTTTTCTTCATTTTTTTCTAGTATTTGGTGTACCGCTGTGCTCCCAGTTCAATCCTGCAGACATGTCTGCACCAATAGTAGTAATACGTTGCGCACGAGAGCTAGAGGATCGAGCTCGCATGACTCCATCTCTTGATCTGTATAAAGTATATCGAACCACTGCTCCTGCAGATTCTCTTGCAGACCTGCGGCAAAAAATTAATGAAGGTAATATATCAATATTTTTTTTTTATCTCATGACTTCATAATAATTTTAAGAAAGACTAAATTTTCATATTGCCATGTATTACAGATGTGGCCAAAGTTGATATGGGTAGTTATGAGCCTGCTGTGATTGCTAGTACTTTGAAAAAGTTCCTGCGTGAGTTACCTGACCCTGTGATACCTGTCCAGTGGTACGACAAATTCATTGAAGCTTCAAGTAAGTATTAGTTGCTCAGTTGAGTGTTATCAGCCTGTTACTGACTTGACGTGTGCTTGCTTGTGCAGGGTACCGTAATGATGAGCAGTGTGCCTTGTGCCTGAGCCACCTGGTGAAGGAATTACCTGAACACCACAGAGCAACACTGGCCTTCTTGATGGCGCACTTCTGTCGATTGTGCCAGCTTCAGTACTCTCGTGGCAACAAAGAGCCTCCAACCATCCTTGTGCAAGTGCTTTGCCACTTGTTTCTGCGACCTCCTTGGGAACGCATCATGTATGTACCTATGCTGCTACTATTCTACTAGAATAGAATCTAATATATTTATACATATCAATTAGTATAAAATTATATTGTTTAAGCATGCTGTAGCTTTTGATTTAAATATTGGAACTCCTGCCTCACATATATTGTGAAACTTCAACTCAATTTCTCTGTAAAGTTAAATTAATTTTATTTCAAACAATATTTGTTCTACAAGAATGATTTCTTAAATATAAATTTAAGAATATAAATTGTTGTTTTGATCACGAAAATTATAATAATAATAATATTCAATATTGTTTAGCATGCAAGTGCAAGATGTACCAGTCAGTTAGATTAATTGCTGTATAAAATTTGTGTTGTTGAGGATGTTACTAACAGATTTTATTGTGTTTCAGCCAAGTAGTGTACAATACTGAGGCTCACATTCGCATCATGGAGCTGCTGCTGCTGCATGGAGACTGGGGCGAAAAACTGCCAGAGTTTGCATCCCCACCAGTGCTACCCCCTCGTAAGCAGTCTCGGCAGGTGGGTCCTGGACCCAGCGTGGAGCCAGCTGCAGAACTGGAGTCAACCTTGTGCCCCACGCTACAAGATGTGGAGTGGTACTGGGGAGAAATCACACGAGAGGAAGTCAATGAGAAGCTACTGGACATGCCTGATGGAACCTTTCTGGTGCGAGACGCCTCAAGCAAGAGTGGAGAATATACTCTAACCCTCCGTAAGGGAGGAGCCAACAAACTCATCAAGATCTGCTGCAGAAACGGAAAATTTGGCTTCACGGAACCTTACAAGTTTAACTCGGTTGTTGAGCTAGTCAACTTTTATCGAACTGTTTCACTGGGACAGTATAATGCAACACTAGATATCAAATTGCTGCATCCCATCTCACGGTTTCAGCAGGTTTGTTAAATGATCGTTTAGCAACAGAGCTCATACATGATGTCTGTCCGTGTTTTCGAAAATTATTTTATTATTATTTTTATTTTTTTAAGCCAAATTGTTTTCTGATGATTGCATAAACGCAAAGGACATTTTATACATTGTATGTTTTGTACATTGTATTGTATGTATATATGTTACCACCAAAAACCGAATTCGGGCAAAAGCCGAAAAAAATGAGCAAAACTAGTTTTGAGCATCAAGTTAAGCTCAAAACCCGAAGTAATCGATTATTTCGGGTTTTGAGCTTAACTTGATGCTCAAAACTAGTTTTGCTCATTTTTTTTGGCTTTTGCCCGAATTCGGTTTTTGGTGGTAATATGTACATAAATATGTATATACATTTATACACCTTGTCATCTGGAAATATGAAAACAGTTTGTACTGTTTCTTTCCCCTTTCAAGAAACAGACGTCTTGTATGGTCCCTGAATTGGCAATAGAACAATAATTGTAAGAATTTCATTTAGAACATATTCTTCTTACTGCAAAGTTATAAATTGTAATATAACAATTAGTTCTGTAATTAGTAGTGTATAAAACTCTTAAGGGTAAGGTAACGCCACCAATGTTAAAAAAAATCCCTCTCACAAAAATTCTGAAAAAAATTTAAAATGTTCTCCTCTATACCCCCTATCAGTACCTAAAATATCAGGTATACAAATACGATCTAGTTTTTGAGTTATGAATTTTTAAAGTTGACCAATTTAACATGGGAGTTTCATTTCTCCATGTTAAAGTAGTCAACTTTAAAAATTTATAACTCAAAAACTAGATCGTATTTGTATACCTGATATTTTAGGTACTGATAGGGGGTATAGAGGAGAACATTTTAAATTTTTTTCAGAATTTTTGTGAGAGGGATTTTTTTTAACATTGGTGGCGTTACCTTACCCTTAAATACTCTTTCCCTGTTTTTATTTTATGAAGCTATAATTTCTTCTCTTTTTTTTAGAAATAATAATTATAATTTTTATTCTGAAGCTTTTTTTTTTTTTTTTTTTTTTTTTCACTGCTCACTGGATAAGCCTTTCTTTTTTGTTACAGTGCAATAATTATTAAGTTCATTTTTTTAGTTAACTTAACTATTGGTGAACGTAGTTGATGATGGTGATAATGAATATTTTTTATTTGTATTATAGGAAGATGAGCTGCTGGCAAGTGCCATGGACATGGAGAAGGTAGTTACGCAGCTCAAGGAGTTCAACAAGGATTACCTGCACAAGACCAAGTGTTTCGAGGATTTCCGGAACAACTTCCAGAAGACCTCACAGGATATCCAGCTGAAGAAGCAGGCCCTCGAAGCCTTCCTTGAGGCAGTGTGTATGTTTAAGGAGCAGATCAAGCTGCATGAAGAGTTCCAAGTCAAGGCTCAACCGCATGAAATCAAATTGTAAGTGAGACAAAGACAAATTAGACAACCTGCATTGAATTCCTAATCACAGTAATACAAAGTTGTGTCACACTAATGTTGTTCATATTTTTCTCTGTTAAACAAATTGGAAACTCCCTCAAACATCACCACACATCACCAACTCTATCTATGATTAGAGCTTCAATAATTAAAGAAAAAAATAAAACAGCCTGTGCTGGAATTATGAAAGAAACTGCACTAATGTGACAGAACTTTGTATGGTATTATCAATTTAGGTTGTCAATTTCTAATATATCATAATTATGTGTATATGTATTATAATAATAGCTCAGTACTTCAAAATTTTAATCTTAAATCAGGAAGATAGTACCAAGTTGTAAAAATTGTAGAGGATGAAGATATACTGTAGCTATTAATTTGATATCCCCTTTAGAAACAAAAGGGTGTCAGGTCAATTTTGAAATTTCATCTGCATTTAAGTATTTTTCTTACCAAATAATGTAATAGATCAAATAGTAGTATGGTTCAGTGGTAGTAACTTGAATATAATTTATGCAAAGTCTACTGCTGCCCAGAACTGACGATTCAGGGTTAAAAGTGCTTATTACTAATACTTAAACTTTCCCACTGTATATAAAGTATACAATTAGCATAAAGTCAGAGTGTTACATTGGCAGGAAAAATAAATGTTTCTTCCTGATGGGTAAAGTAGCAAAAAAATGTATGTGTGACGTCATTTATGTGTGCTGATTCAACGGAGACGAGATAGGTGATCGCTGCAAAATGTTTGTTCACTCTTGCTTCAACCACTTCAAGATGCTTGTCATTGCAAGAGAATACAGTATAACAGATCTTAGTTTACCTCTAGACAGTTCAGTAGACTAGACGGCGCCAGATATAACAGCCAATAAAAAGGTGGCCAGCTGTTATTCTAGCCTTTTCATTGGCTGATATATCTGGCACCGTCTAGTCTACTGAACCAGGGCAGTCTCCTACAGGCCGTCTCACATGGATTTTCGACTGTCATCTGAACTGATATTAGTCGGCCGGATTTTTAAAAGTAAATGGGTCCTCCGTGTAAGAAAATATTTATTTTAAAATATTTACGTGGAAAAATGAAAGTAAATTGTAGTCTGATGTCCATGAATTATTTTTTTCTACACACTGTTATTTTTATTTATTTGATAAATATCATACTTTTCGAGAAAAACGCAAGGCGGGAACCGAGTTATAACTTATAAGTCTGGTAATATAGTATGACGTCACAGAATATCAAAACCACAAATAAATAGAAAATCAACCTTCATAAATATTTTGATCACAGGAATTAACTTGATTTGATGTTAAAATAATGTAAATATTCACATTAAGGTAGAGTCCAATTCCACAGTCATGCAAAATATATATAAAGTCTATACTACGTCATCGCTTTAGAAATGGGCTTAGACTTTTTTTATACTAGTCGTCCGGTTTATAAAAGTCATATTTAAACGTATTAATATTATTTTTGCGGGTGAAAGGGAGTTGTTGAGCAATATTAGACTCTATGAGCATTTACTTACTTTTAATTTCAAATCTCTAGATACCGTGAAATCGCCATAATCCGGGCGCAAAGTGAGGGCTCTCTCCCGTAAGAATGCATGTAAACCGGCCGCTCAGTCGGCCGACTAATAAAAAGAGTGGTGGGGGGTAAGACGGCCTGTAGCAGACTGCCCTGACTGAACTGTCTAGAGGTAAACTAAGATCTGTTATACTGTATATATTTTTTAACGTTGGTTTTCTATTCAATAGTAATTTTGCTCTTCTCACCATCATAAAATCTCAGTCGCTGCATGTCAATGACAAAAATGACAAACACTTTTCACAATATTTGACAAATATTATAAATATAATTAAAACAAAATTTCAGCATGGAATACATTAAATAAAAAAAAAAAATCCATGATTGAAGCTAGAGTGGACACTTCTTTTGCAGTGATTATCTTCCCTGACTGAGCATGAGTGACATTACACTTGTATTTTCTAGGGCTCCTAGATGTGATATGCGTGCAGCAGGAATTCTTTTATTTCTGCAAATGAGTCTGACTTGATATAACTGTATACTTATTACTGTGCCAGAGTCATAGAACCTTAAACACTGTCATGGCTCCTGTTATTAGTCTTACAGTGCCCTTATTTTTTATTTCAGGCTGAAGCAGAACTTTGATCTCCTGGAGGACCGGCTTGCCTCACTTGAAGACAGCCGCAAACAGCTGGAAGACAACCTGAAGCAGCAAGTTGCATATAATCGCACTTTGGACCGTGAGATGAACGCATTGAAACCTGATATTTTGGAACTGCACCGGCAACGAGAACGCCATCAAAAGTATGTAGTTGTGCTCTACTTGTATCTCAATTTGACTCTGGAATGTTTCCTGTATAGAGTATAGATAATTATGCTGATTATTTTCTATTGAGCAGTTTTACCATCAGAATGTAACTTGGTCAAACAACCAAACAGCAAACAGTTTTATTATATTTGCAAGTGTATATTTGACACTTGAAACTTTTTAATTAATTTTTAATTAACATTATTTGATCAACTGACACAATTTCATGTGTAATCATGCTTATCGATTGATCAAGGTATACCAAAAATTGTTTATGGTTGACTTGATAAATTGTCAGAAAAAAATTACGCACTTGGCAAAGTTTGAAATGTTTCTTAAAGTAGAGATAATACGGATCAGCTGGCATTACTTCCATGTTAAATTAGTCAACTTTAAAAATTAATAACTCGAAAACTAGCTCGTTTTTGTACATCTGATATTTTACCTACTGATAGGGGATGTAGAGGAGAACATTTTAATTTTTTTTCATTATTTTTTTTATGGGATTTTTTTAGCATTGGGCCAGCTGATCCGTGTTATCTTTACCTTAAAGAATTCAACAAAAATATGTACGTGTGCTGTTCACCTAGGTTACCTCTGTTTTCATCAATGTAGAAATTGGAGTTTGACTTGATGAAGTCACAGATTGGAGTCCGTCTGGTGACTACGTTGTCATCACAGAGTCAAATTCCAAACTATCTCGATTAAAACAGGGATAAATAATTAGCACATGCAACAATTTATAGTATCAAGTGGAAGATTTATTTATATTTACATCTTTTGTCAAAAGTTTTCTACTTTAAAAGGTAGTAGATTTTTATATTCGTACAGTATATATTAGAATAAAATTTATACCCAAATACTGTAGCAATATTTTATACACTTATTTCTATTAACTTAGATGTTTGTCTTGACTTGGAATTATTCCTTTCATTTATAAGTGATCTGAAAATAAAACCCAGCTGATGTATATGAATTTTATTTTTTAAGGATGAGAGAGAGGCGTACTTGTGTTATTGAGTGGTGTATGCTAACTTTGTGTGTTGTTTTTCAGGTGGCTCTTGCTTCATGGCATGAAGCAGACACGTATCAACCAGTTATCTGCGCCTGGTGCTGGCCAGGAGGTAGAACCTGACACAGAAAGTCTGCCTCACCAGAAAGACTCAACGTGGCTGCTGCCAAATTGCAGTCGCAATCAAGCTGAGACACTACTGCTTCACAAAAAGGATGGTACATTCCTAGTGCGACCCAGCCGTACTGGCCAGTACGCCCTCTCCATCATGTAAGTATAGATAGTGATTAAACTACTTCCTAGTGACTCCCAACCAGGTAGATAAGCCATTTTTTTTTGTTTGTTGAGCTATATGCATTCAAAGTATGAACTACTAGTACTATAGAAGCTAATTAGAAGGTTGTTTGAATATTATCGCCTCAGAATGAGAGTGCTCCATGCACCACAAGGTTTTGTTGCAATAATTGGTCTTATGCAAAATGTAGCATAATTTTTATAATTAAATAAAACCAAACTTGGTACTTCGAGTGCTCCCATTCTAAGGTGACTTTGCATTTAGGTTTAATACAATTTATCTTTTAAACTTTATCTGAAACTTGAGCCCTTACTGTTGATTTAAAGTCTTGCATTTAACAGTTGAGTTCAGTTTTTTTTTTTTTTTTTTTGTATTTGAGGTTACAGATTGAGTTAAGGAATCCGCTGTCTAGGTCTCTAATCATATTAAGGCTTTTTGTGTCGCTGCGTGGATGTTTTAGTAACCTACACACCTGAGCATCTTTAATAATACGAGAAAAAACATGACCGTATTTTTGTGGATTGAAAAGTTGTATTCACATTTTGCAAAAGAGAAATAATATTTGTTAGTTATAATAAATCTTTCAGTATGGGAAAATTGATTTTTTTAGTTTTTAAATATGTACTGTAGCTGAATTGTTCATGCCAACTCTGTTTTCATACCAATTAGCCAATAATCTAGTCAAGTTAAAACAACGGAGCCTTATTGTATTATGATTAAGCTTCAAACTTCTTATGTCTGATTTTTAATACTGTATTTTGTTTGCTTTCAGGTGCAATGGCACAGTAAACCATTGTATCATCAACAAAACGGATCGAGGTTTTGGTTTTGCAGAACCTTACAACATATACTCCTCGCTCAAAGAGCTGGTGCTACATTATGCTCAGAATTCGCTAGAGGAACACAATGACTCCCTAACGACAACTCTGGCCTATCCTGTTCTTGAGGACAGTGATGGTGGTTATATATCTCTGTCAGACGGCTATGTTATGAAAACACGCCACTAGGCGGTGCTAGTGACGATAGTGGCAGGAGCTGCACAGACTTCCTGAGAACAGAGAACCTATCTGTGATAAAGGACTGCAAGTGTGGGCTTAACAAAACGAAAAAAGTCTGCATTTGATGGATGTCGATCGAGTGAAATGTGAACTGTGAAGTTTTGCAAGGAAAGAAGCTTTTTATTATTATTATTATAATTATTACTATATAGACTTTTTTCCCATAGCAAGTCTCATGACTTGTAAGAAAAAAATAAGGAAGAATGAGTGAGAGCAGTATTGTTGTCAGTCTGATCTGCAAAAAGTATAACTAATATTAATTATTTATAATATTGCTTCAAATTATTGCATAATGTCATGTCAAACTATGTTCAGGAGCAGCTTTAGGGTGTGGCAACTGGGGTGGAGGCCCCTTGGCCTTTTGCTTTGGGCTCTGCTGTAGTATTTTAAGTCTATAAAAACAAATATACAGCAACCTCCCAAGGCAATTCCTAAGAAGAGCTCTGACTAGCATGTCTTATGAGCATGTAGAATGGTTTATAATATTTTTATGGATGTGCAAATTGAAACAAGATTTTTCTAATGGTTACTGGTTGCCTAAACATATGCATTACTACCATTTTATGTGCCCATTAAGATTTCTTTTTACATAATTATATCTTACTAATAGATAGAAAAACATGTAGGCTTCTTTGTGTAAAAACTTTGTCCAAGAGTTGGTTTTTGAGTATATATTATTGTATGTATATATATATATATATATATATATATATATATATATATATATATATATATATATATATATATATACATATATATATATTTATATTTATAAAATACTACTACCATACACATTATTGCAATATCTTACTGTTACAAACAAGCAAATAATGTTTCTACATATCCAAAGATACCCTTTTTATCTCTCTTTGAAAGAAACAGTTAAACAAGTCATTTAAGATCTCGTATATGACAGTAGAAACAGCCAGCTTCTATATATATATATATATATATATATATATATATATATATATATATATATATATATATATATATATATATATATATATATATATATATATATATATATATATATATATATATATATATATATATATATATATATATATATATATATATATATATATATATATATATATATATATATATATATATATATATATATATATATATATATATATATATATATATATAAGTGGACGGAGCATGTGTTAGGGTGCAGTTCAGTTCTTCTTCTCTCTGTCTCCCCCCCCCCCCCCTCTTTCTCTCTCTCTCTCTCTGCTCTCTTCTTTTTCTCTTCCTTTTTCTTTTATGTTGCCACTTTGGCTTCTCCCCACACATTTTTTTCATTAATAATCATTTTATTTGTTATTATTTTTTAAGATAAAGGGAAACTGGTGTGGTGTGGTGCTGGTGAATGGCAACACTGACTCCCCTTAACAATTTTTATATTCTAATGTGAGCTTTTTGGGTAATTTTGGACCCCTCAAAGCTTAGCAGATTACAGAAGTGTCAAACTAATTAGTTGCTCTTGATATTAGCCCTGAATTAAAGAGAATTACTATAAAATTTTATTTAAAATTACGTATTAAATTTATATAATACTGTATATATGAAAAATAGATGATGCTATATTTATTACTTAAGTAATGAAAGGGATAGAAAAGTACATAAAAACACATATTATCGAAAGCTAATAATTGCTAAATTCAAAGGGGTCATAGAAAACAGAAAGACAACCAAAATTACATGTTTTTTGTGGCCAGTCCGCAGCAAGCAAATTATCGGTCAATTCTAAAGCTATGCAATTTTGACCAATAATTCAGTCCCCAGTCTTATCACAAAAAGCCAAATGACCTTACTGAGCAAAATTAAATTTTAGTAAAGAAAAAAAAAAAAAAAAAATTTCTATCATCTTTAATTTTTGTCCTGGAAATGTATTAATGAAATACTTAAGGGTAAGATAACGCTACCAATGTTCAAAAAAATCCCTCACACAAAAATTCTGAAAAAAATTTAAAATGTTCTCCTCTACACCCCCAATCAGTACCTAAAATATCAGGTATACAAATACGATCTAGTTTTTGAGTTATGAATTTTTAAAGTTGACTACTTTAACATGGAGAAATGGAACTCCCATGTTAAATTAGCCAACTTTAAAAATTCATAACTCAAAAACTAGATCGTATTTGTATACCTGATATTTTAGCTACTGATAGGGGGTGTAGAGGAGAACATTTTAAATTTTTTTCATAATTTTTGTGTGAGGGATTATTTTTAAGATTGGTGGCGTTACCTTACCCTTAATATAGCAAGTTTACTCATGCCCTTGCAGCAAGGGATGATTCAGACAGTAGAAGCGGCAACAGAGTGGCATTTTATCGCTTGACTCGCTCAAGGCATCCCCACCTGTATGCAATGTGGTCATTGGTATATGGGTGACTGGGAGGTGGTGTCAAAATAGCAAGCCATCCAGTCTCGCTACAAGGCTTAAACGTCAAAACATGGGCATAAGAAAAGAAGAAGACATTCCCTTTTCATTTAAAATTTGTTTAATTTCTATTGCTTGCAAGTAAACATTATTAATAATAATTAAGTTTGCTGTGGACCAGCCTAAAAAACTGGCAATTTTAGCTTTTTTTCTCCCCTCTGAATGTGGGAATTAACAGCTTTCAATAATATATATATATATTATGGGTTTTTCTCTATCCTTTCATTAACTTTCATGCTAATTTAAATCCCAGTTCCTTTCATTAACTGTTATGTTAAAAAATTACTTTTTTTTAATACTTTTCTTTAATTCAGGTTTCTATTTGTGAACTGGAACAAGCAGTCTTAAAGGTGAGACTTACTCAATAGTGTTGCTATCTACTAGTGCCACACCAAATCCCCAAAAATTTGTAACATTTAATCCCCAGCTGCTCTTTTTTTTATTGTTAATTATTACTATCCAGCTGCCCAGTGTTTTTTAAGTGATTCTGAAGTTGTTCCCTTGCAAGTAGGAATTTATTTGATATATTTGTTGAATTGTTTGAAATTATTGTAACCATTAAAAAGTTAAATGAAGCAAGTTTTATTACTTTAAAGAAAATTGTATATTTGATCAAAACTATATAATTGTTTTCATATAAAGTGACATCGCTTACAGTATATTGTTTTTACACATGATGGGCTCTATTTGCATTTTAATGATTAAAATTATGGGAAAAAAACAAAACAAAGTTAAAACTTAAGCCCAGGTGATATTGATAGGTATATTATATATATATATATATATATATATATGTATTTATATATTGACTGTGTAGCATCAAAAAGTGGACTAACTACCATTGTGATGAATGTTGAAACAGACCAAACTCAAGGTTGTCACATCATCTTACTTTAGCCCCAATTGTATTCAAATCATGTGAGTTAAATTTAATATTAGTAATAGTCAATTAAATAGTAATAATAAAAAAAAAATGTAACCTTCGTAAAAATGCTCAACAGAGATTTCTCATATTTTCAAGTCAGTCTGCTCAAAACAAGTCTGTTTTGAGAAACCATAATCATAACAATTAATACTGTTTTAAGAATCATCACAGTATCAGTTAGTCTATTTTGATGCAACACCATTGATATTATATGTATAAATACATGAAGAAAATGTTGTATTGATTGTAATAAGTGATACTATTTCGTGTTAGCCAGTTAGCACAATGACAAGCTGTTAAAGCAAATCTTGTGTAATTGCTTCTGATTCAACATACTGCGCATGCACGCACACAATGAGTGGTATGTAGCCTACCATACATACACTAGCACTGCTCTCTTGAGTGCCTGGAGGAAATTGTGAATGGTTTGGATGGGGCATTCATTATCAGTCTCGAACCACCATCAGAATGGTGGGTGCATATTTGTAAGATTTGTAATAAAGAAAAATAAGTTAAAAATTTTATTATGTGTTCTTTTTTATTTTTCTACCTCAATGGGGTACTGACCGGTATTTGAGTTAGCAATACTAGTAAAAAGTACTGTGAATTCTATGAAAAACGAGCCCTATTACAGCATTCTACGTCAATTTGCTGATTTTATATGAAGTTTTAAAACTTTTTTGATGACGTCATAGCATTGAATCTTAAATGGGAAAATGCATCAGTTAACATTGCTAAAATCAAAAGTTATTGAAGTACGAATTTCAAACCTTCATTATCGTGATTCTAGCACCTAAAAACCTTGCAAATGAAGTTTTGGTTACATTTCAATATTAAGTATGGGATTTGGCAATGTTAACTGATCTATTTTCCCATTTAAGATTCAATGCTATGACGTCATTTTTGAGAGGTTTTAAAAATTCATATAAAATCAGGAAATTGTCGTAGAATGCTATAATAGGGCTTGTTCAATGCAAATTGATTGCAACATCAAAAAAATATTTTGAAACTAATAGCTAGAGGTCTTAAAAATGGTGTCTTGACTATTTTCAATTTAGTTTAGAGAATATATTGATGTTTTATTGCTGATAAAAAAAAGTAGACCATTTGAGACAATTTTGAAATTTGCAGTGCAGTTCATTGATTCTCACATGCTTGTTTGCAATCATCAAATAGAAAAAAAAAATAAAAATCAGCAATGCTGATTCAGGTCAGCTGAAATCAGATAAAACATAACCTTTTCTCCAAGTTGATTATAATATATTATTATCCCCTCGTCCCTGTCTATATACAGATTCTACTCCCAGAGAAGACCAGCTAAACATACGGGAGGGAAAGTAACTGAAAGAAAAATTGATAATACTTAATTGTAGCTACTTGCAGAAAAATAAATATAATTAAATATTATTTTCATGTATTTTTCTGCTGATAACCCTAACTTGTGTGACCTCTCCATCCCAGAAACATGCATGGAAATATAACATAATTATATATCAGCATAAGATAGCAGCGTCTCGTCTTCTTTTACAGATTAATGTCCTCTAATGTCTATATAATATATATATAATATTTAATATAGTTATGTTATATTTATATATTATATATATATATATATATATATATATATATATATATATATATATATATATATATATATATATATATATATATATATATATACATGTATATATATATATGGAAAAATCAAACTTCCATGCTAATTAGTCAACTATTAAAACAGCTGTCATGCCTCTTTAATTAAAAAAAATCGCAACTGCATGCTGCAGGATTGGCAGTGAAGGGAAAATAAAGTTTATAAAGAAAAAAATTTACTTCTTTAAACCCTTATGTCTCTTAGTGCTTTCTTTAGTTTCTTTCTTTTTTAATTTATTTACTTAACAACTTGTTATTGTTATTATATTACATCTCAATCTATTATATGGTGAGCAAAGAATAAATAATTCATTAAACTCAATTGCGGTCGAGGCAGTACATTATTACACTATGAAATGAATAATTCTGAGCATTATTTAGCAAATAACATCATCTATACTTCAGAAAGGTAAAAAAAAAAAAATATGATATTATTATAATATTTAGTCTTCTCTCTCAAGAAAGACAATAGTAGATCGTTTATTTACTTGGATAAAAATTTAAAATGTGAATTTATGTCAACTTATCTTTTTTTTTTTTCAGTTTATTTATTATTATTATTTTTTTTCATCATTAGTCTATAAATATTCCAGGAAAAAAATTCTTACAGCACGAAGAACTGTCAGAAAACGCGGCAAATTGTTTTTAATGAAGCTTCTCAAAATTCCCGCTAGGAGCGCTGTTGGTAGTGCCGAAACACGAGCAGGTCAGAACAGAAGACGTATTCCACCGCAGCCATGCGCAATCGTGCGCGATTCGATTCTTTTCGTAACACCAGCCTCCCGCCGTCCCGCGCATGTAGGATCCATGCATGGCGATGCGACTTCCCGAGCGGCCCAAATATTTGTATTTTCTTGGCCCTCAAGCGGTAGTTTCAGGAAGTTTCAATTTTTTTCTCAGTTTTTTTATAATATCAGCTTCTTAGGAAAAACATGGCGACTTCAATACGGCAGCGGAATGGCGCTTATCGTCGTCTCGATTATTATTTCTTATATTTTATTTATTGAAGAGTTATAAATGTGTGTGTAACTTTTGTAAGCCTTTATTGTGACTGCAAGAACTGTATCACCACTATATAATGAAGACAAGAGATGGATTCATCCTGATATGAACGAACGAAGTAAAGGTTAGTACATGACCAAAAGATCGGGACATTAGGCGTTTGTTTATGTCCCGTTTTCATCAGTTTTGTTGCAGGATGTAATTTTTCGTTCTCTTGTGGCTATTCTGTGTAACCTATTAATATAGTAATTACCGATATATGCATGTTTATAGCTATTTTGTTTCGTGTTACAGCAGAAACAAGCCTGCAGCTGGCCAGGCCTGGACCCACCCATTGGATTTGCATGCCAACGGATGCCAAGGAGGAGGAAAATCTCGCCCGCGGAGTGGAAAACTCGAGCCTGGGACCATTTTGTGACAACTGTCAAATCTATTATGATGTAAAATTTCTTAAATACAAGTTATAAAAACCATTTTCTCTGTGTTCTTTTGTAAATAATCATAAAATAGTAAGCAAATTAATTAAAAAATAAACCGGAAGTGGAAGCCATTTTTATTTAGTGTAAGAAAATGAATAACGCAAAGCGCAACTTGACAAAGTTTGACCGACGTGCCACCTGGTGGTTGTTTCCGATAACATTTTCATGCGAATTGTACATATTTCGTTACATACAGAAGATGATCGGCCGTGGATCCATGCTCCCGCGTGAAATTCAAACATTTTTTTGGTAACTCGCGTTTCTTCCAACGTTAATTAATTCCTTTACTTTTTTTGCGTATCTTCCAGAGATAGCAGATCGAGTGCATGCATTTTTGATGTACGATAATGATAAAAAGGATGCCATTAATAAAAAAAATAATAATAAGATGATAATTAAATACATGAATAGATGAATACTCAAAATTAAGTCGATAAGTTATTTCATATAACAAAAGACTCGGCTACTTATAGACCTCCGTGTCTTATGGCTAGAAATTTTGATGGCCTGAGCGTGGGCCCCAGGGCCGTCCCATGCGCACGGTGCATACGTTTAATTTTTTCTGCTCTATTATAGAGTTTTCCGTAAATTAATAGCCACGGCTTAGAAAAGCTGCGCAGAAACTAGTTTTAAATGTTAGTAGTCTACTGCGCATGGCTCTGCGAAGTGTGCATGATAAAAAAGCTTGAATCTAAATGAAGCTGCGCAAACGGTAGGTGACTAATCTGCGCACAGCCAATAGCAACTTTGTATGCTTTATGAACAAAGATACGAACTTCTACCCCAGATTGCTTGCGAATCGCAGTGTTTAAAAATTCTTTTAATACGTTACTGCAACTGGTTTAGCTTGTAGTATTGCAAATAAATATCAAATTTGAGATGAGATAAAAAGCAACGTTCTCGCTAATGTTGAACAAAAATTCTGCTCCGGTAGGGGCCCCTCGTGCAGCAAAACAGCTGTTTTGAGCTCACTAAGTGACGTCACCTTGGGTGTTTTTGGCCAAAATGCGCAGATCAGTCCAAATTCGTAGGGCTGATGGACCTATCTATTATAGTTGTATCATGCGTGGGCCCGTGGTCCAAGTGTGGCGGCGCTGCTGCATCGCATGGACACCATGGTGGCTGTAAGTATGGTGCTGCCACGGATAAGACCCATGTATAAGCTTTGTATTACGTCATTTCCGCTTTGGAACCATTTACGCACGAAATTTGAAAAACATTTCAAATCACTCAAATCAGCTGGACACCATCACATGCAGACACACAAATTTTTGCATTTACATGCTGCCATAGAGTTAATATTAAATAGAGAGGCTATCCGGTAGGTGGCGCTGTAGCCTCGCCGAGCGCGGTTCCACTAACTGACGTTTGAAACGGGCGTCTATGACGTCACTATAGGCACTAACAATGTTAAATTTGATCAGTCAATACTGCGCTGAATACAATGAATAGTAGCAAAATAAGCATAACAACAGGTTAATGGGAATTGTAATTGTGAGCAACATTTATTTGGTAGACGTTATATGAAAAACGAAGTTGAATAAAAATTATAAAAAAAATATCCCTAACTCTATTGGAATTTGACGCCTGTAGGTTGGTACAGCGAACAGCTGCTATAGCAGCAGCTGCATCACGTGATCACAGAGAGCGAATCAGGAGGCTATAAGAGCCAGGGCGTCTGTGTCGTCACACAGAAATGCAACTCTTGAAATTGACCAACACACTATAACATTAGGAAGCTAGAAAGTCGCCCCCCCTTGCATGCTGCTGAGGCTTCAGCAGCTATTTAAACGTTACTTTTGAATACTGCGAATAGAGTATTTGTTATTATTGTTTATATACTGTAGTCTACAATATTTGTACTACAAATATGGTACAATCTCATCTGCAGTGCCAAAACCGAACGGCCGGAAGATGGTTTTGAACTATGCATATTTCGCTTCCCTTCGGAAATCGATGAGAGAATGAGTTTTAAAAGAAAAAAGTGGTTCGAGATCTGCAACAAAACTGGCTGATTACCAAACAAGGAGGTATTTATGCTTTGAAAGGTAAATTAATATGCTCAGTAAAAAAAGTAATACATCATATATATGCACAATATACAGTACAGTATAATATGCATATACTGCAGGAATTAATGGATTTTATAACTATATATATACATATATCATAAAGTATGTATATTATACATACAGTTATATAGTATATGATACATATGATGTACGTACAGTTCTTGAAGTTAAAAATTAGAATACATTCACTAGAATCCTACCTATGATGTACGTATGGCTGCATGCCATCACACTTTTATAATAGAATGATTGGTCATATATATGTCAGTCGAAAAATAGCGGAGTGGTCACAATTTGACCACCTAAAATGAGTAGTCAGACCACTTGAATAAGTGGTCGGACCACCTAAATGAATGGTCAGGTCATAAATGGTCATAAATATTGACCTCTTGATAGGTGGTCCGGGTCAGGCGACCACTTAAATGAATGGTCAGGTCACTGATTTAAGTGGTCAAGTTCTTAGTGGTCGAGATGTTTGACCACTTGGGTAAATGGTCAAAATTTTGTGACCATTTAAATAAATGATCAGGTCATATATATTGACCTCTTGTAAGTGGTCCGGATTTGGCGACCACTTAAATGAATGGTCAGGTCACTGCACTTAGTGGTCAAGTTCTAGTGGTCATGACTACTTGACCATTTCATAAATGGTCAGATGTTAAATGGTCATATCTTTGGACATGCTGTTAAGTGGTCGGGATTCGAGTTTGTAAATAGTCAGCTGCTTAGTGGTCATAATTTTTTGACCACTTACGTCAATGGTCGAATAATTCTGACCACTTGTCAAGTGGTCAGATTCTGACTACTTAACAAGTGGTCAGATTCTGACCACTTAACAAGTGGTCATTTGAGTGCGCATGCGCGATGTTACGTGATAGAGAAAAACATGGCGTCGGCACACGAGGAGCAGAGAGTTTGCAGAGTTCAGAATTATCGTCTTATCAAGCAGTTTTATATCAGATAAGTACCTTTTTAGTAATTAAAACGTATTATGAAATGCTGTTTTGTGATTTTCTTGGTACTTTGTGTCATATAATTTGTTCCAGGTAGCCTTAAACAGTCAATGTTTATCGGCTCTTGGGACTTGATAAAAATAACCGCCGAAACAGAGCCGTTGATGGTAATTATACTTCAAAAATATTCCTATTTTATTAAAGAATGCTATGTTTTGAGATGATGTAAGAGAACAAATAAAAATAATTGCATGTTTATTGTATTTTAATTAAGTGCGATAAAAATAATCAAATGAATGAATTTCTTATATATTGTACGTGTTTCCTCATTGTAAAATTTTATGTGACTTTTAATTATTTTTCTCGTCATGTTTGTTATGTTTCTACCTTGAATTTATTTTATTAATTCAAGTTAAATAGGTGGAGGAATAATTTTATTTCATGTTCCAGCAATAATTTTTATTTTCTGTGGCATCCTGTTGAACGGCGTGCGAAGACATCCACAAACGGCTTTTTGACCACTTGAAACCGACCACGAGAGTGACCACTAGAATGACCATTAGAGTGACCACTTAAGTAGTCGCAGGTTGGACCACACAAGTGGTAATTTCGCCAAGTGGTCATGGTGACCACTAGAGTCGACCATTTGAGTTGACCACTAGAGCGACCACTTGAATTGACCTGACCGTGACCACTTACGACCGTGACCACCTATTGACCAGGACCACTTGGCGAAATTACCACTTGAGAGTGGTCAACTACTTGACCACTACGCTTTTTTTCGAGAAGGGCCCTTCTCGAAAAAAAGCGTAGTGGTCAAGTAGTTGACCACTCTCAAGTGGTAATTTCGCCAAGTGGTCCTGGTCAATAGGTGGTCACGGTCGTAAGTGGTCACGGTCAGGTCAAGTGGTCGCTCTAGTGGTCAACTCAAATGGTCGACTCTAGTGGTCACCATGACCACTTGGCGAAATTACCACTTGTGTGGTCCAACCTGCGACTACTTAAGTGGTCACTCTAATGGTCATTCTAGTGGTCACTCTCGTGGTCGGTTTCAAGTGGTCAAAAAGCCGTTTGTGGATGTCTTCGCACGCCGTTCAACAGGATGCCACAGAAAATAAAAATTATTGCTGGAACATGAAATAAAATTATTCCTCCACCTTTTTAACTTGAATTAATAAAATAAATTCAAGGTAGAAACATATATAACAAACATGACGAGAAAAATAATTAAGTCACATAAAATTTTACAATGAGGAAACACGTACAATATATATATAAGAAATTCATTCGATCATTTGATTATTTTTATCGCACTTAAAATACAATAAACATGCAATTATTTTTATTTGTTCTCTTATATACATCATCTCAAAACATAGCATTCTTTAATAAAATAGGAATATTTTTGAAGTATAATTACCATCAACGGCTCTGTTTCGGCGGTTATTTTTATCAATTAAGTCCCAAGAGCCGATAAACATTGACTGTTTAAGGCTACCTGGAACAAATTATATGACACAAAGTACCAAGAAAATCACAAAACAGCATTTCATAATACGTTTTAATTACCAAAAAGGTACTTATCTGATATAAAACTGCTTGATAAGACGATAATTCTGAACTCTGCAAACTCTCTGCTCCTCGTGTGCCGACGCCATGTTTTTCTCTATCACGTAACATCGCGCATGCGCACTCAATTGACCACTTGTTAAGTAGTCAGAATCTGACCACTTGACAAGTGGTCAGAATTATTCGACCATTGACGTAAGTGGTCAAAAAATTATGACCACTAAGCAGCTGACCATTTACAAACTCCCGACCACTTAACAGCATGTTCAAAGATATTGTGACCATTTAACATCTGACCATTTATGAAATGGTCAAGTAGTCATGACCACTATAGAACTTGACCACTAAGTGCAGTGCTGACCATTCATTTAAGTGGTCGCCAAATCCGGACCACTTACAAGAGGTCAATATTTATGACCTGACCATTTATTTAAATGGTCACAAAATTTTGACCATTTACTCAAGTGGTCAAACATCTCGACCACTAAGAACTTGACCACTTAAATCAGTGACCTGACCATTCATTTAAGTGGTCGCCTGACCCGGACCACCTATCAAGAGGTCAATATTTATAACCATTTATCACCTGACCATTCATTTAGGTGGTCCGACCACTTATTCAAGTGGTCTGACTACTCATTTTAGGTGGTCAAATTGTGACCACTCCGCTATTTTTCGACAAGGGCATGGGTACAAATGACGTCACAGGTGCCTTTTCATCGGCTATTATCTCTGATATTATTGCTGCTGGAACAATTTTTTTATGCAGCCGTATCATACTGAGGCAATACTAACTGTGAACTTAATACTGTGAAATGGTCATAGGGCCTTTAAGCTGATCACAAGCAATTTCTTTTATCACCACGTTGTGTGCTAATTTATGAGTACAGTATGTCCTTTCCTAACTGTGTGCATGTATTTTCAGGTGACGTCAAGCGACATTTGAGAACAGACATGCTGCCCTCCCAGAACATGCCCGTCAGTCCGATGCTTGCTGTTATGGTACACGACTACACACAGTACATGATGCCATGTCCCTTGCGGGGTAAGACAGCAGCATCTTTACATTGGTTGTTGGTGTCCGAGGCAATTTTTTGTTTTTTTTATTAAGCTGTTATGTTAAGGTAGAGATAACGCTGAACAGCTGTTCGACATACTCTCCTTTGATTAACATGCAAAACTTAGTAAATTCACAAAAATTCAGATATTTTTTTGAGAGGCGGATATTAGTACCTAAAAGCCAAAGAAAAAATTTCAAAACAATTTAACGAGCCGATTTCTTTAACTTTTTTTTTTTTTTTAAATTTTCAGCATAGGGCTTTCCCATGGAGAGACAAACTAAGAACTTAATTGAAAAAAATCTGCTCGTTAAATAGTTTTGAAACTTTTTCTGTGGCTTTTAGGCATTAATTAATATCTGCCTCTCAAAAAAATTTCAGAATTTTCGTGAATTTGCTAAAGTTTACACATGTTAATCGAATTGGAGTACATCGAACAGTTGTTTGGCGTTATCTCTACCTTAAGCAGTATGGTCCTATATCCTATATATATAATTAATTGAAGTCTAATTAAGACTTTGAAATGCCTTGCATTACCCTTCTATTTTTAAATTTTTTTATCGTGTAACAATGTCACTTTAACAATAATTTTTTGTTTTTTAATCGGGTTAAAGTAGAGCGAGCGATTTCATTTTTTTGAATATTTTATTTTCTAAAAATAGTTTATCTCACCCTCTATTGAGAAATGAAAACCAAAAAATTCCATCTCAAATAGCTTCACCACAAAAAATTCTCAAAGTTGGTGTTTCGGAGGCCTTTAACATGCATCCTTATGGAACAGAAAACAGCTTTTTACTCCAACTTCGTCTGAACTATGATACCAATTAAAAATTATGTACGTAATCAATGATGAATTCCTTAATGGATTTTCAAATAAAAAAAAAAAAAAAAATACGGTGCCGTTTTTCCGGAAAAAAATCTTGAAAACCCTTATCGGAATTAGCCCCTAAAAATTTCAATATTTTTTTTCGGAAAAACAGCTCCGTAAAAAAAAGTTTTTTATTTGAAAACCTATTAAAGAATTCATCTTACATTACGTACTTATTTTTTAATTGGTACCATAGTTCAGATGATAATGTTTTTCTGTAATGTATGTTTCTAGTGCTGTTTAATATGTACACTTTCTGTGTTTAATAAAAGACTAATAATAGTTCAGATGAAGTTGGAGTAAAAAGTTGTTTTCTGTTCCATAAAGATGCATGTTAAAGGCCTCCAAAACACCAACTTTGGGAATTTTTTGTGATGAAGCTATTTGAGATGGAATTTTTTGGTCTTCATTTCTCAATAGAAGGCAGGTTAAACTATTTTTAGAAAATAAAATATCCCAAAAAATGAAATCGCTCACTCTACTTTAAGTTCAATTTTTTTTATAATGTTTATTAAATGTTTCGTGTTTTTATTTTTAACCATCTTAAGGGTAAGGTAGCACGCCCAATGTTAAAAAAAAAATACCTCACATGAAAATTATGGAAAAAAAGTATTAAAATTTTCTCCTCTACATCCCCTATCAGTAGCTAAAATATATGAGTCCTGCATACAAATTCGTGCTACTTTTTGAGTTATGAATTTTTAAAGTTTTTACTAATTTAACATGGAGGTTCCATTTCTCCATGTTTAAGTAGTAAATTAAATAAAGTAAAAAATAAATTTTTGTATAAATAAAAAAATTAATTTAAAAAAATCAGCTTGACCGATTGTTTTGAAGTTCTTTCAGCAACTTCTTGGTACTGAAAAAATTTCAGAATTATTTTCAGGTTGGTAAGGTTTATATTATTTATAATCATTTTAACCCATTAGCGCCCAGAGGCTCCATGTGGGCTTGCAAAATTTGTTAATGAATTAAAATAATTATAAATTCGGTTTTCAGAGTAAGAGCAAAACTGAGTGTTGTAATCAAAAGTAAATAGTATGGGGATCATAATGTAAAAAAAATTTTGTTCAAAACCCAAAATTTGAATTTACAAGGATAGTTCAAAATTTTTGCAGTTTTTGGAATGGCATTTTGAAAAAGTACTTTTTTTTACCATTCAAAATAAATTATATAATATAAAAAAATTTGAACAAAACTTACATTTCCATATCAACCATTGAACTCAGAATATGGATATGTAATTTTTTTGGGGTGAAATTTTTTTTAAGGGCATTAAAAAGGCAATTCAAAATAGATGTCCCGTATGGAGCCTCTGGGCGCTTACAGTATCATATAGCTTAGAAATAGCAATCCAATATAAAACATCATATTTACATTTTTTAACTCCGCATTTTCCAGAAAAGGGTTAATTTGAATGATATTTAATTAAAAATCTTCCCCACCCCCAAATTTAAACCTTTTTGGGGGTTGGGTAGTTTTTGAAAATATCAAAATTTTGCTAATTTTTCGTTTCATATATAGAAAACCTGTACTAAAATTGGTTTTAAAATTTAATTTGAAAGTACTTTTGTCAGTTTGTCAGAGTCCTTATTTGGGTTTAATTTGGGGTTGGGGTAACACTATAGAATGTTTAAATTTTACTAAATTATTTATTTTTTTCTGCTTTTCATCCTATAAGGCATAGACAATTATAATTATATGACACTAATAGGAACACTTAAGGTATCCCTAATCAGGGTACCTTGCTGGTGTAAATATCATGACACAAAGGCTATAATTATAATAAAGGCAAGGGCCGGATTGTCCTATTTCTGTAGCTTCTTAGATTATTTCACAAAACTGAAAACAGTAGTAATTTTTTACGTATAGTTTAGGATTTTTTGTGTCAATATATCGCTCTTGCTCCGCAATTATGAGCTATCAGCTTTCCCTTGATTTCATTGCAATAATGAGCTATATGCTTTTTCAGGTGAGCGCAACAATGAGCTTTGTTTTATACTAATTTACGGCTCATGAAAGAGCAGATAGCTCATTATTGCGACAAAATCATGGTTAGCAGATAGCTAATTATTCCGGACAAGGGACAATATGTATCGGAGAAAGCTATAATGCTTGCGCTCCAGTGGAGTACATTTGTGGGGTCACTCATCGTCTTGGCGACGGTGTTTAGCTTCTGTAGACATTGAAGCCCTCTTCAAAATTTTTATGTAGAAAAATAAAATGTTGTCCAAGAGAAGAACAATTATAAGCACCCACAAAAATAGAATCGCGCTAGAGCTGCAACTAGCAATGACCATACCTGCGTCATTCCATTTATTTATATATCAATAAGTGAAAACCCAAAAAAAAAGTGTATTCAATTTACAGTACATAATAACGATGCCATATATTTTCCTTACGGGGTAATCCATAGCAAAGCACCATTACCGCGGCCTTCTACATATATGAACCTCCACACTACTATTCTCTTCCACAAACCATATGAACTTGCTCAGAAACACTCATTATCGGACAAATCAAATCTAAACTGCATCACCAAAATTATCATTTTTTCTCAAAATGTAATAATTTATAAGGTAATAAGAGCTCATGATATAGGAAAACATAGACACTGAACTTGTCATAATAGCCTTTATTGTAACATATAATTTACCCTAACAAAGGTCATAGGTTATTATAGAGTAACCTTGTTCCTATAGTGCGTTTTATAATAACAATTATGCCTTATAAAATGAAAAACAGGAAAAGAAAAGATTTCGAGAAAATATACAATACATTCTATAGTGTTACCCAACCCCAAAATTAACCCCAATTAGGGAATTTTGGCAAAATTACTTCCAAATTATTTTTTAAATCAATTTTTATATGGTTTTTCTATATTCAAACCATAAATTAGAATACATTATAATTTTAAAAAAATTACCCCCACCCCCAAAATTATAAAATTTGAAAGTTAGGGGGAATTATTACTAATTCAAACATTAATTAACCCTTTCCAGCAAAAAAATAATTAAAAAAAGTAATTAATATCGAATTGCTATTTTAAAGTAAAATGACACTGTAGGCGCCCAGAGGCTCCATATGGTACACAAACTTCAAATGCCCATAAAAATTCGAATTCAATAAGAAAAATTTTTTTTTTTTGTAAATTTGGGTTACATTCACTTACTTTTATAAGAATTTCATAGTGGCAAGAAAAAATTTCACCAAAAGTTTTTCTGGGCGCTAATGGGTTAATCAAATGGGACCACGTCGATCAGCTGTTTCATGTTACCTTACCCTTAACGAATTTAAACATTAGATATTTTTTAATTAACAAAGTAATACAGTTAGTAAAAATTATCAAATTGTTAAATGTGACCATATTACCAGCACCAACTCAACATCACCCCCCTCCCCTTCTTTATGTCTTAGAAAGTGTGACCAAACCAGATGACTGTAGCATAGACCGTAAGTCAACCCGGGAAATGTGACCCAATTACTAACTCCTGCCCCCCCCCCTTTAGATGTTTATCTGTCTGAGTGATAGACGCAGAAACTTGAAGGATTAGGATTGATTTGAGAAGACCGGGGCTGCTAAATCCTCTGGAGCTGTCTGCTATTCTAGCTGCTATCAGTCGCGGATCCAGGGGGGTAGCTAGGAGGGCTGCAGCTCCCTCCACCCCGAAATTTTGGATTTAACATCGACAAAATAGGCATTTCCCCCACTCCAATTTTTTTTATCAATGAGAAGAAATTCAGTCTGGGTCCGCGCCTGGCTGCTATTTAATTATTTCTAAAATGTTGCCGTCTTTCCTCTTTCAGGAGCTGCACGCTGTTGTCAACTCTAGCTCTGCCATTTCCTGCTGGAGCAGTCATTTTAGTCTTATATAAAGGGATTACAGTACACCTTTTAGCAAATGTTTCATTAAGTTCTGCTTAAGTGTGTATTTATATTTTTGAGACTTCCAGTGAATAAGATTATATAGCTTCAAAAAATTGTGGAAAATTTTATCCATATTAGTTGTCCCAATGCATATGCATTTTTTTACTGCCAGCTAAAATCAATTTTTTTTTAAAGTTTTTGCAGAATTGCTAATAAGAAACTGAATTAGAATATACAGGTTTAATGTATATTAGCCAAATTCCATTAATATATTAAAAAATACACATGAAAATAACTTGCATTGGTATTTTGTTTTACAACTTAGAATTTGCTGATTATATACTGTGTGTAATATCTTATAAATTGTACCTGTAATAAAAATCTAAACATGAGAAAAGGTTCGTGTGATATTTTTTCAGGGCATATAATGTTCCTAGGTATCCGTCAGGTAATTACACTACATTCATGTCAGTTAATAGGTCGATCTGTTCATAAACCATGCTCGGTGTACTCGAAGTGAGCAAGCTTACGAACATTAATCATGTCGTCATCTGCACTGCACTCCCTACCCCACCATCTGCACTAGTGTAAGAAAACGGGGCAAGGTGTACACCACAAGCAGGGTTTGCGAACAGACCTTATAATTATGTGGTTTGACCAATGAATAGCTAGTTTGCGCTGTCACTTTCACGAAGCTATTATGGGCCATATATATATATATATATATATATATATATATATATATATATATATATATATATATAATAATAGCTTTACCAAAGTGAAAGCGCAGATCATATGTTGGGACTGGGAAGGTATGGTTAGGTAAATCTTGCAGACTTTGTGAGAATCTTGGAGGACTGCCATGGCTAGAACCTCCGAGAAACTTGGAAAAATGATTAGAATCACCAATAACTAATAATAAGGAAAATTAGAAGAAATAAATAGTAAATGAAGTTACTGCTCCTTAATATGTATATTAATAATATTATATATATATATATATATATATATATATATATATATATATATATATATAGAGATATATGCATACATATATATATGTCTGTCATATGGCAAATAATTATAATAGGATCCTTATATATATTATATATAACATATCATTACTTTGTTTATTTTGTATTATTTTTTAAATTTAATAACAATTAAGATATTATAATAATTATATATTTATTATACTGACCTATCCTTAATTAAAAATTTAATCAGGCCACATATAATATAAGCATGATATTTACAGAAAATGATACAAAAATATATATGATAGCAAAATAATAAATTAATAAACTATAAGAGAGTCAATTATAAATATGTTTTGCTTGATAAACTTTGTTATACTGCTTGTTCGTTAATAATTTTATCTTGCAGCAGTAATTAAGTAGTTGTATAAACTGATAATAAATACTGATTACATATGCACACATTATTTATTAATTAATATCAACCTTACAAATAATTTAATTATATTATGCTATATTATATACTGTATTTTTTATTTTTCTCTGAAATTGCAGCGATTAACGTTTTTAAAATTTCGTGCCAAAATGGTTCCAAAACGGAAGTTAAATAAAAAACAAAAGACGCGCGAATTTCACGCGTGGCGGCACCTCTCTGGTCTCTAGAACCTTGATGGACACGGTTAGGTCACGTACGGCCTGGCTTTCAGCTGCACGCGCAGCTGGTAGCCATGCAGCGAGAGCCGGGCCATGCCGAACCGCGCCCATGCGATGCAGCAGCGCCGCCACACTTGGACCACGCTCAGACCATCAAAATTTCTAGCCATAAGACACGAAGGGCTCTAAGGGTCTCTAATATAATAATTATTATACAAATACTTTAAATTTATACTCGCTCTGCATGATAATTGACCGAGTAAAATTTATTTATTTATTATTTATTTATTTATTTTTTATTTATATTGTATTGTTGATTGAGAACTTATTAAATTATAGTGACAGGACTGACATCACTGACAGGAGTTTTTTTCAATTAAATTAAAAAAAGTACCATAATATAACGCTTAATTACTATTTATTTATAAAATATAATTTCATAGAGTTCGCTTTAATTTTTATTGATGTTCATTAATTACACGAATACTAATGATAATCATGCGTTTCGAAATACGAGTATTATATTATATCTTAGAAATCAAGTATAATAGCAAATCAGCCCGACCGTCGAGAAATTAATTATAAGGGATAAAATGCAGAATTAAAGGAGCAGGTATAAACATCGTAATATATAGTATATATACTGTATATAAGCTATAGTTTCAACAGGACCTCGATCTATATATAATTCATCTAAATATATATAGTAGGACAGGAAAAATTATGGATTGCATGAGCACATGTGATGTGACACACAGAACGTAATTTATAAAATTTTCCTTTCGTTTACACCAATTGTTTTCACTAAACCAATTTTATCATACATGCATATGCACTTAATTAATTGTAAAATTATTATATATTGCAAGTTTTTAATGAGGTCCGCATTCTCGTATAACTTACATTGCATGCATTTATTAAAAATAAATTTTACTAATTTTTGTCATAAAATAATTCAATAATTTGTAAGTACAAAAATTTATTATGATCTGTAAGAATTACTAAATTAAAATTGGCACACATTAAAAGAAAAGTCTCAGTGATCAATATGTGATCACTGAACATCATATATATAATCTTAAAAAAATCGATAACGTTCTAAAACCTAATCCCTTATGGTTTGAACAAATTCATGCAGTCTTGCAGTTTTCTTACAAGAGCTCCAAAGACTTAAGGGTAAGGTAACGCCACCAATGTTAAAAAAAATCCCTCTCACAAAAATTCTGAAAAAAATTTAAAATGTTCTCCTCTACACCCCCTATCAGTAGCTAAAATATCAGGTATACAAATACGATCTAGTTTTTGAGTTATAAATTTTTAAAGTTGACTACTTTAACATGGAGAAATGAAAATCCCATGTTAAATTAGTCAACTTTAAAAATTTATAACTCAAAAACTAGATCGTATTTGTATACCTGATATTTTAGCTACTGATAGGGGGTATGTAGAGGAGAACATTTTAAATTTTTTTCAGAATTTTTGTGAGAGGGATTTTTTTTAACATTGGTGGCGTTACCTTACCCTTAAACAGCTCCATTTCCGGTTTGCGTCCATAAGGCCAATGTTAAACTTCTACCTCAGTTTTCACAAAACTGATAAGACAGATTCGCTTCAAAATTTGTATGCCACCTATTGATGGTGAGTTCTAAGTCCCCTGCAAGTCTTGTTGCATTCAGGCGGTACGATTACGAGATATCAATATATTGAGATTCATCCTTAATTGCCTTTTTTTTTTCTTTTCATTTCCGTTTCTAAAACTTGAATAAATGATCAATTTGTTAGAACAACTTAATTATCAAACAATTAAATTATAAAAATAAAAATGCATTAATATTTTTAGCTATAATATAATCAAAGAGTTTACATTGTTAAGAGATCGAACGCCCATGTTAAATATTTTTCCTATCTAACGTATAAACCAAAGAAAAAGTCTAGATGAAGTGAAAATGAGAACTTATTATTTGGGCGTCCAGATGGCGACCGGCGGGCACACCCCCAAATGCTTCTACTTCAGAATTTTGGCCATAAGCGTTCTATATCTCTACACCATAAAATCCCTGCTATAATATATTGCAAAAAAAAAAAAAAAAAAAAAAATTAAAAAAAAATCGATCATAATATAGAATACGCGATCTCTCGTAAATCACGATCTTTTTACAGCACGCCTTAATTAATTGTACACATTTTTTCCATTTTCATCTCCAACACTTCAATAAATTGTTTAATTTATTTCTTAATTAGAATATATAGCTTTTTTTTAACATATATATTGACAGGCGCGGATCCAGAAAAAATTTTCGGAGGGGGCTGCCTCCATAAGGCCAAAGTTAAAAAAAAATTTAGAGTGGGGGAAATGCCTATATTGTCCATGTTAAATCCAAAATATCGGGGAGGGGAGGGGGGCTGCAGCCCTCCCAGCTACCCCCCTGGATCCGCGCCTGAACATTGAAACCCCGTAAGAAAAATTAAGCCTTCACGTTGCACACCCTTTAAGGATTGAAAAAATTATTGGTTCGAAATTTAACCGACCCTATTTCCATTTAATTTCCTTTTTTGTTTTTAGTCAGAATACAAAATTTCTAGTTTCTAAAAGGAGTTTTATTTTTTTTTATTAAAAATAGAAATGACACCGTATATATCTACATCTTTATTAGGCCCCTCTTTATACACATATATAAGTTCGACTAAATTCTGTACAGTTTCCATATGCCAATTTACTGGATCAATTTTTTTAACCCTCTGTTAGGGTATATACTTGATGTATATATATATAGTAAGTGGAGGTTGAATCGGTTAAACTACCTGCAGCAAG
Organism: Siphlonurus alternatus; assembly: GCA_949825025.1. Classification (NCBI taxonomy): domain Eukaryota; kingdom Metazoa; phylum Arthropoda; class Insecta; order Ephemeroptera; family Siphlonuridae; genus Siphlonurus; species Siphlonurus alternatus. Next base: position 10,131,891 of record OX463788.1, read on the forward strand.
CATGGCCAATCAGAGCACGATACATATATATTATAATTACTGCGCATGGGCCTGAGTCGAAACAATAATATTTGAATATATTTGTCTGTTCATTCCCTGACTCAGGCTTGATTTCAGGCTGATCTGGAATCAGCCTGATGCTTTTTTATCGTAGGGTGAGCTCAAACTTCATATTTCGTCTATTGGGACCGGCCACTCACTTATACATATTTTGTATAATAGAATTCCTGCATTAAATTTTATACTCGGTCGATCAGTTAATCATGTAATATATATGTAATGTATTGCTTATATGTAATGTAATGCTTATCTAATATATTAATATATATATATATATATATATATATATATATATATATATATATATATATATATATATATATATATATATATATATATATATATATATCGCATGCAGAGCGGGTATAAAAGTTATAATATATATTGTTAATAATTTATAATTAATATCATTAATATCCCTTGAAATAAAATTCCTACAATATAGTATAATTATTGTTAATCACTTAATCACACATAATTTGTATTAATTTATGACTTTTATTAAACTTTATTACCACTAGGTCTCTTTTACGAAGTACTTAAGGTAGAGATAATACGGATCAGCTGGCCCAATGCTAAAAAAATTCCATTCATAAAAATTATGAAAAAAATTTAAAATGTTCTCCTCTACATCCCCTATCACTAGGTAAAATATCAGGTATAAAAAAACGAGCTAGTTTTTGAGTAACGAATTTTTAAAGTTCTCTAATTTAACATGGAGGAATAGATCAAGTTCCATGTTAAATTAGTCAACTTTAAAAATTAATAACTCGAAAACTATCTCGTTTTTGTACACCTGATTATACCTACTGATAGGGGATGTAGAGGAGAACATTGTAATTTTTTTTCATAATTTTTATGAATGGGATTTTTTTTAGCATTGAGCCAGCTGATCCGTGTTATCTCTACCTTAAATGGGTGAGTGTGTGACCGTTTACAAGTATAAAAAATACGCTGCGCCCTCCCTAGCTGGGGTAAATTTGTCCCGCTTTCCACACAGTGCAGTAATGCGCACTTGTGTGTGGTTCCCCAGGCTTTGGACATATTGCTTTTGTCCATTGGGGAAAAGTAGAGGTGTCCGTTCTGACTGAAGTTCTCCACGGATCCCTCAGTGAGGGTGACCAGACGTACCGTTTTAACCGGTACAGTACCGTTTTAGAGTACCATGTCTTGGTGTCCCCAAAAAGACTCTCGGGACGCCTATAAGTACCGCTTTCGGACAAAATTTAAAAAAGTGACACTTTTTTAAAATTTTTATCATTAAAAAAATAAAAAATTCATAGGAATGTGGTTGTGAATATTTACGAAAATGTACGGATGCAAATGATTTTGCAACTCCATGCCCCTTTTTCTCGATCGCATTCGCAAATAAAGCAGCATATTTCTTCCAAAATTGTGGAATAGATATATTTTGTATATACGCGCAAGTATGCGTATACTATATACGTGAAATGAAGTCACTATATACTTTTCGATTAAATTTTGAATAAAAAATAAGTCAAAAACTTTACACAAAAATATCATCATCTATTGATATTGATGATATTCACTTGATGGAAATTTCCAATAAAATATAAAATTGAAAAAATCATTCTTATGCATCGTGTCGTGGCCAGTGATGCAACGCTTCGCGAAGCTTTGCGCGAAATTTCGCTAGTTTCGCGAAGTTTCGCAAGCCAAGTTTCGCGAAAGTTTCGCGCGAAACTTCTGCGAAATTGATATGTTTGAATTTCCCGCTCTACTTTTTTGAATTGTGTTTAAGGAATACCCCGTTTTCATCCTAATTATGCTTTAATGACAGGTTTAATTGCATAATTGAATTAAAAAAGAGTTCAATTTAATTTATTATATATAAAAAAGTTTATTTCTTTTTAATTAATTTTAAAAATTACTTTTAAATATTTTTAAAATCATTTAACACATTTGAGGATAGACATTGCAGGTCATGAAAGGGGCCATTTTATCTTGTTTTCTTGATTTTTTGATGAATATATGAAAAATCGCATTGTGACAGTCATTTTTTAAATTTCGCGAAATTTACGTGAAGTTTCGCGAATATTCGCGCGAAAGTTTCGCACACCATGTTTCACGCGAAGTTTTGCATCTCTGGTCGTGGCTTAGACAAAAATTTCCATGTATTTTTTTTTTTTTTTTCACAATAATCGTGCATGGATATTACGTAAATAAATGGCAGAAAATATGAGGGAAAAACGCCACAAATATTATTCTTACAATCAAGTAATTTTAGCTGTTATATATATTTAGCCCAATTTGAATGCTATAAATTAATTCAATTTAACTTCTACATCAGCTATTTCACTCTAGCAAGAGTTCACACTATTTGCAAAATGAACAGTTCGATTAAAAGTAATTCAAATTAGTTTCTTACTTTATACTCTTTTTTTTTTTTTTTTTTTTTTTTGTATAATTCATCTCGTGACATTATATTAGGTTTTATTTATTTATAAACAAAAATATAATGCATTATTTAAGTAATTTAACATGTACATTTAGAAATATTGTGAATGGGAATGGAAAATTTGATATATAACGAAATTTAAAAAAAAAAAAAAAAAAAAAACAATTTAAGATATTTAAATATATTTCTTTTATTGGAAAAGTATTCTTCGAAGTTATGCTTTTTGAGTATAAATTTCTTTTATTGCTTTTGTTTCTTTTTATTTTACACGCAACTTTAAAAAGTAGGATCGTGGCCAGGCCAAGAAAAAAGGTTAATTTTAGGAAATCAACTCCCGGGCACAGTTTTTTTGCATGGTGACTATAATAAATATATTTTTTTCTAATTCTATGAAAAATGTATATATAAAAAATGCAATTACTTATATTATTTTAAGTAGAGTGAGCGATTGTATTACTTATTATTTTATTTCCTTAAAATATTTTAGCCCTGCTTTATTGAGAAATGAAAACCAAAAAATTTCATCTCAAATAGCTTCATCGCAAAAAAATTCCCTAAGTTTGTTTTCCTGAGCCCTTAAACATGCAGCCTTATGGAACAGAAAACAGCTTTTTACTCAAACTTCGTCTGAACTATATGGTATACCAATTAAAAAGTATACTTACGTATAATCTGCTATGACGAAAATTCTTTAACGGATTTTCAACTAAAATAAATGTTTTCGGAAAAAACAGCTTCATAAAAAAAAAAAACAATTCATATTATATGAAAATCTAGTAAGAAAAGAAAAAAGTAAAAAAGGGGGCGTGGCACCCAAAAAAATCACACCTCCGGCGGGGGTTTTGGCCCTTCAGGCCTCTATTTTGGGGGCATGTACCGTTTTGGACATCGAGATATCTGGTGGTCACCCTCTATATACCTCAGTGTCACCTCAGCGAATGCTAGCTGCATGGGACTCGTAACAGGCCGTGGCCACCATCCGTAACTCATTAATATATATAATAAAGAGCAAAGGACCTAAAACTGATCCTTGCGGAACTCCAACATTAATTTCTCTAAATTCTGACGAGTCATTACCAATAACTGTACATTGTTCCCTATCTATCTTCTAGATAGCTTTCAAACCATTTGAGAACAATACCATCGATTCCATAACACTTCATTTTTTTAATTAGGATACTTCTGTAACAGCTCTTTCTAGCTGAAACCTTAAGCTACTTGACCGAGTCTTGTTCAAATTAAACATTGTATTTAACTAACAGTAAAGTTTATTAAAATCCTACTATACACGTACCTGCGCCTGCCTTGCGGCAGACGCACGAGACGCTCGCGCGCTCGTGGCTGGCGTAGGAATGATTACTTGTAACTTTACTCTGCACTGCCTTGCTGGCTGACTGCAGAGTCTGCAAATTACTAAGCAAAGTCAACGAATGACCTTTGCTCCTTGAGGGGTACAAATAGGAGGTGGCATTACTCCCCCTGCAGATTATATTTTGCCCTCAAAATATCAAAATTTATGAGAAATAACTCTATTGAAATAAAATTCAGTAACCATTCCTCGCGCATTTAAAATAAATCAAACAATAATTGTATTTTAATATTGAATTTTGCTCTTCAGTTAGACGACACGCTTCTCTCCGTGTAGCTATCTGAAACAAGAAAAAGAAAAGGCGGTATCTCGGTTTGACACATTACAAAACAGGTATTAATGGTCTAAAACCATTATAAAAATTAGTTAGTACAGCATACGTAATTAGACAATGCCATTGATAAAAACAACAATATCGTTCTATGAACAAAAAAAAAAAAAAAAAATCATGGCATACTATGTCTTGTAATATCTCCATTGAACAGATGATCTCAGCATTTATTATATAATTAACAGCTGCAATTAAACTTTAGCTTTGTGGTATACAATAATCATACCATATGCATCACAAAAATATTTCATAATGTATCTCCCGCATTATTTCGCTCAAAAATCTGCACTATTTCATCTTCCATTCTTTACTGAAATTTTCAAAAAAAAACTCGTTACTATTTAATATTAAGAAAAAACAAAGAAAATGCAATTTTACCATTGACAAAACACAATTAAATATTACAAAACAAATTAGAGTATTTAGCATTCTTGCTTTTAACAACAATTAATTTAAAGAAAAACAAACAAAATTACTGAAATAATTTGGAGAACAATGTAATGCTGCCACAAAATAGCAACACTCGATACCAGCGCTATGTAGAAATTACGCTGAAAAATTAGAATTCACACATACATTCGCTTATCATTTTACGCATAATAACATATTTACTCACTGCGAACTATATATCATGTTTTTCAAGCCTGTTCCATTCATATAAACATGTACCCTCAGTATAAAAAGATATTAAATTTAACCATTAATTATATGTTATCCATACATAGTACACATACTATTTGATACATTATATAATATAAACGTATTTTGATATTTTCCATATTGTCCAATAAAGAAAACAATGTGTCGTTTTCCCCGCATTTGACTTCAAATACCAACAACTGTATATTGATCGCATAACATCTTTCATAATTATTGCTCAATATTTCATACAACTTTTGTTGTTGTGTGCTCACAAAAAACTGCAATACTTCAACCAGACTCAAATTTTAAGTGCTCCAATTTAATTAGCATACTTTTATACATAGATATACATAAGAAGTACTCTGTGTGTGCATGCCACAAATAAAATATTACAAACACTTTAGATTTAAATATGTAGCACAGTATGTAGTGATGTACCTTTCATACATAAAACTCCTTGTTGGTTTATTATTGATATTATTGCACAGAATTTCAATTCGTACCTCAAATACACTGCAAAATTAACTCAATGCACCTCGTTTGTAGATTCACATTCCACGGACAAAAATAAATGCAAAAGAAAAATCACTTACACTTACTGACATCTAATAAATTTGCTATTTTTAAATTATGTACTTTTTCTTTTTTACTGAATTATCTTTTATTTAATTTGCATGTTTTTTTAAAAAAAAGTATGCACCCTCAGAATAAATTTATTTATTTAATGTTTCTAGCCAGCACTGAACAAAAAAGAATGATTCACAGATATTAGCTCTTAAAAAATGTTCTGGTAAAAATTTAAAAAATTTACAAAATTGCATTTTTACTGTAACGCTCCAAGTAGCGCAAATTGTAATAAAAAGCTTATGCTTGCATCTTATTCCATGCCACTCGCTCCTCATTTTGCTGCTCTGGCTTCCACGTGTAGCTTACACCACATACCTCGAAGTCACCGACTAAAGTACAAAGAAAATCATGAACAGGAAACTACCTTGCATTTTACAACGGATGTCCTGCATTTCTTAGAAGCGAATTTTACTACATTGATAAGAAATATTAAATACTGAATAGATTAATAAAATGATATACAATAATTATCAAATTTATTATATTCACGCGGATTAGCAGTTTATGTTATTTGAAAATAGGTTAACTTTTAAGCTGTGCAACAAAATACTTGATTGACCATTTGCTTCATTATTAATTAACAATATAGATTTTTTATATATTCACTGTACTCTCTTTCCCAACAAAATTTTCACTACTTTAGTATCATAATTTTATATACAACAAAAGGTTATTTACTTATGTACCATACACTTCACTTTTGCGAGTCTTTATTAATTTTAGAAGCATTTCACATATTTTAGCAGCTTTACTATACATAAGACAAACAGTTACTATTTTATTTTTTGATTTAACTGGACATTAAAATTTGACTAAGGAGACTTTAAACCACAATAATTTAATCTCATTATTATTTGCACCTCTGCTTCCATTACGCTGAATAAAAATATTATAGTAAATAATTACTACTTTTAGTTTTAAATAGTACAAAATTAATATGCTTTACATTACATATTGCTGTAAAAATTCAAAACTTATGTATATTTAAAAAAAAATATTTAAATTAAAAACGAGATTTCATTTTTTCCGAATTGCAATCACATTGCTGAATACGACATTAAATTAACCAAATGGTGCTTTATATAATTTTTCATTACAAATTGTCTGTCATTATCACTTAATAACTGAATGCTTGATTTATTAATAATTGAAATTTGCACTAGTTATATAAATATACTTTAAAAATTACAAATACTGATTACAACTTGAAACACAAATAACATAATTTATTAACTGTTAATTATGTAAAAGATACTTTTTCAAAATACCGCAAATGAACCAAATACAATAATAACAACCCAATCCGTTATACGTTAACTTAAAATCCTGATATCCATCACTAGCACTGTTGACAGTACTCAAATTTGTCCAGCTCCAAATAATAAGTTTACCTCACGTCCTTTACGAGATGTGGGGGGGGGGTAGATCTGCAAATAAAACTTGCTATTCACTACAGATTATTTTCATAAAACACCCTTTGGAATATTACTGAAAAATACACAGAGCAGATGAACGTGCACTTGTAAAAAAAAAAACTTTTCAAAATATTTTGTATGAATTATTTTTTCCGTATGACATCAAATATATTAATAATAAGACGATGAATATTGAAGCATTCATTTGTATACAAAACATAAAATATATATAGCATCAAAAATTTATTCTCAAATTTCCACATGTTCCAGTTTTCATCCATATAACCTGCTGTATAATTTTCCTTTAAAACTCAGATAATGCATAAAATAGTATGGTACACTCCCTACTACACCAAATGTTAAAAATTGTGTATGCAAGACTATAAAAATTTTTAAGTAATATTTTATCAATTTTACGCTGCTTTTATGGCTGTCAGACCCGTATGGTACAAAACACTGGTTGTTGTTTTTAACTACCCTGATGTCTTTTTAACACATACTGATAGATACGATTTATAGCATTAAAATAAAAAATAACTATATTTTTATAGTTTGAACATTGTTCTTCAAAGCACACATCTCATATATATCATTTTACCTCTTACCTTTTACTTGTTAGTATGCAGTTTATTTTACACTCTCTTGTTAACAGTATTTAAGATTGAGCATATAACTTGAGCTATTTGTATAATTTATTTGTATAAATTAACCTGGAGATCTGAGAACCTGTACACATGAAATGTCACGTTATTTTATTCTATTTTGAACTAGGTTGTATCACATTTCCTAGAAATTACCATTTTATACTTTTTAGAGAGAAAGTTTTTGGTTATCTTACTTTTTTATTCACACACCGTTGTTTATTATTTCATATTTGCGCAAGTTATTACTGAATCAATTTTCATTTTTTAACCACAAAAATGCGTACTATAGGAACATTTCAAGTTTTTAATGCAACTCACTAACTGACAGTTGGCTACTTCAACACGTTACGATTACATTTTTATTGTAGCCCCTTAGCACACTGAAATTATTAAATATACCTGTTACAGTATCATACGCATAAACAATGCTACTATGTGTTTTTCATTATACATAGCCATAATTATACGATATATGCACGCTCTTTACCACACATTGGTATCACATTTCATTTTTGCAGTATTTTATCACGTGTTATATTTTAGTTCTTTAATTACTGGCCAGCATACACGTGTCCATGGACAAAATTATTATCTTTCATACTGCTTTTTACTGCACTGCGTGCACTATTTCATTAGGTGACCTCTACCAATAAGAACCCATATCCCCTGGAGGATTAGACAACGACCAAGTAGTATCAGCGTAATATGTTGGTTAGCGCCTCTTGTAGGGACTGGCGAATTCCAAGGCATCAACAAATTAAAAATGCTGCACATTTGGCTAGAGATAGTCTGCCGCCACAGAAAATCTTCAAATGCTTTTACCACACCGTCCATTGTTTTACAGGTATCTACATTGAATAGCTGTCCCTGCTCAAAAATCTTGAGCAATATCTTACAAGATCTTTTATGATCTTGTCAAGTGAACTCAAGAAGTCCAAAATAGAGGCAAGACAGTAATCAATGCTGGTCAGGAATATATATTATCCTTCTAAAAATAATATTTAAGCAAAATATTTGGGAAAAGTAAAAAAATAAGATATTTTTGGTTTAAAAAGATCTTGAGCAAGATAATAATCTTGTTCAAGGCGTCATTTCTTACGTAAGATCGACATCTTGGCAAGAAACTTACTTGCGCAAGAAAAAATATCTTGCAAGAAAGAAAATCTTGCGCGTGTTTTCGAATTTTTTGCAAGATTATTTCTTGAGCTTGTTTGTGGCTTGCGCACGATGGTAATCTTGCTCAAGAAGTCATTTCTTACGCAAGATAGACATCTTGGCAAGTAATTAACTTGCTCAAGAAAAAATCTTACGTAAGATTGAAAATCTTGCGCGCATGTTCAAAATTTTCTCAAGATTTTTTCTTGGATAAGTCCCCGTCTTGCGTAAGATCGCAATCTTGTGCAAGAAATCGTTTCTTACCCAAGATTTCCATCTTGGGCAAGTAATAGACTCGAGCAAGAAAAAATCTTACGCTTGTTTTCATAGTTATCGCAAGATTTTTTCTTGGGGAAGTTACCGTCTTGCGTAAGATGGCAATCTTGGCCAAGAAATCATTTCTTACCCAAGATTTCCATCTTGGGCAAGTAATAGACACGAACAAGAAAAAATCTTACGCTTGTTTTCATAGTTATCGCAAGATTTTTTCTTGGGTAAGTTACTGTCTTGCGCAAGATGACAATCTTGTGCACGAAATCATTTCTTACCCAAGATTTCCATCTTGGGCAAGTAATAGACTCGAGCAAGAAAAAATCTTTGGCTTGTTTTCATAGTTAACGCAAGATTTTTTCTTGGGTAAGTTACCGTCTTGCGTAAGATGGCAATCTTGGCCAAGAAATCATTTCTTATCCAAGATTTCCATCTTGTACCCAAGAGATCCATCTTGAGCAATTAATAGACTCGTGCAAGAACAAATCTTACGCTTGTTTTCATAGTTATCACAAGATATTTTCTTGGGTAAGTTACTGTCTTGCGCAAGATGACAATCTTGTGCACGAAATCATTTCTTACCCAAGATTTCCATCTTGGGCAAGTAATAGACTCGAGCAAGAAAAAATCTTTGGCTTGTTTTCATAGTTAACGCAAGATTTTTTCTTGGGTAAGTTACCGTCTTGCGTAAGATGGCAATCTTGGCCAAGAAATCATTTCTTATCCAAGATTTCCATCTTGTACCCAAGAGATCCATCTTGAGCAATTAATAGACTCGTGCAAGAACAAATCTTACGCTTGTTTTCATAGTTATCACAAGATATTTTCTTGGGTAAGTTACTGTCTTGCGCAAGATGGCAATCTTGTGCACGAAATCATTTCTTACCCAAGATTTCCATCTTGGGCCAGTAATAGACTCGAACAAGAAAAATCTTACGCTTGTTTTCATAGTTATCGCAAGATTTTTTTTGGGTAAGTTACCGTCTTGCGTAAGATGGCAATCTTGGCCAAGAAATCATTTCTTACCCAAGAGATCCATCTTGGACCAGTAATGGACTCAAGCAAGAAAAAATCTTACGCTTGTTTTCATAGTTATCGCAAGATTTTTTCTTGGGGAAGTTACCGTCTTGCGTAAGATGGCAATCTTGTGCACGAAATCATTTCTTACCCAAGATTTCAATCTTGGGCAAGTAATAGACTCGAGCAAGAAAAAATCTTACGCTTTTTTTCATAGTAATCGCAAGATTTTTTCTTGGGTAAGTTACCATCTTGCGTAAGATAGCAATCTTGGCCAAGAAATCATTTCTTACCCAAGATTAACTACCATCTTGTACCCAAAATTTACATCTTGGACAAGTAATAGACTCGAGCAAGAAAAAACTTTACACTTCTTTTCATAGTTATGGCAAGATTTTTCTTGTTTAAAATGGCAATCTTGTTCAAGAAGTAATTTCTTACGCAAGATTTTAGTAAGGGTGAAAACCTCCTTATGGTCATGTAATTTTTTTGCCGATCGATCGCACCCGTTTGCAGATTTTTTTTTCTATTCAGAATCGCAATATTCAATTTTTTTTAAATAAGGGTAACAGCACCCCCAATAATTATTCAGGGTTAATTTAATCACCGTCATTAAATTCAGCTTGCCAATTAACCTCTGGATACAAGTTTTCAGCTTGATCGGTGCATTTTTATTCGTTTTCAAAATTGCGCGCGACGGCGCGCTAGAAAACGTTGGGAAACAAATGCAATGCGATACGCGTTTTTATAACATGTGTTGAAACTGAAAATGGACGGTTGGTGAACGTAAGAGCGGAAGAAGAAACATGAAGATTTTGTGTTCATTTGTGCTAATTTAGTACTTTATACACAGTTCCAGGTAAGCTTAAACTTATGTTTAGTTGTTTTTGTTTAATATATTGTTAAGCTCATAGAATATTTTATGTTTTTTCATGAAATTCGGATGGCCGGACCTGCTTCCTGTTTGCCTTGCAACTGCTTGCAAACCTGGAATATGATGAATATACTGAGGACAACCTGCTGCTTGTTGTATGCAATGCATAAAGCAACATGTCATAGAGATTATTTGCATTGCAGGGTTTTGTTTGTGATATTTTGAAAAAGGTATGTATAAAATACTGCAATGTATGATAAATTGATCAAAATCTTGCAAGATCTTGTGCAAGATTTGCTAAATTTCTATAGGAAATGTCTTGAACAAGAACTTTCTAGATTTGTGCCTTATTTTATTGACGAATTTCTTTGTTTTTGACCCCCAGGTTCCACCGAGCCTAGCTGAAGGAGAAAATACATAGCATGGCCCGCGGAGTAAAAGAATTATTGAACGGAGAGGTGGAAGGAAGCAAGATGATGAACATATATCCATACAGAAATGAAACCATGCATCATGAGACTTCCTTATTTAACGAAAACTAGCTGCAACTAACAGAATACTAACTTTGTTTGTTTGTTTTTTTTCAGTACGTTATGTTGGCCATGTGACTCGGAGATTGCTACTTGGAATTGCCGCTACATTACTGACCCAACATGGCTGCCTTTCAACGGATTGAAACCAACCGACAGCATTGCACAAGATCTTGCGCAATTATTTTGATCTTGAGCAAATATTATCTTGACAAGTTCGTGCAAGATCTTGAGCAAGATACTATCACAAGATCTTGAGCAAATATTATCTTGCGCAAGATAAAATCACAAGATCTTGAGCAAATAATATCTTGCAAGATCTTGCAAGATCTTTCCCAAGATCTTGCACAAGATCTTGCAAGATCTTGCAAGATCTTGAGCAAGATGCTGTCACAAGATCTTGAGCGAATATTATCTTGAGCAAGATAATATCACAAGATCTTGAGCAAATATTATCTTGCAAGATCTTGCAAGATCTTTCCCAAGAACTTGCACAAGATCTTGCAAGATCTTGCAAGATCTTGAGCAAGATGCTGTTACAAGATCTTGAGCAAATATTATCTTGAGCAAGATAATAGCACAAGATCTTGAGCAAATATTATCTTGCAAGATCTTGCAAGATCTTTCCCAAGATCTTGCACAAGATCTTGCAAGATCTTGCAAGATCTTAAGCAAGATAACAATTGCTCAAGATATTGTGATATGTCTTGCTCAAGATCTTACTTAAGATCTTGCAAGATCTTGCAAGATCTTGTGCAAGATCTTGGGAAAGATCTTGCAAGATCTTGCAAGATTATCATGAGCATAATCTTGCCAAGATCTTACAAGATCTTGGCTCAAGATTTTTGAGCAGGGTGTCCCACGCATGCCTCAATTACTCTTTAATTTACATGGAGCATAACATCAATCGCCACACATAGGCGAAAAAATATGCGAAACTCATCATCATATCATCTACTCGATATGGAAAAACCCGCACTGGCTTACCTCACGCCCTACCTGACGTGGTACGTTGCGGTCATGTTTCACAAATGCATGCAATTACATTGCTCCGGCATGCTGCTTTCATTATGCGTATCTCTCTGTGCTTATAAATTCATCATTTTTAATATTGATGAGTTGCACTCTCAAACTGCGCCTTTATTTAATTGAAAAAATTTAACATGTTCCTCAAAAATATTACGCTTGCTTTATAAAATTGCGCAAATTATGATGGCTCTGGCTTGCAATTATTTCTTTTCAAAATTATTTACCAATTCAACTGTGTTTACCACTTCTTTTATGAAAATAAATTTGATGCATGAGAGAAATATTATTTTTACCAATAACTTATCAATAACTGAACATAACCAAAACTAAACAAAACTTACTGAACCTTGGTTTTAATATTAATGAAACTTTTTTAAAAAAGTAAAAACCTTCCTTAAATCTCCTTGCGTTTATACAAACTTATTTTGCCAAAAAAAAAACGTTACCTAATATCCATTAATTATTATTTTGAAATATTAACTGCTTAAATGCACAAAGTGATATTAAACTTAGCCCGTCTAGAGATCCATACAGTAACCTTTGCAGGATATATACCTACAGCTAGCGGCACATGTACTCCTTCCATATATAAAGACTTCATAAAATGTTAAGTTTCGACATTAAACAGCAAAAATTTCAAATAATTTTACTCGAATATTTGAAAATGTGCTAGTCATGCAACACTAAAAATTAGAATCACGTCAAATTAACGAAACCAATAATCTATTTATTATGAACCAGGTTTACAAAACATTTTTCTAGTGCCACATATTAATTAGCAATTAATTATTTTGTTGCCTCAATACACTTTAATCCCCTTAAAACTAGATTGAGAAAAAAACAACAGAATATTATAGCGACTTAATTATGATATTTCAACTTAATCACAAATATTATATGTTATTTTATATACCATTTTTAAAACAATGTTATAATTAATTCCAGTTAACACGCAAATTTTACCTATAGTTCTGTTATACTATTTCTCTCATTAAAATCAACCAACTACGTTATTTTTATAATATATTATGTCACAAGCAATAACCATCTTCATGTTTAACAAATTTTACAGCTCATTTATGCGCTTATGCGCCCTGTATGTGTGACATAAAAAACCTCTCTCCAGATCTCTCAACCAGTTAATTGTTTTTTTTTTTGTTTTTTTTTTAGGGAAAACGCACACTAGTGAAGTCTGCAATTCGTTCAAATAATCACATTATTACCCCTTTTTAAAATTATTTTTAAAATATTATATGCTTTTGCCAGCCCCACTAATGAACATTTTTTACACTTTCAATAACAATGTTTTCAACCATCACAAGTTAGAAAAAAAAACTAGGGCAGCAACAAATTTTACAAATACCACAATCGGTATTATAAAAACAGACACAACGTTATCCATTATTTGAACGGACGCAGCCGTACGTGCTGTACTTTACAATTTCATTTCAATAAAACAAAACTAAAAATTGTGTCAAACCTACCTCTTTTCTGTTTCTCTGACGTGGCTCGGCGATTATCATGCATCGCGGCTGTTTATTGCAGTAACCTGATGCTCGGCACGGCCCCAAAATGGTTGGTCCTCCCTGCACTGCACGGCTCCTGAGGTCGTAGCACCTCTCCCACGATGTGGTCTGCAAGCCCTCTCGATGGGGGATGTCTTCTGCGACGTACTCTTCCTGCGCGAACCACGAAGACGCTGCCGGTCTCTTTTTATTCGCCGTGCTGTCGTGCTCACCGTTAAAACAATATGTGTTTGCCGTGGCTGGAGATTTATTATTACTCGCCGTCTTCTCAATCCTTGTCCTGATTGACACTTTACACTTTCACGTCAAGGTCTTGCCACTGAAGAACTCTAATTCTGCCCAGTAGATTAGTAGCAAATCATGTTAAAATAAAATGATTATTTTTAAGCCCATATTTCAGAACAATTTAAAGTAGCTTAATTATTTATTTGAAGTTCGGATGCCATTTAATGAAAATCATGGCATCCCACTTCTGACACCAGATGTAACAGCTCTTTCTAGCTGAAACCTTAAGCTACTTGACCGAGTCTTGTTCAAATTAAACATTGTATTTAACTAACATTAAAGTTTATTAAAATCCTACTATACACGTCCCCGCGCCTGCCTTGCGGCAGACGCACGAGACGCTCGCGCGCTCGTGGCTGGCGTAGGAATGATTACTTGTAACTTTACTCTGCACTGCCTTGCTGGCTGACTGCAGAGTCTGCAAATTACTAAGAAAAGTCAACGAATGACCTTTGCTCCTTAATGGGTACAAATAGGAGGTGACACTTCTATCAATAGTTTCAAATGCCCGTTTGAGATCAATCATTACAGAAATAATTACATTATTATTATCTAAATCATCACGCCAGTTTGATAAAAGAAACTGTAATGATGATTCCGTTGATACATCTTTCATAAAACCTGACTGATACTTATAAAATAAATTATTTGATACAAAATAATCATATAGCTGATTTTTTACTACAAGCTCAAGTATTTTTTCATAAGCAAGCCGGTAACATATTGATTGGCCTATAATCAGCAGGATGTATTGATTTTTTTTTTGGCAATCAACTTAATTAATGATTTCTTCTACCCTTTAGGAAATTTACCCGTATTAAGTGACATATTAATTATATTCAATAGTTGAATACCAACGATCAAATGTTTTTTTAATTATATCGATACTAACCTCATCAAAAGATGCTGTATTACTATTAAGGCCATTTTTTAAATCTTGAATATTCAATAGTTTAAATTTACTAAATTTACAACTTTGAGAAATACATTTAGAAATCTTATATACAACATTTCTTCATCTTTTACATGCGGAATCGAAGAAATAATTTCGTCAATGCTATCAATAAAAAAATTGTTAAAATTTGTGGCCGTACTATTATTTGTACTCTGAGTATTATTAGCTGGAAAAATGACATTATCCAAACTTTGATCTTGATTCCCTTTTTTATTTTCAGTATCAGTCAGTTCTTTAAGAGTACTCCACATTTCTTTACTTTTATTTTTATTTTTGTCAATTTCATTTTCAAAATATTTATTTTTCTCAATTCTTTAAATTTTTGTGTATCTATTCCTTGCTAATTTATATTTTTCCCAATTTAAATTATTTTTATTATTTATTTACAATTTATATGCTTTATTTTTAAGAACCCGTGCTGCCTTTATTTTTTTATTATTAAATAACCATGGCTTATGGTTGAAACATCTTATTTTAATAACAGGAGAACATAAATTAATTTCTTTTTTCATTTTACCTACAAAATCATCCGCTGCTTGGTCCAGAAAACCATCAACTTGAGACAAAACACTATTGGCCACATTTTGTCTTAATTTATCAATATTACATTTTTTTGTGTTGATTTTATCAACATTCACAAATTCTTTTTTTGTTTTTTTATTTTTTTCAACTACAGGAAAAAATAAACATTCTAAATTTAAATTAAAACACTCGTGATCACTTACATTATCACATTTAATAAAATTAACTTTAAATTGATTTGAATTGGAGATTGCAAAATCAATTAAAGTTTCACTATGATTTGTAATTCTAGTAGGAGACTCAACTAATTGAAAGTCAGTTTACTGGCGATGACGTCATATGAACATTGAAAGCCTTTCTTCATGGCGAGTGACTTTCACTTTACTTAATTGCATTTTCTATACTTTGTATATATCAAGTAAAGTTATTTACTACATCGAAAATAATGTATGAAAGTTGATTCAAGTACTTTTGTATTTTCAATATTTCGTGACGTCATGATACATTACTAAAGCTTGGAAGATAGAACCAAGTTCCCGCGGCCCTAACTTTACCGTCTTATTTCCTTATTTCTCAAGAAGTATGATATTTATGAACTAAAAAATAAAATTCTTAGTTTATTCAAATCATATCTAACTAATAGAAACCAAGTTATCGTAAACAAAGATAACAAAAGTAAAATACTTAATATATCTTATGGCATCCCTCAAGGTGGAATACTTTCTCCAAAATTATTCAATATTTATATCAATAGTATAAGTAACTTAAAACTGAAAGGCAAAATGTGGAAATTTGCCGATGATATTTTTCTGGAATACTGCTCAAAAAGTGTACCTGAAATTATCAATGACATACAGAATGACTTAAATTTATTAAATAATTGGTTTAAAACAAATTTTCTAACCCTAAATGCAAGCAAAACTAAATTTATGGTAATAAAGAGGGGAGATAAAATAACTTCACCTACTAAACGATTTATAAATAATACAATAATTGAACAAGTATATGAATATAAGTATCTAGGATTTATAATTGACTCACAACTAAAATGGGAACCTCATATAAATTTTGTAAAAAAAAAAATCTACCAATTATTGGAATTTTATGGCGTGCTAGACATTTTATTCCAGACAATGTTAAAAAACAAATTTACTACGCTTTAGTTCATTCACATCTTAATTATATGGTAGGGATCTGGGGAAATGCATATCAAAATGTACTGAAACCACTACAAATACTTCAAAACAAAATTATTAAAATACTGTATAATTTTGAATGGAGGAAAAATACTATTGAACTTTATAATGATACTAATATGCTTAATATCACAGGACTAAACGCAAAAATATTATGTACCTTTGTTTATAAAATAATCAATAACTTAATTAAAAACAATTGTTCTTTAGTACTAAATAGTGATGTACATAATCATAATACAAGACGTTCTAATTACTTCCATATTGATTTCACAAGAACTAATCTTGGAAAATACTCAATTATGTCCAAAGCTATTCATTTATACAATGGTTTACCGGAAAACATAAAATTATCACCATCTGTTAAAATGTTCACAGATAATGTTAAAAAGTATTTTAATTTATGCCAATTTTCCTTGAGTAATAATATAGTTCAAAAAATAAAAATTCTCTATCAATATACTATGCCTAACTTTTTAATATAGGATTATGCAAATGAATTTATGTCTTTTTGTTGTTGTTGTTGTTTTTGTTATTTTCTTTTTTTATATTATTATTGGTTCATTCAATTGTATTTTTGTATTCATCCTGAAACTTTTTCTTCTTAATTATTTTTATTTTTTTTTGGAAACAATTTGTTTTATGTTATTTAATTATTAACTTCCGCATATAATGTATTATATTATAGCCTAAATATTATACTATTTTCGATTGTATAATTGCATATAATATATAGTTTGTTCCTGTACTTCCGCCATCAAGTTCAGTTTAAATTATTTTTTTTTTCTTTTTCCCTCTGCTCGAGCTTAAAGCTCATAGAGGTCAAAACTATAAAATTGTAATTTTCTAAAATTGTATTATGTATTCTATAATAATGAATAAAAAAAAATAAAATAATTATAGCAAACGGCCGGGAGACTACATTGAAGTATTATCGCACTACAAGACACCTTCATTAATATGAAGTAAATATTTAAAAAAAAATATTTCCTCCCGATTACATTGCATGTTATTTTTTTAAATTCCGGACGGCTAATGTCTCAACAGATGACGATCGCGCCGGCTGGGTTGTGGCCTCCTACTCAAGTACGCTCTGACTAGACTCATAAGTTATAACTCGGTTCCCGCCTTGTGTTTTTCTCGAAAAATATGATATTTATCAAATAAATATAAATAACAGTGTGTAGAAAAAAATAATTCATGGACAAACAGGACATATATCTGACTACAATTATTTACTTTCAAGTACATATGGTTTAATGTTTATGTCTTTGTCTTATGATGTAATTTTTTTATTTTTTGCCTGCTACCCAGGGACCGCATGGGTATCCCCGGGACACAGCGGAACGTCCTTGCAATGCCCCGCGAATGTCCCGTGGTCTATATTATATTAATTTAATGCTTTTTAAGGTTTAAAATTTTTAGGAATTGCTTCACTTATAGTGTAGAAGGGACACAGAAGAAAAAAACGCAATTATATTGAACTTTTAGATCAAACGTCTTTTGAGTTTCTCGCAGGGATACACCAGGGGTATCCCATGTATGCCCCGCAGGTGCACTCCTAGGACGTTACTGTTTTTTTAATATTGGTTTTAATTGGTTAAATTATAGTATTTTAAAACACTTAGCTTCATCATGAGAAGATTTTGATTAATTTGATAACTATCGATGAATGTCTCGCAGGTGTCTCTGTGGGACGCACGGGGTAGCAGTAGCACATTGGTGGAGACATGGTTGCAAATTAGTTGCCAACCGTTGCTTTAGAGACGCTCCACCAATTGGCAACGATTTGGCAACCAATATTTTTTTCCAAAATTGCTCTTAAAATGTAATTTGAATACCTGAATGGTATTTTTCACTACAATTTTTTACAATTTATTAAGAACAAGGATATTTTATGACAACGTTGCGTGGTGGTTACATACGCAACGTTGTTGCAACCATTTCATGAAACCGTTGCATTATTGTTGCACGCTGCAACAAATTGGCAACGAATCGCCCAAAAACGTCTCCTTAGCCACCATTGTGGCATAATATGGAGAATTAAGTACCCATCATGCTACATAATATATTGCATTTGAATTTATGAAATTAATATTTTATTGATTTTAACCTAATATTTGAGGTAATTAATGAGAAGATTTAATTGAAAGCATATTAAAACATTTCTTTCGAAAAAAAAAAGAGTCGACCCCTGATAGGGTCACAATAAAATTTAAGTCAGAAACGCATGTTAAAATTAATAATATGAAAAAAATATTAAAAAATCGAAATTTCTATTAACTCTCAGAAATTAGGGGTCGACCCCTAAATGGTCATTATAATGGTTACATCATCAAATACACACAGTGCTCCATAAAACTGTAGTCCTCGTAGTTTTTGCCAGAATTTATTTAAAAATTTGTGTTAAATTGAAAAATATCAAGTTTCGACCCCTGAAAGGTTCATATTAAAAAAAAATAAAAACAATGTCAGCAAAGCATACTAATTTTTTGAAATGAAAAAAAAAAGTAAAAAAATAATTAAATTTTACTATCATATTTTAGGGGTCGACCCTTAAGGGGTCATTATGATAACTTCCTCAAAAATACTTAATGCTGAACCTGTAGTCATCATGGTTTTTGTCACATTTAATAAAATATATTTTTGTATTCTTTTATAAATGACCCTTGCTAGACCCCAAGGGTCGACCCTTAAAATGTGTGAATTAAAGCTCTATAAATAATTAAGGACATTACTAATTTCAATTTTGCATTTTTTCTGAAAAAAAATTTTTAGGGGTCTTTTGACCCTTAAGGGTCAAAGGGTCGCAAATTTAAGGGTCACCAATAGAACCGCCATCAAATTTTACCCTAGGGTCGAAATTTGTATGACATTACATTGAAATGCACCCTGGTCATTTTCCCATAACTTTTATTGATTTTATATACCTCAATAATCTTCAATTTATTAAGAAAGACGAAGCGGTGTAATGGTAAGTATAATATGATCAACAGTGATAACCGAAGTTCAGCAACGCAGGTTAAGGTAAGTAGTTAGATATGGGTGACCGCTTCTAGTTATTTTTTGACCATAAAACAAATTGGTTGCCAAACCGTTGCCCGCCTCCACGTTGCCTCAGGTTTTCCGAATGGGACATCCGCCACGTGGCAACCACGTTGCCTGGCAACCAATTGGCAACCATTGTGCAATGTGGCTACCACGTGGCAGCCACGTTGCTGTGCTACTGGGGGTATTGTCGAAAATTGTAATATAACAATTTTCATTGCTTATTAAGTATGTAGTTAATTGAATTTTTAATCACAATTTTGAATAATTTTAATTAGTAAACAGATCAAATGTCCCGTAAGACGTAAGTACACCTGGGGGTCATATATTCATGAGACATAGTTTTTTTCTAAAAAATTAAAAAATAAAAAATTGTTAAAATTGAAGATAAACATTATTTATGTGCCGTATTGGAAGTTTCTCATTATTATTATTGAAATTTATAAAAGAAACCATAGATTGTAAAATGTCCTAAAAAGTATCAAAAATATACAAGTCGATTTCATAATTTATAGTTTATAAAGTTAAGTTTTCTACATTTTAGTATGAAGACATGTGTCCTAGTGGTAAAGACACCAGACTTCAAAACTGATGGTCCCGAGTTCGAGTTTCATCTATATGCTCGTTTTTTAAATTTTTTTTTGCTATTCTTTCTCTTTGATAACATCATTGTAATTGATAAAAACATTTTTTAATTGGTAGTTATAAGCATATTTGCTATATAACCCTATGTATCCCTGCAATGACTTCAGGGTGTATACCTGGAATGTCCCCAAGGGGTACCCTTTGTTCATGGAAATAGGGGATACACCTAGGGGCACTCCGGAGGGACGTTTGAGGGGTATCCCTGCATGGGACGCCCCGCGGGGATACACCTGCGGTCCCTGGGTATGTATTAGAAATATTGAAAGTGATAAATTATTTAAGGCAAAATTGAAATCAGTATATATTGATAAAAAAAAAAGAGTTCTATTCAATAAAAATGTTTTTCTCTAATAAGTTGTTTGAAAATTGTCTTGTAGAGTGATTGAAATCACATGTTTTGTATTTCAGAAACTAAGAAGTGTGATTTATTTCATATTGTTTGATTTTTATTTAGATGAGATAAATATGTAAATTAAACTTTTTTACTTTATTTGTAGGCCGGGTTAAACTAATTTATTGAAATGACGTAATATATGTTGTAATGTACAACCAATTTATCAGAATAAAATTATTTTTATTATTATTTTTATATTTTGCAATGCATTATTCATTAATATATTATAATGAATATTATATTATTCAATCTACGAAAAAAATGGAAATAATTGGCACAAACCCATGACTACCATGATATCGCTAGGGGTAGTATTTATTTCGGGGTCTAATAAAATAAATGCGTCGTACAAAGTTTAAATAGAATTATAAAATATTTGCAGCCTTGGTCGTGAATTTTAAACAAAGCATACAATGGAGACAATAATTACAAATAAAACTGATACTTTTCTTTTTCAAAATTTATTCACAATAATTGTGACAAAAATTAACAAAATTAAAATTTGGTCATCTCTGACTTCTCTGAGCATACTGAGCCAGGGCAGTCTGCTACAGGCCGTCTTACCCCCCACCACTCTTTTTATTAGTCGTCCGATTCCGACTGAGCGGCCGGTTTACATGCATTCTTACGGGAGAGATCCCTCACTTTGCGCCCACATTACGGCGATTTCACGGTATCTAGATCTAGAGATTTGAAATTAAAAGTAAGTAAATGCTCATAGAGTCTAATATATTGCTCAACAACTTCTTTTCACCCGCAAAAATAATATTAAAATACGTTTAAATATGACTTTTATAAACCGGACGACTATATAGTATAAAAAAGTCTAAGCCCATTTCGACTAAAGCGATGACGTACGTAGTATATAACACTGTGTATATATTATATATATTGCATGTGGAATTAGACTCTACCTTAATGTGAATATTTACATTATTTTAACATCAAATCAATTAAGTTAATTCCTGCAAGTAATCAAAATATTTATGAAGGTTTATTTTCTGTTTATTTGTGGTTTTGAAATTCTGTGACGTCATACTATATATTACCAGACTTACATGATACAACTATAATAGATAGGTCCATCAGCCCTACGAATTTGGACTGATCTGCGCATTTTGGCCAAAAACACCCAAGGTGACGTCACGTAGTGAGCTCAAAACAGCTGTTTTGCTGCACGAGGGGCCCCTACCGGAGCAGAGTTTTTGTTCAACATTAGCGAGAACGTTGCTTTTTATCTTATCTCAAATTTGATATTTATTTACAATACTACAAGCCAAACCGGTTGCAGTAATGTATTGAAAGAATTTTTAAACACTGCAATTCGCAAGCAATCTGGGGTAGAAGTTCGTATCTTTGTTCATAAAGCATACAAAGTTACTATTGGCTGTGCGCAGATTAGTCACCTAGCGTTTGCGCAGTTATATTTGGATTCAAGCTTTTTTATCATGCACACTTTGTGGAGCCATGCGCAGTAGACTACTAACATTTAAAACTCGTTTCTGCGCAGCTTTTCTAAGCCATGGCTATTAATTTACGGAAAACTCTATAATAGAGCAGAAAAAATTAAACGTATGCACCGTGCGCATGGGACGGCCCTGCCAGACTTATAAGTTTTAACTCAGTTCCCGCCTTACGTTTTTCTCGAAAAGTATGATATTTAATTATCAAATAAATAAAAATAAGTGTTATACGTGTAGAAAAAAATAATTCATGGACATCAGACTACAATTTACTTTTATTTCATTTTTCCACGTTAATATTTTAATGAGAAGCTTTAATAATATATTGACGACACAATTCTCTCAGCCAATGAAAATCTAGCGCGCGAACTGCGCGCGACGACATGTTCTATCAAGCTTCCTATTATATATATCCTTTAACCCAGCGGTACCTGGTTTTTAATTTTTTTCGGTGGTTCTTATGAAGGGCAAGATTAATAATTCATATGAGCCACGGGAAAGATCACTTTTACACGACATAAAAAATATTCGAGATTTTGTGCAGCATAGAATTTGAATGAAAAAATAAATAAGATTTTTCTCCTAACAAACCTTATGGAGCGATGTCAGAATGCGGCGCTGCGGCATTTTTAAGTTGAAGCTTGTCAATAAGTAAATATTTTCTTACACGGAGGACCCATTTTACTTAGAGTGCGTTTGAATTCACGGGCCAGCCCGGGCTGGCCTGGGCTGAAGCGTTTTTTGTCGTCAAGTGGGGCCAGCCTGGCGGCCATTTTTCCTCCTCTCATGACGTCACTTCCTGGCTGGCCCAGGCTGACGCGGGCGGACTCTACAGTGCGCCTGAGACCTAGCGGACAGACTGGGAACTAATTATGACGACATTATGACGTTTCATACCAGGCGACCAAGGTCACCGCCATTTTACCCAGCCCGGGCCAGCCCGGGCTGGCCCGTGAATTCAAACGCACTCTTAGAGTGCGTTTGAATTCACGGGCCAGCCCGGGCTGAAGCGTTTTTTGTCGTCAAGTGGGGCCAGCCCGGCGGCCATTTTTCCTCCTCTCATGACGTCACTTCCTGGCTGGCCCAGGCTGACGCGGGCGGACTCTACAGTGCGCCTGAGACCTAGCGGACAGACTGGGAACTAATTATGACGAAATTATGACGTTTCATACCACACGACCAAGGTCACCGCCATTTTACCCAGCCCGGGCCAGCCCGGGCTGCATGGCCCGTGAATTCAAACGCGCTCTTAAAAATCCGGACGACTAATATCAGTGAGATGACAGTCGAAAATCCATGTGAGACGGCCTGTAGGAGACTGCCCTCTGTGCACACCAGAAATTCAAAATTCTTTATTCAATCAATTTCTCCTATATATATATACAATCAATATATCAAGATAGATATTTGTTGAGGTTATAAGTAGGACACAGGTCATATATAGGCAAGTAATTAAGCCAGAGGAGTAATTAATTATTTACATTAATAGTTTAAACAGACAATAATAATTTATGTTAAAATTCAAAGTTTTATATATATATAGTCCATATTTTTATAGCTCGACTTCAGACATTTTTCAAGTAACATATATATCCTTGACACTTTTGCGTGGAATAACTTATCACTTTCGATGCACTTTAGTCAGAGACTGGACGTACGTCCTCTCTATATAGAGACCTGATGACAGTGATGACGTGTCCTATACAATTGAGGGCATATGCACTCCAGTTAGCTGATCGATGGTTATTATATTATACTAATGCGTTTTGATGCCATTTTTTAATAAAAATACTGCATATTTGTAAACGTTTGTGAAAATATTTAAAAAAAAAAGTTTTTTTTTTTAACTTTTCGTTTTTGAATAGAGACGACAACGTCGTCAATGTCTATTAATTAAATGACCTGTAAAGTTTATGATGTACATTGTACAATTCATGTATATAACTTTTTCAACGGCAGTTTCAACGGTCGTCCGCCAGTCATCGGCATCCTTGCTGATGGAGCTACGCTATTTATGTACTGTACACAAGCATATGTAGGACAATTATTAAAAAAAAAAATATTTAAAAATATATTATAAAGAAAAAGATAAAAAAAAAACTGATGAGGGATCAAGGAAAAATTTGTAAATTCAATTTATAACATTTTGTTCACCTCACATTTTTTATTTTAATTTTAAACAAACTATAAAAAGTTTTCTTTTAATCTTTTGTCTGCATGCATGCAGATAGAGATACCATCAGTAGAATTCTCTGCCATGCATTCCCACCAGCATGGCGGCCTGAAAGTGTTTTCTCTCATCTCCTAGCTGTAAAGTAGACTGATTGTACGTGTGTATAATATGTTGCTCGATCATGCAACGTACCACCTATATAGTTATTCAATGTGAATGTAAAAGCAAACAAATAAATAAATAAATTTTCAATATAAATATTAAAAGTTAATTATAAAACTATATAAATATCCTTGACGCCATTTTACCCTTTCGGGTGTGGCCAGGTATATATATTTATAACCTCTTGCATGTGTGTAAGAGTTATCTTGCGACCGAGCTGGCATGGGGCTTACCAGGCTCCCAGAACACCCTTTCCTGCATGCACTCTTATAATTATATTTATTATATATAATTATATAACTAATTACAAAATAATTTTAACGTCTTGTCACAAATATATATATATATATATATATATATATATATACTTGTGTATATATACAAGTATGAACTTGTATGAAAGCCACTTTGCCAATCCTTCAATTTGGTATATATATATATATATATATATATATATATATATATATATATATATATATATATATATATATATATATATATATATATATACCAAATTGAAGGATCATGCATATATGACCTTAACTTAACAATTTAAAAAAAAATAATTTCAAAAATTGATTGGCAAAGTGGCTTTCATACAAGTTAAAAACCAAGGTAAACATGTAGCAGTGCATTGACCAGTTCTGGTTAGTTCACCGAAGTCATGCTACGTCGAGCATGGTTAGAGTACTCTGATAGGTACGTAACTGTTTCAAGTAAAAATTACGATGCTCCCTAGCTGGGGAAAATTTCTCTCACTTTCCACACAGTACAGTGATGTACTTGTGTGTGGTTTCCTAGGCTTTGGACATCACTTTGGTCCATTGATAAAAAGTAGAGGTGTCCATCCTGACTGAGGATTTCCACGGCTCATATTCCCTCAGTCTCACTTTAGCGAATGCTCGGACACTTAATATTCCCTGCTTTTGACAAGCATAAGCTATTATAGAGAGCAATGGCAAAGATGGAAGTTAAAAAGAGCAGAGAAGATGTAAAAAAAGGATGATTGAGGAGAAAATACAGAAGGATTTTGAGAGCAATAAAAAATTGTATTGGAAGATGGTGAATGAAGTTAGGAAAGGAAATGTGCAGAATGCTAGTGGTGTGAAAAACTCAGAGGGTGAGATTGTGTGGGATGAATGCGAGGGAGGAGAATGTTGGCGGAAATATTTTATGGAGTTGTTTCAGGAGGATGATGATAAGGTGAATGAGGCTGTGTGGACGGATTAGAGGATATGAATGAGGTGGATGCATCAGAGGAGAATGGAGTTGAGGAACGAAGGAGTATGAAAGAATTACAAGGAATTGTGTGCAAGTTGAAGAATGGAAAATCTGCAGGAGTGACGAGTGAAATGTTGAAGTATGGAAGTCTGTGGTTGATGAGAAGCGTTTTCTTGAGCTATTTCATATGTGTTACAAATATGGGAGAGTACCAGAGGATTAGAAGTGTGCTGTGATTGTTCCATTTTACAAAAGGGAAAGGGCGATAAGTATGAATGTAAAAACCATAGAGGAATTAGTTATTAAGTAAACCAGGAAAAGTGTATGATAGATGGGTGATTGGGAGATTACAGTGCAGAGAGTTAATTACACAGGAAAAGGTCTGGGAGGTGCAGTGTGGGTTCATGCCTGTGGTAGAGGCTTCACAGATCAGCTCCGCGATCTGTACAGTTGATTGAAAAATATAAAGATGGCTGCATGTTGATAAAAAGTTGTTTGGTTTGACTTTTGACAAAGCAAAACAACAATAAAAATGTTTTGTAATTACTATAGGAATAAAAAGATGATAGCATACAAGAAATAACAAATAATTTTACAATCCACGTAAGAATTAAATTTAACATGTTAATAAAGTATGCATTATACAAACCACATGCATATAATATATTAAATATATTGACCACAAAGCAAAGAGCATTAAGACTTCAAATAAAAAATTAAATTGTAGAAAAAAATAATATATCAAGGTTTTAATTATTGCTAAATCTACATCTCAACCAGTAACACGTACATAATACATATCATAAAAAAAAATATATGTAACAGCAACATTTTCTCTTGATTCATACAGATATTTTGCTTTCATAACTAAGTATTTCAGTCAATGTTAGCCCTGCAGCAGATTGCCATTGCTTTTTCTTCATATGATGCAATTCTAAAAATATATTTCAATTTTATAACCTTTTATTGAAAAAACAAAATCAAAACAAAGATATGAGCATAAAAATAACCCATATAAAATTCAAAGCATAAAGATAAACACATAGAGAAAAGAGAGAGAGAGAGATTAGAAAAGTTTACTTTATAATACAGTATATATATATATATATATATATATTATGTATACAGACTATATAGTATGTATGATCATGTACATGTACGCAATCACAAATTTCCAACATATGATATTAATTACACAATCACAATTTAAAAACAAACGGTTCCAAAAACTTTTGTTTTAAAAATATAAATAAATAAATAACACTGATTGTATGTATTTATATTATTGATCTGGACCTTTCATAGACGGAAAAATGCATGCACATAATTATGCGGCACAGGTGAGATCAATTAAGTAAGTCTTGCATAGGAATTCTATCTGATGCCTAATATAATGAACAATTAAGGCATCAATAGATATTGCTATGACGATCGCTTACAATTATAGTAAGTGAATAACTTACTAAAGGCGATCTCCACAGTAGCCTAAACCATGTAAAAAGGACGACTCGCCATTTAAACAGAATGCACAAAAAATGTCTTGATTTGGCTAATAATTAAGGTAGATAACGCCGAACAGCTGATCGACGTAATGCCCTTTGATTAACATGTAAACCTTAGCAAATTGACAAAAATTCTGAAATTTTTTTGAAAGGCAGATATTAGTGCCTAAAAGCCATAGAAAAAATTTCAAAATGATTTAACGAGACGATTTTTTTTTTAATTTTCAGCATAGGGCTTTCCCATGGAGAGCCAAACTAAAAAATTAATTTAAAAAAATTGGCTTGTTAAATGTTTTTGAAAATTTTGCTATGGCTTTTAGGCACTAATATCTGCCTCTCAAAAAAATTTCAGAATTTTTGTCAATTTGCTAAGGTTTACATGTTAATCAAAGGGAATTACGTCGAACAGCTGTTCGACGTTATCTCTACCTTAATGGGCATGAGCCCATCAACAGCCATCAAAAATGATTGTGACTCACACGTACTTAAGCATATTTATAAACAGCAAAAAGTATGTATCTTAAAATACTAACAATAATATTATAAAAAAACTGTAATAGCTATTCTAGAACAAGGCATGTAAAATACTTGCTTGAATATTAATTCAGCAAATTAATTATTAATTATACATCATGTTTACATATATGTTTTTAAAACATATCCAGGACAATTTAATTATGATTGATAGGGCAATTCTTTGCAAGAAATTAAAGGTTATAGCTAAACATAATTCAGCAGTTAGAACCCTGGACTCACAATTAGCACTAACATTATATATTATTTTATATATTATGCAACTTATTTATAGACTTAAAAAATTATAAAGAATAAATTGATTAAATTCACACATATATACTCCTCCGAGATCACAAGTTTAAAACATACAGTTCAAAAGGGGTTAATATATATATATAAATATAAATAATATATACATCAATATGGTGCCATGGCCATTCTGACTATAATGCCACATGGTGGCTAATGTAACTACTTGATAGCCGTTAGTTATTTTGACTACTGCTTAGCATTTTCTGTTAGTCTGTTTTGCAGCATCGTGTTATTTGTTGTTCAATTCAATATACTGTACTTTTATTTCCACTTTTTCCTACCATCAAAGTGTCCAAATTTAATGTTGGTCAGAGTTGCCGCGGCACCGTCGATATGCTTCAATTACATGCAGCTCCTCCTGTCCTCATTTGATTTTATATTAATGATCACTTACAAAATATATAGCTCCAAAGCCAGAAGTAGGTAAATTTTAAACTACATAAATTTTTTATGCTGCAAAAACGGGCGCTGAGGACAATGATTTAAAAAGTGTGTGATTCTTTTGTAATACATTTCAAATAAAATAATATGCTTAATTACACTTCCCTGTACGTATACTTTGCTTAATAAAAAGGTTATCATCAATAGCTTACATGCACAAAGGCTATGGATGCTACAATTTTTTGTTAAGGAATGTACACTTCAATTGTTAAATGCACTGTTTTTAGAAGGAATTAAGCATCCCCAGATTTGCATCCACAAACCAGTTAAATTCACTGTTGTAACACTAAATTATTATTATTAGAAATACTGAAAGTCCTCACTAACAACGTACCAAGATTTGTGATTTTCTTCCCTAGTGTATAAAAAACATTGAGAGTTTGTGACTCTTTAAATTCATCAAACTTAAGTTGGTATTAATGAAAAAAGAATTATGTATTTTGCAAAACAGAAAACTGTTTATATGTTTATTGCTATAAAATTTTATGGTCAACATTGTCAATGCAAAGGAGTTTTATATCGAGTAATTCTATAACAAACTAAAAACAAATCATTTAAATTATAATTTCATGTTGAGCAGAATTTGAGATACAATTTTTTTTATCTCTAGATATTGCTCTCTTCATTTTTTTTTTTTTTGTTTTTTTTTTTTAATTTTGAATTTCGGATTTTTTTGAAATTTGAAAAAAAAATGCTTAAACCTCATCAGAAGGGCTGATTGAAGTCCAGTGGAATTCAGAAGAGGATTGTAAGCCACGACCAACACAAATGCACACTATTTAAAAAAAAAAATAATAATAATCAAAAAATAATAAACACCTTCTGACAAGCTTATTAATACAAATTTAGAGTTTTTATGCATACCTAGATGAAATTTCCTATAATATGGAATTTCCTTTAAGTTAATATTTATGGGTTTCACAACATACCATGGTAGATATATCATGTCCATGACAGCTACGACTTGGGGAACCAAACATGATGCATTTTCAAACCTATAACAATAACATATAGAATTAAAATAATAAATATATATATACAGTATAATATATTTTATAAAATAAAATTTTTAGCTTAAAAAATCAAAATTTGCAACAAAAACATAAAAAAAAATTATTTTTTGTTTTCAAAATAATTTTAAAATTTTCAGTACCGTTTTTAGGAATTACTTTTGATTCTGAGTCCATTGGTTGAGGTCTAAAAATGACAAATTTTGGTCGCAGGTGTTGATATATATATTTAAAGTTTAATAGTGTGCTTTGGCATCTAACCACTACTGAAATCCAAATAAATCCAAATTGTACTTAAAGGGGTACCAGAGTGAATATTTTTTTACATACTCGGATACATAAGAATTATTCTGGTATCCCTGTGGCTCACCCTTCCGTATGATGCCTATTAATTAGTTATTTTACAATTACTATTAAGTTTGAAAAGTGATTCCAAAGTCAGATTCAGAAGTTGATTCAGACGGTGCGCGGCTGCAGCAGCCGCTGATACAACAAGAAGGAGGTTCTTCCAATTCATGGAAGATTCTCACCGTATCAGCGGCTGCTGGGGCCGCGAGCCGGTTTGAATCAACTAACGACTTTTGGAATCACTTTTCAAACTAAATAATTAATTGTAAAATAGCTAGGCATCGTACAAAAATATTGAGCCACAGTGATACCAGAATAATTCTTACATACCTGAATTTAATATAAGTAAAAAAAAGTATTTACTTTGGTATATATACACCTTTAGGTTTTGGAACATTCTCGAATTTTTAAAATTTATTTCATTAAATTTCTTCTGACAAAAATATAATTTGACTCAAAAGCAACCAAGGTCAATTGTTACATACGTTTTGAAATATTTAAAAATCCAGTCACTTAGCCACATTCTGCAAGAAAGGGACAGAACAATGGAGGTTATTACATGCAGAAGGGGTTGAAGGGGACTGCAAAATTGGGGGTTGTGATTAGATGCAAGAATGGGATTGTCTAAGCCTTGCCGCAGTAAAAAAATTTTCTATTCCCCCAAACAACCAAAGGAGGACCCCCATGGGCAGGTTTAACAATAATTCAATCTCCAGCAAATAAAAAATAGTTATTTTAAAAAAAATTAACAATTACTGTGTTTCTCAAAGTATGCAGACTTGTTAATTGTTTGTTGAATAGACAAGTTGTGTAAGGAACTTCGTATTGCTATTTCCCTCACACAAAAATTATGAAAAAAATTTAAAATGTTCTCCTCTACCGGCCCCCTATCAGTAGCTAAAATATTAGGTATACAAATACGATCTAGTTTTTGAGTTATAAATTTTTGAAGTTGCCTACTTTAACATGGAGACATGGAAAGTCCATGTTAAATTAGTCAACTTTAAAAATTCATAACTCAAAAACTAGAACGTATTTGTATACCTGATATTTTAGCTACTGATATGGGGTGTAGAGGAGAACATTTTAAATTTTTTTCATAATTTTCGTGTGAGGGATTTTTTTCAACATTGGTGGCGTTATCTTATCCTAAAATACTGTAAATGTTGCTGCAAATTTTCATCATGAAAAATCAAGTAAGCCCCTTATTTACAAAAAAAAAAAAAAAAAAAAAAAGCAGGGTTTCTGCTTTTTATAATCAGATGAGGAGATGCATTAATTGATAAAACATACAATGGCCGCTTAAAATTTTCTAGAAATTATCGAATTTCAAATGTGATGAAATAGATTATATATATATATATATATATATATATATATATATATATATATATATATATATATATATATATACACACACACAATATAATATATTGTAGTAAAATAAAATTTATTAATGGTACAAAACAAAAAATAATAACAATAGAAAACTTAAAACAAATAAATGTATACTATCAATTTCAATATTTCAATTTTTATTTCAAAGTCATTTTAATAAATTATGAACCCACACAACAGCTGTATATGTATGTCAGTAACATTGGGTAACAAGTAATTAAATTGCCTCTATTAATTATGAAGATAAATAAGATTCTTATCAATATTTTTAATGTGCTGCAAAAATCTCAGCTCTGGAAATCCTGCAGTCATATAATAGCATTAATTAATAAAATAATCTGAATAGTAACTCACAGTGTATTTTTATACATGTTATTTTCTCAAAAAAAATACTGTGTAAGGTGGCATGTCAAAAATATAACAATGTTCCAAACTTTAAACAAAAACTGATTTAAAAAAATTGACTCAAATTCATTTTCCTCAAGATAAACTTTTATAAGAAATGAAGATTTTCATTCCCCCTCCCCTTACAAACTCTTTCTTTCGAGAAAGCATTTTCAATTTTTTTTTGTTTTTTTTTTTTAAATCACTTTTGGTTAAAAGCTTGAATCATAGAAAATCACCATCTTATTGTCATACCACCTAACACAGTATTTTTATTTAGATATTCGAGGGTCTTTTTCAGGTATATAAGGCCGAAAGGCCCCATATGTTAGATGACGCATTTACTCTGACTTTGGATTTTTTTCTGGAGAAAATGTGAGATAGAAATTTTGGATTTTTTGGAGAACTATGTATTTTTAGAAGATACCAACTCAATTATTTTTTCCTGCCAGCAACTGATGTTAACTCTACTGTAATGTTTATGCAGCAAACAGGGACTGTCAGATCCATTTATGTTTTGTCACGTCAGTGCTTTGGCTACGGCTCCGTACTCTTTACCAAATGTCAACCAACTGCTGAAGAAAATACAAACATGACAAAAACCTGAATAATTTTGGGGTTACTACAATGTATGTGGACAAGGCAATCAGATAAATATTCATACATACATAACATGATGATAACATGGAAAGATAGCACAGCATCATTACCTCGTCCATCCACAAATTAGACCTCCACAGCACTCGGGAATTATTTAATTGATTTAAATGACAATCTTCAAATCATGTCTATTAGACACTTCATAACAGTATGCAGGGCTGGAATTTGGCACAGTGGCTAGCACATCTGACTTGAAACTGAATGGTTGATTCTTTGATCCTAGGCTCCTTCAGATTTTAGACAATTTGTTGTTGTTGCCTATAAGGTCATTCTATAAATCCATCATTAACTCCTGCATGACCATTCTGCCTGAGGTTTTCATGATTCCCTCGCAGTTACAAACAAGACGACTGCTGTGATTCTTGCTAGGCCATGATAGCCTAACTTTGGAACATTCACTAAAAATGTTAAGTTCTTGTTCTTAAGTTCATGGGTTTACAAAGAAGAAAGTTTAATAGAGAGATTTGATTCAAAGATGTTTGACTCTTATATATTTGTATTCAATAAAAGTAAAAAACGGTAACAACAATAAAATAATAAGAATCAAATTAAATAAAATTAATTTAAAATACAAAATTATGAAATCAAAACAATTAAAAGTAATTAAAGAACATTACCTTGATAAATGAAATTGTTAGCATTTATTTTTGTTTTCACTTCATACCCTCACATAAGAATAGAGAATGGATCAATCAAAGGATTCCTATTAGAAGTAGTTGAAAATGTCAACATTTTAGCCTTTATAGGAATATTTTGTTATTTTCTGATACTTTTAGAAACTAGTTAAGTATAGGTTTAGTGAATTTTTAAAAACTATGCATTATTTTCCTCACAACTTCTAGTGGAAATATTTTGTATCAATATGTGTGGGATTTGATGAATTTTTAGACACCTATGATATTGCAAAAAGTGCTTGATAAAATAGAGCTGCAACAAGAACTGTCTAAGGACTTGCGTGGTTAGCCTAATAAACAATTTTTCAATTTTAATACCAAAATTGAATACCCGCTGCAGTATCCTACTATCTTGCACCAAGTAATGCTTGCTGCAGTAGGTTGCAATATGGCATAATATTAACAAAATGTTAAGACTAGTGTCTTTACTTTTATAAATTACTCATGGCTTTGAGCTATTGGCATTATTTTAAATGTTAAAAAATTATAATCAATACAAATAATTTAGAGCACCATTCATAGCCTGGTGTGATGTCATGCAAGCAAAGATAAATGGAGAGAGGCACAGTGACTACGGCTTGTTGTTAAGACAACAAAGGCAACATCTAGGCCTTATTTCCTTTTACTTTGCTCAAGAGTTCCTCTCAACAGGAGTGATATATCAGGGTCTGCACTTCCAGAAACGCCTGCACTTATGGTTTGGCAGAAGTTATCCATCATCTTCAGACGATACAGGGCCTTGGAAGTCGAGGCTCTAGAGGATTCTCAGCTCCAACTACACTGTAAAAATAAACATCTACAGTTAAATACATAACTGGTAATATTTACATTGAAAATCAACATCACCAAAGAAAGCAATGATTGCCAAGCACATGCACAATGAATAAAACAAATCTTAACTTTCAATTTATAACAAATTCTTTCAACCTCAATAGTTAATTGATTGTATCCAGGCGTAGACTTAGAGAGGAGTGGGGTAGGGAGGAAGCTTTTCCATACTTCTTTATTTAACATTACATGGGTGCTATGTAGTCACACTCCTATTATTATTATTATTATTGCATTTTTCAATATTGACTTTTAAGTGTCCAGAACATCCTTTCTTTTTTTTTCTGAATCCTCACCTGGTAGCACTACCTTGCTGCAGGTAGACTTGACAGTAATTGTGACAACTTGATGCAACAAAATTTCCCTTATTTTGAAACTTGAGATACAAATTGCTTACTTTTGGCCATTAATAAAAAAAAAAAAAA
Source organism: Siphlonurus alternatus (assembly GCA_949825025.1). Lineage (NCBI taxonomy): Eukaryota > Metazoa > Arthropoda > Insecta > Ephemeroptera > Siphlonuridae > Siphlonurus > Siphlonurus alternatus. The sequence goes on from OX463788.1 coordinate 10,166,361, forward strand.
AAAAAAAAAAAAAATGTAGTTTGCAACTGAATTTTAATTTTTGATGAATCATTAATTACAGATTTATGCTGTAGTATTATCGCTACCTCTATACATCTATAATACATTATATTCAGTGGCGATCGGTCCATAGAAGCGAAGAATGCACTGCATGACCAACATTCATAGGATTTGTTGTTGTTTTTTACTTCTCGTAAATAACTCCAAATTAAATATATTTTAGCTGCCACCAAGTGGTCCAAGAATGCAATTTTTATTTTTGAATAAAATCCCGCGACGCTGTTCACTTCTCGCTTATCTTCGGATTTTTTCATTATCTGTGACTGCTCCCCGAGTGAGCGCCTCACCTGCTTACATCACTAGGACCATCTAACCAATGGCAAGGAAGAAATTTGAGGCTCCTCGGTGGTGAGCATTGGTCAAAATATGATCGTTGAAGCGCCGTATTCAGTGCATCTCAACCAATCAAATTGCAGAGCATCGTAGCCCGGGAAATTTTGGTCACATTTCATGACGAACTGTTAGATGAACTTGAATATATAATTATATAAACCTATTTTGCAAGCAAGAAATTAAATAAATAAGTACGTAGTACGTTATTTACAGGAATCTACAAAAGAGAAAAATAATATATATATATATATATATATATATATATATATATATATATATATATATATTATACTATTAAATAATATATTATGTACTTGAAATCATTTATATAATAAAATATTTTAAATATGCATTTTAAGATGCATTTATAAAGTACGTATCTTCATGTACTGTAAATAAACACTTTTTTGTACAAATTAAGCTTACAAGAATGAAATTAAAAAAAAAAAAAAAATTGCAGCTAGCTCGACATATTAATTAAGTGCTCATTATTAACTCGTCTAGCTATATAATATATATTTATATATTGACATGCAGCATTATGAAAACTGTTGAAAAACAATGGAACTGCACTCGTGAGATTTTTTTAACTCGTTTATCGGTTATCGTATATGAAATAATGAAGACGAGTATCACAAGTAAAATTTGTAGATCAGGGAAATTATAGGCCTGTTCGTAAACCCTGCTCGGTGTATACTTTTTGCACCCAATCGACCTTATGTACATGCGATATAAGGTCGATTGGGTGTAGAAAGTGTACACCGAGCAGGGTTTACGAACAGGCCTTATATTTAAGACAATATAATATATGTTATGCATAACGTTGCTTTTGAACTTAAAAATTTTCAAAACCACGCCCCCTTTTCCAAAAAAAATTTGGCTGCGGCAAAGCCCCCCGGACCCCCCATTTCTTTGTTGCACATCCCACGAGGTTTCCATCGCATCACTGTCTACTGAATCCACCGATCGCCACTGATTATATTTAATTAAAAAAATAAAAATAAATAAATATAATTATAAATATTATATAATACAAATATGTTTTTTTGTGGTAATATATTTCTTGTGTTGGTTGATAAAGCCTTTGATATGATAATTACACAATTACACATCTGAAGAGGTTTTGCCAAACAAGTTTTGAATACTGATCAAACAAAATCTCACGTATGCTTTAGAGATGGCAGCACTCTACGATATTAAACCAAATTAATTTTGCTTAATTAAAAAAAAGAGGGGGTAGGGGATAACCTTTTGCCATTGTTCCAATTTTAAATTCATGTAACAGCAAAAGTTTAAAAGATATCTGGTAACTAATCTGATTACTTTCACTGACAATGAGCATCAAATTTAATATTTTGAAATGCAATTGCTGCAAATCAACAATGCCACATTTTAAATTCTTCTTTTCTTATGCCCACGGTCTGGTGTTTAAACCATTTTACTTCTAGCAAGCCAAAGTGGCTTTAACATCAAGACATGGGCATAAGAAATGAAGAACAATTAAATTCAAATGTTGGTGATGTTCTTAGTGGAAAATAATGAAATACATACAATAATTTAAACAAGTGGGTTTTCACAACAATTGAAGACTAAATTTAAGAACCAATTTTTATTCTTCATTTTATGTCAAAAATTTCCAAGACAAGAAGAAAAATCTTTAATGCTCAGTGAATGCCTCCTTACAATTATATAAATTGCAAAGGGAAAGAAATTAAATGAAAGAAACAAGTTTAATCACTTAATGACACATCTTGTAAAGAATAGTGAATTAGGCAATTTGTTTCTCAAATAATAATAACAAAAAAAAAAAAAAAAATTAAAAACGGGGTTATAAAACGCAATAGGCAACAAGTTTTCAACACTGGGGACAAACTTACATTACACAAACATCCCATCAGCTTCTCCAAACAATGAGACCGAAAGAGAGAGAGAGAGAGAGCAAGCAACAAGAAAGAAGAGATTTATATTAGTAATACTTCATTTCCCATACACCTCATAGAAAGTGCTAGAAATTATTACCAGTGCTTTACATGCTAAGGGTATCCCAGAGAAAGTAATAATAAATTAAGACAAAACAAAAAAATAAACTACCTAGACTAAGAAATCTAACAACTGTAAAATTATAATATGCAACAACAACAACAACACAAGGAATTTTTTTCCCCCGTAAAAAAAGTAGTTTTTAATCTATATATTAGAAACATTTAGAAAAAATTCATTATATAAAAAAATTATTGTTTTCTCTTTGCCTCGAAAAAAGTTCTTATTTCTTAGTATTAAGGTCATCGGGTGCCTGTTTTACCTGATTGATGTCCTACTCTGGGGGGAGGGGAATCAGAGTCTTCTGACCACCTCTGCTGTCGAGGAGAACCCAGCAGCTGCTCTGTGTCTTCATCAACACATCTCTGAGGGAATGTCACTCCATCTCCCAAACTGTAAGGCCGCAACCATGTTACAAGATACTATACCCAGATAAACGCACCCTCATTCAGATGAATTAAGACATTCAATTATTGTAGCTGCTATTGCTATACTGATGCGCAAGAAGCTATGAAAATTGGTTTTAACATGGCATCTATAGACTATTAGTTTTAATATTTTCGAAGAAAATCATCTTTATTTCCTATCTAATTAAATAATAATAATACGTTTAAATATTAGTTTAAATTTAATGCAAATGCAATTATTGTTAGAAAAATGGACGCATGTTAAAAACTGTGAGTAAAAATACAAGACTCTCAAATCAAATTATTTTCAAACAAGATTCTGTCAAAGGATGAGAAAAAAAAAAGAAGGAAAGGAAGAAAGACACGACAGACAGAAGAAAAGAAGGCAGGCTTAATAAAAAGCAACAGTAGGCAATTTCCATCATCAAAAGCAGCATGCAATGTGAAAGGGCAGCAAGAAGCACGAGCGCTCGCAGATTTTAAAGACAAAACAAATCAAGCAACATAAAATGTTAAAAAATAAAAAAAATACTGCAAGAATTCCTGACCTGTTCTGGGTGCTGCCCATTGAATTGTAAGAGCTCTGCAATTGCTGGGATCGAGTTGGATATTGAACCCCATCCCCCATACTAGAATAAAACACAACTTATCAGTATATCATTAATTGAATACGTACTGTATGTATAAACAACATAAGCATGAAACTTGGGTACAGTAAAAAATAAGTTTTTTTCAATGAATATTGCCTATTTACTACATTAGCAATGTTATTTTAGCAGAAAAGGTTTAACAAGTAGTTCCTTGTTCAAATCTTAGGTTTTAAAGTATGTACTATATTTATCAAAGAAATAAATACCATAAGACATACTTCTTGAGTGATGAAAAAATATAATGCAGCAAATTATATTTAGTGAAACTACTTACACTGGGAATCAGATAGACTTTTGTACCGACAGGGGCATCCATCTTAAACTTTTAAATTCTAAACATACAATTATTATGTTAAAAAATGGAAAAAACATCGGCAGCAGCATACACAAGGTAAGTTACGAGCCTGGGCTGATACTTTGATATTGATACTTTTAATAGTAAAGGTCAGCAGTAAGGATAAATGTTTAATGTTAAGATCATCTGTGTCAGAAAGAGAGGGAGGGAGGGAGGGAGGGAAGGAAAGAGAGACAGAGAGAGAGAAACAAAGAGAGAAAGAAAGAGATATGAGCCAGCCAGGTCAGTGGGGCTACTCACAAAAATGTTGCAACATTTTTGTAACTAAAAGTTTCAAGCAGTATGCAGTTTAGAATGTTTGTGTGCCCCTGTCGGTATCATTTTCATTACATGATTACAGGTCATAGCTAGCCAACTGTTCTCTACTTGGAATGGTTTCACTCTTTATATCTACATCAAAGATGCTGTTTCAAAACTCAAAAACAATAGATGACAGTGTAATATTATAGGTATACCAAAGTGAATACTTTTTTACATATTCGGGTACGTAAAAATTATTCTGGTATCCCTGTGGCTCAATATTTTTGTATGTTGCCTAGTTCTCTTACAATTAATCATTTAGTTTGAAAAGTGATTCCAAAAGTTATTAGTTGATTCAAGCCGGCATGCGGCCGCAACAGCCGCTGATACGAAAAGAAGGGGGCGGGAGGGGATTTCCCTGATTTTAGGGAGATTCTCTTCATATCAGCGGCTGTTGTGGCCGCGTGCTGGCTTGAATCAACTAACGACTTTTGGAATCACTTTTCAAACTACATAATTAATTGCAAAATAACTAGGCATTGTACGAAAATATTGAACCAAAGGGACACCAGAATAATTCTTACGCACCCGAATATATATTGAAAAAAGGGATTTACTTTGGTATACCTTTAGGCAATTAATATCAATTAATAATTAATTCAATTAATTGAATAAGTAAGTAATTAAGCAAATATTACTGTTTTATATTTAAGTACAAATATTAAAATTGAAGATAATCTCAACATCAGGCAAATATTTAAATATCCAAGGGGGAGGGTCGATAGGGGCGATCCCCCCCACCCCTCCCTTAAAGGTCCTAAAATATATTGAAGGTGTTATCACCACGCCCCACACCTGTAGCCCCCTCTCCCACTCCAAATTTTAACAATTTGGATTAGGATGCCCCTTTCCCCCCACCCCAGAGCCGCAGGCTGGATCCGTCACTGTCCAACATTATATATATAATTTAATTTTAATTTTTAATAAATGTTATATAATAATGAGCGTCATTTTGGCCGCTGCATCCTCGATGTGTATACTGTAGCTCTTATAGATGTGTAGTTCTTATCAAAAAGTGCAAAGAGACGATTTTGAAGCTGACAGTCTCATATAATATACTTATAAATATATAAGGTAGATTTGAAGTAGTAAAAATTGTCAGTGAATCAGTATTAAAAAAAAAAGATACATACTCATACAAGTTAGGTAAACAAAGTTAAGACTGAAATTTATGCATTCCCTCTCCACAGTTAGGGAGAAGAAAATTATTGCCTCTACAAAACAAAATGGGAGCCATTCACATAATATGATATCCAGGCTTTTTCCTAACCACAGTTAGTGATAACAATAAGTGAAAACGCCAACAAATAATAATAAATACTGTTCAGCATAACAAATATAAATGTAGGTTAAATATAGTGTGAGAAGTGTGCCGGAACGCCGATCCAGTAAAAGAAATTCAGGCGGAACTGTGTTCCACCTGCAAGAGTGGATTGAATTGCAACACATTACAAATTTATGCTTAGCACGACAAAAACAAGATGTAAATGAAAATGTTCGCCTCGCTCAAAATATGTAATGTTCATTATCCATAGAGGCTTAAAGGCCTCATGAACCTTTTCACAGTATTAAGTACACGGTTAGCTTTGCTTCAGTGTGATTCGGCTGCATATTTTTTTTTGTTTCAGTAGCACAAATATCAGAGATAATAGCCGATGAAGAAGCACCTGTGACGTCACTCACGCTCATTCAGCAGCGACAATATAGGGAAATCCCTGCAAAAGATAGGTTCACTCCCGCTGCAACCACGGCCACAATTTTACTTCTGGAATTTTGAAACTTTACCAGGGCAGTCTTGATAGTATTTGTCAAATAGACTGAAAGAATTTTTTTGGTGGCATGTGTACAGACTGAGTTATTGCGGTAGCAAGATAAGCCAAAAATTTAACATTGTTTTCCTATACAACATTTTCACTCCTCTTTCTACCGCAATAACTCGGTTTGTATGAATGTCATCAAAAAAAAATCTTTCAGGCTATTTGACAAATACTATCAAGACTGCCCTGGTAAAGTTTCAAAATTCCAGAAGTCAAATTGTGGCTGTGGTTGCAGCGGGAGTGAACCTATCTTTTGCAGGGATTTCCCTATATTGTCGCCGCTGAATGAGCGTGAGTGACGTCACAGGTGCTTCTTCATCGGCTATTATCTCTGATATTTGTGCTACTGAAAACAAAAAAAAATATGCAGCCGAATCACACGAAGCAAAGCTAACCGTGTACTTAATATTGTGCAAAGGTTCATGAGGCCTTTAATTCAAGTGTTCCCCGGCGGGAAAATTTTCTCCATAAGCCTCCATGCTAGAAAATTTGAATTTTTCTCGGTAACTATTAAAGCAATCAATTTGAAAACATCTCCTACCCCCCATTTAGGGGTCTTCTGATAATGAATTAAGAACTCATTTTTCTCTAAAAAAAATTCTTTTATAACAAAAAAGCAATTTCAAGTTTTTTTTACATAGGTTTAGATGGGACGGTGGGAACACCGCAAAATCAGCTGACTTGAAGCCTCTATTGACAAGACTTATAAACTATGGTCTTTTCATAATATTTAATTATATTCATTGTATAAGGAAATGATTTTTCATCCCTGTATACCTTTACTTTTTATTCATATAAAATTTAATTAGATGCTAAATATATAAATAAATAGGTAACTAAATAACTAGGTAAATAAATAAATAAATAAATAAATAAATAAATAAATAAATAAATAAATGAATTTAAATATCTCTTGCGGGGTAAGCCGGCAGCATTATTACCTCGGCCGTCCACAAATTGCTTTTCACTTCAGAAATACTCATGACACTCTTTTGTCTTCTACACTCTCCATTGCTTTTAACCGTCCCCTGCTCTTCAAAAACTCCACAATCACATCTAACCATACCATTTTTGGTCTAATAATTAATTCTTTCATTCCTTCCATACTACATTTAAACACCTGCTTTTCATTTTAATTTGTTATGAATTAATAATAATTATAATCTTTGAATAGTATTTTTATTTTTAATTACTATTAGCCAGGCACGGATCCAGAACAAAATTTCGGAATTTTGTAATTTTGGCCCCATCAGACCTAATTAATAAAATAAAAAAGTGTAGGGAATTGCCCATTAAAAACAAAATGTTGGGGGGGGGGGGGGACTGCAACCTCCTCAGCATCCCCTACTCCCTTTCCTCCTTGATTTGTGCCTGCTATTAGCTAGCTATATATTAAATATTGGGAAGCAGGTGAAGTCAATAAGCCCATTATAGTGAACAAATAGCTAGTGCAGACTATTATTTATTCCTTCTGCAAGTTGCATTCACTAACTCTACACATGATCATAGCAGACACAATGAAGTATAAATACCTGGTATTTTTAACATTATTAGTGCTTATGTAGGGCCTAAGGCAAAATTGCCAGTGTGCTCTAAACAATATAAAGCACCAGAGAAATAGGTTTTATAGCCATTCCAAGTCTTTAATTAAGATGAAAACATAGTTTGCATAACTATATTGCTAGATTTGGAAATAGGAGAATATGAAAAGTATGATAGTGGAGTCCATTTTTCTATTTGCTTTGCATTTTCAATTAATTAAGTCAAGATACACTGCAGTAAATATTTTATCATATATGAAAAAAGTTAAAATAAAAAACATAAATACAACATACCTGGTAAACATTGGCAAAAACCACATGGACTTCCTGTCTCCAAACACTTCTTGGAAATTGTTATATCTCCCAAGACTAAAGCCATCTTTATCTGGGCCACTCCTGAATACAGGGGCTCTGAAGGCTTCTGTCAACAACAAAGGAGAAACACCTTTTAAGTTAGTGAATAGTGAATTATAAAATATTTACAATATAATATATTAATAATAATCATGTTTTATCATGTAGAAACAGGCTATTCCATTAACGTCTCTGCGCATGCGCCTGATATTGGAAGAAATCAGAAAACATTATCCAACATTGTCAAATATCTAGATTGATGGAGGAAGCAAATATCTCAATATTTGGCTTCAGAATAATAAAAAAAAAAAAAGAAAAAAAAAGTAGCCCTAAAATATACGAACCCTCAAAGTTTCATTAACTTCAATTTTTTCTGCGTTAAAACTTTTAGTGGTTAGAACTAAAGTAAAAACAAGCTACTGTATTACGAAACTTGATGTTAGGTAAAACTCGATTTTGATTTTGCGGTCCCGTCAAAAATAATTAGCTTTGCGAGGTGCAGGAAAAACTCTATGTAAGGTAAACCTAATTTCCTGGGTCACTTGACTTTACGTAATAACAAGATTTTACTGTATATAATTATGTATCTGAATCAATGGCCTACAATGGAAGAGTCTTATCTACAATAATACTATATTCCGAGAAGTGAGTAAAGTCACACTTCCTGGTAATCAAACGGGAAAACATCATACTCACTACTAGTTATTTGCACAACAATTCAGTTGCAATACATGTACAAGTAAATACTTTTATACAAACTAATACATAGCACAACTTGTAATTTTAAGCTGGTTTGATCACCAGAGCCTCGTTTGTAATTTAATGTATACAAGAGTATTCACTAATTTTATTTTTAACAGTTGTAAGTGTGAAATATATATATATATATATTTTAATAGTCTGAGGACTTACCTAATGTAGAGCGATTCTTTGTAACTAAATAGCAATGGTAGCAAAACAATGAACCTAGAGATATAGCAAACATTACTGCTACAAAAAATAAGAAGAGGATGTGAAATCTACCCATCCCTTCCAAGTGGCCCTGGAACAAAGGAAGAAAAAATGCATAAGAGACCAGTAACTTTTCAATATACATGAACTGCACAGAAAAGAAAAAATGTATAACAAAATGTTTATAATAATATACTGTATACACACATATACAGTGTGTGTATATGTTATTTAAAAGTATGTCGTCCCTCGTCAACAATAATGAGCTATCTGCTCCACGATCTCATTGCAATAATGAGCTGTCTGCTATTTCAGATGAATGCAATATTGAGACATAAATCGGTATAAAATAAGGCTCAAAATTGAGCTCACCTGAAAGAGCAGACAGCTCATTATTGCAACGAAAATTATTGCGGAAGAGGGACGATGTATGTACTTTACATGAAGTTAGCAGCATATTATATCCTAAACTTTAATTAAAGAGTCATTACTACTTAAAGGAGAAGAATGACTTCAACTTTTATATTATTACAGTTTCATTTAATGGAAATTGTCAAATTTGAATAGAAGAAAAAAAGTTAATAAAGGGAGATGGCTTTATTGGGCTGCAGCACACATAATTATAGCCAGCCATATAACAAGAATAGCTCACACTATATTTTGTAATCCTTCGCAAAAATCTATATTTTTTAGTTTTTCCAGAAAAGTATTATAGGCACTGCAGTCTTGGCAGCCCTAACTTGTCGCCACTTTTTAATTTTAGTGAAAACCCATTGTTTCCAGCTCTGAGAGCTCACAAGTCAGTATTAATAGTAATATGAAGAAAAAAAAAAAAGAGAGAGAGACATTGAAAAATAATTATGAAAATAGCCGCCTTGAATATCTTCGCTTTAATACACATTTTTTAATAATGGGGAATTCTCTTACAACTCAAATTTTAATTTAACTACTATATTATGATAGGGTACATATTAACAATACGTTTGACTTAAGTTTCAACTTTTTTAACTCAAATTTGGAGATTCTGAAGGGATTATTAAAATAGGGGCAAAGTATGCAACCCGCGCGCAAACCTGAAAATTGTGACGTAGAAACTCCCTAGTAAACACACAACAACTGCCTGATATCATAATTTGAGCGTCAAGGAGTGATTGGCTATAAATTTTAGCAACACGATCGAAATCAGCGGGTTTTTCTACCCAAGTATCAATAGTTTTATCTCTAATATCAGTTTATTTTAAGAGTGATAATCGAAAATATAAATTTATTGCAGGAAAATTTCGCCTGCTAGGCAGGCGTAGGCAGTTTCTACGTCACGTTTTGGCGCTAAATTCAAAACAAGGAAGATTTTTAAAAAATTCCCGTGTCTTCAGTTTTGAAAATTGAAACTTTTTTGTTTTGGGACATTTAGTTTCAAGGCATATAGCATCTGAAAAAAAATTAAAATAAATGTAGGAGAATTCCCCATTTTGCAACATTTCGATGATTTTTTAATATTGCCATTAATACTGACTCTCAAAGCTGGGAGCATATTTCAGATTTTAACCATCAATACTGATTAACAGCGTTCACCAAGATTGCTCAAACTGACTTACAACGAAAAGACTCAAAGCTGTCAAAGAGATTGATTGATTGGTTGGTAATTTGGGGCAATTGACACATTTTGGTCATGTATGCCCCCACTGTCAAATAGCTTTTACACCTTTTACTGACCAGTGGCAAAAAGAATTAACAAGAATATCCGGCAACCCTATTTTTTGGACTTTCACAACATTTAGAAATGCATTGTACATCAAAACTAATACAAAATGTTTGTAAATCTGGAATTTTCATGGCCAAAAATAGCATCTTTTTTTAGAGCTTCATTTAAAGGTTATGGCTTTAACATTAAAATGAGCTATCTGCTATTTCAGGTGAGCACAAAAATGAGCTTTATACCGATTTACAGCTCATAATTGCACTGACCTGAAATAGCAGATAGCTCATTATTGTAACAAAATCATGGTAAGTATATAGCTCATTATTCCGGATGAGTGACAATTTACCCTGTACATGCAATATGACATTTTATTTTTAATAAAATTGACAGAAAACCAAAATTGCAGTAAAATCATTATTGATATATTTTATGTACCTGCCAAAAGCTGATGAAATACTTAAGAGAAGTTAGGCTGATGAAAAGGCAATACAGCAAAGCATAGCCCAAAAATAAGACGAAAAACTTGTAATTCTTGAAGGCGACACAGTTGTTGACCCATGGGCAGTGGTGGTCCATTTTGAGCACACACTGTCCACAGACACTGCAGTGGTGTGTGCGGTCTGGCTTCACATGATGGCACTTCTCACAGTAGCGGACAGCTGTAATAAAAGAAACATAGAATTTATGATCGTGCCAGCAATAAAATTAAATGTATACCAATTATAAATATTATAATTTATAATCCGTATTAGTGTTACCAAGGATAGAAAAAATAGAGATAAAAACAATCAAGAGCTTGTGAGCAGATGTTGGGCCTAAGCAAACGGCTGCAGAATTCTTAATATAATTCAAAGTTAAAATCTGTGAAATAATTAATTAATTAAACTCTTTCCCACATGGGAGATTGATTATCAAAATCGCTAAAATGCATTTTTTTTTTTTTTTTTTTAATAATCAAAGACAGTGAAACTTATTTAAATGTATGTATCAATATGTATGTATCAATATGTATTGTAAGTACCTAGGCCTGTTTAAGTATTTACCCTAAAATTTTCAAAGCCACTGGATTTCTATGTTGAATTTTTAAATATTCATTGTTTTGAAAAGGCAGTGATTTTAATGTAAGTCTTTTACTAAACAAAAATAGCGAACATAAAAAATTAAGTAATACATACTATGTGTAGGCATAAAAACAACATACATAAAAAACATAAAAATAGGAAAAGAGGCAAAAATATGCAAAGATAATAAAATAATAATAGTCAACACAAACTATAACAAGTATAGATAAAATATTTAAAATATTATAAAGAACTAATAAACCACTTGTGAATGATTTGCCTACAGTATAAGGTTTCTAAGTTATAACAGAGCATAGGAAAACCCAGTTAGCATGTAAAATTTAATAGACAGAAATGTCTAAGTGTAAAAAGCATTGGAAGAAGGGACTAAAGCTACTTACCTCCTACCATTGTTGTATTGGTCACAGGCAAAGTCTGAGCAAACCTCTCCAGCACCTGCCGCACAGAGTCTTCAGACTCAGCATGTTGCAGCTTCTCTATGTCAGCCTGTGGTAGCTTAAACTGTAAAAACAAATAAGCATATTATTTTATTCCAACAATTAAAAGCCAAAGGCCTTCTTTCACTGTATTATGTATTTGTTATAATTTTGCAAGCAAAAATGTAATTAAACAAAAAACATAGATCACGTCAAATATAATTAAACTAATAAATAGTTTTAGTTTTAAAATTTCTTCCACCCTTAAGTCATGGTAAAATAATTGAATGATGTTGACGATTCCACAGTAAAAAAGCTCACAGAAATTACAAAACAAATTGCAATTCTATGCAATTCTCCAAAAAAAAGTATCGCCATTATAATGCTATTTTTGGAAAACTCAAATGAATTGTTCCATAGAAAGCACATTAAATAGAAGAAGCACAGGCATATATGTTAAAAAATTCAGACACAAATTTAGGCACCCTCTTTTTTTTATCTTTCCTAGCTTCTGACAGCATTTGACTAATGGCTCTTTCCAAGGTATCTCACCGAAAGAAGAGGTAGTGGCACTCTAACAAGCCCCAGCAGATTGTAAGAGTACCTGCTAGTGCTAGTACACTGAATTATGAGGGCCTCATTAAGTCATGTACTGTCAAATGGGTAGTAAAAGTTAGAATTGGTGACAAAAGAGGACCTAAATAGCTAAATATGTTGTCACACTAATGCATGCTTGCCTATAGAGGATTAAACCATCGCACACCTTGTTTCGGTACAGTTGCTAGGTTCTACAGATTTTGGATCCTGAAGGTGAGGATATTATGTATTATAATAATATTAGTTTCTGTATACGGTTTTTCACCCACTGTCATGAATCAGGATGGAAAACTTATGTCTTATAACTTAAGATCAGATTAGAACTTTCACATGATCTCAATAAGACATACCGGTACATAATATAAGAAACAAAAAATCCATCTTAAACTAAACACCATTTACTCAAATACTCAAGTACTCAAATAATACAAATCAGCTGTTCAACGTATTCCCCTTTGATTAACATGTAAACCTTATAAAATTCACAAAAATTCTGAAACTTTTTTGAGGCAGATTTTAGTGCCTTAAAGCCATAGAAAAAATTTCAAAACAATTTAACAAGCCGATTCTTTTATTTAAGTGTTTAGATTGTCTCTCCATGGGAAAGCCCTTTGCTGAAAATTAAAAAAATGAATTAAAAAAAAAAAAAACGCCTCGTTAAATTGTTTTGAAATTTGTTGAATGGTTCTAGGCACTAAAATCTGCCTCACAAAAAAATTTCAGAATGTTTGTAAATTTGCTAAGGTTTACATGTTAATCAAAGGGAACCTTTGTCGAACAGCTGATTCGTATTATTCCTACCTCATAGCTTTAGAGCTGTCTGTCTGATTAAATTATTATTATTACTATTTTCCTTTTAACGATTCACCTCATTTACTACGCGAGTCAAAGGAAATTTCTGTCAGACGGAATCAAATAAAATAAATTTTAAAATTTTGAGAATGATCTAAAACTTAATCGCTTATGGTTAGAGCAGATTCAAGGGGGCGGTTTCCTCACAATAGCTCCATTTCCGGTTTCCATCCATAAGGCCAATGTTAAACTTCTACCTCAAATTTCTCAAAACTGATCAGACAGATCCACTTCGAAATTCGCATGCCAAAAATTTGAGGGCGAGTTCTACATTCTCGGCAAGTCTTGTTAAATTCAAGAAAGCCGATTCCAAGATCTCAATCAACTGAGGTAATCCTTAAAAGAATAAAGAAGACAACCAATGAAATAAAAATTAACAGTTAATTTTAAAAAAATCTGGCTGCTATAGTGAGAGTGCAAGTAGAAAAATAATTTCTTCACTGCATGATTATTATGATATTTTTAATTTCAAGAAAACATCTTAATTTCATTAGTCTTCCCCTATAGAGTATAGAGATTGAGTTTTTACTATGTAGGAACTCACCTCAGCAGGAACTTGTCCAATATCAGTAAATATTGTTTGATAATAAGACCACATAAATATTACAAACAGAACATGGAATCCGAAGAGATAGAACACTGGAAAGAAAACATAACACGCATTAGGATTATTGAAGTGTAAACAGTGCAATCTAGTCTTTCCTAGTTCTACTCATCCCTTTTCTGGCTTGCGTAAAAATTGCAGAAAAAAGGGAAAAGTGTGGGAGATGCTCAAATCTGATAACAGTTTAGAATGAAAGCACTATATATTATAATACAGTATTTTAGCACCCAAAGTCGAAATCAGCCTTGGGCCGAAAACAATACTCGGAACTAATATAATGGAATGGAATTAATACAAAAATGTTAATCTAGAATAAGGAACAAGAAATGAACAAGTAATAGTTTTCAGACCCGGCCTGGCCCTATGACAACATTGTACCAAACAAAAACTGTCTGAAAGAGGGGACCAGCTTCACGCTTTATGTGTGAAAATTACCTTTTACATAGTGGTAAATATGGTCCCTAAAATAATTAAAAAAAAAAAAATAGAATAGAAATTAGCTTTTATTGTGGAGAGGTTTTCGCAAGCTCATTCTTACACCTAACCGCCACATACATAAAGAACTTTCTTTTTCCCCCACAATAATTCAAATATTGATTCTACTACTGCTTACTAAAGGGGGCAATACTTGTGTAAGCACTTTTTTCAGTGATGGGCCCCAGTTGAAACTACAGTACATAAAAAGAGTTTATCACATATTATACAGAATGTAGCTGGTTCCTTCCTTGCAAACTTCAGATTTAAAGATTTTACAGCATATTTACCTTTCTCCAAGATTGAAGATACAGTAACTGCAACAATAAAAGAATAAACAAACAAATATTAGCTACATTGTTGTTGTTGTTGTTTTGTTTAAAGGAGAAAAACAGCTTACTTTTATATTTTTATCAATTTATAAATACTGTCAAACTTATTTTTGCACCGAAAGAAACATCGCCACCTTTTGAGAGTTTCAGCAGTGAAGTGAGGCTTGTGTCGTCACATCTGCGTCCGCACAGCATCACTTTTGGGGTGCTGCCTGCTGCTGCGCGTGCACAGACATGACGACACAAGCCTTACTTCACTGACGAAACTTCCAAAAGGTGGTGATGTTTCTTTTGGTGCAAAAATAAGTTTGTCAGTACATATTTATAAATTGATAAAAATATAAAAGCTGAAGCCATTCCCCGCCTTTAAAAAATGAATAGGAACACATGTGATAGAAAAAATTTGTTGGGAAGGGAGATGGTTCGAGCTTTTAACAGCTAAAAGCTCGAAACTACAGTACCGTATCTTCCTGTCCAACAAATACTTTTCTTTTGTGTGTGTTCCTATCCTCTTTTTAAACAATATCACTTATGTAGTTTGATTTTTTCATAAATTGATTAGTATAAATGCAAGGTACAGTACACAAAATGTCATTAAAATACAGTAAATACTTAATTTCATTTTTTTAGCTATAAAATGTTCATTGTTTATTGATTATGGTGTGCATTACTATTTACAAATACAGTATTATTGTGTGGGCACTGCAGCCTTCAAATATGCACTGCACTATATCATATACTGTAGACTGTAATATTGTATGTAAGTACTAACTACTAAGCAGTAAAAATTGACAGTACTCAGCAGTTTCTAACACCAAAACTCCTCTATCTCCTGTTGAGTGTATGCACTAAAACTTAAGAAAATTGATGCTTTGTTCTCTAAGCCACTGCCTACAATATGGCAACTTGTATTGTTATGTCGCCGTTATCTTTGGTCCAAGGGTTATAATATGAGAGAGGCGGGCCAAAGCGTAGACAATTTTTGTAACCTGTCAACAAGAGCCATGTATGGCATGTACCCCAACTTATAAGTACATGTAACTTACAGTAGACTTAATAGCTTGAATAAAAATCTTAAAACTGCTGGAGTCTTCTTGGATCTATCCAAGGCATTTGATATGGTGGAGCATAATTTTTAATTTACTACACATAAACTACATACAAATATGGCATAAGGGGTAACTGTCTAGAATGGCTTGGATCTTTTCTAACAAAAAGAACTCAAACAGTTAAAACTTCACCAAACAACAATTGTAAATTTTATTCAACCCCTGTATCCCTCCTACTATATGGCCTGCCTGGCACCAATATTATTCATTTTGCATATTAATGAGCTACCCCTCATAATAGATAGAAATAATTGGCTCATTAATAAGTATGCTGATGATTCCAATTTAAAAGTAACTGACTGTAATAATGAGGAACTGTCAAGTAATATAAAAAATTCAATGCCAATAGTACAGTCATATTTAAATGGTCTTGGTTTAATTTTAAATGTAAATAAAACTGAAATACTTCAGTTTCAGAATATTAAAAATAAAAATCCTATTCTTGATTCTGTGTCTGTAAATAATCTAAACATCATACTAAACACAAGCACTAAATTTCTGGGTATATCTACAGTGGATTGACCATATAGATTTTGTACGCGAAAAAGTGTCATCTGTAAAATTTATTTTGCAATTGGAGAACTGAGACATAAATGTGAAATAGAATGCCTTAAAACTTTATACTTCTCAAATTTTTATTCCTTCTTGAAATATGGTATTATCTGTTGGGGTCATTCTCCAGAATCAATAGACGTTATTTTACAAAAGAAAATACAGAAATAAAATTCATCTCATGTTCTTTGTGAAAAAGAGAGGTTCTGGTGTAAAAATATTTAAAGAGCAAGGTATTTTAACACTACAGTTACCTTGTATATTCATTTTGGAATGGAAATGTAATGTTTGTAAAAAGGAAAACGGCAGATTTTAGACAACATGAAGTGCATCATAATCACAGTACCAGATTTAAAAAATGTAATTACTCCAATATATTGTAGAATGAATACAGATAAAAAGGGACCAGTTATGAGTTGCCTGTCTTTGTACAATAAGCTGCCTAATTCAGATGTGATCAAGTGCATTGAAAATTTAAACGTTTTTAAATTGAGTGTAAAAAAGTGGCTACGTATTAAATAAGTGTTTCTATAGGGTACGGACTTACATGGACTATGAATGACTTCAAGTAATGTTAATTGACTTTATTACTTAGCTTTAGATTGACTTATCCTATAAACCTCAACATATATCATGCATAAGAAAATATGACTATAGGAACAAATGAAATTAATATGTAAAAGAATTTTGAATTTATAAGCACCACGCTAGCACGATAACTCTCAGTGACGTCTCGGTTGACCTGTCACAAAAATTGTCAATTCTGTGGCTCGGCTCCTCATTTGTTCTATGACCTTTGGGCATAAGATAACAACGATTAACAATAGAAGTCGCCATACTGTAGGCGACAACTTGTTGAAAAAAGGAAAAAAAATTAAATTTCAGTGTGTATAACGTATATGTGTGCACATACAGTCTAACAAGCCAGAGTTGATACCTGAAAACATCAGACAGTGATGTAAATTGCATAGTTCCACTTTATTTAGCTCACAATTGGAAGTATAAATAAGTAGAAAATGCATAACTTTCGGACATTTTCAGACATCAACTCTTGCTTGTTAGACTGTATCTACTGTATCCCATGTAGGGTGCAATCTCAGAGATTATTAGAGACCTCCGTGTCTTATGGCCAGAAAATTGACAAGCATCTGCAGAGCTTCACAGGATCTGAGCGTAGTGGCACTAGTGTAGTGCATCGGCACTGCACAACTCTCACTGTGGTTTGCAGTAGCTGCGTGGCAAATCCCGTCAGCTGTGCAGCTAGCGAGAGACGTGGCACGGAGGTCTCTAATGGTCTCTGGTGCATTCTAAACAAGTGATACCAGTTTGCAGTACAAGTCTAGAACAGTGTACAGAACACTGTCCTAGAATACACCCACGGTATAGGCAAGATAGTACCATCACTTCTATGCCTGACTTACGGGGGCGCTGAAGCCAAATTTCAAGCTTTTGGATGGTTGGTTGGTATTTTGGGGCAATTGACACATTTTGGTCATGTATGCCCCCTTTTCAAGTTTTTGTTACTATTAGCTCTGTTCATAAATACACAATCAGAAGGAATTGATTCTTATTGATGAACCTTCTGTACAGTATGCATAAATAAAAATATATGGAACATAAGATTCATCAATAAAAATTTATTCTTTCGATATATCTGATTGTTTATTTACGAACAGAGCTATTGTGTTTAGGTTTAGACATAGCCCTCTGGTGGAAGGCCAAGACGTGACCGCGCCCACTTTTCAATAGCCGTCCTACTGAGCAGCAGGTTTGCGTGTAATCAAATGGGAGAGGACTTCACTTTGGTCGCGGTTTACGACAATTGCGCTGTGTGCTAGAGTTTTGAAAATGAAACTAGTTTAACTCTAATATAGTCTAATCTTGCGTAACAACCTTCTTTTTCACGCAAAACCAATATTAATACACTCCAATTAATGTTTTATGAACCCGACTTCTGTTACATCTGTGCATGCGCGAAGGAAAAAGTCAGTTTACTGGCGATGACGTCATATAAACATTGACAACCTTTCTTCATAGCGAGTGACTTTCACTTTAATTAATTGCAATTTCTTTACTTTGTATATCAAGTAAAGTTATTTACTACATCGAAAATAATGTATGAAAGTTGATGCAAGTACTTTTTTGCATTTTCAATATTCCGTGACGTCATGATACATATCCAAGGCTTGGAAGATATAACGAAGTTCCCGCCCTGACTTTACCGTAATATTTCTCAGGTAGTATAATATTTATCAACTAAATAAAATAATCAGCACGCAGGAGACTACATTAAAGTAGTATCGCACTACAAGATACCTTCAATAATATCAGGTAAATATTTTTAAAAAAATATTTCCTCCCCATTACTTTGCGTGTTATTTTTTAAATTTCAGACGGCTAATATCTTGACAGTTGACGATCGCCCCTGCTGGTCTTGGCCTTCCACCAGAGGGCTATGAGCTTTAGAGCTTAATATGTACATACTTTTTTTAAAAAAAATGCTATAATCCTATATGCATATATATAGTAAATTATATGTACATTTAATATAATATAATAATATTTTGTTGAAAATTAATTACCATTGAACTACAGTATAGCTATATACATACAGTAATATGTACAGCAGTATTTTATTTTTTTTTAATTAGAACAGATCTGATAGTTGATAATCTTCTATACTGTATGTATATGCAATTTGCATACCAATAATATTGCAGCATGCCATGGAATTTATATGATATCATTTGTATATATTGTATGTATTGTATGTATACTGTCATGAAAATGTTACAATAAAGGAGAGCTTTGGTGTGCACATTGATAACCATATTTGCATAAAAAAAAATGTTTGAAGACTTAACTTCCACTTAAAAGATACTTACGATAGCAAAGTTGAATAACGTAGGCATAGTAGGACCAAACCACAACGGTTACTATAAAGAGCACTGGAATCCACTTAACTATTTCTATGCATTTGGAGCACGGTCCTTTAAGCCTGTATCTGTTAGATTCCATTGCCATATTACTGTAATCTTGGCAATTCCTTTGGCGGCTCCTCCCTATCACGAGACTTCCTTCCAATCAAGATAACCGCGTTTCTATCGTACGGGTAATTAAACATGATAGATTGTGACCATTGCAATTGCTCGGTATTTGAAATGTTTTTAATTAATAAACAATTCAGCACACCATGAAAAAATAATAAAAAATTTAATAACACTAGAGAGTCCAGAGACTAGCTTGCCTTGCCATTTGTTAACTCGCTGATCGCTGATGAACTCGCTCAGTTGCCTCATTTGTTTACATTTTGAAAGAAAAGCGGGAATTTACGAAAAATCTTGTTATTTTGTTAATTAAACAGTTTCTGTTTTAATTATTAAACTCGATCGCTCGTCTGTTCTTTTTTTTTCTTTTTCTATAAAATAAATGCATATGAATATAAATAAGGCCTCATCTAAAACTCATCATTAAATGATATGAACCATATTATGCTTTAGATTAGGGTGACCAGACGTACCGTTTTGACCGGTACAGTACCGTTTTAGAGTACCATGTCCCGGTGTCCCCAAAGAGGCTCGATCTCGGGACGCCTAAATGTACCGCTTTCGGACAAAATTTATAAAAGGGACATTTCTTAAAATTTTTATCATTAAAAAAATAAAAAATTCATAGGAATCATGTGGTTTTGAATATTTACGAAAATGTACGGACGCAAATGATTTTGCAACTTCATGCCCCTTTTTTGTCGATCGCATTCGCAAAACAGCATATTTCTTCCAAAATTGCGGAATACATATATTTTGCATATACGCGCAAGTATGCATATACTACGTGAAATGAAGTCACTACTTTTCGATTAAATTTTGAGTAAAAAATAAGTAAAAAACTTTGCACAAAAATATCATCTCCTTTAATATTGATGATATTCACTTGATGGAAATTTCCAATAATATATGAAATTGAAAAAATCATTCTTATGCATTGTGACGAGGCTGAGACAAAAATTTCTTTGTCTTTCTTTTATTTTTTTCACAATAATCGTGCATGGATATTACGTAAATAAATAAATGGAAAATAATATGAGGGAAAATTAAACGCCACAAATATTATTCATACAATCAAGTAATTTTAGCTGTTATTAAGCCCTATTTGAATGCTATAAATTAATTCAGCTATTTCACTCTATAACTAGAGTTCACACTATTTGCAAAATGAACTGCAGTTCGATTAAAAGTATTAATTCAAATTAATTTCTTGCTTTATATTATACTCCATTTTTTTTTTGTATAATTTATCTCGTGACATTATATTAAGTTTTATTTATTTATAAACAAATATATATTGCATTATTTAAGTAACACGTACATCATTTAGAAATATTAGGCCTGTTCGTAAACCCTGCTCGGTGTACACTTTCTACACCCAATCGACCTTATATCCCATGTACATAAGGTCGATTAGGTGCAGAAAGTGTACACCGAGCAGGGTTTACGAACAGGCCTATTGTGAATGGAGACGGAAAATTTGATAACGAAATTAAAAAAAAAAAAAAAAAAATCAATTTAAAATATTTAAGGTAGAGATAATACGGATCAGCTGGCTCAATGCTAAAAAAATCCAATTCATAAAAATTATGAAAAAAATTTAAAGTGTTCTCCTCTACATCCCCTATCAGTAGGTAAAATATCAGGTATACAAAAACGAGCTAGTTTTCGAGTTATTTAATTTTTAAAGTTGACCAATTTAACTTGGAAGTTCTATTTCTCCATGTTAAATTAGTCAACTTTAAAAATTAATAACTCGAAAACTAGCTCGTTTTTGTATACCTGATATTTTACCCACTGATAGGGGATGTAGAGGAGAACATTTTAAATTTTTTTTCATAATTTTTATGAATGGGATTTTTTTAGCATTGGACCAGCTGATCCGTATTATCTCTACCTTAAATATAATTTTTGTATTGGGAAAGTATCCTTCGAAGGTATGCTTTTTGAGTATATATATAATAAATTTCTTGTGTTGCTTTTGTTTCTTTTTATTTTACATGTAACTTTACAACATGAATAGAATCGTGGCCAGGCCAAGAAAAAAGGTTAATTTTAGGAAATCAACTCACTGGCACAGTTTTCTTGCATGGTGACTATAATAAATCTCTTTTTTTCTAATTCTATGAAAAATGTATATATAAAAAAATGCAATTATTTATATTATTTAAAGTAGAGTGAGCGATTGCATAATTTATTATTTTATTTCCTTAAAAAATTTTAACCTGCCCTGCTTTATTGAGAAATGAAAACCAAAAAATTTCATCTCAAATAGCTTCATCGCAAAAAAATCCCAAAGTTGTTTTCCTGAGCCCTTTAACATGCAGCCTTATGGATTATGGAACAGAAAACAGCGTTTTACTCAAACTTCGTCCGAACTATCAATTAAAAAATACTTACGTATAATCTATGACGAAAATTCTTTAATGGATTTATAAATAAAATAAATTTTTTCGGAAAAAACGGTTTCATAAAAAAAAAAATTAATTTGAAAATCCATTAAGAAAAAAAAGTAAAAAAGGGGGCGTGGCACCCAAAAAAATCGCGCCTCCGGCGGGGGTTTTGGCCCTTCAGGCCTCTATCTTGGGGGCATGTACCGTTTTGGACATCAAGATATCTGGTCACCCTACTTTAGATTATATAATCTACAATAATCTTCCTGTGATATACCTGCATGCTTATAATAATTAAAGGCCTTCTGAACCTTTTCACAGTATTAAGTGCACGGTTAGCTTTGCTTCAGGGTGATTCGGCTGCATAATTTTTTTGGTTTCAGTAGCACAAATATCAGAGATAATAGCCGATGAAGAAGCACCTGTGACGTCACTCACGCTCATTCAGCGGCGACAATTAAATAGGGAAATCCCTGCAAAAGATATAATATATAGGTTCACTCCCGCTGCATGCAACCATTGCACGGCCACAATTTTACTTCTGGAATTTTTAAACTTTACCAGGGCAGTCTTGATAGTATTTGTCAAATAGACTGAAAGAATTTTTTTGGTGGCGTGTGTACAGATTGAGTTATTGCAGTTGCAAGATAAGCTAAAAATTTAACATTGTTTTCATCCCTTTGCTCCTCGATTTCTACCGCAATAACTCGGTTTGTATGAATGTCATCAAACAAAATCTTTCATGCTATTTGACAAATACTATCAAGACTGCTGCCCTGGTAAAGTTTCAAAATTCCAGAAGTAAAATTGTGGCCGTGGTTGCAGCAGCGGGAGTGAACCTATCTTTTGCCGGGATTTCCCTATATTGTCGCCGCTGAATGAGCGTGAGTGAGTACGTCACAGCTTCCTTTAGATCGGCTATTGTCTCTGATATTTGTGCTGCTGAAACAAAAAAAAAAAAAAAAAAAAATGCAGCCGAATCATACTAAAGCAAAGCTAACCGTGTACTTAATATTGTGCAAAGGTTCATATATAAGGCCTTTAAAACATATCTCGATCTACCTATATAGTAAAATCAACAGTTTCGGTCAAAACTGATTGAATTTTTACTGCAGAACAATTTTTATGCCATAACAAGAAAAAAAACAGTTTTAAATAATGTAAATGCTTTTCTTGTAATAGATTGATTTAATAATATAGTAATTAATATAATAAAGAATTATAATAGTTTCAGATTGTTTTCTATATATTAATAAAAATGTTTTAGTTTTTTTTTTTTTACATAAAATTTTTATTTCTCAGGTATTGTGGACTGACTAGATAATACTATAATATGTATGATTGTAATTGTAATAATAATATAAAACTGATGATAATTAATATGTTTTAATTTTTATGTTTCTTTTACAGGTATTGCAATACTAAAATATTGTAAACATGCATTTTGTACCTTACGGTTCTATATGTGCAATAAATACAAATACATGTATATAAATATACAATAAATGTAATATAATATGCTCATGGATGCATCCATATGCTCTCTCTATAGCTCGAATCTACCTGGTCCGGCCCCTCTAAAATCTTTAAATTCGAAGTCGTTCCATCGAAATTAAATTATATAAGTATACATAATATATTAAATTTTAATATTAATTTATTATACACATAATATACATGCATGTTGGCAACCAAAGCCGAATTCATCACAGGGCCGAAAAAAGTGCGCAGAACTATAATGAGATTGCATTATCATGGAGCATTTCGATTTGACCAGGACTATATAGATTGGAGCATCGTTGTTTGACCCAATTAAAGTCGAAATGAGATTTTATTTCGGGTTTCGGGTTTGGAGCAAAATTTGCCCACATCTAGTTCTGCGCATTCACGTCACTTTATTTATATTCTTTGATCAGTTTGAGTATGTATATAATACTTCACGTCAAAATAATATTATATATTCAATTATTGAATATTTTTGTATATTATAGCTAGCGTATAATATATGTATATATAGGTCTGTTCGTATTAATTCACAATTCACAATCAATGCATGAATCAATATATAATATATCATGTAGATGAACCTTAATTGTGTGCAGGGAACTTAATAAAGATCATTTAATACTTGATTATTTTCTAATTGTGTAATAGTATATATTTACGAACATATATTATACCCATAATAATATGTTTTCTAATCTATTATAGGCAAAGAATTAAGTTGAGCTCTAGAACTCTAGAGGTCGATCGTCACTGCATGTTCTAAAGAAATTAATTCATTCAGAATTAACTTTATTCCAACGTCAAGTCTGGGGTCCCTCTTGGGCCCTCGATCTGCTTTTAAATCTGTACATATATCTCATGCAGACATTCTTTCAAGATTCATCTTTGTTTTAATGTTTACTGCATGCAGTACGCCGAATATGAATTAATTAATTAAGTTATTTCATACCATATATATACCATTTATTAAATAACACAGATCATGTAAATTATTTCAGGCTGATGTTGATCGATTTTACTTAAATATAATAATTAATGGTGTACAGAATGGAAAATGTTCCATATAATATAGACCCTTTATTTTGGCGTATACTAAATATGTGTCCGTAATATCATTCGATCACCAATAAAACCATGAACAAAATAAATTTTAAATATTCAAATCGATTATAATTAGCTATATTATATAGCCAGAGTATTTGAAGTAAAAGATCTTATACATAGGTGTAATTTTTTATACGTACAAGATTTAAATTTAATTCTCAGGTAGATAAAATCTGTAAACGCGCGTTAATAATAATTTAAATTAATGTGTTTCTTACAACGTACGTTATTTTGTAACAAATTTTCATTACACTCTATGATAATCTTATTGTATCTCTCACACTGATCAGGCCCATGATACATGACTGTGCTATATAGCCCTGTTATATTAGGGTGACCAGACGTACCGTTTTGACCGGTACAGTACCGTTTTAGAGTACCATGTCCCGGTGTCCCCAAAGAGGCTCTCGGGACGCCTAAATGTACCGCTTTCGGACAAAATTTATAAAAGGGACATTTTTAAAAATTTTATCATTAAAAAAATAAAAAATTCATAGGAATGTGGTTTTGAATATTTACGAAAATGTACGGACGCAAATGATTTTGCAACTCCATGCCCCTTTTTTGTCGATCGCATTCGCAAAACAGCATATTTCTTCCAAAATTGCGGAATAGATATATTTTGCATATACGCGCAAGTATGCATATACTACGTGAAATGAAGTCACTACTTTTCGATTAAATATTGAATAAAAAATAAGTAAAAAACTTTGCACAAAAATATAATCTCCTTTAATATTGATGATATTCACTTGATGGAAATTTCCAATAATATATGAAATTGAAAAAATCATTCTTATGCATTGTGACGAGGCTGAAACAAAAATTTCTTTGTCTTTCTTTTTTTTTTTTTCACAATAATCGTGCATGGATATTACGTAAATAAATAATTGGAAAATAATATGAGGGAAAAACGCCACAAATATTATTCATACAATCAAGTAATTTTAGCTGTTATTAAGCCCTATTTGAATGCTATAAATTAATTCAGCTATTTCACTCTATAACAAGAGTTCACACTATTTGCAAAATGAACTGCAGTTCGATTAAAAGTATTAATTCAAATTAATTTCTTGCTTTATACTCCATTTTTTTTTTGTATAATTTATCTCGTGACATTATATTAAGTTTTATATATTTATAAACAAATATATATTGCATTATTTAAGTAACACGTACATTTAGAAATATTGTGAATGGAGACGGAAAATTTGATAACGAAATTAAAAAAAAAAAAAATCAATTTAAAATATTTAAATATAATTTTTGTAATTTTTGTATTGGGAAAGTATCCTTCGAAGGTATGCTTTCTGAGTATAATAAATTTCTTGTATTGCTTTTGTTTCTTTTTATTTTACATGTAACTTTACAACATGAATAGAATCGTGGCCAGGCCAAGAAAAAAGGTTAATTTTAGGAAATCAACTCACTGGCACAGTTTTCTTGCATGGTGACTATAATAAATCTCTTTTTTTCTAATTCTATGAAAAATGTATGTATAAAAAAATGCAATTATTTATATCATTTAAAGTAGAGTGAGTGATTGCATAATTTATTATTTTATTTCCTTAAAATATTTTAACCTGCCCTGCTTTATTGAGAAATGAAAACCAAAAAATTTCATCTCAAATAGCTTCATCGCAAAAAAATCCCAAAGTTTGTTTTCCTGAGCCCTTTAACATGCAGCCTTATGGATTATGGAACAGAAAACAGCGTTTTACTCAAACTTCGTCTGAACTATGGTATCAATTAAAAAATACTTACGTATAATCTATGACGAAAATTCTTTAATGGATTTACAAATAAAATAAATTTTTTCGGAAAAAACGGCTTCATAAAAAAAACAATTCATTTGAAAATCCATTAAGAAAAAAAGTAAAAAAGGGGGCGTGGCACCCAAAAAAATCGCGCCTCCGGCGGGGGTTTTGGCCCTTCAGGCCTCTATCTTGGGGGCATGTACCGTTTTGGACATCAAGATATCTGGTCACCCTATGTTATATGGTCTCGTCTCTACATATATGACCAGAAATACAATAATTAATTAAGACGCACTTGATCGAGGATATTAAAAAAAAAATTGAAAAAATGTGTATGTAAATAAAGTAGAGATGTCGAGTATCGTAGAAATAAATGCAAAAGAACTGTAATTTGTACAAGTTTTGTCTCTTAATTCACTTGAAGAGAGACGCAAAATTAGTGACATTTTGTTTAAAAAAAAATGTAGATTTTAACGTTAACTGATATATTTGGAATGATAAATATTTGCACGTGAGTTTGTGTACATAAAGAGAATTCATAATTGTAAAAAAAAAAAAAAAAAAAAAAAATGTCCCCGTGTATTGTTTGATTTATTTCATCTAAATTATAAGCAATTGAAAACTATAACAATATCATAATAAGTTTAATTGTTTTTGTTTTTATTAGAGCAATATAAAATATATTGAATGATTCGACAGTAAAAGAATAATTTAATACGATATCCAATGCTTTATAATAAACATAATTTATGTGTAATATATACTGTATTTAAATGTGTATAAATTATGTGGGTATAATTAATTATAATATGTTTATTTAATTTAAATCATATTATATATATGTGAAAATTGTTTTATATGTTACAGGCTGGAGATGTACTATATACATCATGCATGTATCGATCCAAACTTATGGAAATACTGTAAGTACTATAATATATACTGTATACTTTATTGGATTCAATAAACAAATGTTCTTATTTTTCTGATCATAATATGCCCCAAAAATTATATGATTAAATTAGAGTGAGCAATTACATTTTTTTTTTAATATTGTATAATTCTAAAAATATAGTTTAACCTGGAGAAATGAAAACCGAAAAATTCCCCCATCTCAAACAACTTCTTCAACACTAAAAAAAAAAAAAAAAAAAAAATGGTGTTTTTGGAGGCATTTAAAATACGATACAGAAAACACTGCTTTTTACTCAAAATTCGTGTAAACTATACTGTATAAAATATGGAATCAATAATAAAATACCTATATATAATATTAAGTATAATCTATGAAGAATTCTTTAATGGATTTTCAAAATTATAAATATAATTTTTTATGGAGATGTTTTTCTGGGAAAAATATTTATTTGTGTAAAAAAGTGTAAATATATTATAATAAATAGATAGATAATCATAATGTGTTTTAACCCAGCTAAGGAAAAATAATGTTCTTGTGACTTCTTTGCAATTGTTGTATATTACAAGAAACGATCTCGATTGAGGACAATTAATACAAAGTTAATTACTTGTAAGGATATTGGCAAAAAGCCCAATTCGACTGAAAATAATAGACCTTCAATTTGTGAGGAAAGTATAATGGCCGTGATTGCAAAAGAAAGAGCAAGGTGGACCAGACCTTACGAAGAAATATCGCTTTACTAAACGAAACTTCACACGTTAATTAATACGCAGAAGAAATTTGAAACAACTTAATTAATTAAAAATATAAATTATTTTATTTTGATTTCATACTCGTATAAACAGTGGCGTAGGGGGGGGGGGGTCGGGGTTTAACCCCCCCACCCCCATGAAGATCGAGTAATGACTGGATATAAGAAGAAAAAAGGAAAAATTATATAAATTTGAAAAAAAAAGTTAAATAAAAAATTGAAATTTAGGGGTATCAAGTAGTCTTTTCTTTAAAATAAACAAATTATAAGTTAGTTTCTAATTTTAACAGGAAAAAGTGCGACTCATAAATAAATGTTTTATTTCCCTTACAAACTGCATGTGCATATAACTACTATTGTATGAATTAAAATTTAACGCTCTCACGTGTGCCGCACTTTCATTTAATTGGTTGCTCCACGCGCCCGGTGCAGACAAAATTTAACAAAAATAAGAGAAGCAATTCCCTTTTTTTATTTTTTTATTTATTTTTTACAATATCTTAATGATGTGAACTTGGATTATTAAATAAATTTTAAAAATCAAATTCAATTAAATGACACGTACACTGACTCTATAAAAATAATATAAAAGTGGTTACATATATAAATTACTTGATTTAATTAAAATGATTTACTCAAAGCTTTATTTATTATACGCACGTATTCAAAAGAAATTGAAAAATGGGGTGAAAAAAATATAAACTGTTAAAAAAATTGCATCAGGCCATATATTTTATCCTAGCTCTAATATAATAGTATTTTTCCATTATTTTACCCTAAAAAGGGGGCGTGTCCTTAAAAAAATCGCACCTGCGCCGGGCTATTGGGGGGGTTCGCCCCCCAAACCCCCCAGTGAGCTGTTCTCAATATTTATCCTGAAGAACCCCCCCCCCCCTTGGGCAAATCCTGGCTACGCCACTGCGTATAAAACAAAATAGAGAGCTATAGTACATAGAATTTATTAAAGAACAATAGAACATAAGAAACAATATAAAATAGGGAAAAACTTGTATGATAGTTATAGTATTAACAGCGACTGTAAATATAATTATATTTATTAGTGTTAGTTATGTTATACTGTGCATTGTGCAACGAAATAAATTATAAAATTTTCGTGCACATGTATATTATACGTATATACTGTATGATTATTATATTATATTGGTCGCTCTAAAGGTGCTAGCATTCAAAGTCTGGTCTCGAGACGAGTGCACTCATATAAAATGACCAGCATGGTGTATATTATACACCATGCTGGTCATTTGTATACTGACATTAATCATTAGTTTGTGAATAGTTACATTTTATTTTTGTATATACGGATAGAGGGTCGATCGGCTGCAGGCTCTCGATCTGCAATAGCGGAGGTTAGGCCCGGCCTTTACAAAATATATTTGTTTATTATTGACAAATAATTTCTATATATTGCAAGAACTTCTTTGAAAACATTTTAAATTACTTTTTCCCGTTATCCTGAGGTGTCCTAGACAGGCCCTCGCATTTACAATTTCAATACCAAAAATGATCTTGCATCACACCTAAAAGATGCAGCTGACGATCGATACCAATGCCAGCTAGAACATCAGCAAAATCAATCAAAAAATTAAAGAGAATTAAAATAAAAAAACTGAACTAGTGTAAAAATAATTATTTATATATAAATTAAATATCAAGGATATTATTACTCTTCTCATATCCTATAATATACTAAATAGTCTTATAGCTTGCTTATATATTATATAATTATGTTACAATTAAATTACACGACGATCCAATTTTATTAAAGAAGCAACTAATTCTAAATTCTTAGCCGGCCTTAATATTATTAAAATGGATTAAAAGCCCACTGATTTATTCATTTGCTAGAACTTTAGAAAAATTCAAAATAAATAATATAATGTATGTATATATTACTTATTTGTTCTTAAAAAAGAACTATAAACTATAATACACTGCAATAGAGTATCGACCTTAAAAAAAATTATTGCAACAATGGATAGTTATGCTATATATACTCTGAATTTTTTTCAGGTTTTTTATAGAGCAGGAACTATTTTTAAAAAATTATTGAAAAGTCACTTTCTGATTTCTGACATCACATGGCAGCACTCTTGCTTAATAAAACCAAACTTCCACCAATTTTTTTAAAAATAGTTCTCGGACTGAAAAACATAAATCAAAGTACCACAACTTTACACCCTATATATTTCTGTGATTAATTTTTTATGAACTCGATATACTTAATTATTAATTACTTTTTCCCATTAATCATAATTCCTTCATAATCATAATCTGATGGAGTGATAATGCGTTTTCCAACTGATTTTTAAACTAAAAATATCAGTTAAAAAAATTTAGTTAAAACAATGAAAGGTTTTTAAAAATGGATTCCTGTAGAACACACTTTTAATTAATTGTTATTAATATGTTCCGTGCATAAAATATCACACCCAGAGTCATACGCTCAAGTTTCTGACATCTCTAGCTCCCTGTATGATACTGTATGATACCAGAACTAAATAAAAATTACTATAAAAAAGTTTCAATTACTCAACCTTATCCTAGAGAATGTAAACGCAAGTATTTATATTCTCTGCTTATATCAAACTCATAAAACCTATTACTTTTTACCTGAGTCAAAAAAATGGAAAAAGTGATCAAATATATTCAAAAATAAATTAAAATCTATACATTGAATTAATTCGTAAATTAAAAAAAAAAATAAAAAAAAACAGCACTGATTTTGATTTCACTTTTGAAAATTTATTATGGAATTCAATCAATATTTATTTAACCATGCAATGGTTGTAGAAGTTATACGGTATCCATACAGTACAATTAACATGGTCATTCAGAACAATAAATCACTGAAACAATAACAACAGCAGAACATACAATGCAATATTAATTTAAACTAACAGTGAGAAAAATATATATAATGTAACTAGAATATAGCTAAAAAAAAATAACACACTATAGACAATATATTATCCTCCTTCAATTAATTATTGCAGTTATTGTACTAATGTAAATGTTTACAGAGATTAAAGTTCTTATTAATGAGAATATTCTTTTATTTGCCCTTAAAAACATTTTTATTTTTCATTTCTCTCAAACTAGATAGTAAAAAAAAAATCACAAATATTAGGTGTCTGATAAGCAGAATTCTTTTCCAAAAGCTCTCTTAGAAGAACTTACACTTAGACAGAGCAAATATCAATATCAATATCAAATCTCTGACTTAGATATTGTATTTATATTATAAATCAAATAGGAACCAACAAGTTTTAATATAAAATTTATAATTATATAGTCAAAATAAAAAAATAAAATGCAGATCAAATCAGTAAAATTACATATATTATTCATATGACTGCCGGGATTCCATTTGACGTCAAATTAATAAATGCATGAATAATAAATTTGTTTATTTCAATTTTATATTTGCGAGTATTTTCTTTAAAAAAAATATATGCATTGATATATGTGATGCCTATACTTCGGTATGCATTTGTTGATAACATGATAACACTTGAAGAAACGTTTAATTACATGCATGAATATATTTCAATGAAACTTCGATATATGTATATTATAGACACAAGAAGCATTCCTGATCATAAATATATGTACTGTACTTTATCCCGGCCGTCATATTTATATTATGTAATTTTACTAATTTTATCTATTTTATATCATTTTGATTATATACATAGTAAAACTTGTTAGTTCCTGTTTGATATTATATATATATAATATATGTTGGCACGTTGGCACCGCACCCAAAGCCGAAAAAAAAAACGCAGGACTAGTTCTGCGCTTCACGAAATGAGCCAAAGCCGAAATTAGATTTTATTTTGGGTTTGGAGCAAAATTTTGAGCACATCTAGTTCTGCGCATTTTGCAACGTACGTCTTAATCAGCTTGTATATAATGTAATTATAAACTTCTATTACATGTGGCAGAATGCCATTAGAGTGGAAAAAGGCTTTTGTGACTCCAGTTTTTAAATCTGGTGATAAAAAATACACTAAGAATTACCGTCCCATATCTGTCACATCAATCTTGTGTAAAATTCTAGAAAAATTTATAAATATTGAGTTAATTAATCATCTCCAGATGACCAATCAAATACCAAAAAATCAACATGGTTTTTTCCCACGTCGGTCCTGTACAACAATGCTTACAAATTCAATTAACAGTTGGCAAAATTTGTTGGATAAAAACCCTGGTGGTCATATTCATGCCATATCTTTGGACTGGGAAAAGGCCTTTGATCGTGTGTCGCATTCACGGCTGTCACTTAAATTACAAAATGTTGGTGTAGAGGGCAGCTTGCATGCATGGTTGTGTGATTTTCTTAGGGGTCGCTCTCAAAGTGTGGTTTATAGTGGAGCTATCTCAGAACCTACTGATGTTGTCTCTGGAGTTATACAGGGGTCAGTCCTTGGCCCTTTATTATTCAATATTTATATGTTTGATTTATTGGACTGTATTTCATCAGATTTCATTCAGTACGCTGATGATTCAACATTGTTTAAACTTATTAAGAGTGATGAGGACATGGAGATGCTACAAAATGACTTAAATAACATATCAGTTTGGTGTATTAATAATAACATGTCTCTCAATCAATCCAAGTGTGCAGTAATGGATATTACTTTGAGTAATGATGGTTTGTTTTATAATTATACAATTGATAACAAAGTCATTACTTATACTGATAAAATGAAAGTGTTGGGTGTTAATGTTACTGCTAATCTAAAATGGAATATGCATGTAGAAAGTGTGAGGTGCAAGGTTGCTAAATTTATGTATTTTTTGAAGCGCAACCTCTATGGTTGTACCACAAAAGTTAAGCGTCTAGCATATCTGACGCTTATACGGTCTTTAATAACCTATGCAGCTCCAGCTTGGCATCCCACAACTAATACAAACATGAAAAAGTTTGAAGCTTTAGAAAAACAGGCTTTAAAGTTCATTTATAATAATCATAAGCCTGACTGTTCTATAACAAATATTGTTCCAATAAGTCAACAATTTGAGATAGTTGATCTCTTATTTTTCAATAAGTGTAGAACAGGTCAGGTGGATTTGAATATTACTGATACTGTTAAAAATAGGCGTCAAATTAGAGGGCAAGATGGTGTTGTTAGTCTTATTCCACCACAGGCTCGTTTAGAGTTATATAAAAAAGGTTTTCTAATAAGGACTGTGTCTGAATGGAATAAGTTGCCCTGCAATGTAAAGAAAAGTGATGCTAAGCAGTTTCCTTCTGCTCTTAAGAATTATTATATTCTTAAAAATAGTTAATTATTTTTTTGTTTTTGACTCTAGCATTCTATGCTATAGCATTGGTATAAATTTGTAGGTTAGCAGCCACTTGTGATATGGTGCTTCTAGTGCCTTGCTTGCTACCCCCACCCCACTACTTGTAATACTGTGTGTACCTTGGGAGAAATAATAAAATAAATAAAATAAATAAATAATTATATATTATTATACTATATAATAAATTCAAGTGTATATGAGCTATACGTCTTCTAATGTTCACTTATAATTTTATTATATTGATGTCTTCATCAAATTTAAAATATATGCAATATTTCGGCTACATTTTTTTAAATTAACGTTCCTTGATACGAGTTTCTCAAACCCTTGGGGTTTACAGCATATTTTTATGTAATAAATACCTTATGTATTTTCTATGAATAAACACATTAAAAAAATATAATATAATCATAGCAATATAATAATATATATGGCACCGCCACTTGAAGACAAATTGACCATATCCCATCAAAGTTTCTTACATTAATTTTCACCTGCTACTGAAGGGTGAATAAATAAAAAATAAAATACATCATCATTTAAACTATGTTATGTATAATCAGTATTTATCTATCGTCAATAACTTTTTTGACACAATATTTAATGCAGAGTATACAAAAAATCTTATATAATATAACATTAAAAGCAATGTACTCAACTGCACAGCAGGAGAGAGTGAGGGAGAAGTACAAACACATTAATATATAATAATATATATAGTAATAGTTTTAGGTGTAGACCGTATGAAAATTATTAAAAGAGAGCTTAGTGCTTGGTTGAATAACCCATCTACTTCCATTAATCGTTGATTTAAATAATATCCTTAGTATTAAGGTAACGACAATGTAAAACACATTAATTGGGATGTTTCCAAAGTTGCCTGCATCAGTTATACCGAAGTTTGTATTTTTGTAACGATTACAGTTATTACATTCGTAATGCCTATATAGACGTATAAAGCGATGCGCAACCTTTTTTAAGCCAATGATATTGTAATGGTTTTCTAAATTTTATTTGTATGCTCTTCCTTAGCATATTATTCCTCTAGACGCAGTTTCTCCGCTATCGTCACAAAGGTAAATATAAAGTTAAAATATAATAATACAATAATAAAGAAATACAGGGTGATTTCAAAGTTCTTGAAAAATGTATCCGTAAAAATCAATCTCAATGTACACTTTCTATCTTTCTATACATCAAATTGAAGCCCTGAATTAAAAATTTTGAAATCTAAATTTTAAATAATTATTTACAATGTGGCTTTCTCACAAGTTGAAACAATACTACATGATTTTTAGGGTTTGACCCCGATAAAATTATATATAACTCAATTTTTCTTTCTATTATGAAAATCCTCCTCTGGAAAAGTTGTGCTTCGATCACCCGGTATTTAAAAAAAATGCATAATTATACGCTTAAAAAATCATAAGTCCGAGCACGCTCTATCGAGAGCTTAAATTTTAAGGCTGATCACAAGACAATAAACACTATACAAAAATTCAAAAATAGTTTTTATAAACAATGGAATATCGACCTCATAAATTTTTATCACATGCAGAAATGATTAGAGGGTGCAAAGATACGGGACTATGATTTTTATATATATATATATATATATATATATATATATATATATATATATATATATATATATATATATATATATTATAGAAGCCAGTATACAGTACTGCTAAAAAAAATTTCCTGAGTTCGGGTTTGAAGTGTTTGAACCCTTTTTTATGTCCTATCCTTTTATTAAAGAAGTGACGCCTCTCTGCACTTTCAATAATTGTAGAAAAATATTTCTCGGGCTCTATAAAAAATCTGAAAAATCATAGTAGCGTAACTTTGCACCCTCTATCCATTTTTGCATTAAAAAAAATTTTGAGGTCACTACTTTGTCGATGTTTAATTGTTATTGCAATTTAACCAATAACAATAAAATTATCGGCAACATGAAGTGAATTAATAACACAAATACAAGAAATATTACTAATGTGATGACTCCATGCAACTTGTTATTCGAAAATTTTATGTTTTTACTGTGTCAACTGCATGTGTCAGGAAATATGGACTTCTGCATGCATGTTAACTGCGTCTAATTAGAAATAAACATTACATTTATATTGTTTGAAACTCGGCTAATAAATTAATTGTCACACATTATTATACGTATAATACATATTCTATATTAACCTCAACAAAAAAGTCTATTGTGATGTTTCATTGTAGGAGAGAATGGATTGAATAAAGAAATTTTGAATTGAATTGAAAGAGAGTTATTTAAAGTTAAATACTGTTTGGCCATTTCTAAAAGCAATCTTTAATTTGAAGGACTGTAATATTATAGCCGCAAAATAAAAGAAGAAAAAAACATGGAATATTACGGGCCAATATTTCTCTAGTATTTCTTCTTTCAATTTTTTTAGTATTTGCTACATGGTAATTATTATTTGTTATATTGCAATACACCGCAGTATTTGAAAAATTTTACAGCGCATATGTTTTTGTTTTTTTTATCCTGCATACATATATATATATATATATATATATATATATATATATATATATATATTTAACTCTAGCGTAAGTATTATATAAGTAGTATATATAGTTACGTAATGATAATATATATTATAAAATTTCAATATAGACAGTTTTTTCATAATTTTGTTCAATTGTTTAAAGGAAAAGCATATTAGCAATCTGCAGCTGCATATCTGTGTCAAATTCTATTTTGCGATATCACTTTACATTTTCATGAACCTTACTGTAGATAATATTATTGATATCTATTTTGCTTGCTGCTCCATCAATCGAATTAGAAACAGCCGAGCAAATGACTGTTGTTCTCTCTCTCTCTCTCTCTCTCTCTCTCTCTCTCTCTCTCTCTCTCTCTCTCTCTCTCTCTCTCTCTCTCTCTCTGTACTACTATATGCTGCACGTTTGCTCTGAGGCTTACAACACTAAGCAGATGATCCTAATGAGGCTGCATGACGATCGATGCGTAATGTAATTAGTCAGCTAAAATTTCAATTGTTAATATCCTTTCTCCACTATACAGCTATTGCTATATACATATATATAACAGAACCACTAAAGCAAACCGGAAAAATTAATATATAAATTTTGGGGCAGAGAGAATTAGAGGAAAGCGGCATAAAATGTGCAGTTTATGTGTTCATGTTCACTGAACCCTTCACTATCTCTCTTAATCCAATGATAGTCTTCATAACCCATGCCTGCTTACTATATAATAGGTACACCTGAAGACAAAATTTTCGTTACCCCTGACCGATTTATGGACGCTGTAAATCCATTACGGTAAAGGTTAATGATTTGAAATTTGGAGGGCGGTGAGAGAGCCAGTTGTAAAATCCCTTGCCGAAGAATTGAAGTTCACCACACCTCCATATTGAGTTCAACAAAGTCCAGAAATGGTGTAGGGGTAACAAAAGCTTTGTCTAGAGCTGTACATTGTTTGTGATTGAAGCCTATTTCTAAATCATTAAATACTTGTACATATATGAATTTTTAATTTTTGTTTGTTTGTAATATAAAACAATTTTATATAATGCTATGTATCTTTTTATATATAATTATATTTCAATGGTTATTATCTAATATAATAAAACCTTTTTATAGAGATAAAATAATTGCCTCAAAATATAGAGTATTATATATCATATTTTTTATATTTAATAATATATATATATATATATTATTAAATATAATATTATTTCTATGAATATTAAATTATACATACTGTATAAATAAAAGTATTATAGTTTTACATTCCATTCAGTTTCTCAAGATTGTACACATACCTTATCCCTCTTCTTTGCGTTAGGTTTATTATATATGTCACGAATACCTACGATTTTTTTTATAGATATAAAAACATTGGTCAATAAATTAGTAGTCTGGTTACGATTTAGGATAAGCAAACTATACATGCGTGGGGTGGAATTCAAAAAGAGTTGGATAGGAAGAATGAAATAAAAAGTCCAATCACAAGACATGATGTTGTTTTTTCTTGATTTTTTATAGATCTAAATTTTTAACTTGGTTTATTCTTTAATATGGATTAAAACTTTGTGATAGTATATTTTTTAGAGACGTAAGTGAGCGCGCACCAACAGAGAGTTTGAATTCCATATACACATTCAGCTATAGGCACTGTATGTTGGAATAGCAGACCTATACCCCTATATCAGTAACTTAAAGCTTTATCGTACATTCATTCTCTTCTTCCTCTTTTCCAAACCATCATCATCCTAAACTAACCTTATACGTGCAGCAAGCAGAGTCTTTGCTTACCAAGCTTAAAGTAATTACACAAACTCCAGCACCGGATCATCGTCAGATAGAAGCAGAGAATTCGTTCATACTAGCAAGCATCAGATTTCAGGCAACTATGCAAAGAGCCGCACGAAAATAAACTAATATATAAGAGCAAATTTACATAACACAATTGATGCTTTTCTAGCAATCTTCTGATCAATAAGGCTACAAGAAAAACCAATATGTACAAGAATATTTTAACTAAAATGCTGCATTGGTGCTTTGTCATCATGTATTACTACATAGATTTTACAATAATTTAATTGAAAGATTTCTTCAGCAGGGGTGCGGATCGGATTCAAGGGAGGAGAAAGGGATAGCTATAATTATATATCATTATAATTGTTTTATAATTAAATCATTATATCGATAGCGGTCAATAAAAACGTGTTCGCAATCCGTTCACAAATAAAATGAATGTTATCAGAACTTATTAATGTAGTTCACGAAGTCTAGTCACTTCAAAGTCAATCTCTTCGTACTTCGTTGCAGTGACCATTATATCAATATATTATTTATATAATATACAGTATTATATAATATGTATTAGTTTGCATTTTTATGAAAACTTAAACAAGAAGACACTATGAAGGCAATATGGTGGTCAACTCATTAATCATTTTCCATTTGCAGGCTTCGTTATTATAGTTGCCCCGCGGCCCCAAAGGCTAACCACTACAACGCTTGCCCTCTCGACTCCAAGCTGGTTGCGAGTAAGCTACAGTCTATATATCAAGCGAGAGTTCACTCCTGAAAATTTCTTGAAGTGTCGTAAATAACGTTGCCAATAATTGGAAGCGGAAATCAGTAGAAAATGTATAATTTCCGAAAATTTTCCTGAAAATTTCCCTGAAAATTTTCGAAAGTGACATAAATTACGTTGTTCCGCTTTTATTTAGCCCGCAATCGGAAGCGGAAATCAATATAGAGATGCGTCATTTCCGGAAATTTTCAGGCGTAAACTCTTGAAAGCACATATAAGTAGTACGTAGACAGGCAAACAAGCAAACGATAGCCCAGACTTGCTGAAAGTGATAGAGGTAAGTAAGAACATCAGCAGTTGGCGGTGGGTGGCAGCATGCAGGCAAGCAGCTAGCTACATATACAAGCAGCTAGCCACTACATGCCCCACAATCCTCCCTCGTGCTGCGGCTCGTGGTTCCCTTGCTGACTGCGTGCTGCTCAGCTGGTTGCCAGCCTCCAGGGAAAGGCTGCTGGGATCTTGCCTGCTGCATGCCCGTGATGGTACATAGCTACACACAGTACGACCGACCAACAGCATCAGGCAGACTTGCCGAGCTGCGTGGCCTCATTAGTTAGAAAAGCTAAGCTACGCGGCTAACCATCAGCTTGCAAGCCAATCCGAAGCACCATAACTATAGAATAACGTAACAACGTTCGTAAATCTTTGTTTTAAACCTTTTGTGTTTTTAAACTAAATGTGTCTGATACTATTTCATATTATATAATGTGTTTTATTTTCTAAATAATTGTAACTCAATGCAATAAAATAATTTCAAACATGCTTTTTTAAAAGAATTTTAAACAACGATATATGATACAAATTTTTATGCATCGGTCAAATGCTACTTTAAGAAAAAAATTAAAATATACATATATGGATATAGCCTTCTCAATCTCTACTTTGAAGAGGGTAATAGTTTGTATTGAAGAGGAGAAGGGAAAAAATAATCAAAAAGTTCATAAATAAATATACTATATTTCTATAGAGAAAAAAACAACCCGAATATTTTTATTAAAGACCTCCGTTACTTTTACGAGCAGAAAATTAACTGAAAAGTTTAGAAGGGTCATGGTTTCCCGGAAAGATATAATGTACGTATAAAACGGAAGATAGGAGAGATATTTTTGCTCGATAGTGGTACTACCTTCCCGATATCACTTCTGAACTTTTGGTCCATTATCTGGACAAGACATGGAGGTCGCTGGTAATGTCTGGATCTCTACTATTTGTCTTATGTTATTAATTTCTTTATATTTTCATAAAAATAGTGAAAGAAATTTATGAATTTTATTGACTATTTATTTTCCCTTCATGATTTGTTTGGCTATTTATGATAATTATTTATATCTTTTTCATTTATAATTTTATGTCATGTCATGCACATTCAAAACACTACGTATGGTATATACCAATTCATGTAATGCAATAAATTGCACTTATATATACCCTTATTATGTTAAAAAAGCCTCATAATATGAACATGTTATGTTACATGTTATTGTTTCTTTCTTGATTTGTCTCTATATATTTATTATGAGCATATTATGAAGAGCACACACGTGGCGAGAAATATGATATTGTAAATTCAATTCAATCCTAAAAGACTTTTCTTAGAAAAAATCATACTACAGTCGTCGCCTCGAAAAATTTCCGTTTGCGGCCTTGTTAATTACCATGCTTCGTAAGAATAGCACAGAACATGGTGATTAACAAGGCTGCAAAAGGGACATTTTCCAAGGCGACGAGTGTATATCATACTATACATAAAGTTTGGGCTTAAGTACTGGACTCGAGAACGTGCTGTATATGCAGCGTGCATTACTGTCGAGTTCAAAGAGTTGCATACTTTTAAGGCGTTTTATCACCGCACTAGTACAATAATATTCTGCTTCATTTAATTTTCTTTGTTAGTGAAATTAACTTAAACAAAGTATACAGATGCACCTCTTCCCTATCACATGCACGATTTTTATAAAATATATTCGAACGAAAGAGCATGAGAGCAAACAAAAATATTTATCTTAAATAAATTTCTGGTATAACAAAGCTTCCTCGCCAGATTAAATAAAATCTTTGTTATTTGATAAATTGTCCACAAATTACATTTTTGTTTTGTTTACTTTTCTCTTCTTTCATTTTTAGTCTTTGAGGCTTGATTGGATCAAGAGATTGGACGTTAAAAAAATGTACATTTCAAAGAACATTACATACATGGACTTTGATGATATTCTTACCATTTTTCCTTCTTTGTTTATTTTATTTTTATTTTTTAAAGATTCATTCTTTGAATCTTTTTAAATATTATTATAAAGTTATTTAAGTTATTTTCTAAGAATATTAATGCAATAATATACTCTACATGTTTATTAAATGTTTTTTGTTAAAAAATATTATATATTTTACTAAAATTATAAATATTTTCTATTTTATTGCTTTATCCCGAGGGTCATGAATTTTACCTTTAAATTTTATTTTATTATATCATATATTATATTATATTATATTTCCCTCATGAGTACATAAATAACAAGTCAGAGGCAGGAGATTTACAAACAGTCCAATAAAATATATTTATGTTTTAGTATAATGGACATGGTTTTAACTAAGAATATTTTAATTAAAAAAAAGTTTTGGAAGTTAAGTCGATTAAATTAATTTAACGCATGTCAATAAAATAACTTAACTTTCTTTGAGATCGAAAATTGAATTAATAATTATGAGAACAATGCTCTAACAAGATGCCTGTGACTATTGAGTATCGACCTCAAATTTTTTTATTGCAGAAATGGATAGAGCGTACAAAGTTATGCTACCTTGATTTTTTTCAGATTTTTTAGAGCCCGGGAACTATTTTTAAAAAATTATTGAAAGTCCTTTTTGTGACGTCACGAGGCGGCAAGTCCTATCTTTTTCTTAAGGAGCGGCGTCTCGTGACGTCACAAAAAGAAGTTTCAATATTTTTTTAAAAATACTTCCCGGATTCAAAAAAATCAGGGTAGCATAACTTTGCACGTTCTATCCATTTCTGCAATAAAAAAAATTGAGGTCGATACTTCATTATTGAACTAACCATTAAAGTAAATGTTGCACGAGTGCGAATTAAGAATCATTAATCATTAAAATTTATTGTACAAGAATTAACATGGGAGTTAATTCAGTAATGGTTATTATTTTTATATTTTAGT
Organism: Siphlonurus alternatus; assembly: GCA_949825025.1. Taxonomy (NCBI): domain Eukaryota; kingdom Metazoa; phylum Arthropoda; class Insecta; order Ephemeroptera; family Siphlonuridae; genus Siphlonurus; species Siphlonurus alternatus. Next base: position 10,207,965 of record OX463788.1, read on the forward strand.
TGTGATTTTAGTGATGTTCTTATGTAAAAATTTGAATGTAAAGTGTTGGATTGGTTCCCTGGTACCGCAAGTACCTCGTACCTCAAGTTTCCACAGACGCCCGAAATTTGATGAGGTTCTACTCAAGATGGAGCAGCCAAACGAGCGATGGGAAATTTTGGAGGTTCCACTTTTCCACTTTCCGGGACGGAAAGTTGGGGGTCCAAGAGGGTGTGTGTATAATTTCTCTTAGAAGTCTTAGATGCCACTATCAAGTAGATAGTTACACTGGTATAATAAAGAACGCATTTTGAACGTGCTTTTATTGATTTTGGGTGTGGTATTCTTACTTGAATATCATTAATAACAATATATATATTTTTTTTTATTTCGTATAATTGACACAGAGCATACAGACCATGTCATGTTTTTTATGTTCAAGGGGAGAATGTCCTTCTATACTGCTCTGAATACAGATACAGAACATTTTCACACTGGATAAAACTACGTAACGATTGAGACAATTAAGTAATTAAGTTTTCTTTCATTTAGTAATGCATAATATATAATATACTTTATTAGTTTTTCTTTTAATTTTTAAAATTGTTTATTCATTAAACATGAATGAATTTTACAGCTCTGTTTTTTTTAGAATTTATAAAGGATCTAGCACCTTTTTAGTAGCATTTCCACAAATAGTAAGAAAGTAATTAATATATGCGAGTTTGTAAAAGGGAAATAAATAGCTGTTTCCATCAGAAAAGTTTTAACTTTCTACATTTGTGTAGAGTACACCAATATCTTCTTTTAGAATCTACAGTAGATGTCTTCTTTTTGACTCAATCAACTTGTTTTCCCAAATTAAATTATAATCAAATAGTTATCCCCAAATATTTATAGGATGATACTCTTTCTATAATGTACAGATCTTACAGATATACCGTATATAACTAATTAACTATATATACAGGGTGTCCCAAAGATCTTTAGATTTTTCAAAGCCAAATAACAACCCTTTGTTATTTTTTAATGTTCACTTTATATACATCAAATTAATGCTCTGAATTTAAAATTTTTAAAAATGTGAACAGAAAAAAAAATCTGAAAGGTGATTTTCGTTTTTACCCGTTAAAAGGCATAATGGCCAAAATAGAAGCTTTTTACACTGTTTCCTGCGTCGCTTTGTGGACGAAGTGTTCCTTATAGGCCTCTGGATAGGCTTTTGAGGCTCCATACCATGGGTCCCCAGGTCCCCTGACTTTACTCCTTCAGAATTCTTCCTACGGGGCTATCATGTGGAAGGCACCGTATTCACAATTCCAGTGTGAGACGCGCTAGAGCTAAAGCAGCGCATCACCACCACGATCCAGTCCATCATGCCTGTCATGCTGTGCAATGTGTGGCGTGAGCTCTTTAACTTGGAGGGACTGGATGTTTGCTGAGCCATCAATGGTGCCTATTTAGAGATGCATTGTTGCATTTTCTTTGAAAAACAAACAAACAATAAGTATGAGAATTGATGTAAACAATTTTCAGATGCAGATGCAGTCGTGATTTCGAAAAAAAAGTGCTCATTTTGCTTTCTAGCGGGTAAAAAAGAAAAATTACCATTTCAATTTTTTTTCTGTTGACATTTTTGAAAATTTTAAATTCAGAGCTTTAATTTGATGTATATGAAGTCAGAATTATTTTTTTTGTTTGTTCGTTATTTGGGTTTGAAAAATCTAAAGATCTTTGGGACACCCTGTATATCACCCATTACAACAACAAATAAATAACGGTCTTTATTTATTTGTACGATTTCAAACATTATAATATAATTATCAGTAGTCAACCTGCTTACACTATAAAGCATTTAGTGTTATTAGTTTATCAACTCTTATGCTGCTTCTCTCTTAATTACTGTGATATGTCACTACATTCATCTTCAAATAAGCAGAAGCAACTATTATATGTTTGTTTTTTCATTTTAAATAAAGAAAAATAATTAAATGAAGTTGCCTCTCAGATAAAGCAAAGTTTTTTTGTATTCTTATTTAGGCCGATATTCATGAAGGAGTTATCCATGCAGCTTTTTTACTAACCGTGGTTTAGCGCCATTGATTTAAGCTTACATTAAGCGTGGTTAGTGAGAAAACTGGATAAATTCTTTTGTGAATCGCGTTCATTGTTTACTTGCTTTTATACATTCTGAGGCAACGATATTTATTTGCATTTTATCAGTGCAAATTATTTATTTATTTAAATAAATAAATAAATATTTATTTATTTTTTATTTTATTTTATTTATATTATTTTTATTCAAATAATATTCTAAAGATCTGAATTGATGTTCTTAAAATGATTTCAAGGGGAAATTTTACGTTCAATTATTAATTATTGTTATTTAATTAATTAAAATACAGTGGGGGACATTCACAAAGCACTTTAACCCCCAATTTAGTCCCGATTTTTAACCCTGGTGCTAAACATGGTGCTAAGCTATGAGCTTAACATGGTTAGCCCCTGGTTTAGTACCATGTTTAGCACCAGGGTTAAAAATCGGGGCTAAAGTGGGGGTTAAAGTGCTTTGTGAATGTCCCCCAGTGTATTATAATTATGAACAATTTATGTTGCAATACGTCAAATACAGCTAGATAATTGTATTTTTATAAATGAAATAATTTTTTTTAAGTATCTATACGGTTCTCTGAAATCACACATCCAAATTTAATTATTTTTAAATAGACATGTAACTTATGGCAGCAGCTAGCGCAGCTTCTTCAACTGAATTCAGGCAGGCGGCTGGCCGCTCGAGATGATGGATGATTGGTCTGGATCACCCACCACTTCTTGAGATTAAAGCAGCCTCCTCACCCTGGTGTTGCTTGCTCCGGTGATTGCACTCTTCAGATGAGTAGCTAAAGCAGGGGTATGTAATCCCTTACTTCCTTCCACTTCGAAGCATCTGCGATTTTATCCATGCACGCCCTTGCATATATAAACTAAATAAAAATATATGATATAATATTTTATACATTTGTACACTTATTTCTTCAACGAAAACATTGTAGTAGGAGAAGCAAAAAATAAACGTAAAAACAAATTGACGCAACTTATCACTCTAATGTTTTTGGTTGAGTTTCTTCGTTGTTGTTTTTATCTTGTAGTTATTAATAATTATAATTTATGACAACTAGATTTATCCACTTAAAACTTAAAATGTTTTATTTCGTTGCTATACTTTCGCAAAGTTGTAATTATACTTGAAAATTGCGCTACAGCTGCTACAATTTTAAAATTTTAGGATGAAATCTCAAAGATTGCACTAAAAATGTGAACATTTTGCTAATTACACCCACATGTATATGTACCTTAATTATAATTTATAACTACGTGAATTACACTAATTTGCTGATCGTCAAAGTGATTGAAACTCTTGTGAAATGTATATTTAATATTTTGACGACCTATACTTTATATTACACTAACGTTTTTTTTATTATCAGTAAGTGTGATATTTATTTCACTTAAGATTGGAATATTCATCCCTTACTGAAAATTAAATACTCCATGAAAATAAATTTAAAAAAATTACGTGTGTTTTGGGTCCATAAATATAATTAAAAATGATAATAGAAGCTAGTGTGGCAAAAATTGCTCTTAATTAAATTATTAAAATGTTAGATCCATATCATTTTCTTTACAAGCATTAAAGTGCGTATTGACCACAGTATATACTATAGTAATAAGAAAGAAAATAAATACTACTACTAAAAATATATAATAAAGTATTAATACTACAATAGTATTTATTTTCTTTGGTAATAATGAGTTTTCGGTGTATGTCCTTTAACATTTAAATGAGCAAAACCCGAAATAAATCTCCTCGTCGGGCTTTAATTGCTTTTTTCTAGAAATGAAATTATTTGATAATTTGAAATCATTAAATTGAAATAGCAAAGCCCGAAATATTTGTTAATTTCAGGCTTTGCTCAAATCGCTAGGGGCATATATATATATATAATTTATTTATTTATTTTATTTATTTTATTTATTTTTTATTCACCCAAGTACATATACAAAAAAAAACATATATGACAAACAATTGAGGTGAAAAGGATAAAATACACGGCTCAAGCAGCACCATAACACAGTATGTGGTATTATATCCAATTTATAAGAAGAAAAACAAAACAAATGCATAAATGATTAAAGTTAATAAAATAGAATAATAAGTCTGTTATTATTAACATTGTCAAAATTAAAGTAAAATTAAATAGCACTTTTAATTACAAAATTATTGGTTCTGCGAACATAAGTCAACCAAATATGTCTTGCATAAACGCTTAAACACCACAGGGGGGTGGACGATCTTGAGGCTGGGCGGGAGTGTATTCCAGCTTGTCACACTACGATACACATAACCATTTTTGAATTATGAAATGAGAGAGATTTTTTTATTGTTGCAATAAGAACTGTTTTGTTACATAACCTACACTAAAATAAAAAAAGTTAAATTATTTTCTGTTACAACATACTTGGTAACAGGTGAGAAAAACGCTTCTTAAATCGCTCCTTAACACTTGTTGAATAGTTTCGAATCTTCAATTTGAGTAATAAAAAGAAGGAATAATGTCATATGATTATATATTATTGGAAAAATTATTCAGCATTTCATTCGAATAATTGATCATCATGGACTTTCCTTAATGTTCCTTTTTCTATAATAGTATACATTTCCCCCTAGAAACATACCTTTTACCTCTGTTGAAGATACCATCAAAGTCAATAAGTAAAGGTTTCCCTTTCTTGCATCAAGCTACATTTTATATTATTAAAGCCACAGATGGATTATGCGCCGTCATCATTTTTCTGTTCGTCTTGTATTAGTCAGCGCATGTGTATATTATACTGTACTTACTCTCTTAGTAAAAGAAATTCAACAGAGGTAAGTGGAGATCGAGTAATAATTAATAAAAGTTTTTTTTTAAGTTTTCATCTTTTGTTCAATTTTATCAAATTATAAAAATCCTTCCTGCTATAGAATGCGGTATAAATCAATTTTATTTATTGAATATTTTTTATTATTCTGCGGTTGTATTATGCATAAAAAGCTATAGGTCACGAATACCACATGCAGGCGATCACGTAGCAAGATTAACTTTTAATGGTTGAAAAATTGGTGCCACACTTATATACAATAAAAGAAAATTGAGCGTGCATTGCTCGTGGGTTTGTACAAGAAATGTATAAGAACTCTTATATATAATAAATATAGACAACTCGTCACTATAACCCATGGCTGGCCTTTCCATGCATACCATCAGCACTTGATCTCCACTAACCTCTGTTGACTTTTTTTTTTTACTAAGAGAGTAAGTACAGTACACATGCGCTGACTAATACAAGACGAACAGAATAATGATCATGATGACGGCGATAATGCTTTAATAATATAAAATGTAGCTTGATGCAAGAAAGGGAAACGTTATTGACTTTGATGGTATCTTTTACACAGAGGTATACATAGGGGGTTACGTATACTATTATAGAAAAAGGAACATTAAGGAAAGTCCATGATGATGTTTTCAGACATGCAAGTTCTTTCTTTCGTCAAGAGAATAAGCTGATACAATCACAAGTCAATATTTTATATTGTAAGTGGACCATTGAGAGCATTCAATAAAACATGGTATATAACCATATATGGGCATGTATTTTTGCATATTATTTCAATATAATAATAATAATGAAAATAATCAATTTGTCTTTATTGAGGGTGTTATAAATTGTAACTTGTAACTTCCATCCCACCCATATTGTTCAAAACACATATAATAACCACGCAATTACACAAAATACATTTGTTTTGTGTTTTGTTCAAAATTAATGTACTATGCATGTAAATGTCTTCAGAGTGTATATAATATCGTGCACATTATGAAATACATCATAAACTATTATAATCTTATAAGCTCTAGATAGACAATTAAAATTGCTGTTAAGTTCAACTTATTCAGCACAAAAGAGAATCAAGCTTGAAAATGCCATCTTTGTGCGCTGATCGCTTGCCTATATGACCTCATAAATTTTAGTTTTATGATTTTTTTTTTTTTTTTTTTTCTTATCTACAACTTACATATTTATGTAATATGAAATTTAAAATTTATTAGCAATGGGATATCACTGAAAAAGTTGACCATTTTAAAAGTAAAATTGATTTATTAAAAAATTTATGTTCGATGAGCATGCTGAGCTGAGCCTATAAGACTAATCCCTCGTGACGTCACTGCAAAGTATATTGCATACTTTACAGGAACCTGCCACGCCATAGTTTTGTGTTGTATCAGCAGCATGAGAAAATTAAAATTAATTATAAATAATAGACGGCAATTATTACATTTACAAGTTGTTTTCATATTATCCGCTAGTTTATAAAGAATACACTAAGCTTCATTTTTGTATCCTTGAATAATTATAACAAAATATTTTTTATTTTTTTTTTATTTATTTATTTATTTTTTTTTTATTTCACCCATGTCAATTTATACATAAATACATAAATCAATTTTTCTATTTGTTTCAATTAATGGCTTAGAGCTTACGGTTTGACAACAGGAGGGGAAGGAAGGGGAGGTAAACATTTCGGCGTTATCCTGTAAGCAGGCAACCCAACAATCTCGTGGCGCTGCCCTATACGGTAGGTTCATGTTTACTTTTGGATAGCTTGGAGATGCCCGAAGCCACCCGAAGAATATTCGGAATGTTACAGGCAGAGAACCCTAAAAACTTATGCTGTGCTGACTGTGCGGGTTAACGTAACTCGATCACAACATCTCTTTTTTAATAACGGTTTTGGTCACCAAATATTTTTCTTCAATAGCATTAGTTCTTTTTGTCACCATTTATGAAAGAAAATTGGTCACCAAATATTTTTCTTCAATAGCATTAGTTCTTTTTGTCACCATTTATGAAAGAAAATTTGAAGAAAAATGATGCGAATCGTCAGGAGAAATTAATTTCAAGGTCAACTTTAGCACGTATCTGCAGCTATGCCGCTGCAATGTTTTGACTACATTCACGTGAAGTCATATTTTTTATGACGTATGGTGAAAGATCCGTTTACATAATATACTGCAAGTTTAGTTCAAGAAGAAAATCTATTATACCATCAGCAGAAGGAGAACAGTGTACTTAATACAAATTAAGCAATAGACACACAACAAAAATGTATAGCAACTGAAAAAATAGAATGGAGTATCGACCTCAATTTTTTTCATTGCAGAAATGGATAGAGCGTGCCAAGTTATGCTACCCTGATTTTTTTAGATTTTTTAGAGCCCGGGAAGTATTTTTAAAAAATTATTGAAAGTACTTTTTGTGACGTCACAAGACGCCGCTCCTTAAGAAAAAAAAAATAGATAGGACTTGCCGCCTCGTGACGTCACAAAAAGGACTTTCAATAATTTTTTAAAAATAGTTCCCGGGATCTAAAAAATCTGAAAAAAATCAGGGTAGCATAACTTTGCACGCTCTATCCATTTCTGCAATAAAAAAAAAATTGAGGTCGATACTCCATTATTATATTTGAATATTTGGTGTTGACGAAACCTCTGACCAGTCATCTGAGAACACTGTAATTGACATCTGCATGAGTGCATGTCATTCATACATGTTGGTATGAAAGAAATTTGTAGGGAATTTCATGTTGGCTGCGTCATTGGCAAGCGATATTTGTATATAATACTTAATAATATCAAAGAATTAAAACCTATGAAAATTTCAGTAAGAAATGTAAGCAATGTAGAAATTTCAATATATAATATATATATTATATATATATATATATATATATATATATATATATATATATATATATATGCATATATTTTATATAAAGACCTGCATGACAAAAGAAAGAGCGACGTATCACGTCAATGTAGCAAGAAGCAATAGCAAGCAACACAATTGCCACACCACACATGGTAACTTACAATTAGTGGTCAGCGGCTTCACTTATACACTTATACGATAGAACATTTTTTTTTAAATACAAGGATACACCCGGCCCTAAGAGCTTAAACCTCGCGGCGGGGTAATGGATAGGGATGAGGTAGGGAACGAATGGCATGGCCACGGCTGTTACGCGTCCCAGCATTTGCTAAGGTGAGACTGAGGGAACCGTGGAAAACCTCAGTCAGGACGGACACCTCTACTTTTATCAATGGACCAAAGCGATGCCCAAAGCCTAAGGAACCACACACAAGTACATCACTGCAATGGGTGGAAAGCAATGGGAGATGAATTTACCCCACGGAGGGAGCAACGTAATTTTTACTTGAAACGATCACCCATCCAAGTACTAACCACGCTCGACGTTGTTTGACCTCAGCGATCTAACGAGAACCGGTCAATGCACTGCACCACGCTCAACATTCGTTGTCCAGTGAACAATGACGATGGACGAGGAATTAAGAATGCAGCAGAAATGCAGCAGAAAAGAATGAACCGTGTATCTTACACAATAGTTCTCCCCTCTATATCCAAACCAAAACACATAGCCCCCACAACGTCTCGAGATAGTATATAAATTCGTTCCTTCGCTTGGCCGCATGGGCAGTGAGGAGTAATGCCCGCTAGATCCAGGTACAAAAATAGTAGTCCTAAATTTAAACTGATTTCATTGCTAGATAATTATAAAATCCACCCATAAATAGGATTGAAACAGGTTTTTATTGATTTTTCCACAGCCCAGACTTATAGTCTCTACCTTGCCTTTTGTAAATTTTCAAAATTTTAATATTACTCTTTTCATAAAAATTTCGGAGTGAAAATTGCATTTGACTCAATAAAATATTGGAAATCTAAGACTACTATTTCAAAAACAATGTCGCATCGATAACCAGTGTGCAGGCCTTGATTTCTCATATGTGCAGGCGCGGACCAAGAAAAAAATTCAGGGGGGGGGGGGGGGGGGCTGCCTTCATAAAGCCAATGTTAAAAAGAATTAGAGTGGGCCTGTATTGCCCATGTTAAATACAACGTTTCGGGGGGGGGGGGAGGGGAGGGACTGCAGTCCCATAGCCCCCACCCCCCTTGGATCTGCGACTGCTCATAGGTAATTGATTCCTAGCATCAAAATTAATTTAATTAATTAAGATGGAAGGCGTCACCTTCATTCTCGCAACGAAATGTTTCGCTCAAGTGTTTCTCACCGGATGCCCCTTATTGAAATAATACGTCTTTTAAAAATTCGGATTTAAAATACGTATCGTGTTTCGTTTCAGGGTAAAACTCAAAAAGTGTTTTGAAATCCATTTTTGAAAACAATAAAGGCGTTTTCAAAAAGGAAGCATCCTGTGAGACACTTGGTGAAACACTTCGTTGCGTGAGTGTTGCTCCTGCTGGATATTTAACCCGCTTAATTTGAACGCTAGACAAATTGCCTACTTTCAAGGCGATATGTTCTTTGAAAGGAGGTACTTTTACTACTTTGATTTGTCATTTATTAAATAAGTGTTGAATCTTGGAACTCTTTATAGTATTACGATTATTTTTCCCCCTGGCTTCGCACTGTCCCCCACCCTATACCCTCAACGTTCATTTTTATCGTTGACAGAGAGGCAACACATGAAAACCAGAGACCCTGCAGAGGGTGGTCTCTGCACGAAAACGAACGCACTGATGAGCGGTATCAGAAAGTTGACCTGGGTGACATATTTATCATATTGCACGTGCGTCACAACTGGGATATTATACTTAATTATATTGTCCAGAGAGAGAGAAAGGACTGCATCATCATCATCAGATCACCATCACGAGTCTCGCCTTCATTATACGCTCTCACTTTCTATCTGAGAAGTGTATTGTTATGATTTTTAAACACAATTTATAACACCGATAATTATAATTGTGAACACTGTTTATTGAATAAATCGCCTTTTTATATACTACAGTTGTAGTGTTACTTCACACGTTTATTACGTTTACATCATTCAACCTCAACATTTAAGAAAATAGAGTAGTTGTTTTCTATTTATGTTTACGTGAAACTGATGAGGACGGGGTACAATATGTAGGGTCTCAACCGCGAGAGGGGAAGTTTAAATACTGTTGACTACATAATAGAAAAAATGGCAATGGCAATAAATATAATACAGTATGTAAATATTTTTTTGTGATGGTGTGATTTTTTCTATGACATCCATCGCGTATGCTGTTGTATTTTTACAATTTTTAAAACTTAGGACAGCTTAATTTACAGGGGCATGAATTCAGCGCAATCTACTTTATAGTGTCGCAAATAATAATAATTGCGGATGGAGTTCATGACGTCAGACAACCAGGCAAAAAGTTAACCGAACGGGTGGGTGAATTAAACTAATGCTCGAATCCACAAAGAAAGGAACAGTGCTATAATATAATAGGCATTTATTGTGTATTGGAAGTACAGCGTATCGAGGGGAGAATTGATAAGTAATAATAATTATATACAGTCTGCGGTGCCATGAAGAAGACGCAGAACTGGAAGGCACCAGACGATATGGACGCCATGGTATCCACAACTTCTGGTTGAAGCAGTACCCAGACTCTTGCAACTAACTCTGATGCAGCCCTTAGGAATCCGTCAATCTTACCAAGATTTTGTTTGTACTTTGGAAATAACGTACATTAAACCAAAGTCAGGTGATTCATCGAGTCCCAAAAAGTATATACCAATTTCGTGTCTCCCCATATATATTGTATAGAGAAAATCTTTTACTCCATTCAGTCGATGAAAACTTATGACCATCTTGTCACGAATGGACTTCTTGCTAAGAAGCAGAATGGTTGTCGAAAAGACACAAGGGGATGCCGGGAGTTGTTGGTAGTTGAAGTACCGTTGTGTTTCAGCAGGCTCGCGTATAGAGAACATTGTAACATCTCAGTAGATTTGGTTGATTACAAAAAGCTTCTGACTCAGTGCTGTACTCCTAGCTCCTTTCTGTATTTCACCTAATATACAAAATTCATCTTTTAAGAGTCAATAATTGTATTAATTTTTGCCAATTAATTTTCTGTATGGATAAAATTTAATGATTGTATGATATTTAGCAGACCTGTCATTTGTTATAGAGTTGTACACACTTTGAAATTTTTTTAAAAAAATAGATGTTATATTATAAACACAATATACTTAATACGGTCATTATATAGTGTCATGACTCGTCCGTGTTGATGATGCAAAGCTACATAAATATATTTGCCTATAATATACATACAATGAATCATGCAATGGTGGCAGATAGCCATGCATTTTTGATATGATATCTAATATCTGTGATATATGATATTATATTAATACATATCTTCTGCTTATATGGCAGAAATGACACTTGCAGAATAACTTTATTAATCGATTAGTTACACTGCATGGATACTGGTTACAGCAGGCGCAGATACAGAAAGAAATTTCGGGAAGTGGGGGGGGGGAGGGGGGGCTTACACCATAAGGCCAATGTTAATAAAAAAAAATGGAGTGGTGGGCTGCAGTCTCCTAGCTCTCCTTACCCCCTCTGGATCCGCGCCTAATATAGGCTAAAGTCGCCTATTTGCCTGGCATTTAATTATATGATTAATAATTATTTTTTAGCATGAAATCAACTCTGGATGCAAGTTTTGGGTTCTGGGTAGTAATAAATGTTAAGCGTTTTTTTTTTTTGTTTTTTTTCCTCGATTGTGGTATGAACATGATCTTGTATATAACACCCACGTATAAATTTTGACTACACTTTGGGCTTATCAGCTCAAATAAGACCAAAATTTTGCTAGCCCAATTAGACTCCGACAGGCACCTAATTGGCCGATTTTGGGCAAATCTGGGCTAGCAAAAAAAGTAACATTGAGCTGTAATAGCCCAATATAACCCTAACTGGACCAATACACCACTTAATCCATAGCTCTATGTAGCTCATTATGGATCAGTTTGAACCAACTATGCCATGCTTAAACAAGCTGGAAATTGACCAAATTTGCCCAAACTTGACCTTTTCTACCCTGGTTGTCCCCAGTACGCTTATATAGCTCAAAATAGACCAAAACAGCTTAAAATGGACCTCTTTTGCCCAAAGATGTGCCGATCCACCCTGAATATACTGCATTGGCTAAGGTAGCCCAAAGTGGACCAAAACAGCTTAAAATGGACCTCTTTTGCCCAAAGATGTGCCGATCCACCCTGAATATACTGCATTGGTTTAGGTAGCCCAAAGTGGACCAAAACTGCTTAAAATTGACCTCTTTTGCCCAAAGATGTGCCAATCCACCCTGAATATACTGCATTGGTAAAGGTAGCCCAAAGTGGACCAAACCAGCTTAAAATGGACCTCCTTTGCCCAAAGATGTGCCGATCCACCCTGAATGTACTGCATTGGTAAAGGTAGCCCAAAGTGGACCAAAACAGCTTAAAATGGACCTCTTTTGCCCAAAGATGTGCCGATCCACCCTGAATGTACTGCATTGGTAAAGGTAGCCCAAAGTGGACCAAACCAGCTTAAAATGGACCTCTTTGGCCCAAAGATGTGCTTATTCAACTTGAATGTACTGCATTACTAACAGTAGCTAAAAATAGACTAAAATAGCTCAAAATGGTATTTTTTCCTCTGAATGTATTACATTCTTTACCTTAATTATCGCTTCATAAAACAAACGAAAATAGATGAAGATAGAAATATTTTGTCTAAAAACATGTGCCTTTTATGACCATGAATGCATTCTATTAATTAGTTGATACTTGAAGCTCAAAGTTGATAAAGTTGCTATAAAATAATATAATTTATTCATGGTTAAGAGCTGGGGAAAATCAGTATTGTCATCATGCTGATGCATGCATACCAGACACTAATAATGCAAAGGAATACTTGGCTGACTGTGAGGGGAAGAGACTGGCCCAAGAATCACATGGTATGCATATTAAATGAGGTGTCTGTTTATTCTGTTCTTTTATCATATACGTACAAATAACGTACTGAATGCATATTATTTGCACACGGTAAATACAGTATGCATACAGTACGTATGTAAGAGGTCATTGTAACAATTCTATTAGTAATTAGAGAGCATAATATCCTGAATGAAATACAGTTTCATTTATTATAGCTGTGAAATTGTTATTAAAATTGTAAAAAGTGCCACTTACCGCAATTTTAGAACAAAATTAACCTTTGTTCATTTATTTCCTTACATTTTGGCTGTGTAGAACTGCTTTTTTCTTCAAAATTGTGGAAGAATAGGCTGAGGAACTGCATTGTTAGCAGCTTAAACCTATTAGGAGCTAGAGATATGCCACCCGGTGGCATGAACAGAAAAACATTTCCCGATCAACTTTAACCCTGAGATATTGATGTATATAGACTATATACATGTATGCTTACCTTAGCAGATGATTAACGCATTACTACACTAAAGAAAACCTTAAAATAATAGATACATGACACTACTTAGGACACTATAAGAAATATACATACTGCAACAACAACAACATTGTCGACTGTTACAAGTCAGATGGAAAACCGGTAGAGAAATGAATTCAAATGAACCAATCAGAGCGATCGGAAGTTCGGAACCGATCGGAAACCATCGGAAACGCGCTAAATTAATCTCCAAAAGTCTACAAATGGCGAAATCTTTGTAAACATGACAGACGACTTAAATAATTCTGATAAATATAATAGACCCAGCTTATAGATGAGGTCTATTTTTAAGCTGTAATGGTTCACTTTAAGTTACCTAAATCAATGCAGTATGCATACATTCAGGGCGGATCGGCACATCTCTGGGCAAAAGAGGTCCATTTGAAGCTGTTTTGGTCCACTTTGGGCTCCCAAAGATGTGCCGATCCACCTTGAATGTACTGCATTGGTAAAGGTAGCCCAAAGTGGACCAAAACAGCTTAAAATGGACCTCTTTTGCCCAAAGATGTGCCGATCCACCCTGAATGTACTGCATTGGTTAAGGTAGCCCAAAGTGGACCAAAACAGCTTAAAATGGACCTCTTTTGCCCAAAGATGTGCCGATCCACATCTTTGGGCAAAAGAATGTATGTACTGAATGTACTGCGTTGGTTAAGGTAGAGCTACCTTAACCAATGCAGTACATTCAGGGTGGATCGGCACATCTTTGGGCAAAAGAGGTCCATTTTAAGCTGTTTTGGTCCACTTTGGGCTACCTTAACCAATGCAGTACATTCAGGGTGGACCGGCACATCTTTGGGCAAAAGAGGTCCATTTTAAGCTGTTTTGGTCCACTTTGGGCTACCTAACCAATACAGTACATTCAGGGAGGGAAAAAACATCTTTGGGCAAAAAAAATCCATTTTAAGCTATTTTGGGCTATTTTGAACTGAGCCAACCTGAGCAATACATTCAGAGTAAAAAGGGGTATGTTTGGGCTAAAGAGTGCCTTTTTAAGCTTTTTTGGTCCATTTTGGGCTTGGTCAAGCACATGAATACTTTCAGAGTAAAAAAGGGCATGTTTGGGCTGAAGAGTGCCATTTTAAGCGTTTTTGGCTCACTTTGTGCTGGCCGAGGCAAGGAATTCATTCATGGCTATTTTGGGCAGAAATGGTCTACAGGGTGCTCAGATTTATTTTAGCTGGATTGGTCAATATACAGCTACATGAAGCTAGGTTGAGCTTGCATGGGCTTAATTGAGCTTTTTTGGCCAATAACAAGCTTACTGCAACCCTGGGGATATTAGGTGCCATTTTGGGCTAAAACGGTCAACAGCTAGCTTAAATTTGTTTCAAGCTTGTTTGGTCTTAATTAGGTTAAAATTGCTTGGTCACAAATCTGGTCTATTTTAAGCTATAAAATTCCAATCTGAGCTGGAGGCTTAAATGAGCATGTTTGGTCTAAATAAAGCCTGAAGCATTATTGGACAATCGTGGGCTACTTTGGTTATAAGCAAATTTGAGTTCAGATAGCTCAATAACACTTTAAAGCCAGTTTGAGGTACTCTGGGCTTCGCAGCCCAAACTGATACTTGAAGGAAAGTAATTTTGAGCTAGCAATGCTATTTTGGGCTAGCAAACCAAGCCCAAAGTAGTCAAAATTTATGCAGAGTACTTTGTAGTCAAAACTTAAGCAAAAATTGAAACTAAAAATTAGGCATATTGGGTGCGATTCACGAAGGTATAAAAATGTTACTATTATCCAGATTTCTCACTTACCACGTTTCACGTCATTGAATTAGGCTGGCGCTATAACCGTGACCAGTGAGAAAGCTGGATAACTCTTTTGTTAATTGCCCCAGTTATAGTTATGTTAAAACATTAAACGTTACATGTATATACCATAAATTTAAAATTATAAAATAAAATATTTCTGTTAAGAAACTCATATTATAATATTAATTATGTAAATTAATGACTTTTGGCATATAGCTAATAAAATTTATTATTATAATATTATGTAAATATAGTTTAAGGATAAGAGCCACATTTATTTTTGATGGTGCTGCTAGACAGCTAGATGTTATGTTAGTTATCGCCACTACACTTTTTATTGTATCCTATTATGCAATATGTATTTGAGGGAAATAAAATAAATAAAAATAAATAGCATTAATAAATGCTAAGTTACATAAGAAATATTTTTAAAATATGTAATATGTGTAAACAATAAGAATAAATCAATTAAGTAAAAAAATTACGCAAACTTTGTTATTCAATTTCAGCTCTTTTGTTTCAGGCATACATTTTATCTCTCCGTACATGGCGACCAGGTAATTATGTCCATGATATTGATTTCACAAGAACTAGGTAAATTTTCAATTTTATGTAACGTCACTCATTTATATAATTACTTACCTGAAAATATGAAAAATCTATCTTCAGTAAAAATATTCTCAGATAGTGTCAATTATTTCACATAAATTTCTTCAAAATAAGAATAACCTAACGATGAAATATGCAGTATCAGTATACTGTATATTATTAAAGTGTAAGTCTCATTAAAGTCTCATTCTAGTATTGAATTGTTGTTAAGGTTCGATTTACTGTATAATATTGGACTTTTTTATTTTCTTATCACTTATCATCCAAATTTATATTGTTATAAAAAGCAATCTAAATTACACCTGCTAATTTAAACTAAATCTGTTTATAATGTTTATATCGTTACTGTTGTCTCATTCTTTTGTTTTTCTTGCTATTCCAGATGCTAACACATCGATTTTTCCTCTTCTCGAGCTTTAGCCATTGAGGTGTAAACAAAAATTTTGTGATCCATAAAATGTAATATGTGATGTATATTAATATATTTATAATGAATAATAAAAAAATAAAAATTAAATATTTAATATTTTGAATTAATTTTTGTTACAATTTATTATTTTTTATAGTCATGCAGAAATTTGTCTACACAAAATAGCGATCATTATACAAAATCATATTTCGTTATTGAACGTGACTAACTTTGTAAGTAACATTATTATACATTGCATTATTATATTACAGTATCCTGTATCAAATGACTACCTAATAGTGCATTGGATAAAATAATAAATAAATAAATAAATAAATAAATAAATAAATAAATAAATAAATAAATAAATAAATAAATAAATAAATAAATAAATAAATAAATAAATAAATAAATAAATAAATAAATAATAAATAAATAAATAAATAAATAAATAAATAAATAAATAAATAAATAAATAAATAAATAAATTTTAACAAACATTTGACTGATTATCTTCCCGAAGAATGGACATTATTAGTTGAATCTACAATATTTTGTCAGCATGACGAGAGAGATTGAAGGAAGATTATAGCTGGCAAGCACGACACGAAACTTCAATCACGTTATTTGTGTCCGAGTTGTGCGTTATGACGTCACAAATTGGTCACTCGATCGTCGTCTTCAAGAAGGCATTCGTGATGACGGAATCTCGTGACCCATTCTTTACTAAGCAACGCTACACAAATATATTTTTAACATTAATCGCGTCATCTAAGTTTATTAAATTTGACGATGTTAACTTTTCGATACAACAACTTAGTTTCCTGAGGAGGTGTATCCACGAAGAATTTATATCCGAATTTATCCTAGAAAAATTAGTATAACATTTTGTACTAGATTTTAACAGAGATCTTAATAGAATGTAGCTCTCTGATTTTGCTTGAATACCAAATTTTGGTAGTCTATTTAAAAATTGTTTGCTGGAATCAGTGCTGAGACCCTCACTGCCTCGCTGTTGTATTGCGTAGCATAAAATATGTTTAATTTCGAATTCAAAGACCATGCAGTGTGACACGGTGTGACAAAACAGCAACACAGCACAGAAATAAATTAATAAAAAAAAGAACATAATAAGAAGTAATAAAACTAGTAAGAAAGAGGAATCGATTTTATTTTCTTAATAGGTCTTTCAAGTCATGCAGTAAATTGACTACACAAAATACCGATCATTATATGTATTATTATAATATTACAGTATACCAGTATGAAATGACTACCTAACAGTTAACAGTACACATTGGTCTGTATTGGATAACATAAATAAATGAATGAATAAATAAATAAATAAATAAATAAATAAATAAATAAATAAATAAATAAATAAATAAATAAATAAATAAATAAATAAATAAATAAATAAATAAATACATATATATACATTATATACATATAAATATATACATATACATAAACAAACAAATTGAAATTTATGTTTATAGAATAATTTTCATTTTAATTTTATTAGCCTGTGGTATATTAATTTATTTATTACGAGGAAGTGATATCTATGTATGTTATCATGAGAATAACTATCTGCAGCAGACCCAGACGGCGGGGGGGAGGGGTGTCATGATGGCCATCGTTGACTGAATTGTTTCCTGTTCGTCATGCGTCAAAATTGAACTGAAACGTGAAACATGTTGTATTTTTAAATATAATATTACGCAGGGTTGAATTACATTAAAGATTGTATACACAAATTTTATTGAAATTTGGCTAAGCAAAAATAATATATATTTGTATAATTATGACATGTATATTATATATATATATATATATATATATATATATATATATATATATATATATATATATATGTGTGTGTATTTAATTCCAGGCTTTGGATATAGTACGGGGGGGGGGGAGGGGGGTTCATAAATCACTGTAGCTCCATTTTGACCTCAAATTTGATCCCGGGTTAAATCGAGTACTAAGCAGGTGCTAAACCAGGGGCTAAACATATGTGATGCTAAAAAATATGGGCTACATCTTTGCTAAGCAATGTTAAACAGATACGTTGGCACTGATTAGCACTGATTTAGCCGACATTTTTTAGCACCACATAATTATGTTTAGCCCCTGGTTTAGCACCATGTTTAGTACTCGATTTAACCCGGGATAAAAATTGAGGCTAAAGTGGGGTTTAAGTGCTTTGTGAATGCCCCCAGCCTATATAGTATATGGTAACATATAAATGAAGTACGACATACATACAACCCACCTATCTTTGAGTGTAGGTGTATAGATTATATATTTTTTGCTTAGCTAAATTTATTAAAATTTATGTAAAATCTTTCATTTATAATTTTGCCTTGCATAGATATAATATATTGACCTGATGTTTTTTTTTAATTATTATTTTTATTTTTTTTTTATTGTTATTATTATTATTATTATTTTTTTCTATAATTTTGGATTTATTTCTAAATTTCTAGTATCAGGGATCGAGTTTAAAATACGCAGATTTTCATTTCTCCAAGTTATTGTATTTAGTTTTATAGTCCTTGGGACCTTTATTTTGAAATTAAATTATTAAAAAAAAAATTAACTACATTAATAATTAAGAAATTGAAAATTAGTCAATCGTACTCGTATTAAGTAATGCAATAATTACATAAATTACATATTATTCGTTATCTTAGGTTATCAATAGAATAATACTTTTAAAATAAAGAATAGCAGATACTTAGCCGTATTTCTGAAATGAATGAAACTATTTTTGTTAAAAAATGAATAAAGTGAAACCTTTTGAAATGGAAGTGGCATCGATTTTTTTTTCTAATTTGATCAAGTATGACCGAAAACGATAAAAACCTACAGGCCTTTTTTCAAAAAACGGACGCACGCAGTGGTGTGCGTCATGCACTACAAGGTGTGTTGTGTTTACTCGGGACAGCACAGTTTTAGCATAATTATAGTTTTATACGGCGTCATCATTCTTATCCGTTATACTTTTTACGCAGGCACGGACTGGGCTGAAACGGCCCATCGGTCGAGAAAGAAAGACGGCCCACATAGGCGGAGGCAAACACCCATTCGGGGGGTCTGGGGGGCAGAGCCCTCCAGTTGCCCGCCACAGTCGCGATTTTTTTGGAAAAAGAGGCGTGGTTTCCTAATTTTTTAATACTAAAATTTCAAAAGAATAACGGCGAGTTTTTATTGCTTTTCTTACAAAAAATTGGATTCGGAAGAAATTTATTTTAAACATATTTTTTTTTAGAACATCAATACATAATTTTTTATATTTTTATTTTTTTTATGCCACTTATCGAATTTCAGAGTTTTACATGTTAAACAATTAAATCGACGCGTTTACTCTGACCATGATTTTGGAATAATTTTCTGTGTTTACGCTCACGTAATAAAAATAGATTGTTTTCAATAATTTTTGACCTGAACAGTTTTTTATAAAAAAAAAAAGTCAAAAAAGCAACATAATCTTCTTGTTAATTCTTATTAGGTTTTTCTTGACTTTTTTAAAGGAAAATAACTGTTCCCATCAAATTCGAAAAAATCGAGGTCTCACTCCGACTTGGGATTTTTTTTTTCTGGTGAATCTAAGTGAGATATATTTTTTTTCGGTTCAATATGGAAGACCATTTGAATAATTTTTAGAAAATACAAACTCCACTTTTTTTCCTGGTTTAACACCACTAGCTCTACTTTAAGGAAAAAAATGGAATAATAGTTCAGAGATAACAATGGGGAATTCTCTTACAACTCAAAATTTAATTTAACTACTATATTATGATAGGGTACATATTAACAATAAGTTTGACTTAAGTTTCAACTTTTTAAACTCAAATTTGGGGACTCTGAAGGGATTATTAGAATAGGGGCAAAGTATGCAACCCGCGCGCAAAACTGAAAATTGTGACGTAGAAACTCCCTAGTTAACACACAACGACTGCCTGATATCATAATTTGAGCGTCATGGAGTGATTGGCTATAAATTTTAGTAACACGATCGAAATCAGCGGGTTTTTCTACCCTAGTATCAATAGTTTTGTTTCTAATATCAGTTTATTTTAAGAGTGCATGATAATCGAAAGTATAAATTTATTGCAGGAAAATTTCACCTGCTAGGCAGTTTCTACGTCACGTTTTGGCGCTAAATTCAAAACAATGAAGATTTTTAAAAAATTCCCTTGTCTCCAATTTTGAAAATTGAAAATTTTTTGTTTTGGGGCATTTAGTTTCAAGGCATAGAGCATCTGAAAAAAAATTAAAATAAAAGTAGGAGAATTCCCCAATTGTCAAGTGATTTTAAGTCAATTAAGTTCATATAGGAGTCAACTATTAGAGCTGCACATGCCGTGATGTTGTGACGTTTTCGTTGCCCCCCGCGATCACTTATCGCCAAGTGACCATTTCATGCGTATTTCGTATTCGCAGCAACGTTTTTGTTTATTGATAAAACTCAAAAATAGTACATGTGGTTAAGACCTTTTGAAACACACCTCATTTTTTGTAGAAAAATCTGAGGGTAGTAGACGTGTCACAGTTGCTCACGCTAAATGGGCCGGATCGTAGTTTTTTTTTTTTTTTCAGAATTAATCATAGTTTTCAGTGTTTCCACGCTGTTTCGAAAGTTACGATAATTAGTTCTGTTTTACTATGAAATATTCTACCATGCAAACAGTAAGACTTATTTATTAAATTGTGTATTATTTATAATTTTAGTATAAGTATATAATATTGAGCACCCCTGCGCACCCAAACGGGCCGCCTCAAAATTTTTACATTTTGAAGAAAACAACTATATATATAAATATATATATATATATATATAATATTATTCCACCAAAAAAGCGGTCCTTTTTCTACAGCGTTGATATACCGGCTTACATATTACATATTATATTCTTAAATATTCCTCTAAAAATCTCAACAAAAATTTATGTATTATACTACGGCTAAAGAGGGATTGAATTCCCTGAATAGCCTCAGCCCTTGTGGCTGAATGTATATGAATAAATAAATAAATAAATAAATAAATAAATAAATAAATAAATAAATAAATAAATAAATAAATAAATAAATAAATAAATAAATAAATAAACAAATAAACAAACAAACAAACAAACAAACAAACAAACAAACAAACAAATAAACAAATAAATAAATAAATAAATAAATAAATAAATAAATAAATAAATAAATAAATAAATAAATAAATAAATAAATAAATAAATAAATAAATAAATAAATAAATAAATAAATAAATAAATAAATAATACATATATGTAAAAATTGTGCAGTATATATTTGTTTAATTGTTTCTATATATATAATTTTTGTTGTTTCTCTTCTTCTCACGAGTTCTTCTTCTTTGTCTTATTTTTTTTTTTTTTTTCATTCTCGCCTTTTTTTCTCTATTTTTTATTCGCGGCTTGCGGCCCACTTTTGCCCTGGCGGCCCATTTTTGCCGCGGCCCATCGGTCCACGACCGAAAGGTTGATATGCAGTCCGTCCCTGTAATTTTACCCCTGCTCCGTTTGTGGGCGCTTTCTGCATACATTCTATTATATGCATGGAGACCATGAATGGAAGTGTCGAGGACTTAAAACTTTTTGGGGTGTAGGATATATCGAATGCTCTTCTTTCCTCTCCCAAAATCTAAGTACATTTTTCTTCGGGATCAGCAGCTCCCGCAAATCAGTTGTTAATTGTTGTCGCAAGGGATGCATGCCATTAGATATATATACTTATATTAACATGAAACCTAGTAATTTGAAACTTCTTGTGTGTCCACCTTAAGGTACTTACTGGCTTTGAAATAAAATAAATTTTCTGTGATTTTAGCCAATTTACCGTATTGAGCCGTTGTAATGTCAAGTAGAATAGTTCTTTGAGGGCCCGTGAAGTGGCGTGTTGCAGACGAGCTGGCTGGCCGTGGTGCGGCGGCGGGAGCGGGGAGCCTGACTCAACTTCTGGCGCGCGGCTCGCGGCCGACGTTGGCGGTACAGTAGAGAAACAGAGTTCTGGTAGTGGGGGGACTGGATGGTAGCATAGGGCTATAGCTAGCTTACGTAGAACGTAGGTCGCTCATTAGTTCAGTGAAGCCCGAGCAAAGCAGAGCTTACGGATAGGCGCAGTTCCGTACAATCAGCTGTGAGCCCGGGAACTAATTTAAACTCATTAAAAGTCACATTACCTAGAGTTTGTTTTTAAAGGGGGAGGGGAAAAAAAGCATCTACCACGTGGTTGCGGTTTTCAAGTTGTGTTTCAAGATCAACAAGCCTTAACCTTTGGTGGTATCCTGACTTGAGTGGAATGCAGTCCATCAGGATCGTTGCATACCTGGCGTTGATTGTAGCGTTTGCAGGTAAGACGATCATAACCGCAAATTGACGTTTTGTTGTTTATTTTTATACATCTTTTTCATTCTCTTGGTTAGTATTTTTTTTTTTTTACGTTTTTCCCACTCTTGACGCTTGACGAGTGCGAACCACGTGACATTTCCCTCCACTCCGCCTTCTCCACCTTCTACAACTACACCTCTATCTCGCCTACTTAACAACTTTCCACGAGGCAAGGTGCCAAGCGGCAAACGTGTGCGCGGCCAAGAGCGACTGAGCGAGCTTGCGACGTATAGCCTGCTGTTGGTAGACTGCTCCAATGACAAACTCTTTACGTCATAACATTAAACAAATAATATGTAACTCGCTTAAACTCGCGCTGTACTGCACCTGCACGATCAACGTAAATGTACACTGTACATTTGTCCTCCAAGATCATCCCACCTGAATGCCTTATTCATTC
This sequence comes from Siphlonurus alternatus, assembly GCA_949825025.1. NCBI lineage: Eukaryota > Metazoa > Arthropoda > Insecta > Ephemeroptera > Siphlonuridae > Siphlonurus > Siphlonurus alternatus. Next base: position 10,230,971 of record OX463788.1, read on the forward strand.
CCCCGCCGTTCCCTCCCTCAAATAATATTAGATTCAAGTATATAATTAGATTATTTGCAGTATGTCTGTAAACATATTTTGCGTAATAATCCTAGTGGAAATGTCATAATACTATAAATTGAAATTTTGATATTTAACAAATTAATTATAATATATTTAATAATAAATTTGGAGATAAAATTAAAGTAGGAGAGAAAGCTTTATGATATTAAAGTATTTTGTAGTTTCAGTTGCTATATAAAAACTATGTCAGACGTTTGGCAGCTTAATTGTCAGGCCAGTTGACCTAAATTATTGACTGTCACTCAATTAAAATTGTCTGCTTTGATTTCGCTTGGTTGGACTTGCAGACATAAATATAAGACCCAAAATATTTGCAATAATACTTTAATTATTATGATTTTTTTGGTTAACGTAGAATCAAGGTATTAAATTTATTAAATTTTAAAACAATTAAATAATTAAATTTATTTTAATATATCGCCATTATATATGCCATAAATAGATCGTGTCTTCAAATGAAGCTATAAAATTAAGAAATTGTTTTATTTTTCATTTGTTGAAACTTTCATACGTTTTAATCCTCTTATATATTGCTGGCTTCTGTTGAATGAAAGTGGAAGGGAAAAGTTTGTGTTTGTTTTTATTATTTGCAAGGTAGCTAGGTACAGTGTGCTATGTGTGTGTGCTTAAAACTACCGTATATATGCACGCAAAAAACGTTTGCGTCAGTTGAGTATGTAAGCGCTAGCTGCTGGCCTCGATCGCGTCGAGTATTATACTCTGTATCACATATTTTTATATTATATGTGCTAATACTATATTTCTGCAAGGTAAAATGCAGAAAAAAGTAAACAAAACTGGAAACAAATGCGATTGCTTGAAAATTATTCTGCGATGCCGGCGATGCGTTTAATAAATACGTGATATTCATGACATAAACAAAACAATTTAATTATTATGATATATTATATATATATATAGATATATATATTATACATATATCATAAACTGTAGCGAGCTAGCGAGACCTGCGAGGGTGCTGTTTGCTGCGCGGTTTGCATGCTTGAAGTTTGATAGGAAAAAAAAATAATATGTTGTACCCAACTGCTTAATGCATACATACCTACTGGTTGGCCTACCTGAATCATCCGAGGTAGCGCGTGAGCCACAATGAACCAATCATAGCCCGTCTCGGCAAGAACGCTGGGGGCACGGTTTAGCACGCTCAAGGAGGTAATAGCTCCATGAACATGCCGGACGGGCGAACAGCTGCTTGTTGGCTCGGGTGTGACGTGCGGCGTGTCGCAACGTTGGCTGACGTTACCTTCATCGCACACGGGTCAAACTGCGAGGAGCGAGCTCAGGCGGTGTGACGCGCGCTCCTCGTCGACTAGCCGCCGGCTATTCATCCGAGCTCGCGATACTCGCGGTATCGCACTCTGAGTCAACACTCCTGGTGTCATCACCTTTACGGATCAAGTTGCGGAGTTATATTTACGAAAGAAGGCAAAAAAGTACATTTTATAATATTTATAAGGAATTTGCATGACTGTACAAAGTCGATCACCATGCATTTTGACGATCGAGATAAAACTTTTATCGTATGTAATAGGAGAACATATATATTTTTTTTTTTAATACTTAAAAATAATTAAAACAAACATTAAATTTAATATCCTCATATTAGTTGAATGCTACAGTTTCCATCTTACAAATTGAAATTTTTTACCCATTTCATTTTCTCTGCACTTTTGTTTTTAATAATCTTTTCAATGTTTCTCATATACTGCAATGCGATAGTGCAACTATCGGCGATAGTTGCATGTACATAAGGTTTATTAAACATGCGTTATCCAGTTCTCCATAGCTTTCATTAAGATGCCAGTCGTGTCCTCTGTTCGAAGCTAATTTGCTGCAGTTGCAAAACCAGAAGAAGGAAAAAAAAAAAAAAAATGACCCTGTAAAATTATTGTTAGTAAAATAATAATGGAGTGGTAGAACTAGGGAGGGAGGGGAGAGGGGATATTTATTAAGGCGCCAGAGCGGTCTGGAACCGCTGTGAAGGCGCCGAACTGAATTTAAATTTTCAGGAGGTGCCGCGGTCTTCCCGGCCCAGTCCTTGCAGTGCATTTAGTCTGAGGACACTCCCTGCATTAGGGCAGGTTACAAATAAAAATTAATTATAATTCATTTAACATTATTCATATTGCAATTATATTTATAATTTATAATATAAATATACAGATATAATAATCTACACAGCATTGACAGCATTGCAAGTGAATATTTGGGTACTTAAAATAAATTGGAATCTTATATATATATATATATATATATATATATATATATATATATATATATATATATATATATATATATATATTTAGTACATCTTATTTAATGGTAGATTAAGATTATAGATCTATCACAGATAAAATTTTGTTCAATCCATATAAATATACATTATATGTACCTGTTTTAATTCATTTAATATTTTAACTATCGCAATCGATAGCTTTGCATAATTATGCGTATATTATAAATATATGGCAACAATATAAATAAATTTATATTGTTGCTCATCATAAAGCTGATGGAGAGGTGGCGTCATTGGTATATATATATATATATTATGTATTACAATGTTGTAGATAAGGTATATATAATATACTGCACGTATTATAATAACATAATAGTTCTATGTTTTATATTCATTCATTCGTTCATGTGTATACAAGTCTTTGACTCCTATAGTAATTTAATTTACCATAAAATCGTGTAATATCACAAATATTATATTTTATTATAATGATTGATTAAAAATGTTAGGGGTACAGCCCGTTGAATGAATAACTACAGTTACGTTGCGCATTGCTAATATTATTTTCCATACCCCTCATACCTCGGTGCATGCTAGTGTGGAGAAAATTTCCCACGCTCCATATATATATTAGACAACTTTTGTATACAACTTTTGTATAGCTGCAGTACCACGGTAGGTACTGTACAGTACATACAAGATGGATGGAATTAAAATGAAAATGGAGATTTTTTTTTTTTTACTCGCCTATAAACTACAACACAGGTGGCCAAATAGTTATAGAGCAAATTAAAATCAGTAATAAATATTTAGTGAACAAAAAAATATCATACAAATAAATACAGTATTTACAACAAAATACTCTGTGTGGGTAACATGTAAAAGGCAGAACCCAAGCACAAAGTGAACAGTCACCCCATGCAGATAGCGCTTTTATTGCATACATATTGATGACATGTCGTAATTTTTAACATAATTATTAAGCTAAAAAACCAATTTCACTAAATAAAAATAAAACCGTAGAAGCTAGAGGCATGTAATAAAAATTATTTTATTGAAGTGGTATACCTCTCATTGCATGGGATATTTTGAACGAAATCCATGCATAATCGAAGCAAGGATGAAAAGAGATGCAGATTCTGTATTTTGGGAGAGAAATATTAGGGTTTATAGATTTCAGAACAAAATCACAAAGGTCTGATAGCCCGCAGCTTTTAACATTATAAGGCTAAATATGAGAAAAATAAAAATATACTCCCGATTTATTCAAAAGTTATACCTTGGTGAGGTACTAATTAAAAAAAAATGTGTTCTATGCCTTAATCTTTAACCAATGTGAGTTTTTGGTAATTTTTAATATTCCCTTCGTCAAATTAGCAGAGATTAAAACCCATGTTAATTTAGATTAGGAAATTCATTTTTTCGGAGAAACGAAGGGAGTAAAAATTACAAAAAACTCACATCTGCAATGTTAAAGCTTTTCGCACGCAAAAATATTTTTTAATTAGTATCACATCACATAAACTATTGAGTAATTTGGGGCTATTGTTATCGTAAGCCCAATGTTAATTGCCGAGGTAATATTGGCATGTTGGGATTTTTTCTGAAGCAACTATGTAAGGTAGTTTTTTTTTTTTAGTTTATGTGATAGATATGTGATATATGTGATTTAATATTTTTAGCAAATACTAACTCAACTTTAAAAGTTTTGATCAAGTCACTCTACTTTAATTATATAATGTATTTTATTTGAAGTGCATATACCGGTATATATTGACGTCAGCTAGTCGAGATAGTTACCAATTAAGTTATCAGCGCCGCCAAAAAATCGGAGACGTAAAACCCCACTCTTTTTATTACAATATCTGTAACTTCAAGTTATGCTAATTCACGGACCATTTAGCCAGGTTTCTAACCACGTTTAAAATAGGTGGTTTAACACGTAAAACAGGCATAGATAAACGTGGTTAGAAACCTGGCTAGCTGCTTCGTGAATCGCCCCCATTATATTTAGCTGCATTATACTAGACCCGTCGAACTTTGACTTTTGGGGGCGTAAAATTAATGTTTTTACAAGCTGGTACCAAGTCATGATGATACACACAACGGCATGGTAGCAAGTCAAAAAAATTCTGAAGACTTAATTAATCATTGCTTAATCAATCGTCTTGATTTTATAACATAACCTATTTACCATGATATAGTAATGATGTTTCGCGACGCCTGTTCGTCACGGTTGCCGTTTTTTTAAATTATTTACATCCAGATATGTATGGAAAAAAGTTGCATGATCAGTTTTTTTTTTCAATGTGCCATGGTTATATCAGTTATTGATTAGAAAAATTCACACACGCTGAAAAATAATATTTACAACGATGAAAAGTTGCCCCCGATCATTAGTGCGCAAAGTGACCATTTTATGCGTATATTTCGTAGAATCGCTTTAAATTTTTTGTACTTACAAATTTCAAAAATATTTCATTTAGATATCCTTCTAAGACCTTCCTAATGATTTTTAGTAGAAAAATCTGAGGAGGATGAGTGTCGCACAGCTGTCCACGCTAAATGGGCCGGCCTGAAAGTATTTTGCTTGGATATTTGTCCTCGACGACACCATTGGTATATGGAACGTATTTTAGCGCGAGGATATAAAATATAAGGAATAAATATTATGATTATAATATTAAATAAATTATTGTCTCCTTCAAGTATTTGTGAATTTTTTATTTTTAATATTTCATGACATGAAACAGCTTGGTTTAAGGCACAATTGTGACCGCGCGTGCTCATAACAATGCATTGGGCTGGGGCAGACCCAGAAAATTATAATCAGAAGAGGCTGGGCTAGAGATGGCCGTGGAATGGGCCTATAAGTTAGGTAAATTTAAAAAAAATAAAATAATAATAATGGGGGAAATCATTATACGATGGCACACATCCATGTTACATCCAACTTTCGGAGATCCGTGCCTATAATAGCACTGCAGGCTGTTACTGCCGCCGGCTTAAATAAAAGGGATCCACAAATTTTTAGTTCGGGTTCATGAAGAGTCGGGAAGTTGGTGAAACGTCACTGAAGACCAGTACTCTATATCTATATGGTTTCAATTAAGAATCACTAAATTTATTATAATCCTGAATGCGCTTGGTGCACGTGACACCACGTTGCTCCTTGGTCCTACATCATTGCATGGTTCACACAGCTTGGTGGCTTGTAAGAGCCCCGCATGGCGCATCAAGGTGACTTCAACTGGTCGGCCTTGAACTCTCAAGGCTCACACAATCATGCAACTCCATCCGTGTTGTACTGCACTATACATGTGCGCGTGTTTGTATATGTGTCGCACTTTAATTGTGATTACAACTTTTTCTAAACTTTTATTCATTGTATAATATGAACACGATAGATGTAATAACTAATTACAAGCTATTTATATTGACGCCTATATGTATAACATACACATTATAGGAATTTGCAGATTTGAAACAAAAATGGCAGTCATCTGTGAGGCATAATTAAGCTAACAGTAAGATTGAAAACATTGTACTGTACAGTGTGTTTATATGATATTATCATTATTTTTATTAAATGAATTTTAACCTAACCTCCTGGCTCTTCATGGACCCGACCTAGTAATTCTTAGGTTTTTTCAAACTGAGGCGAAATAATTTTATAACATAAATATAATACATAAATTCAATAAACGTTTGAAATTGACAAGTTTTACTTTTAAATTTTGCCTAAATGAATAGAGCAAGTACATATATTTAAAGTAGAGTGAGCGATTTCATTTCTTTGAATATTTTATTTTCTAAAAATAGTTTAACCTGTATTCTTTTGAAAAATGAAAACCAAAAAATTCCATCTCAAATAGCTTCAAGAGATTGTTGGATTGCCTACTTACAGGATAACGCTCAGCTGTTTACCTTCCCTCTCTTCCTCTGTTGCTACTGTTGTTATGCAGAATAAAAAAAAAAAAAAAAAAAAAAAAAAACATTGAAAGGAAATAAAAATGTTATAAAAATTGACTTTGTTGCCAGGTATAATTATGTAAGGACACGAAAATACACGAAAATGTAGTTTGTGTTTTCTTTATAAACTAGCAGATGCTATGGAAACGATATAAATATAATAATTGCCGTAAATAGTTTATAATTAATTTTTTTCTACATTTTCTCCCCTTACGCTGCTGATGCAACACAACAACAGACTCCTGTAAAGTATGCAATATGTGTTGCAGTGACATCACGTGGGCCTGGCCTATATCATGCATTTGATTAGCTCTATCAGTTTGTTAAAATGTGAGGCGCCTTATTAACGTCACGCGATTAAATTTTCAATTTATAATTTTTAAAAGGTACAATACTTGCTGCTCAAAAAAAACATGAAAACATCAAAGTACCGTAACTTTGTTTATATATATATAATCTCTATCTATTTAATATGTTGTAATAAAAATTGTCATTATTATAATTATGTAAAGTTGTGTATCGTGAATAAATTAACCAAATTGGGAAAATTCATGAGCAATAGGCCGAAAGGGATTTAGTTGATGCATCAGTTTTGAAACACAATTAGCAGATCTATGCAATATTATTGTAGAAATGAAGGATTCAGAGTCTTAAAATAGTATAATAAATAACTAAAAATATGATCAAAATTATTGCTTGTATGGTTGCATGCAGAGCCGGTGTTATATATTATTTCACTTTCATTAGGATGAATTTTCAATTCCAGATTTTTATTGCTTTTGAACTAAAATTTACTGCTCAAGCCCATGCATGATACAGCTCAAGTTTCGAGTTGAATAATTTTAGCTTGAATTTGTAAGGTTTGTTAATCCTGTTATTTGTTTTGTTTCATATTATTATATATTATATTTTAACGAATATTACGAATTCAATTTTTCGTACCAACACCAGCAACAACAAGAAAAGGGCACATTTGAAAGGACACGCTGAAACTTTTAGTAAACTTTACGATGAAATATATTATTATATATTATATTATATAGAACTAATGTTAAGGTGGAGATAACACGCCCAATGTTAATAAAAATCCCATTCATGAAAATTGTGAAAAAAATTTAGAATGTTCTCCTTTACATACTTTTATCAGTAGGTAAAATATCAGGTACACAAAAACGTGCTAGTTTTCGAGTTATTAATTTTTGAAGTTTGCTAATTTAACATGGAGAAATGGAAATTCCATGTTAAATTATAATTAATATAATTATACAACTTTAAAAATTAATAACTCGAAAACTAGCTCGTTTTTGTATACCTGATATTACCTACTGATAAAAGGTATGTAAAGTATAGAACATTTTAAACTTTTTTCATGATTTTCATAAATGGGATTTTTATTAACACTTTGCGTGTTATCTCTATACCTTAAATATATTCAAACACTAATTTCAAAAATGTTGTGTGAGTTGTGTGACCTGCTGATGCTATTCCTTTTTAATGAAAAGTATAGACCGTGACGAAACGTCCCTTGTCATCTTATTGCTTTACCATAATATAATAACCAATCAAGAGTAACAGTGAAGAATCGCTGCTTTCGATGTTTTCGCACTTCAGATGTAAAAGCAAAAAATAAATAAACGTATAACCAAGGAAATTTCGTTGAGAGTTTATTTAAAACCATGATTATTATGATCATAAATAAGTAATGAATTTCTCTAAACCGGTCTTTTTTTTTTATTTTTATTTTTTATTATTTTTAACAATTTTTGAAGGTATTGTAATCATTTTATTAAATTGGTAAAGAAACGAAATGTAAATTGCTCCGTATGCAATCATAATGAAGTTGCACACCAGCACCTATAACCCAAAAGGCATCGGCCTTACTAGGACTGTATATTTTATTTTAACAATAAAAACATTAAAAAAAATGTATGGCCGATCGCGCACTTTTTGGAGTAGGGAATTTGGTTTAAAACAAGCAAAAATATTGTATGTTAAGTTGCGTCAAATCGCTGGCAGGAGGAGAGAAAAATAGGCTACTATATAGAATGATAATTAAGGATACAAAATTAAATCACAGGGATCGCCTAACTCTCCTTAATCTTCCTCCAATGAGTGAATTGTTCTAATCAATGGACATAAAGTTCTTGAAGTCTTGTATTGACGGAAAAACCGATCTGTGCCCCGTTGAAGCTGGTAGGTTGAAAGTGCAGCATCGAATAAGAGGGAGAGGTAACCCGTATTCTTTTGTTTTTCCTAAGCCTAACAGTGAGGCATATGCTAATTCTTTCTATCCTCGTGCTGCAAAATTTTTTAGCAATCTACCTCGATGATGGAGAGTGTTTTCTCCTTACTTATCTCTCTCTCTCTCTCTCTCTCTCTCTCTCTCTCTCTCTCTCTCTCTCTCTCTCTCTGACATTGTGTTCTTTTTTGTTTTTTGTTTTATTCATTGTATAATATAATTACTGTGTTATTACATGTATTTGTGATCTGTTACGTTTAATAATTTGTGACACTTTGAATTTAATTCATATGGGTGAATGAACACTTTTTAGTGAATGGACTGCTCAGCAATCTTTTTCATTTGCCCCATGGGCTTTTATTTGTAAATTAAATTTTGACTATAATATTCGTAAACCGTGTTCAAAGCACACTTTTCCCCAACTTTCTTACTCCAGCTCGGAGGGTGGGGTAGGGAGAACGTGCAGATGAAATCACGATTTTTGTCCGTACCGAACAGGGTTTATGAACAGACTACTCTATGTAGTTGTACACTTTACCCCGCCGAACCCAACAAATTTTAGGAAAAGGGGGCGTGACAGTATTTTTTCATTTAATAAAATCATTATACCATATTAATTAGTGAAGTTACATTTGCAATATTTATAATATCAAATATCCTATTAATTATTTGTATCTGCAGTTCCGAAATAATTTACATTGATTTAAGATTGTGTATTAAAAAATAAATATTTTTTTTTAATTAATTTATAAGATTTAAGTATCTTTACTTCACAATCTTTGAGCGTTGATTTTTTTTAAAAGAGCTTTAAAATACGTTGCTTTGCATGAATATAATTATATATATTAATACAATGATACTCCAAATATAAATAACTAATAAATACATGTCGTGTTCTTGAAGAAACTGGCATATTTAAAGACTTTATAGCAGGCAATTTATGCTTTGTTAAATGTAACTATTGAATGCATTATTCCTATTGAAAAATAATAATTACAAAACTTATACCACATTAAATAATAAAAATTATCATCATAGGATATAATAAGAGTTAAAACTCCCTATTTAAACCCAGGGAAGATGAAGAAAATAATATTAGTTTTTGGCTTATATAGTTTCACAAGTTTATTTTATTTTTTTCACACTCAATTGAAATTTCGTCAACGAGTTTGACTAAAAAAAGCACCCTTTTATAGCCATGATTCTAATGCATGAGCCCGGAGCCTTTTTCCCTCTATCCAATAGTTCGCGCGCGCGATTTTTTTTTAAGGTCATGTGACTGTTTTCAGTGTAAAATTAAGAAAAATTACTCTCATGCAATTTTTTTAAAAAGTTATTATATACATTTTTTTTTTCAAAATTTTCTCTTCACTTTTTTAATTTCTTTCAATACGTGCACTAACATAAACTCAAACTTTGAGTAAATATCATTTTAGTTAAATCAAGTAATTCATCTATGCAGTTATAGTACTGTACACTGTATTTCGGATAATTTTTTCGGAAGAAACTTGAGTTCTAAGTGCTTTCTAAAAACACTTTTAGCATATTTTTTTTCCGATGGTTTTTGATTATCGTTATTCTCGACTTATATGACTTGTGCACAACTGAATTAAGGGTAAGATAACACGAACAATCGATTGTTGATAGTCCCATTTGATTAACATGTAAACCTTAGCAACCTCATAATAATTCTGGATTTTTTTTTAGAGGCAGTTCTTAGCACCAAAAAAATGCGGAAAAAATTTCAAAACGATCGGACGATCCAATTTTTTAAATGAATTTTTTAAATTTTCAGTATAGGGCTTTCCCATGGAGACCTAAACTAAGAAATTAATTTAAAAAAATTGGATCTTCCGATTGTTTTGAATTTTTTTCCATATTTTTTTGGTGCCAAGAACTGTCTCAAAAAAAATTCAGAATCATTATGAGGTTGCTAAGGTTTACATGTTAATCAAATGGGACTACAACAATCGATTGTTCGTGTTATCTTACCCTTAAATAAAAATTCGTACCTTTATACAGTTCATTAAAAGAAAAAAGAAGCAATTTCTGGAATTGGTGTGCGTGTCATTTAGTTTAATTTGATTTAAAATTTATCTAATAGTCAGAGTTCACATCATTTAAGTATTGGCAAAATAATAATAATGTTGTTGTAATGTTGTTGCTTCTCTTATTTGTTAATTTTTGTCTGCACCTTGCAGCAATCAAGTAAATGAAAGTGCAGCACACGTGAGAGCGTTTTAATTATAGAATAGTAGTATATATGCATGCAGTTTGTGAGAGAAATAAAAAATTTAAATCGCATTTTCTGACTAAAATCTGAAACTTAATTATAAGTTGTTGATTTTAAAGAAAAAAGAACTTGATATTACCTAGATGTCATACTTTTTATTTGATCTATAATTTTTCCTTTTTTGATATTATATCCAGTCTTTACTCGATCTTCAAGGGGGGGGGGAGGGGGTTAAACCCCGACCTCCTTGGCTACGCCACTGCACAAGTCAAAATTTATTCAATCGTGCACAACCAATTAATTTCCACATGCATATAATAATATATGCAGGCACGGTTTCATAAAAAAAAATAAAAAAATCAGAGGGGTGAGGAGCAGGGGGGGGGGGCAAGGTGGCCCCGTAAAAGGTCAATATATGTCAATAAAACAATGACGTGTTAAATCCAGCATTTCATTGGGATGGGAGGTGGGGGGATAGCTTTTATAAAAAAGTACAATTGATTTGTTTTGCATTTGACTAAATTCTAGTGGTCTCAATATACGATATAGTATATTATTATATATTATGTGTGTTTTAATTTATTTTTTAATCCATTAAAATTAGCTATAATATTATATAAATTAAAACCAATAATACTCAGTCATTATAGTATTTTTACAATGTAACGCACGTATTCACTTCGCTAATAATAACGTTCTCCATTTGAAGTACACGCTCTTCTGACCTTCTATATATTATAGCTATCCTTTTTTCAAAGCACATTTTATATTTGGCATCTGTCTGATGATGCGTAATTCATTCAAGGCTCAGCCAAGTCGGGTCAAGACGATACTTTGATATTTAACACAGTAGCATATAGCGACCAACATACCAGAGCTGGTACTGTACTGTACATTTCAAACCAACAGCAAACACTAGCAAGCTTACAAGGCAGGTATAAGGCAGACGCGCTTACTACCAGACCTGCATGACTATCAAAGGAAAAATTAGCGTAACAAATGTAAAAATCATATAGAGAGATTGAAGAAGTGTGTCAGCAAGGCTGAAACTGCGCTGTGCATTAGTGCGTATATTATAGCTGTGTAGTGTGATATAGAGGCGTGAAGCCGCGTGCTCAGAAAGTATAGAGCAGGATAGCGCGCCTGCTGACCGAGGACAGCCCGTAGCCTCAAGTATATAAAGTCGTACTGCATTGATTGGCTCGGAAGTAAGTGCCCGTGGCCAGCCTGAAGCTAAAAGACAAGCGTGGGGAGTGATCAAGCTCGAGGATAATTATGTTTGACCCTCAGAGCTGCCGCGCGAGAGACAGAGTAAAAGTACGAGGGAGTCGGAGAAAAGGCGAGAGTTAATTCGAACGATCCGAGATAGCCAATAATAAGCTGTGAATAAAATGAGAGTGCCAACTCTGTACTGAAATCAGGTGTTTCAAAAGTTTAATTTTTGACAAAAATGATGAATGTGCAGCCTCAAATCACACCAAATAAAATCGATTTCTCTAATTCCTCTTTCTTACTCGTTTTATTACTTCTTATTCAAATTTTTATTTCGATCATAGGCTGTACAGCATGGATCACGTCAATTATTACATAAAAATGTAACATACTTAATTCCAATTAAAATTAGTTTTCCTAAATTTAATTAATTTAAACACATACCCAAACAATATTTTTAAATATGATCTATAAAATTAATATAATAATTAAAATTATGTCGTTTTAAACATCACATTAGAGCCATAGTATTAATTAACACACAACTTTTAACTTCAATTAAAAGTCTATACATAAGACAAGCTAATTGGTTATTTTAACACTTTACTACATAGTAGTAAATATTATAAATAACTTATTTCAAAAAGCACTGTCGCATAAATTGTCATATATTCACACATTTATTTTTCTTTTTTTTTTCTTCATTTCACAGTATAATAAGTTTCTTGATGCACTTGCTCTTCATGTAAATATAAATTACTATGAAAATTATAATTTATATTTTTATCAGTAAAAAGTAAGATTTTGATATGAAAAATTAACCACGGTCACATATTTGAATTTTTTTCCCACTGTAACTATCACATTAGCAATGTATCTTGATGACCTAATGACTTAAAAGTTTTCCATTCATTTATTGTTTTTCTCATTATAGTAATTATTCTGCTGTACCTGCAGCTACGTTCTTATGTGCTTATTTTTTTTTTTTTTATTAATTTCTTTCTGTACTGTGTTACTGCTTTGTCACACTGCATGGTCATTGAATTCAAAATTAAACATATAATTTTATGTTATGTAATATAACAGCGAGGCAGTGAGGGTCTCAGCACTGATTCCAGCAAACAATTTTTAGACTACCAAAATTTGGTATTAAGGTAGAGATAACGCCGATCAACTGTTCGACGTAGGTCCCATTAATTAACATGTAAACCTTAGCAAATTCACAAAAATTCTGATTTTTTTTTTTTTTTTTAGTGGCAGATATTAGTGCCTAAAAGCCATGGAAAAAATTTCAAAATAATTTAACGAGCCGATTTTCTTTTAATTAATTTTTTTTTAATTTTCAGCATATGGCTTTCCCACATGGAGAGACAAACTAAAAATTTAATTAAAAAATATCGGCTCGTTAAATTGTTTTGAAACTTTTTCTATGGATAGGCACTAATATCTGCCTCTCAAAAAAAATTCAGAATTTTTGTGAATTTGCTAAGGTTTACATGTTAATCAAAGAGACCTACGTCGAACAGCTGATCGGCGTTATCTCTACCTTAAAGCAAAATCAGAGAGCTACATTCTATTAAGATCTCTGTTAAAATCTAGTACAAAATTTTATACTAATCTTTCTAGGATAAATTCGGATATAAATTCTTCGTGGATACACCTCCTCAGGGAACTAACAGTAAGTTGTTGTATCGAAAAATTAACATCGTCATATTTAATAAACTTAGATGACGCGATTAATGTTAAAAATATATTTGTGTAGCGTTGCTTAGTAAAGAATGGGTCACGAGATTCTAGCTGTCATCACGAATGCCTTCTTGAAGACGACGAGTGACCAATTTGTGACGTCATAACGCACAACACAGACACAAATAACGTGATTGAAGTTTCGTGTCGTGCCTGCCAGCTATCTTCTTTGAATCTCTCTCGTCATGCTGACAAAATATTGTAGATTTAACTAATATCTATTCTTCGGGAATTTAAGATAATCAGTCAAATGTTCGTTCGTTTGTTTGTTCGGTCGTTCATTTATTTATGTACCATTTGAGATACATATATAATATACAGGCTGGTGGACAAATGAAAGTGATAGCAATTTAAAATTAATGAAGTCGAAGGAAAATAATTTTTGTCAGCAATAACATGCATATCAAATTAAAGTTTAGGACTCAAATTTTTTTAAGCCTAGCTGAAAATTTTCTTTTTGTATCGTGATTAAACATGTTGAAAAATTGTGTTTAAACCTACTTTTCGCTCTTGCCATAAGGAAATCTGTGATTTTAACTTTAACAACATTTTTAGAAGTTCAAATGTGTTAAAAAAATTTGCAAAAGAAGTTTTTCAAATCCACCGTTGTGTTGTGTTGTTTGAATTTGAATTCAAATTCAAAATTCAAATTCAATAAATTTTTATTTCCATTTTTCCTACAATCAAAGTGTCATAATATACAATAACATTTGTTGAGGTTGATAGGACAAGTCAATAAGAACAATGTTAGGAAAAGTTCATAATGAATCAATCCATGTCAGTTAATTTTCTTCATTCTTATTCAACAAAATCACAGTCATAAAAAGCTTTAACACTGTAGAAACACTTATCTTGGAGCAGCTTTTTCACATTCACTTTAATTTGACTGATATCTTCTATGCACTTCACTGAGAGAGGTAGTTTATTATAAAGATTTAAGCAGCTCAAAAAGGGACCATTTTTATACATTTCAAGTCTACACCACAATGAGGGAATATTATTTTTTAAATTTCTTGTATTATGCTCATGTGTTACCTCATGCTGCTTATACAGTGACATATTTTTTTTTAACATTCATTACACACTCTAAAATATAAATACATGGGAGTGGTAGTACAATTAATTTTTTAAACAAAGGTAGGCAAGAAGCAGATTTTTTTGCAAAACATATTGACCTTATTACCTTTTTTTGCAGTACAAATACTTTATGAGCTGTTGTACAATTTCCCCAACAAAAAATTCCATATTTAATAATTGAATGAAAGTTTGCAAAATATAAGGTTTTTAGGCATTGTAGCTCAGATTCATATCTTAATTCTCCCAGTGCAAAAATTACTGAGGCCAACTTCTTACAAATATGATCTATATGACTTAACCACCTTAAGTCATCATCTATAATTAGACCTAAAAATTTTGCTTTTGATGTTAATGTTAATGTGTTATCTCCCATTTTTATATTAGTGAGTTTAGGACTTTTATTTCTTATATTTTGAAACTGTAAAATTTCTGTTTTATTTAAATTTAAAATTAAACCAATATTATGAAGGTAAGAGCTTATTAGTACTAATGATTTTTCAATACTATCATGTAATTCAGTATTTGTTTGACCAGTTACTTTTAAATTTGAATCATCTGCATACTGTATTGACATAACATTTTTATTTATTATTACTTGGGGTAAATCATTTACATAAATTAGAAATAATATTGGAGAAATGCAGGTTCCTTGTGGCAAGCCATATTTAATTTCTTTTTTGTCTGAGTATTTAATTGAATCTTTATCAGCTCCCTCACAGTTTATTAAAACAGTTTGTGTCCTATTTGATAAGAATGATTTTAGCCAATTTAAACAATTACCTCTTATGCCATACTTATAGAGCTTATTTAACAAGACATCATGTTCCACCATGTCAAATGCTTTAGATAAATCTAAAAAGACACCTGCTGTTTTATATTTTTTATCAATACCATTCCATTTTGTTTCTCATTAGTTACCACTCGTAGCGGGAACAGAACCTTCTACAGCTGCAAAGTTACAAGTTGTTTTGCATGTTGGGCAGAGAGAATTTTGCAAATCTTGTTGTTTTAATCAGTCAATTTTAATTATTCTTCTCATACAAAAGTTAAAAGTCGGGGAGGGTAGCCCGGTGAGGGTAGAGGTTTAAGTGTTGGGGGTGCTGACAAAGATCCGCCAAGAACTTTTCAAAGGCCCAAGTCCAGTGCCCCTATATGAAGCGAAATCTGCTAAGAAAGTGTCATGCAAGACCCCCAAAAGTCCCAAAATGAATTATTTGAATATCAAATACCAGAAAATTGCTGCTGTAAAAAGCATTTATATATAAGCTTCAAGCTGCTCTATTCTATTTAAACGTCTGTTGACGCCTCCAGGGGGCGTGACCGCAGTTTAAATAATTTTTTTAAAATAATTCCTGGAATAAAAAAAAAAAATCAGAATATCATATTTTCATTTCGTTTCTGCAATAAAAATATTTTCATGCAGGTTGTATTTTTCAGATTTTTTAGGTTTTCATTTTGAAAACAATTCAAATTCAAATTTTATTTCGGTCATAGGCTGTACAGCATGGATCACGTCAATTATTACATAAAATATGTAACATACTAAATTCTAATTAAAATTAGCCTAAATTTAATTAATTTAAACACATGTACCCAAACAATATTTAAAAATATGATCTATAAAATTAATATAATAATTAAAATTGTGTCCTTTTGACAGTAAAGGTTTTTAAGATCACATCCTTTTCGTTGTTGGTGACGTTGGTGTATATTATGTTGACATCAAAGTCCAAATTCGGACAAAGCCTGAAAAAAATGCGCACACCTAGATGTGCTCATTTAAATTTGATCATTGTGATCAAATCAAAAATAGCAAAGCCCAACGAGAAGATTTATTTCGAGTTTTGGCTCATTTAAATGTGATTATTTCTAGATGAGAACAAATTGAAAAATGCGAAAAGGCCGACGATATATTTTTTTTGAGGGGGGGGGGGAGGCTGTGCGGGAATAAAAGGAGCATTTCTAGGGATTGGTTCATTTTTTAAGGACAAATTTTATACTATATACAGTAATTATTATATATATATACTAATAGTGTGAACTAAACTAATTTCAGCAAAAAATCTATAACAAATATTCTGAAATTCGTTTTTTTTTTTTTTTTTAATTAAAAAAATAATATCCAAACCTCATCAACCTAGGTCAGATGTGTAACATGTGAAATTCATCGAACTCTATTGACCCCTGATTTCCTTATTGATCTGACGTGATTTTAATAATTACAATTTTTTTTTAGTTAAAGTTGTCCGTTAAGTTGTTGCGCCATATCCGCTAGCATAAGGGACGAGGGATGTACCAACATGATGAAACTTTCTCTAGCCCAAACACGTGTCACTACTATAGGCACTGGTGATGTCACCCATGGTGACTCCTCATCCACGCACTCCCTCGTGTCGGCGCGTGTCGCGAATGTTGCGCAACTGGGCGCCACAATGTGTCATCCACCACCAAGACAGGGGCGCCTCACTACTGTTGCACCAGAGTGCATCACACACACCAGCGGGCCGCCGCCGCCGGCCACGAGGGATATAATATAAGACACGTACGGGACCTGCGACCCGGGACCAATCTACACTTCGGCTACGACCATACAGATCAGACCATACCGCCAGAGAGGACACGCGACTACCAAGATACTACTGCTACACACACTCGCACACCTCGGAGACTTCATCAGAGACTGCACCAAGACTACAGACTCACATACTCACTCTCGCATACACCTACATATCACCGACAATCACGCTGCTCCTTGCACTCGCCTCTAAGGCGCCACCATTGTAACCAAGCGTGTCCAGAATATACCTGATATTGAGAATTACTGCATAGTATTGGTGAACCAATAGTAACTATTGGTATTATTCCATTAGATAAAATCCTCTCCCCCAAAGTTATATAGGACCACAAAATTAATTGTGAGAAAAATACATATTTTTCTTGGTTGAGAATTACTATATTTTTATGTAATCCTTCCTTGAGATGTACTGCGTTACATATAATTATATATTGAAATATTCATATTAGCTATTTTGCCTTTCAAATTTCAAACTGTTGGGTTTACTCGGTTTACTTGTTTTGTTTCAGCGGCGCGTTGGCCGACTGGTGCGGACGCGCAGTGCAGCCAAGAAGAAATGCTGCGATGTTCGTATCCCCTCAAAGTGATAACGGATAATAAGGAGTTAAGCTTCGTCACCAACAAGCAAGAGCTCGACCTCCAATGCCCGTAAGTTCATCAAGTAAACATCTCGTGCGCACGTGCCACGTGCCCTTCACACAACCTATCCCGTTTAATTAATTAAATCAATTAGTCACAATGCCAGCCATATATTATGAATGATTTACAACACTTTTAAATTAGTTCTGCTGTATATTGAAAGATAAGAGAAAAATCAATCTCATTTAAAGATTAGCTCTTTATTTAGAATATTTCCTTTTATTTGTTTCATTTAAAACTAGAATGTTGCTTAAAAAAGCTAATTTTCTTTTAGAAGTTAGTTAATTATTTATCCTCACTTTTGTCTCTTCCACAGTTTAATTGACGTGAATT
This sequence comes from Siphlonurus alternatus, assembly GCA_949825025.1. Taxonomy (NCBI): domain Eukaryota; kingdom Metazoa; phylum Arthropoda; class Insecta; order Ephemeroptera; family Siphlonuridae; genus Siphlonurus; species Siphlonurus alternatus. The sequence continues at coordinate 10,249,320 of OX463788.1, forward strand.
ATACACACAAAGACGTTCTGATTAAATTATAACGAATGTAAATTGTTAATAACTTAATTGTCTAATTATTTTTAGTTACTTTTTTTACGTATACGCACCTTATAACAATATAACTATAATTTGTATTACTGTACAGCTACAGACTGTAAAGTATAATTATAAATACAGTATATAGTTATTCAATAATAATTTATTTTCGTATTTTTCGAATAACTAGCTGCATGGTTGTAAATTACAATCGAAGGGGAAAAACGCGTAAAAAATGAAAAAAAATCAATTAAACTATTAATAATTATTAGTATATACCAACTCTTTAAATTACAACATTTAAATTTAATATGTTCTACATATTATATAAAAAATACGTTCCCGTTACATTTTATGGTAATTTAGTTATTATTATTTTTTATTTATTTACTCGTTATTTATTATAATTAAACTATTTCATATTGCTTTGTCAAATTGTACTGATTTTAGTTTATTTTTGTATGGAATATATCACTTTCTATAATAACATATTTATTTTCTTACAAAAATCTCGGCAGGAAATCACACATTTTGACATTCTGGTAAAATGAACTAATTTTTTGCAAGAAAAAAACATAATTATATATTATAATGTATATTGTTGCTGCGTCTTACTTGTCAATTTTTAAATTATTTGTTATCAAATTCCATTTTCTTGTCATTACATGCAAGACAAAGTCAGCATATTATAATATATAATTATTATAGCATAAATACATGAGAAAATTGTAGACCAGATCGAATACAAAAATAATAATTCTTAATTTTTTTTTACTGTCATTATTTATTTTATAATAAAATTAAATGACATTGCAGTTACTTTTCGCATGCCTCCAAATTTGTTTTACTCTTAATTTCAAGGAACTAGAAGTTTATTTGTTTTATAATATTAAACATGGAGCGATTCTCAGCAAGCGTTAAAGCTCACAGTAGCATTTCAGAAAAGGTTGCAGAGCGATTTAAGAAGCGTTTTTCTTACATGTAACTTGGGTATTATATGAAAAACGATTCTTAATTAATCTCAGTTGATTAAGATCTCGGAATCAGTCCCCCTGAATTCAACAAGACTTGCAGGGGACTTTGAACTCGCCATTCATCAATAGGTGGTTATTAGGTGGTATGCAAATTTTGAAATGGGTCTGTCTGATCTATGATTTGTGAAAATTGAGGCAGAAGTTTAACATGGAGCCGTATTATATGGATGAAAACTGGAAATGGAGCTGTTCAGCTGTTGTGAGAAAACTACCTCCTTGAATTTGTCCAAATAATATATAAGCAAGCGATTATAAGTTTGAGAATATTCTCGAATTTTCAAAATGTATTTCAATCGATTCCTAATGACAGAAATTATAATAATTATATAGTCTTTGACTCTGAAGTAAGTAACTGAGGTTAATCGTCAAGAAAACGCTTCGTACAGATTAATGACGCCATTGGTAGCCAATGTTCATTATTTTCCGATGGCGAACCTAGAATATTTTTACTCCCAAAAATAAAGGGCAAATTCAACATTAACCGATTAAATAATAAAATAATTTATGAAGGACTATAGGTCTGTTGGTAAATACACAATCAGAAAGAATCGACTATTTGTGATGAACCTTATGTTACATGCACAGAAGGTTCATCACGAATAATCGATTCTTTCTGATTGTGTATTTACGAACAGACCTTATGTCTCCTTTTGTCTCCGCAGTCCCGATGATCTTCTTAATTTCCTTTTCATCATGTGCTATATTATTTGTATATATAATATCACTTAAAAGATTGGAACGGTTGTTTTATATTATATAATGTATATGTAATATATATACAATAAACGGTGCACAATCTATTAAGGATGGTGTCATTACTCCTTATAAATCGCTCCTTATATAGAGTTTGCTGACTCGCCCCCTATATAGAGTTTGCTGACTCGCCCCCTGTACCAGTTTATGAAGCAGATAGACATAACTTTGAAAAAAAAAATTGCATATGTATTTTCGATGATGCCAATATATACTGCAGGACCAGAGACCCCTGTACTCCCTGTAGGGTCTCTGCTGCAGAATGAAAGGTCTTAATTCCCGCCATGCTAGCACAAAAGAAAGGTGATAACCTTATAACATAATAATAGCACCGATAATTGTCATAAGGACAGAATGATCAAGTGTTGTCAATTAACGCTTGCATATAATATAGAATAGAAAAAGTCATTTTCTGATTACCTCTTTGTATACCGTATACGAGTCCGTTTTCATATGATATCATCCAAGTATACAACATACATAATATATATTTATAATATATTATAAAATATATATTAGCACAACCTGACTTTATATCTCATGATCAATTTGAGGTACTATACGCGTCAAATGCTTGTAATTTTTGCAGTTTATTTTAATGTTCTTTTATGAAATAGGCATTGACCAAAACCAGTCAAACAAATTTTCATTGAATATTTTAACATTATTATATTATGTTGTCTGAATACGTCAATCAAGTCGACCTTCTTCAAATTTTAATGGAAGTAACAAATCACGTTTGTGTGCGATACGTGCTTACGTGCCTTTGTTTTGTAAGTTGCTTAGGCTAATGAGGACACCGCGACGGCGGAGGCGGTATTGGCAGTAGTGCGGAGGAGAAAGGAAGGAGTGACAAACAATTTGTAAATTGTACTTGAATATTTATATATGATTTGCATGCATCGATATTATAGTATATCATATAGTCTCTAAACAGGTATATATACACTTGAACTCAACATTGCATGTTAACGTGAGATATATAATATATATATATATATATATATATATATATATATATATATATATATATATATATATATATATACTGATTACAGGCAACTGATATCCGGACTGCAATGTATCGACAACTTCACACAACGGTGTATGACTCCCACGGAACGAAGCTACTTCATTCGCTTGTATGCTGGAACCAACGAAGTCATTCACGATTTATGCAGAGATGGAAGTTATCAAAGAGGCAAGTTTTCCATTATTAAAGAAAAAAATATTAAATGATAATTTAGTAACCCTGATTATATAAATTATTACATTAAAAATAAAACTATACACTTGCATGGCCAAATCCAAAGAATAAAATATCAAGAATAAACAACATTGCAGAGTTTGTATACATAAAGTGTATAATATAATTTAAAAATTATTATATAAAAAATATAATATTATTTCTAATTTTGTCACGCGCGATAGTGATCACTGCAAGTCCGGACAGTTGGGTCGGATGTCTAACTGAATTGCTGGCAAAATATATTACCAAACATGATTCATATTTCAAATGTGTAATAAAAATATGCATGCTTCATGATAAAATGTTTCATATTCTTCGTTATCTTTTTTAAATAAACATTACTCCTCCGCATACATAAACAAAGCAGGGCAGTCTGCTACAGGCCGTCTTACCCCCCACCACTCTTTTTATTAGTCGTCCGACTGAGCGGCCGGTTTACATGCATTCTTACGGGAGAGAGCCCTCACTTTCCGCCCACATTATGGCGATTTCACGGTATCTAGAGATTTTAAATTAAAAGTAAGTAAATGCTTATAGAGTCTAATATTGCTTAACAACTTTTTTCACCCGCGAAAATAATATTAAAGGTATACAGGCCTCAAATTACAAATTAGACAGACATTAAGTGTTGCTCAAGTTTATAATCAACATTCGTATTATTTTTACCTGCGCGCGGTGCGTCTGTGCGAAGTCGCGCTGTAAAGAAAGTCCTTGCTGACGTCACAACTCACAGCTAGCACCGATTAGCATTGAGTTGTGACGTCATCAAGGACTTCGTGACGTCATCAAGGACAAAATTTCTTACTTTGAACTGCGACTTCGCACGGATGCATCACGCGTGGAAAAAAATGATGCGAATGTTGATTATATACTCTAAACCCACTTGGTGACTGTCTAATTTGTAATTTGAGGCCTGTATGCCTTTAATACGTTTAAATATGACTTTTATAAACCGGACGACTAGTATAAAAAAAGTCTAAGCCCGTTTCTAAAGCGATGATGTGTAGTATATATTATATATAGACTTATATATTTTGCATGACTGTGGAATTGGACTCTACCTTATTGTGAATATTTATATTATTTTAACATCAAATCAAGTTAATTCCTGTAATCAAAATATTTATGAAGGTTGATTTTCTGTTTATTTGTGGTGCTGATATTCTGTGACGTCATACTGTATTACCAGACTTATAAGTTATAACTCAGTTCCCGCCTTACGTTTTTTCTCGAAAAGTATGATATTTATCAAATAAATAAAAATAACAGCGTGTAGAAAAAAATAATTCATGGACAATTTACTTTCATTTTTCCACGTAAATATTTTAAAATAAATATTTTCTTACATGGAGGACCCATTTACTTTTAAAAATCCGGACGACTAATATCAGTGAGATGACAAAAATCCATGTGAGACGGCCTGTAGGAGACTGCCCTGCATATAAAGCATAAAAATGAATGAGAAGCTTCAACAGTGACGACACAATTCTCTCAGCCAATGAAAATCCAGCGCGCGAACTGCGCGCGATGACATGTTCTATCAAGCTTCCTATCCTTTAACCCAGCAGTACCTGGTTTTTAATTTTTTCCGACGGTTCTTATGAAGGGCAAGATTAATAATTCACATGAGCTACGGGAAAGATCACTTTACACGATATAAAAAATATTCGAGATTTTGTGCAGCATAGAATTTGAATGAAAAAATAAATAAGATTTTTCTCCTAACAAACCTTACGGAGCGATGTCAGAATGCGGCGCTGCGGCCGCATTAATTAATGATTAATTAATCATTAATTAACCTGCCCTATGTCAATTTTGGCTTTATATTTATGCAATCGTTGAACGTAGAACTTAATACCTGGATAATTCAGCCTTAATTAAAAGGTGATATTCTGTGAAGCAATGTCGAGCGGGACTTAATTGGTGGGGCGAGAAAGGCGCACTTGCTTCAATACCATGTGACAGCCATGGCGTGGAAAAATGGCTTTCCCGCAGGGATTAAATCTTCTCAAGCCAACATGGCCGCCATATGCCTTTGAAGTAATTATGTGCTCATTTCTCGCCCCGCCAAGCCCCGCTCGACATTTTTCCATGGAAATCCACTCTTAATAAACATATAATTGTATAATTGTATAATTGTAACGATATATGCTTATCATACACAGCTGAAATATTGAATTCAACTAAAAATTAATTAGTAAAAAACATTTTAATTAAAAGCGTGCAATAATTATTATGAAGGTAGAGATAATACGGATCAGCTGACCGAATGCTAAAAAATCCAATTCATGAAAGTTATGAAAAAAAAACTTAAAATGTTCTCCTCTACATCCCCTATCAGCTAGGCAAAAACGAGTTAGTTTGCGAGTTATGAATTTTTAAAGTTGACTAATTTAACATGGAGAATGGAACTTCCATGTTAAATTAGTCAACTTTAAAAATTAATAACTCGAAAACTAGCTGGTTTTGGATACCTGATATTTTAGCTACTGATATAGAGGAGAGCAATTTATATTTTTTTTTCATAATTTTCATGAATGGGATTTTTTTAGCATTGGGTGAGCTGATCCGTGTTATCTCTGCCTTAAATATGAGATTATGTGCATATTTATTATTAATAAATAATTTTATATTTACCCGATTTGACCCTTTCTTGCATGTTTGGCAATCCCCCTTCCAGTAATTCCCCATATTTATTATTACCATGCTCAGTACCTCTCCCCCCCCTCCCCCGTGATTGACAAGGGAAAAACTGTTAAGGTAGAGATAATACAGATCAGCTGGCCCAATGCTAAAAAAATCCCATTCATAAAAATTATGAAAAAAAATTAAAATGTTCTCCTCTACATCCCCTATCAGTATAGGTAAAATATCAGGTATACAAAAACGAGCTAGTTTTCGAGTTATGAATTTAACATGGAATTTAATTTAACATGGAAGTTCCATTTCTTTATGTTAAATTAGTCAACTTTAAAAATTCATAACTCAAAAACTAGCTCGTTTTTGTATACCTGATATTTTACCTACTGATAGGGGATGTAGAGGAGAACATTTTAAATTTTTTTCATAATTTTTATGAATGGGATTTTTTTAGCATTGGGCCAGCTGATTCGTGTTATCTCTACCTTAACTGAATTCTTGAACTATGAATATTAATGAAAATGGCATGAGCTGCATCATAGCACTATACTGCTTTGCCCGATGAAGTTGAAATTTAATGCATGGTTTTGTAAGAAGAACGTACACAGGTGACTGAACACCTAGTAAATAAGATATCCTTTTTTAGTGAGCATTGTTTGTATATACTGTATAATTATGTATTGTTGTTTTGATCAACATTTATATTATCATTATTATTAAATGTGACGTACACTTTCCTTAACATAATGGAGCATCGACCTCAATTTTTTTTTATTGCAGAAATGGATAGAGGGTGCAAAGTTATGTTACCCTGATTTTTTTCAGATTTTTTTACAGACCTTGAAGTATTTTAAAAAAAAATTATTGAATGTCCTTTTTGTGACGTCACGAGGCACCTCTCTTAAGAAAAGGATTATAGGACTTGCCGCCGTGTGACGTCACAAAAAGGACTTTCAATAATTTTTTAAAAATACTTCCAGGGCTGTAAAAAATCTGAAAAAAATCAGGATAACATGATTTTGCACTTTCTATCCATTTCTGCAATAAAAAAAATTGAGGTCGATACTCCATTGTTATAACATCAACAGGTATAACACAGGGCTATTAATTATTATTAAATGTGATGTACTGTAAAGTAATACGTATCAATAAACCGAGTCATTAAATCGCAAAGTCAGTAAAGTACACGCGTATAGCAGGCCAGATCTGTTATATTCGGCTATATTCGTTCGTAGGAAAATGCGGGGGAGATTTTTGAGGCCAAGCAAGACTGCTTATACTGCAATGGCTGCTGCAATACTGACTGCTTCTTCTTGCCTGCCTTGCCTGGCTATATATATATATATATATATATATATATAGTAGCTCTCATGTTCAACCTTAAGCTTACAAATTGAATTATCTGCAAATTATTCTTCTTTGTAATACAGATGTTATCATTGTGAAGTCTGTTTACTTACAAAAAAAATAGCTCTAATTCAATTTACACCACAATGTCTTTCGTTTTTTCTCCTCTTTCCTCGTAACGAAAAGAAGTAGTGAATAATAATTACTAACATGCCACAAATTGCATTAGGTTGTGTTAAATTTGTTAGTTTTTGCTGAGTGTTCTAAGATATTATATACACTGTGAAATAATCGTTGTTTGCTTGTCCTCTCGCAGAGTTCCTCAAACACGCGCCGTGCATGCGCAAAGTACGCGGTGACTTTGAGGTATGCGCCAAGGATTATGAAGATAAACTGCATCGCATGAACGCCATGGCTAATGAGAGTCTTTCCACTAATGGCGACAGTGAGTTCCACATGCGCACTCTTTGCTGGTAAGCACACATAAAAATCATTTAAATATTCTGAATTGCATGGTTATTGGTTGTAAGTTATACAAAATATAATACTCAATTAGGTAATTTAAGTGACAGTAACTAGTTTATGTTTTAATCTGTACATAATAATATAAGAACTATAAGAAGTATATATATATAATATATACAATTATATTTTATTATGTATTGTAATATGCACCGCGTAACTATTAATTAATAAATGTAATAACTCAATAACATAAACAGTTTTGTTAATGTGAATTTGTTAAGGAAAAAATAAGGGCGCAAAGCGGATTTTTTGTATATATTTTATGAAAATTTATTTTATGTATAAAAAAAAATCCGGAGCCGTTTTTCCGGAAAAAAATATTAAAAATCCTTATGGGAATTAACCCACAAAAATTTCAAGATTTTTTTCCAGAAAAACGGCTCCGTATTTTTTTTATTTGTTTATTTATTTATTTGAAAATCTATTAAAAATTCATCATAGATTACGTATAGGTATTTTTTAACTGGTTTTTAGTTCAGACGAAATTGGAGTAAAAAGCTGTTTTCTGTACCGTAAGGCTGCATGTTAAAGGCCTCTGAAACAGCAACTTTGGGAATTTTTTGTTTTCATTTCTCAAAAGAGGGCAGGTCTAACTATTTTTAGATATATATATATATATATATATATATATATATATATATATATATATATATATATACACATTTATATATTTATTCCAAAAAAATGCAAGCGCTCACTCTTACTTTAAATTATGATAATTTATCCATTAATTTCATTACTATATTTATATTTGTCATATGAAAATATATATTAGGATTAATAGATAATTGTATCATTATCATAGCTATTAATATCTGAATTAGGAATATTATTAGCTACTTCAACTCCCACATTATTAAAATGGTTATTTAGAGGCTATTAACAATAGACTGTTCATAATTTAATACAGTATAATTATATATTGCTTACAAAAAATTTACTTGGAAATGACGAACAGAACTGCATTTTTTATTTTGATTATTGATCATCAAGTTATAAAAATCCCATTCTAAATCTTTCTTGGTATATCTATTTTTGTACATTTTTATTGGAATATTGAATTTTATTTACCCTTCTGAGATTAGTTACTAAATTTATTTCTATAGTAAATTAATGATAGAATCATTATTCTATCATTATCATTATTCTAGTAAATTGATAGAATCGAGTATCGACCTCAATTTTTTTTTGTTACAGAAATGGAAAGAGCGTGCAAAGTTATGCTACCCTGATTTTTTTCAGATTTTTTCGAGCCCGGGAACTATTTTTAAAAAATTATTGAAAGTCCTTTTTGTGACGTCATGCGGCGGCAGGTCCTATCTTTTTCTTAAGGAGCGGCGTCTCGTGACGTCACAAAAAGAACTTTCAATAATTTTATAAAAATAGTTTCCGGGCTCTAAAAAATCTGAAAAAATCAGGGTAGCATAACTTTGCACGTTCTTTCCATATCTGCAATAAAAAGAGGTCGATACTCCATTGTATATTAATGGATTTATATTTTAATTTAAAATAGTTTTATCTCTCTATAATTAGGTCTAAAAGCTGAAGTCCGGCTGAGGAGGAGTTATAACCCAAGGCTTAATAATTTCTTATGCATTGTAATGTACAGAAGTATTTTTAACCCCAGAATTATTATTTTTAATATTTTTTTAGAGGAAAATAAGTTATTTATTCAAAAACAGAAGACCTCTAAAGGAGGGGTAGTAGGGAAGACAAGGCTGGGGGAAAGGGGGGGGGGTAGGAGTTGTTTTCAAATTAATATATTTAATTAATGGGGGGTAGTTACTGAGAAAAAAACATAATTAACATTTTTAACATATCAATTGGTTGTTCACTTATGGAAAACTTTTTCCGCCGAGAAAAACCAAACACTTGAAGCTTCCATAAATATAAAAATATAAAATAATATTAAATATAAAATATTATTAAATGTGACGTGTGACGTACTGTAAATTAATACGAGATCGCCAGATGCAACTTTTGAAATATTAAAAAGTGATCTAAAGCCTTCATCGCAAATGTTAATTGTAATAATTGTCCTGTCTTGCATCTCGCGGTCTATAATGTATAATATGGACTCTGTTATAATTATATATGAACTGCATACGTTTCACGCGACACTTTCCATGACAATTCACAAGGGTGACGCATGATATAATTTTAATATATATAGGTCCATCAATGGGACAATTTAGGACCGATTTGGGCATTTGGTTAAAAAGAAAGTAAAAGGTGACGTTAAATAGTGACCTCCGATCCTACGATCACTCCGACCAGCTTTTCCTATGTCCTAGGATGGGCGTTATTGAAGCAGAGTTTTGATTTGTAATTAACAGCTGCTTTTAAACTTTTTCAAGAGGATTTTGTTTTTCAAGAGGATGACGGAGATAATGTAATTTTTTTTTTAGAGAAAAAGTTTCAATAAATCATTTTTGGAACTCAGCTAGTAAGCGCGGATTTAGGGGGGAGGGGGGGATGTCAACTTTTATTATGTTCTCGTTTTATATAGCCTGATGACAGTAAAGAAAAAAATGCCGAAAGTTAGAGATAACGCCGGTCAGCTGTTCGACGTAGGTCCCTTTGATTAACATGTAAACCTTAGCAAATTCACAAAAATTCTGAAATTTTTTCGAGAGGCAGATATTAGTGCTTAAAAGCCATAGAAAAAATTTCAAACCAATTTAACGAGCCAATTTTTTTTAATTATTATTTTTTTTTTTAATTTTCAATATAAGGCTTTTCCATGGAGAGAGAAACTAAAAAAACTAATTTAAAAAAATCGACTCGTTAAATTTGTTTGTAACTTTTTCTATGGCTTTTAGACACTAAAATCTGCCTCTCAAAAAAATTTCAGAATTTTTGTGAATTTGCTAAGATTTACAAGTCATGTTAATCGAAGGTACCTACGTCGAACAGCTGACCGGCGTTATCTCTACCTTGACTGCTTGATTTTTGTTTTGTATGGAACTTTATTCATTGTGAAAATTTCTTCAATATTTATTTTAATAAAGTGAGAGTTGCAATTAACTTTAAATTAATTTTGAATTCATTCATGCATGAATAGAAAAAATAGAAAACATCTTATACGCCACTGTAGTAAAAATTACTTTGTTTAATTTTTTTATTTCATATATTATGTAATATATTTATAATTTTTTAAATGTTTCAGTTCATTCCAAAAATACGTCCAGTGTTCTCAAGATGTAGTTGAATGGAGATGCGGTATGGATTCTGCAAACTTCACCGGTCACATTTTTGCTCGAATGGGAAATCCATTTATTAAGGTAAAAATACATCATTTTAAATTAAACTGACTCGCAGAGCATACAAAATGTAAAATTTTATACACGCGCGCAATAATGTGCAACGAAAAAGAATCTGTACACAAACGGTGCATAGACAGACTGCGGTAATACAGTATATATCATATTATTTTATTTTTAAAAAGGCAACATTGTCCTTCTTTGCTACATAAAGGAAAGTTAACGAGTGATGACACAGCTGATTGAAAAGCAGCATTGCCACCTCATGCTCCCTCTTTGCTCGTCGGTGCAAGGAAAACCTTGAAAAAGTGGAAATTTTAATTCCTTTCAATATCTTGACTACAGATTAACTGTTGTGAAATTCAATTCGACCTATATTTCCATATTATATTTTAAAGAGCTGCTAATTTAATGCCTAGAAAATGTCGTAAATAAGTAAATATGAATATACTGTATGATTTTCTTCGTTTTTAAAATGATAATACAATTGGAAAATATAACATAAAATTGACAACTTACATGATATTTTTTTCCGATAAATGGATTCATAGAACAAAATAATATAGAAGTAGCAAACAAAGTCTCATTTTTTCAGCTTTTTTTTTAAATTTCACAATTTTTTTAGAGATGAATACGCTATTGAAGTATTACTTATTGCTTTTACTTTAATTTTGCTGCGTTAATTAAAATGTAAAAAAAAAAAAAAAAAAAAAAAAAGATCGGCCTCGAAAAATATTCTTAAAACTGTTCTACCATTCTTCGATTTCATGTAGCTGTAAAAAAAAAGTGTCACATTTTTATTTTGAGTCGTCACTGCAATTGACTGCATGACGGCAATGTATATAGAATTTAGAACCATTATAAATTTCTGCTTTTCTATGTTCTTGATAAATTAGGTGAATAGACACTGTATAGTGATTTGGTTGTTTCTGCAGCCGTTTCTATTTGCCCCATAGGCTCACATGTTTCTATCTTTTACTGTATTTTCAGCCTATAAAAGATTTAATAAATAAATAAATGAATGAATGAATGAATGAATGAATGAATGAATGAATGAATGAATGAATGAATGAATGAATGAATGAATGAATGAATGAATGAATGAATGAATGAATGAATGAATGAATGAATGAATGAATGAATGAATGAATGAATGAATGAATGAATGAATGAATGAATGAATGAATGAATGAATGAATGAATGAATGAATAAATAAATAAATAAATAAATAAATAAATAAATAAATAAATAAATAAATAAATAAATAAATAAATAAAAATATGTATACAATGAAAATGTACTGTATATATTATTACATATATATATAATATTATTTTATATTTTATGCTGTATATATACCGTATAATAATTAAATGTATAATAAATATAAAAAATTATTCATAAACCGCTTTTATTTTTAAAATTTACATAATTTTTGCAAGCAGATTCTTAATAATAAATCATTAGCTATATTAGGATATATACTAAAATTAAAACTTTTTTTTTTTTTAAGTTTAGATATTAGTGTTGCAAAATGATAATAACAAAAAAATAAAATCATATTTTTTATTATTTTTCTTTCTCACGCGTGATCCTATAGAGCTAGGGACAGATTCCGTAAAAAAAATAATAATAATAATAAGGGTACTAGCTTCGCATTCATAATTTGCTGCTATTTTTTATAGTGCTGCCAATGATAGTTTATATTTATATCATGCTTTTTACGTATTTTTCAGAACCACTGCAAGAAATACTCGGAAGGCTCTGAAAGTTGCGCACTCTTCTCCAGTTCTTGGTGGTCATCACGACTTGATCTCGGCTTGCTTGGATTCGGCTTGCTTATTTCTACTCTCCTGGCACCAATATTGAGCTGAAGGTTCCTTACAGTTGTTACCTGGATGCAACCAAACCACTCGTCGTTGAGGCCAGCTTAAAGCTGCTCAATTTATAGGTGAATTTACCACGCCAAAATATTGCTCGCATGATTTTATTCTGGCTATAATGGTAGTGGTTGTTGCGAGCTTTAAAATATACCTCCAACACAAGTAGTATTATTTGTAATAAAATCCAGCTCAAAGTTATTATTATTATTGTTATAATTATATATTATTATAGAAAGTGAGACATGATTAATTTATAATTAGATGTACAATGCTACAGTAATTGTACAGTTAATTTAGCTTTAATTAATATTGGTGCTACTGCCACTGATATTCTGGAGCATGATTTGGGCTGGACGTGTAGGAATAACTAATTTATTAAGAATAACAAAAAAATTATTGAAACTGCAGTCTCAATTAAGCTAATATAATATATATCCTGCTCTAATACTGAATTAAAGTACAGAATTGAATCATGTTATTTTTATTTTATACAATAATAACTTTGTTTTTAATATATTATACATAATATATATATATATATATATATATATGTAGCATATTTATAAGTAAAATAATCTCTAGAATTTTATCTGTTAAATATTCACTTACATAGAATTTTGTGTAAACTAAAAACATAAAAAATCACAAATATTTAAAAAAAAAAAAAAAAAAAAAGAGTAACATGGAATAATACAAAGTAAGAAATATGCAACTGATATGATTGTTTTCATAAATTGCATAAATAGCCATAAATGAATCGAGCATACACAGATTTTACATATATTATAAGCTTTGCGCTTTTTGCTAGCAAGAAACGCTTGAGTTTGATTTTTTAAAGATTTTCCGAGCAAACATTAAAAAAATATTTAATGTATAAACAAAAAATCTGTCTCCAAACAATTAAAGCTTGTGTGACGCCTCTGATAATTTTGAATTTTACCATTTAAAAATCAAAACAAAAAAAAGCCTACGTGCAGTCTCAGAAAAATCAGAGAAATTATTTTCGCTATAAAACTTAAATGAAAGTTGTTAATTCCTAATGATGCAGTATAATACATTAAATATATTTTTTTCAAACTTAATCCTTGCGAGAATAACCTGATTTAAAAATGCATTATACAGAATAGGTAATAAAACTAATAAATGTACAACTATTTATGTATACTATAAAGTTTAATCGGAATGCAAGGCTGATTTTTTTTGTTCAATTGATTTACTTGTGATTTGTTTTGCAAGTTTTTGTTTGTGAGTTTGTGGCAATATTCTACCGTTTCTGTAGTATATTTGATAAATGAATCCTGTTAAATAATATGTACATAAAGGGCGTTAAGCAATGTGATTTTTCTGTGGAAATTAAGCATTAGAATGGAATGTAATAGAGTGAAAAATCATAACGATTATTGTAAATTTTGCTATAATGCGTTTCAACATTTTTTTTTATAAATAATTTGGCTCATAATCTGTTCGTAAATATAAATATATAATCAGAATCAAATTTTCCTAAATGTTCCCTGTACATATACGCTCATGTGATTCTTAATTCATGAATCGATTGTGTATACAAGTGTATAAATAATTATATATATTATAATTATGCATTATACTTAATATAATAAATATATATATAAAAAAATTAAATTTTGTTTCAACAATTTATAGAACGTTATTTCATGACCACTTGCATTAAATGCAATTATATTGAATTGTTAATATTATTAAGGCTGCATGATGGTGAAAAACAAATTTAATATTAGAACAAATATTAATATTAATACAAATATTATGACAAATTAATATTTTCTCTGGTAAATGTTACAATACGAAACTTGTTTGGTTAAAACAGCGGTATATTATATAATGGGGGACATTCACAAAGCACTTTAACCCCCACTTTAGCCCCGATTTTTAACCCTGGTGCTAAACATGGTACTAAACCAGGGGCTAACCATGTTAAGCTCATGGCTTAGCACCATGTTTAGCACCAGGGTTAAAAATCGGGGCTAAATTGGGGGTTAAAGTGCTTTGTGAATGTCCCCCATTATATACTATTTTGTTAAAAATTTTGTTAAATATATTATACCATCCATGCGTCTTATATTTTAAGCTATAATATGATAACATGTATAATAATTCTAGCCAGGCCATAAGATTGATCTTTGAACTGCAATTAGGAAATTGTCACCAGGGGAATTCTTCTGACAACAATTATAAATATAAATTTGAATGCATTGCCCAAACGTTATATAGATGATATTTTCTCTTCAAAAGCAAATTGATTCTGTTCCCCTCAGGTCAAACAAAAGGGGAAAAAAAGAAAGGAGGAAAAAATATTGAATCTCGGATTAATTCTACTTTATTTTTTGGATTTTACATGGGCCGTTTATAGGGGCTCTTCTCAACAGCTATAGTCTTCATTTCTCAGTCTCTCTCGAATTGTTGCTTAATTTCTGAACTTACTACATTCAGATTATAAAACTATGTGTTATAGTTGTTTGAAGTATAATGAACAATGCAAGGGAAAAAAAATCTACTATTTACATTATATACACTATTATTTATTTAGTTATATATATATATATATATATATATATATATATATATATATATATATATATATTATATATAACTATTATTTATTTCACTTTCGGACTTTTACCTTTGCCGGTGCTTGATGTAATCCTTCTGTATGTATAGTATGTTAAATTGCGATGGTCACTTAGTGTTCGTGCACGTCACTAACACTTGCATGTACTACACATATCATTATACGTTTCGAGAGTCAACCGCTCTCTTCCTCAGGTGATCTGATCTGATCATTACATCAAATACCGGCAAAGGTAAAAGTCCGAAAGTGAAATAAATAATACATTCAATATGAATACCCTTTGCACGAAAAAGTTATTATAACTATAATATAATATTATTACTTATTATATATTATCACTTGGCCTTCATTGCATCGTTGCTTGTTGTTGGATTTGCAATTCCATCAGAATTCAAAGCAATGCGGTATGGCATATTTGATAAAAATTAAGTTAATTTATTATTATAATTCCACCTCGCTTCTCTGAATAGCCTGATTACGTTATGATAACCATAATAACCATATATAAATACAAATTATTATGTGGGTAAATTTCGTGCTCTTCTGGTGTATTAATTGTGTACTGTACAGTACATACAAATCTGGATACACTAATATCTATAATATACACAGTTATTAAAATAATACAACATATAATTATATATATTATAATGTTCTCCCATAAGACATAACTCACTGTCACTCATAAGAAGCCATGGAGAGAAAAAGAAAATTTTTAATTGCATTCTCTTGAAAAAAGCAAATTAAAAAGTTTAAAAGAAAAAATATCCTATTTTGAGTTTAGTTAAATTTGAAACAGGCCGAATAAAAATTGTTTCACATTTTTAAGTGGTGCAGCTGCTAAATATCTAGCTGAATCAAAATTTACAGTGCGAGAGCGTTGCAAAACAAAACACTTTCTCATAAAAACGATCTTATTCCTCTAAATTTTGAAAGCAACCTTTATGTGTCAATTCTGCATCTGGTGCATGGTCTAATATAATTATATTATTATATATATACTATATATATATATATATATGTACTGTTTACATGAAACGCATTATAAGCAAACATATCTAATAAACTCTGTGATGCTTTAAATTATAAATATTTAACTGTTTCAAATGTATTCAACATAAACATATACGCCTATTGATAGTGAATATCATATAATTATGTTATATATAATCTACTAATAAAAAATACTCCCCTCTCTGATCATTATCCAAAAATAGTAAGATTTTGTTAATAAAATGCATATAATTTGCAATCACATGAATATGATTTACCTTTCTTTACCTCATTTTAAAATTTGTTTACAATTATATATATATTATATAGATTATATAGATTATATAGATTATAATAGATATAATTATAAAATTATAAGGCTGTAATACTATCCACTATTCTGTTTTTATTTTTATATAGTACCTCTCTGTATGAAATTTGAAGTCATGAAGTACGCACGCATGTTCAATTCACATTGATTTATTTTATACTTGATTTAACTGAATTCCTTTCATCAATTATATTATGAATTTGGCAAAAATGAGCAAAGAAATAATCATTTAAATAAATGTATATTAATATTATTAAATAATATGATATAATTATACATAATACATATAATAATTTAGGTATAGCAGCTAAGCATATTGAAAAGCAAAAAAAAATATAGCATTGTTGACTTCAGTCAGCAATAATTATTATTGTATACTCTAGTATACCCTAGAGCGTATGCAATTCTTGGACTTTGGTGGCTATTAGTCAAATCAACAAATTACAATTATAATACTTTATTTCTAACTTAAAGGCCCTATGACCATTTCACAGTATTAAGTCCACGGTTAGTATTGCCTCAGTATGATACGGCTGCATAAAAAAAATTGTTCCAGCAGCAATAATATCAGAGATAATAGCCGATGAAAAGGCACCTGTGACGTTGTCACGGTGCGCCAGCCCCGTGTGCTACGCCCACCTTAAACTTACTCCCTCAGTGTACCATCTGTGTTATAGTTAAGTTACGTCACTCATTACCTCATTACGTAACACTATCTAGACGGGGAGTAAGAAATCAACAAATGCGCGAAAACGCTTATCTCTGACCGCTCATACACCCGTCCGGTCAAGGGTCAACATCACCGTGACCGCAGCTGCGATAACCATACGGCGTCTACATATAGCCACACTCTGGGTGTGGAATAATGAAGCATTATCACATGCCACCTCAGTGACCTCGCCGGCCATGACGCGATCTTTGACAGTGTCGCTCGCACGTGTTCATACTTTGAGGCCAAAAACCCGATAGCCTCTCACTATATAAACTCGATGGTTCAGTCTATCGGGATTCACTTTTGCTATAGAGCTTACAGCATGGAGTTCATACTCCTTGTCTTGTTCTCATTTTGTTCTCATATAACAGTGAGAGTGTAGCTCTGAGTTTGCCTTAGTCGTACAGCATGAGATTGCTGTACTTTATTAATTTCTTTGGTTTCGAGTTCTGTCTATTTTGGCCCATCCGCTGTCCAACGCGTCACAAGCTTGCTTGAGGCCTACAGCGGCGTGAAGTCACTAGATCTAGAACTCAGTCTTTAAAAACTTCGTTTACATAAAGACAGCGTCTTTCGTATATTGGGGAATAAAATCAGTCCTTAATAAAGCTAATGTAAAGTGAGGAAAATTGCTATCATCATATAAGCATCATAGTAAATATTAAAATTGTTCATTGTGGAATTATAATAATAAAGTAATATAATTCCATTATATAATTGTGCCATCACGTAATCCACTTGGGATAAATAAATTAATTGCATAATTAATTTATATTTAGTAATTTTGTCATTTGAAATAATTACAATAAAAACAAACGTAATTATTTTGTTTCTTGCCTTGAAAAGTAGTTGATATTTTTATAACTCGTTTCGCTTAAATATTCGCCTAGCAAGAAATAATTATTCTATCAAAATAGTATAAGCCAAATAAAGATCAAGGTTACCTTTTGTATACAAAAAATATTTAGATATATTTTTTGCCTAGTTTCGTTTGCGTCTCTATCACCCTCTCTAGCCGGCTAGTCTATCCGCTAAGTAGCCCGGATTTTGCCTTCTAATGTATCAGCTGGCCTGCCCACACGATTGACGGCTCGTTCACTCTAGTACCAATCATCGTCCGATTGAGAGGCCATTGAAAACAGTTTGCGAGAGAGAGAGAAGAAATAGGGATAATCTTAAATACAATCGTTCCGTATAAAAATCCAGTTGCTTTAAAAATTCTAATTGATTAGTTTCAAGTTAAATAAATAAGTTTAAACCAATTAAGTGTTAATATACTAAGTTCGAATAGAGTATTGTCCTCAATTTTTTTTATTGCAGAAATGGATAGAGGGTGCAAAGTTATGCTACCCTGATTCTTTTCAGATTTTTTAGAGCCCGGGAACTATTTTTAAAAAATTATTGAAAGTCCTTTTCGTGACGTCACGAGACGCCACTCCTTAAGAAAAAGATAGGACTTGCCGCCACGTGACGTCACAAAAAGGACTTTCAATAATTTTTTAAAAATAGTTCCAGGCAGAGATGCAAAACTTCGCGCGAAACATGGTGTGCGAAACTTTCGCGAAACTTCGCGAAAATTTCGCGAAATTTAAAAAATGACTGTCGCAATGCGATTTTTCATATATTCATCAAAAAATTAAGAAAACAAGATAAAATGGCCCCTTTCATGACCTGTCTAACCTCGAATGTGTTAAATGATTTTAAAAATAATTAAAAGTAATTTTTAGAATTAATAAAAAATAAATAAATTCTTTTATATCTAATAAATTAAATTGAACTCTTTTTTATTTCATTTATGCAATTAAACCTGTCATTAAAGTAAAATTAGGAAGAAAAATGGCGTATTCATTAAATACGATTCGAAAAAGTAGAGCGGGAAATTCAAATATATCAATTTCGCGAAGTTTCGCGCGAAACTTTCGCAAAACTTGGCTTGCGAAACTTCGCGAATATTTGCGAAACTAGCAAAATTTCGCGCGAAGCTTCGCGAAGCGTTGCATCACTGGTTCCAGGTCTACAAAAAATCTGAAAAAAATTAGGGTAGCATAACTTTGCACCCTCTATCCATTTCTGCAATAAAAAAAATTGAGGACAATACTCCATTATAAATAAATTCTTTTCATATTAAAATTCAGATTTGAAATATAATTAAAATCGTAAAAATATATAATAGTTAAAACCGTGTCTCTCGACCAACCTCCAAAAACTCTCCCTCCGCTCGGTCGACTTATTTATAAGTAATATTAATTATTGTCTCGTTTCTCGTAGATTATAAGTTTACTGTTATTAGTGTAGGGTGACCAGATATCTTGATGTCCAAAACGGTACATGCCCCTAAGATAGAGGCCTGAAGGGCCAAAACCCCCGCCGGAGGCGCGATTTTTTTTGGTGCCACGCCCCCTTTTTTACTTTTTTTTTCTCAATAGATTTTCGAATTGTTTTTTTTTTTATGAAGCCGTTTTTTCCGAAAAAATTTATTTTATTTGAAAATCCATTAAAGAATTTTCGTTATAGATTATACGTAAGTATTTTTTAATTGGTAGCATTGGTACCATAGTTCAGACGAAGTTGGAGTAAAATGGTGTTTTCTGTTCCATAAGGCTGCATGTTTAAGGGCTCAGGAAAACAAACTTAAGGATTTTTTTGCGATGAAGCTATTTGAGATGAAATTTTTTGGTTTTCATTTCTCAATAAAGCAGGGCAGGTTAAAATATTTTAAGGAAATAAAATAATAAATAATGCAATCGCTCACTCTACTTTGAATAATATAAATAATTGCATTTTTTTTATATATACATTTTTGATTTTTCATATAATTAGAAAAAAATAGATTTAATATAGTCACCATGCAAGAAAACTGTGCCAGTGAGTTGCTTTCCTAAAATTAACCTTTTTTCTTGGCCTGGCCACGAGCCACGATCCTATTATGTTGTAAAGTTGCATGTAAAATAAAATGAAACAAAAGCAATAAAAGAAATTTATACTGAAAAAGCATAACTTCAAAGGATACTTTTCCAATAAAAAAAATATATATTTAAATATTTTAAATTTATTTTATTATTATTTTTTTTTTAATTTTGTTATCAAATTTTCCGTCTCCATTCACAATATTTCTAAATGTACGTGTTACTTAAATAATGCATTATATTTTTGTTTATAAATAAATAAAACTTAATATAATGTCACGAGATAAACTATATACAAAAAAAAAAAAAAGTGGAGTATAAAGCAAGAAATTAATTTGAATTATACTTTTAATCGAACTGTTCATTTTGCAAATAGTTTGAACTCTTGTTAGATTGAAATAGCTGAAGAAGTTAAATTGAATAAATTTATAGCATTCAAATTGGACTTATATATAATAACAGCTGAAATTACTTGATTGTAATATGAATAATATTTGTGGCGTTTTTCCCTCATATTATTTTCCATTTATTTACGTAATATCCATGCACGATTATTGTGAAGAAAAAAAAAAGAAAAGAGAGACATATATAGAAATTTTTGTCTAAGCCACGACACAATGCATAAGAATGATTTTTTATATTTTATTGGAAATTTCCATCAAGTGAATATCATCAATATCAATTTCATGATATTTTTGTGTAAAGTTTTTTACTTATTTTTTATTCAAAATTTAATCGAAAAGTAGTGACTTCATTTCACGTAGGATATTTATGCATACTTGAAAGAAATATGCTGTTTTGCGAATGCGATCGAGAAAAAGGGTCATGGAGTTGCAAAATCATTTGCGTCCGTACATTTTCGTAAATATTCACAAGCACATTCCTATGAAATCTTTATTTTTTTAATGGTAAAATTTTTATAAAATGTCCCTTTTTTAAATTTTGTCCGAAAGCGGTACATTTAGGCGTCCCGAGAGCCTCTTTGGGGACACCGGGACATGGTACTCTAAAACGGTACTGTACCGGTCAAAACGGTACGTCTGATCACCCTATATTAGTGCTATATTTTGTGTTTTGTTTTGCTTTGTAAATGTTTGAAAGATATTTTCTTGGTCTTTTGTATAGACAAATACCGTAAATATTAACTGTAAATTCCCACTTACTTTCTGTTCAATTATACTTATTATTGTGTGATATTTTATCTTGTATTACAAACCATGAAATCTTATTGTTGTTACAAATTACATTAATCTTCGTCTTTGTAAAACTAAATAAATACTTTATACAATATTCACTAAAATCTCTGTTGTCGTTGTTGTTTAATTGACTACCTGATAAATTGGCAGCCGTGTTGGACCTAGATTGTTATCTTCACGGGGCGTAGACGTACCTACCAGTACTCCGCCGCTTGTGCCGGGGTTTGGTTCTTTCAAGCTAGCCCCAAAGTCAATAGTAATTAGAGGGAAACTATCTGAACTTATGAGAATAAGCAACTCGCAAGAGTATCGCACCTTAACAACGTCATTTGTACCCATTCTATGGCGACGGTATAGGGAAATCCCTGAAAAAGATCAGTTCACTCTAGCTGTAACCACGGACATAATTTTAATTCTGGAGTGTTGAAATTTTACCAGGGTAGTCTTGATAGTATTTGTCAAATATTCTGAAAGACTTTTGTTGTTGACATTCACACAGACTGACTTATTGCAGTAGCAAGAAAAGAAAAATGTTGTATAGGAAAACAATGTTAAATTTTTGGCTTATCTTGCTACTGCAATAATTCAGTCTGTGTAAATGTTAACAACAAAAGTCTTTCAGGATATTTGACAAATACTATCAAGACTGCCCTGGTAAAATTTCAACATTCCAGAATTAAAATTATGTCCGTGGTTGCAGCTAGAGTGAACCTATCTTTTGCAGGGTTTTCCCTATACCATCGCCGCAGAATGGGTACAAATGACGTCACAGGTGCCTTTTCATCGGCTATTATCTCTGATATTATTGCTGCTGGAACAATTTTTTTTATGCAGCCGTATCATACTGAGGCAATACTAACCGTGGACTTAATACTGTGAAATGGTCATAGGGCCTTTAAGAATTAATACCTCGTCGAAAACTATAAGCCCAGCCGTATTGTGAAGCATATATATGTGTATTATTAATTATATATATATATATATATATATATATATATATATATATATATATATATATATATATTTAGATACACAAATATA
This sequence comes from Siphlonurus alternatus, assembly GCA_949825025.1. Taxonomy (NCBI): domain Eukaryota; kingdom Metazoa; phylum Arthropoda; class Insecta; order Ephemeroptera; family Siphlonuridae; genus Siphlonurus; species Siphlonurus alternatus. Next base: position 10,271,826 of record OX463788.1, read on the forward strand.
TTCCCATCGATAAAAATCAATGGCAGTGGATGGTGATATATTAATCTATTTAATCTATCCAGCTAGCTCTTCCAACAAAATGAACACTTTAATAACAGCATTAACACCTTTTTCATAACATTAAAATACTACATTTATATTTGTATAATAAAATATTATCGAATTTGGAAAATTTACATGAACTTTGCATAAACACTTCGAAATATTGGTAGCAAAAATCAGAACAATCACAACAAATTTTACGCTACATTATTTATAATATGTATATTTGATATACAGGGTGTCCCAAAGATCTTTAGATTTTTCAAACCCTAATGGCAACCGTTTGGTATATTTTAATGTTCACTTTATATACATCAAATTAAAGCTCCGAATTTAATATTTTCAAAAATGTGAACAGAAAAAAATAATCTGAAAGGTGATGTTTCTTTTTACCCATTAGAAGGCAAAATGGGAGGTTTTTGCACTTTTTCGTGCATCGTTTTTTGGACGAGGTGTTCCCAGGCATATGGATCGACCTGGGGTCCCACAACATGAGTCCCCAGGTTCCCTGACTTAACTTCCTCAGAATTTTTCCTACGGTTCTATGCGAAGGACAACGTATTCAAAATTCCAGTGTGAGACTCGTTGGAGCTAAAGCAAGGCATCACCGCCACGATCCAGTCCACCATGCACCATGCATGCCTGCTATGCTGCGCAATGTGTGGCGTGAGTTCGAGGAGGGACTGGATGTTTGCTGAGCCACCAACGGAGCCCATTTAGAGAGACTTTGTTGCATTTGCATTGAAAAAAAATCAACAAGCATAAGAATTGATGCAATCAATTTTCAGGTGCAGAAGCAGTCGTGATTCCGAAAAAAGTGACCATTTTGCTTTCTAACGGGTAAAAAAGAAAAATCATATTTAAAACAAAAAAATCTGTTCACATTTTTGAAAATTTTAAATTCAGAGCTTTAATTTTATGCATAAAAAGTGAACATTAAAAAATACTAAACGGTTGCTATTTGCTCTCTCTCTCTCTCTCTCTCTCTCTCTCTCTCTCTCTCTCTCTCTCTCTCTCTCTCTCCCTCTCTCTCTCTCTCTCTCTCCCTCTCTCTCTCTCTCTCTCTCTCTCTCTCTCTCAATTCAATTATAGTGAACATTGTTTGAATAATTCCTATATACATACATACATATATAATATATATATATAGAATATAATAAATTATAGAAATATATTTTTTGTGTGGTAAAAGTGGGTACGCGTTTTTGCCGGAACGCAAGTCCAGAGATCAGGACATACATTGGGGGGTCTGGGGGGCCGAGCCCCCCATTTGCCCGCCGCAGGTGTGATTTTTTTTAAGGGGCGTGGCAATTTACTTTTTTTTTACAATTAAATTAAATATTTGGTACAATTAAATCATGGAATTACAGTTGAAAATTTGATAAAAAGTATCTCCAGTTTAGAAATGTTATATTATGCATTGATGTTTTATGCGCAGGAATATCTTGTAGATTGCAATGAAAACTATAAAGTATTAGCTATAGTTAAAATTTGAATGCTATCAAACCCGCATGATTTTTTTTTTCTCATTGAAATAATGCATACTTGAATTAACGGTTGAATAGAAGACCTTGAGTTAATTTTGCAATGTAATCCATTTAGTTTGTCACGAAAGAGAAACTGATTTCTCCAATTTGTTTCCTCCCCAATACTTATTGCAGCTAGTAGTTAAAATCTTATGTAAATTTAAATTATTTGAATTTTCAAAAATATTTCTTGGGATCTATTTTTTTATTCCTGAATCGATTTATATACATATATATATATATATATATATATATATATATATATATATATATATATATATATATATATATATATATATATATATATAGATTCAAAAATTATAAATAGGATGGTCCCCTAGGAGATCCAGTTGCTAGCTGTTATGAACACGTCCATCCATTTTGAGAGGTATATGAAAAAATTAATGTAATTTATTAACGTATATACGGAGCTACGGAGAGTACAAAACACGCATGAAACAAAACTTTATTTTAATGATAAGCTCGATCATCAGCTGGTGTTGTTTCTTTTATTTTTAAGTTCTGATTGGATTTATTGGCGTTGCATGGTCAAAATACGAGGAATATATAGAGGACTTAAAAGACCAAGAGATGGCGCTGACGTCTGCAAATTTTGCTCTTTGCATTGAAGATACGGCAATACCTATAGCATAGGAATCACAAAAATTATCAAATATAGGAAAGAAATCACTTACGAAGTTGAAATATTTTTTTTATATTTGTCCGAAAGTGTTTGACAACTAATTATGGTGTTTTAATTTCTATAAAATTATGCTGTGGCTACTGATAGAGCATTTACATGATTTTACAATGTTAATCATATACAGCAATCCTCGCCAGACGCACGTAGTTCCAGCAGTTACTATTATATACTAGGGGGCGCACGACTAACTTTATGACGCCAATACGCCAATATTTAATTGTTGCGCAGCCAAAATTCAAAGACGAATGTGCCTTTTATCATTGAAAGTGCTGAAAGTGTTTGCAATATAAATTTATATTATGCTTTTTTATATATTATTGCAAAAAAATAATAATAATTAAATATTAAGAAGAATGAGAAAAAGAAAAGAAAGAAATTCCCTTTCATTATACAAGAGCTTTCTGAACTTGGTGTGTGTATTCTTTACACATGATGATGCATTTTATCGTTTTAAGAAGAATACCATGAAACGCGAGCGAAGCAAGCAATTTTTTCTCAAATTTTTAAAATTTCTTAGTGACAAAATTTTGACTTACTTTTATATTTTTAAGAATAAAATAAAAGTTTCTAGTTTCTTGCAATCCGATCCACCCTTCCAGGTGGAATTAACTGAGTTCCGCCTAATTTTTTTTAGCGGAACGTCGTTCCCGGCGTGACCGTTCTGCCACATTTTTATTTATATGCATGTATGTATGTATAATCAGTAATCAGCAAATGTAAGCATGGAGTAATAAATTAATTTAATTAATTGAGTTATATTAAGCAAAAGCTCCAGGGTTTGTTGATTATTGCAACATATATGCTGCAGTTAAAAAATTAAAATCAACAAACTCTGCATGGAGCTTGCTTAAAGTTATACTTACTCCATGCTATTGACTGATTTAATGCATAATTTTAAATTTAAGAGATATATATATATATATATATATATATATATATATATATATATATATATATATATATATATATATATATATGTTGGCATCCGGACGCGAATGAGCTTCGGACGCGAAATTTTTGTTCCCAACGCGTTGGGATCATTCGAAAATTCCAAGAAGCGAAATTCGCGTTCGGATTTAGCATCGCAATTTTGATCCCAACGCGTTGGGCCCCTAGTCGAAAAATAAAGTGCTAAGTGATAATTTGAGCAGTAGTCAAGTAGTTGACTACTTAAAAACAAGTAGTCAACTACTTGACTACTGCTCAAATTATCACTTGGCACTCTTACTTTTCGACTAGGGGCACTTCAGCAAAATTCACAACGCGTTGGGATCAAAATTATTTGATCCCAACGCGTTCGGAACAAACGAGAATGATCCCAACGCGTTGTGCAATGAACAATGTGAAAAACGTCCAACGCGTTCGGAACAAAATTAAGATGTTTTTTAATGATTTCCATGACGCGAAGTTGATGGCGAAAAAGTCAACCTCATTGAAATTTAAAATAGGATGAGTATCGCGGTTCGCGGTGTACATTAATAAATTAACAACGTAATACTTTCGTAATATGCTAATTAATTAATTGAAACTTAAGGAAGAACAAAAAAATAGGGTCGTACTATGAAAAAGAAAAACAGCACTTATACCTTTCAAAAAAGCATACAAAATATAAAGCATATAAAAATAAAATACTATTTTGCATAAAATTCAATATTGTCTTAAAATTTTTTTTACAGCAGAGTATAAAAAACACTTCTCTCTATAATTATTATTTTTACACTGCAACGAAGAAACATTTGTCCATGTTTTTAGGCATTATAAACTAACACGACAGCACCGCACACGAATAAGAAGTGAAATGACTTAAATTTACATGCTTGACCTTTGTATATAATAACCTGTATCCAAATATAATCAACAATTGAGTACCAAAGGTCACTAGGATATCACTTAACTTTTTATTTTTTTTTTTTTTAAATTGACAATTACATAAAAAAATAAATTTACTAATTTCATGCATGTAAAATTCATAATGAATCACGTCATTTCATTTTGCAAATTGAAGGAAATTTAATCTAATTTAATGTGTAATGTAACTCAATCAAAGTCTTCTGCTCGTTGTTAGTAAACATAGAATTTTATTGTTGTGTAATGTCTGTCGCGTGAAAGGAAAAACGTGGGACGGTTGTTGATTTACATGCGTTTACATGTTAACTTATGGAAAATGACCGTTAATTATGAAGTTGAAACGGTTAACTATTATAGCGCCAACAATACCATTATGCCTAAAAACATGCATGAACAAGTGTTTCTTCGTTGCAGTGTAAAAATAATAATTATATGAGAGAAGTGTTTTTTTTATACTGCTGTAAAAGAATTGTTATAAGACAATATTGACAGTGTACTGTTATTGGTAATGAATCTTCTGAATTTCGGGCATGTAATGTCGGAATTCCACAAGGTTCAGTGTTAGGTCCATTGCTGTTTATTATATATATATAAATGATATGTATTTACATGTAGATAGCTCGTTGATTAATTTGTTTGCAGATGATACTCTTATCTCAATCACAGGTAAAAAATTTAAAATATTATGTGAGGATCTCAATAAGGATCTAGAAAAACTAAGTTATTGGTTTCATCTGAACAAATTAAAACTAAATGTAAAAAAAACTACATGTATGATAATTGCAAGTTCAAATCGTAAGATAAATTATATTTTTGCTGATAATCCAAATGTAAATATAAATTTAGACGGAGAAGTACTTAAATTTGAAAAAAATGTAAATTATCTTGGTATTTTCCCAGTGACCACATGGACATCCCGGGGACCTTGCGAACATCCTCGCAAGATCCCCCAACATCCCTGAACGTTTTACGTGCTAGTTTTCAAAACCCTTTAACTTTAAACATGTTTTTCGTGTTCTAAAAAGGTTTTAGCTACACTTCGAAAATAATTTTCTAGGTTTTTTAATATTTTTATGAAAGTCTCTCAGAACATCCCCTGGGGATGCAACACGGCTGTTCCTTGAACATCCCCGGGGGACTTTGAAAGGACCCTTTAGTCAATGTTTTCATTAAAATCATAATATGTGCTGTTCATTATTATGTACTGATTTTAAAAATATACAAATATAGTTAATATTATTTAAAATATTATATGAAAATATTAATATTTAAAATAAGACGTGAAATTTTACTTAATATTAAAGTGCGTAATTTGCACCGAAAAATATTTTTTTTAATAAAATATCCTCGTAGAAAAAAATATCTATGAAACATAAACAAGGTCCCATCAAAGTCCCCCGAGGATTTTAGAGGGACGCTTGAACGTCCCACAAATGTCCTCGGAGGGACCTTTAAAAATTTCTAAAATATTAAAAATATTTTTTTTTAATGTCGAAGTCTGTTAACAATTAGAGATGCATTTGAGCGTTGCAATTTATAATTAATTAATGTATAAACATGTTTTTATTAAAATTATAAAATTTTATTTTAATTTAATTTTAAAAAACTTAAAACTCAATACATTTAATGTTGTATTAAATAATAACAATCTCCCAATGTACCAGTTTGCTTAAAAAAATAAAAAAAACGCAACTTCGCTCGTAATATTAAAATATTATACAACACCCAAAACTTTACAATTTATATACCCAAATAAACCACACTTTAGTAACGAAGAGCAATATCCAAGTTGTCTACGACGTCGTCTATCAACCAAAAGGTCCAAGTTCGATTTGTTGTATAGTTTTTTTGCAATGCTAATTAACAAATTTAACATTGGAAGGATACAAAATTCTCATTTAAATAAATTAATTATAATTAAACCAACGGTTAAAAAATTCCGAAAAAATTCAGAGCTAATTTGACGATTGTTGTGAGTCCACCAAATTAATTTGAAGAAAATCTGTTGTAGCGAATTTTTCGTCCAAATTTCTCAGGTTAAGCCTTAATATAAATTTTAAGATGAATTAATATATAATTGGCAAGTGAAAATTAGGGAACATCCCCGAGGGATGTCCACAAGACGTCCGCAGGGACGTCCTTTTTTCATGGACATGGGGGATGTCCTTGGGGACGTCCAACGGGGACCTTAGAGGGATGTCCCCGGGGCGTCCCGGGGACGTCCATGTGGTCACTGGGTTAATTGATTGTACACTGAGTTTTAATGATCATGTTGAGATGATGTCAAAGAAAATTGGTAAAAAAATTGGTTATTTATGCAGAATTTCAGGGGTTTTAAGTACTTGGTGTAAAATAATGGTTTACAAAACCATAATTGCTCCTCATTTTGAATATTGCGCATCATTGTTTTTTAATACAAGTAAGAGAAATATTAATATGTTACAGAGACTGCAAAACAGAGCCATGAAAATTGTATTGGGTTGTAAAAAAAGAACCCATATAAAATTGATGCTAGAAACTTTGCAATGGTTAAATGTTAAACAAAGGTTTGCCTTAAAGGTGCTGCTATTTTTTTATGATATTATTAATGATAAATTTCCAATTCATTTTAAAAAAGAGCTTATTAAGAATAGTGAAATGCATATTTATAATACAAGAGGCTGCAATAATTATTTTAGAAAATGTGTTAACAAACATAGATCGGAAGGATCAATTTATAACTGTGGTAAAAAATTGTTTAATGAATTGCCTATTATTATAAAAACATGTCCTACAAAAAAAATGTTTAACAGATTATGTATAGAATTTGTTAAAGAAAAATTTGTGTATACCAGATAAATGTATAAGATTATAATTATATGTAATAAGTCAATAATATATATTTTTTTTATATAGCTATAATTGGTAACTATAAAATGTATAATTATTAAGATGGTTTTTTGTATCCTAAAAATATTGTACTGTAGGCATAAAATTCTATGAACTATCATAAATTTTATGAACCACCTGTTTTATATTGTTTAATAAAAACAATATATAAACTACATTTGTACTGAATAGCGAAAGCTAAATAAAGATTATTTCAATTTCAAAAAAATTGAATTTTATGCAAAATAATATTTTATATTTTGTACGCTTTTTTGAAAGGTATAAGTGCTGTTTTCTTTTTCATAATACGACCCTATTTTTTTGTTCTTCCTTAAGTTTCAATTAATTAATTAGCATATTACGAAAGTATTACAGTACGTTGTTAATTTATTAATGTACACCGCGAACCGCGATACTCATCCTATTTTAAATTTCAATGAGTTTGACTTTCTCGCCATCAACTTCGCGTCATGGAAATCATTAAAAAACATCTTAATTTTGTTCCGAACGCGTTGGACGTTTTTCACATTGTTCACAACGCGTTGGGATCATTTTCGTTTGTTCCGAACGCGTTGGGATCAAATAATTTTGATCCCAACGCGTTGTGAATTTTGCTGAAGTGCCCAACGCGTTGGGATCAAAATTGCGATGCTAAATCCGAACGCGAATTTCGCTTCTTGGAATTTTTGAATGATCCCAACGCGTTGGGAACAAAAATTTCGCGTCCGAAGCGAATTCGCGTCCGGATGCCTGCGATGCCAACATATATACATATATATATACATCAGACTAATATATATGAAGAAAAATTCTTTCCTATGATAGGGTGACCAGATATCTTGATGTCCAAAACGGTACATGCCCCCAAGATAGAGGCCTGAAGGGCCAAAACCCCCGCCGGAGGCGCGATTTTTTTTGGGTGCCACGCCCCCTTTTTTACTTTTTTTCTTAAGGTAGAGATAATTCGAATCAGCTGGCCCAATGCTAAAAAAATCTCATTCATAAAAATTATGAAAAAAATTTAAAATGTTCTCCTCTACATCCCCTATCAGTAGGTAAAATATCAGGTATACAAAAACGAGCTAGTTTTCGAGTTATTAATTTTTAAAGTTAACTAATTTAACATGGAAGTTCCATTTCTCCATGTTAAATTAATCAACTTTAAAAATTAATAACTCGAAAACTAGCTCGTTTTTGTATACCTGATATTTTACCTACTGATAGGGGATGTAGAGGCTAGGAGAACATTTTAATTTTTTCATAATTTTTATGAATGGGATTTTTTTAGCATTGAGCCAGCTGATCCGTATTATCTCTACCTTAATGGATTTTCAAATGATTTGTTTTTTTTTATGAAGCCGTTTTTTCCGAAAAAAATTATTTTATTTGTAAATCCATTAAAGAATTTTCGTCATAGATTATACGTAAGTATTTTTTAATTGATACCATAGTTCAGACGAAGTTTGAGTAAAACGCTGTTTTCTGTTCCATAATCCATAAGGCTGCATGTTAAAGGGCTCAGGAAAACAAACTTTGGGATTTTTTTGCGATGAAGCTATTTGAGATGAAATTTTTTGGTTTTCATTTCTCAATAAAAAGCAGGGCAGGTTAAAATATTTTAAGGAAATAAAATAATAAATTATGCAATCGCTCACTCTACTTTAAATAATATAAATAATTGCATTTTTTTATATATACATTTTTCATAGAATTAGAAAAAAAAGAGATTTATTATAGTCACCATGCAAGAAAACTGTGCCAGTGAGTTGATTTCCTAAAATTAACCTTTTTTCTTGGCCTGGCCACGATTCTATTCATGTTGTAAAGTTACATGTAAAATAAAAAGAAACAAAAGCAATACAAGAAATTTATTATACTCAAAAAGCATACCTTCGAAGGATACTTTCCCAATACAAAAATTATATTTAAATATTTTAAATTGATTTTTTTTTTTTTTTTTTTAATTTCGTTATCAAATTTTCCGTCTCCATTCACAATATTTCTAAATGTTCGTGTTACTTAAATAATGCAATATATATTTGTTTATAAATAAATAAAACTTAATATAATGTCACGAGATAAATTATACAAAAAAAAAATGGAGTATAAAGCAAGAAATTAATTTGAATTAATACTTTTAATCGAACTGCAGTTCATTTTGCAAATAGTGTGAACTCTTGTTATAGAGTGAAATAGCTGAATTAATTTATAGCATTCAAATAGGGCTTAATAACAGCTAAAATTACTTGATTGTATGAATAATATTTGTGGCGTTTTTCCCTCATATTATTTTCCATTTATTTATTTACGTAATATCCATGCACGATTATTGTGAAAAAAAAAAGAAAGACAAAGAAATTTTTGTCTCAGCCTCGTCACAATGCATAAGAATGATTTTTTTCAATTTCATATATTATTGGAAATTTCCATCAAGTGAATATCATCAATATTAAAGGAGATGATATTTTTGTGCAAAGTTTTTTACTTATTTTTTATTCAAAATTTAATCGAAAAGTAGTGACTTCATTTCACGTAGTATATGCATACTTGCGCGTATATGCAAAATATATCTATTCCGCAATTTTGGAAGAAATATGCTGTTTTGCGAATGCGATCGACAAAAAAGGGGCATGGAGTTGCAAAATCATTTGCGTCCGTACATTTTCGTAAATATTCAAAACCACATTCCTATGAAATTTTTATTTTTTTAATGATAAAAATTTTAAAAAATGTCCCTTTTATAAATTTTGTCCGAAAGCGGTACATTTAGGCGTCCCGAGAGCCTCTTTGGGGACACCGGGACATGGTACTCTAAAACGGTACTGTACCGGTCAAAACGGTACGTCTGGTCACCCTACCTATGTGCATTTCATGCAGGGGGGCATAAATGGCTAAAAACTGCAGATTCCGGTGATTTTTTTCATTTTTACAACCATATTATACGCTTAATTGTCACATATATTGAAATCTGTGTGTGAAAATCGTAAATTTCTGATAAGGTCCAATGTATATAAACAAAATTTACATGCACACATACTCGCAACAACAATACAGTGTGCATGTGGACGATTTTTTTCATTTTTTTGCTACAACAGTTTTCAATTAAGTGGTCTATTGCCATGATTATAGCCATGAGCAATTAATAGATTTTTTAAATCTATTAATTTGTTTCTTTGTCGTCTTATTTATTCAAAGTTCCTCTAGAGGAACTTTGGTCTTTATTGTAGTAGACACTCTACTTTAAATTCTACAGCATGTTGTCCCGCTTAGAGTTAGTTTACTAGTTTTGGCGCTAGTGGGCAAGACAGTAGTGTTGGATTCCAGGTTATGCCACGCGTGAATTTTATGTAGACACAGTTTAATTAACAAATTTAATTAAGAATACCTCCAGAAGTAGCCGGAAAAGCTAGGTTTCTGGACTCCTTCTTCAGTTTTCAACTTGAAACTTTGCAAAGAGATTTTTAATTAATAAAACTATTTACAAAATCTTTGATTTTTCATGTTCATATTATATAATTATATTTTTATTTTATTATATAGTTCAGCCAACATTTTTCCATGACTTCTATAGTGGTAGCCTGTACGTCATTTGTTGAACTGTATACAGTTGAACAAGCGAGAGTTGATGCCTAAAAATTTCCGGAAGTGACGTATATTACGTATAGTTCCGCTTTTATTTAGCTCGCAATCAGATGTGAAAATAAGTAGAAAATGAGTTGCTTTTTGCTTGCTTTATACTAGTCAAATTAATTTTAAATTCCCTCCGGAAGTAGCCGGAAGTGTAAGGTTTGCAGCCATTCTGAAACAACGTTGATATACAAATATGCATATTTAAGTTCCGGATGTAGCTAAAAGTAAATGATGAACGAAGCCGCGATCCGCGATGACATACAATTAACGTACAGTGCAATCCAATATAACCTTTCTACTGTGCAGATACCTTGCCGAACCAAAGTTGAGATTAGTTGTGCTTCTTGTTTTGGCCGCTTCTGCCTTCTGCTCTGTCTGCTCATCGGTAGATCGTTCTCATGCTTCTGCTGCTCTCTGCTCTGCAACAGTTTTCGAAGACTGTCGCCGGTTGTCGCACTCGTAGCAGACAGACAGCTCAAAGCTTTGATAATTACACTAGTAGTTCCAGTAGTTCTGAAGTTCTCACTTCTCAGTTGTTGAGAGAGGCAAATATGGCAACGGTCCTCAGAGCCGTAGTCATACAACAAGTGGGAATATCAGGTGATCTCGTACGGAAATTTGACTTTCCTACAAATTTATCGATAGAATATGATCCTCAAGGTCTTAGCATCAAAGCACTAAAAGGTATGAATTTATACTATATCTAGTGTAAACTATTTTAACTTAAAATTTTAGTGTATGCATATTCGGCATATTGCATGCAAGTTTTGCATTTTAACCATGTAAAATATGATGCACGCAGATAGCGCATTTTCATGAAAGAGGAAATATGCAATTTTTATGACACATAACTAGTTTCATTAATAAAAATGCACATTAGTTTTTATTAGTCTTATTATATGTATTAGTGAAGGCTAGCTGAAGCTGTTTGCACGAGGGACGCGCTGCATGCAGAAGCTGTTACTAAATTACCATGCATGACGTACATGTACCCGGCCAATGTTTCCCCTAGTTAAATTGTTAAATACCCTCTGCTGAGAGTGTAAGCGGAATTTCAAGAATTACCAACATTATGCACTGATTATGCATTATACATGCAAAATTATTGTATTCAATCACTAGCATTTTTTTTATTACAATAAATAAAAGTTAATTTATTACTGTTATGCATGCTAAATTTATACAAATTAATTGAAAGTGTATGATTATATAATAAAATGCATAATTATGATTCAAGACAAAATGATGCTATATGCATATATATAATTTATTTTACTAATAATTGAAAGTATTAATAATATATATCATATACTGTACACATTATGCATATATATATTATGCACAATGCATAACATTTAAATGTTTTCATATGATCATAATATTCATAATGCATACTGTACATACCGGTATACCGGTGCTATGCATAGCATAGTGCATTTCTATAGTATGCTGTGCATATTTACAGTATTATGATTCTAGGTCTGTTCGTAAGTACATAGCACAATCGGAAAGAATAGATTTTTTGTGACGAACCTTTTGTACATGGAATATAAGATTCATCACAAATAATCAATTCTTTCTGATTGTGTATTTACGAACAGACCTACTGTTTATACACCAACGGGGGAGAGAAACAGTGAGGGCTGGATTACTGGTTTTCCGAGTTTTAGTTTGGTCACAATTAAGTAACTTATTTGTTTATCACCATGATGCTCTGGTATGTGCTAAAAATATTAGAAATATATATTACACCATGTTTGTAATTGTGCATAATTTTGCTAAAATAATAATTATATATGCATACACTATATATTCAAACCTCAGTTGTCCATTACTACACCCAGCTTATAAGTGGGATATACTGTAAGTGACATGCTGGCGCTCTGAGCCAGTGGGCTCTCGAGTCAAGATCTGCTAGACTGTGTGTCAATAATTATTTTTATTCCATAGTCATGGTAATCAAGTACCATCAAGTTTTCTGGTGGCTTTTTAGGTCATAAAATATTTGTTTTGTTTTTTGTTCCTTGTACATGGCTAATTTTATTCCACTGCTGTGGGTCAGGGAAAGTGCATTATTTGTTGTTGTTATCTTTACTTACTAAAAATCGCATTTTCATTAATGTATGTTTTATTTCTTTGAACACTAGATGAATTCAACAACGTAGTAGAACTTCTGGAATTCCCCGTTTCAAGAAGCACAGAATGCTGTCGCATGGGAAATCGAGGATATGTCTTCCGGTTAGACAAAGAAACACTGCTGTTTATTTTTAAGGACGAAAAAGGTTGGTAAAGAAAATCATACCATTTGTACTGTACTTAACGATTGACCTCATTGTTAGTTACAAACCGGAAACGGAAAATTTCTGTCGAACAGAATCAAATGAAATAAATTTTAAAAAATCGAGGATGCTCTAAAACTAAATCTCTTATGGTTTGAGAAAATTCAAGGGGGCGGTTTTCTCACAACAGCTCCATTTCCGGTTTCCGTCCATAAAGCCAATGTTAAACTTCTGCCTCAGTTTTCTCAAAACTGGTCGAACAGATCCACTTCAAAAAATTAAGCAACCTTATTTAGGCGAGCTTAAAGACTCCTGCAAGTCTCATTAGAATCAAGGGGCTGTTTCCGAGATCCAAATAAACTGAGGTCAATCCTTAATAAATAGAACTCAACTATTCAATATTTTTTCACAGCTCTTTCGGTGAGCTTCAGAGACCATCAGTGCTTCTCTTTCAGATGAAACTATGCATGCAGTATTAAATATTAAACACTTTTCTAAATCCTAGCTTTCAATCAAAGGCACTGAATTAATCCGTGTATCTATTGATTAATTTAGCTCCACCAGTTCTCTTATATTATAAATATATTTGTTCTGTTTATAAACTGAAGTGTGTAGGTTATCTGCAGCACTCAATTTTCTTACGTACCGAAGGAAATGTATAATTAAAGTGCCTATACACAGGCCTTATGAATGACATCATAAAAGATGTTTGGCATCAAAGCATGAGTGATAACAGGTAGGCTGGTGTAAAATGGTAAAATAAATAAAGAGAGAGCAAGCATCTTCAACAGACCTTCAATGTATTTGACTCGCTGCACCTTCAAATCGCTCTACAATCACATGTAAATTTCTTTTTCTACATTATAAGTCAATGTTGTGTTTCAAAGCAAGACAATGTTGCCGATACCACACACACGAATAGGCACTTTATATGTTCCCTTCGGTACCCAAGGAAACATAAATAAATTGTCTATTCGTTTATATGGTATTGGCAACAATATGTATTAAATTTGTGGAGTGAAGGTCAGTTGATGTGTCTTTTCTTATCAAGTATAAGCACTTTAAATACGTTCCGTTTGGTATACTGTATTTGTGATATCAAGGTGATCGGGTTTAGAAATTAAGTGTACACATGGCAGGGTTTGCAAACAATCTGTTGATTTGTTGATTCTGACAAGGAGCATTCAGTATATGCACATATATTATAAAATTTCCCACTTTTTCCAATTAATTGAAAGTGTTGCTGACATCAATCAAGTCATTGACACATTTAAAAGCAAATAAAATCTTAGTATAAAATTTAGGGGGGAAAAAAAGAAGAAAGAAAACTGTATGTACAGTACAACAAATAAATTCCAAACTATACAGGGGGGGGGGGGGGGAAATGAATTTTTAATTTTTACCGCTGTGATTTCTCACATATATATATTTATATAATATGTACTGTATATTAGAGTTTTCTGTGTGGACTTGATGAGCATCATCACTTTTGAGAAACCATTCTATATGTCATGTGGGTAAAACAAACATTTTTTGCCACAGGCAAAATTCAGATATATAATTATATGTCTTACAATATTAATCTACTGTAATGTATTCGTATATAATAATTTATTTATTTTTGTTACTACTGGCAAAACAAATAAATTGCAAAAAAAAATATATACATGCACAGTATGTAAAAAAATATAACAACAAAAAATACATATAAATAAAAAAAATTAATACAGTATACTGTATTATGTATAAGATATGTGTTATTGCTACCTTGTTGTTTTTTTTGTATGTACACCCAACGCCAAATCTAATGCGAAAATATCGGGGAGGCAACTCTGTGCTTGTAAGGACCAGGACCATCACGGTGATGAGCCACCTGTCACTCATGATGAGGGTTGCAAGCGTGGCGATCTTTGATGTTGTTTATAAATTACTTCATTGCTTTTTCTCTGCTTTTTGCGGAACAATGAAAGAAATGAGAGTGTAATTAAGTCATAAACAACATCAAAGTTCACCGCGATGCCAACCCTCATTATCGTGATGGTCCTGGCCCTTACAAACACAGAGTTGCCTCCCCGAGATTTTCGCATTAGATTTGGTGTTGGGTGTACACTCATCGCCTTGGAAAATTTCCCAGTTGCAGCTTTGTTAATTACCATGTCCTGTGTTATTCTTATGGGGCATGGTGATTAACAAGGCTGCAAAGGGAAATTTTCCGAGGCAACAACTGTTCATTGTACAGCTGGTACTTTGAAAAGTTTCCTTTGCCAATAGATGGCAGTATTATCAATCAATACAGTTCCAGGAATACATCAATTGGCGAAGGGAATTCTTCAATGCAAGGAATGTAACAATCCCATCAATATGGAGAAGCTTTTATTAAGCTTTTCCATATTGGTGAGATTTGAATGCACTTCAGTGCAATAAAACACAAAGAAAGAGATATTCTGGAGATTAAGGTAGAGATAACGCCGGTCAGCTGTTTGACGTAGGTCCCTTTGATTAACATGTAAACCTTAGCAAATTCACAAAAATTATGAGATTTTTTTTGAGAGACAGATACCTAAAAGCCATAGAAAGAGTTTCAAAACAATTTAACAAGCCGATTTTTTTTAATTGAGTTTTTAATTTGTCTCTCCATGGGAAAGTCCTATGCTGAAAATTAAAAAAAAAAAAAATTAATTAATTAAAAAATTAATTTCTATGGCTTTTGGGCACTAATATCTGCCTCTCAAAAAAATTTCAGAATTGTTGTGAATTTGCTTAGGTTTACATGTTAATCAAAGGGGACTGCGTTGAACAGCTGACCGGCGTTACCTCTACCTTAATTGCCACTAAAATGTTATTGCTTCTATTTTATTATTATTATTGTTCTCATTATTATTATTATTATTTTTTTTTTTTGGCAAGTAAAAACAACTCATTTTACAATATTTCTTGTTGCAGATGCTACTGATTTCCACTCTAGTATTCACCGTGTCAAGTCTGGTAAAGGAACTTCTGCATTTACGGAGAGGACAGATGACTCTTCTGCCTCACAGTATTTCCAGGTGAGATTATATAGATAATAATAATAAAAAAAAAAAAACTATAACATTAAAATAAATTTGTTTCGTTGAAAAATAAATGCACATGCTTCAGTGACTCCAGTGAGTGATTCAAGTACACCATATCAAACAAATACTCTTCAAAGAATCCAGAGGGGCTAGCCTTTGCCAGTGATGTGTTACATCTTCCAGCATTATTGGTAGCGAATTAACTATTTGATGTGACACTAGAGAACTTGTTAGGAGTTGGTTCAGTAAGTTGAGAGCTTAAATTATTAATATTTATTATGAGAATATGAGTTAATTGTGGGTGATGTTAATTTGCAAACGTTTTGCTTTACTTTTAATGGATGCTAGTGTTACATACAACACAAAAATATTACTGATCAGTCATTAGTCAGTAAACCCACAGCCCTGCTTAAATACCAGTAAACGTTAATATTTACAGTGGATTAATTGTATTATATTGAGCGACATGGCTCTAATAGTTCGTTTAATGTTTCAGTTCTATGGATACCTCTCACAGCAGCAAAACATGATGCAGGATTTTGTTCGCACAAGTACATACCAACGAGCGTTCCTTGCCAATATGCCTGACTTTAAGGAGAAGGTGGTGCTAGACGTAGGGGCTGGCTCGGGTATCCTTTCCTTCTTTGCCGTCCAAGCTGGTGCCAAACGAGTGTATGCTGTTGAGGCCAGCACCATGGCGCAGCATGCCGAGGTGAGTTTTTTTGTGTCCAGTCACAATTAACAAGACAGGTTGAGAAAATGGGTGAAGAGTGAATTGCAAAACAGGAGTTTAAAGATAGTGTAGATGGAATGAAAGTATTAGGTAGATCAAAAAAAGTTTAGTTGGATGTGATTGCAGAATTTTTGAAGAGCAGAGGTGTTAAAAGTATGTTGTTCAATAGAGAGTTTAGAAGGTAAAGGAGTAACAGATCAGTAACATGAGTATTTCTGTAGCAAGTGGAGTGTGTAAGAATCAAGTGCTGTTGAGGTCTATTTGTGGACGGCTAAGGTAATAATGCTGCTGGCTTACCCTGTAAGTGATATGGCGCCATGCTATGTATAAATGTATGTATGTATCATAATGAATTTGACTAAATAGTTCAGTTAGAACTGTTAATTAGTGATTTGTAATTATTACTGTTTCCAGGCTGTTGTAGAGGCAAATGGTATGCGAGGAAAAATTGTAGTGTTGGCAGGCAAGATTGAAGAAATTGAAATTCCAGAAAAAGTGGATGTGATAATATCAGAACCCATGGGCTACATGTTGTACAACGAGAGAATGCTTGAGACGTACCTTCATGCTAAGAAGTGGCTGCTTCCCAATGGTAATCATGCTGTTACACATGTCTGGCAAAATTACTACAATGTTAGCTATGATGTCTTATTGTAAAATTACTAAAAAACGCGCAAACACAAATTGTCCGTAGTAGCGGGTGAATCTTGTTGACATAGATCTCTGATTCTTATCCAGCGATTGAAAACTAGCATCGTTAAATGTTGATTGAAACATCTTAATGATGTATTTATTTTGTAAATATTTGTGTTTTTTAGTTTGTCTCTCCATGGGAAAGCCCTATGCTGAAAAAAAAAAAAAAAAAAAATCAATTAAAAAAAAAAAAAAAGCTTGTTTAATTGTTTGAAATTTTTTCTATGGCTTTTAAGGCACTAAAATCTGCCTCCCAAAAAATATTTCAGAATTTTTGTGAATTTGCTAAGGTTTACATGTTAATCAAAGGGGACTACGTTGAACAGCTGATCAGTGTTATCTCTACCTTAATACATTCCTTTCCCAGTACCTCATTTATTTCTGAATATGCTTTTTCAGATACTGTGCAGTGCACTGTATATTATGTTAAAACTCTTCAGTATAGCTTTGCCCTCTATTAGCACTGGATTACCACAATGAATACTTATTGGTTAATATCCATTAATATCCATTAACCAATAAAAAAAAAAGTTTTGCATATGGCGATTAACTTAAAAATGCTGATATTGATAAGAAAATAATCAAAGAGATTCACCCTACCAATGTTCTACACAGGACTTTTTTCTCAATTATTTGTTTAATTACTATATTCTCTGTGAAGTGGTTTGTGTGAATGTGCTTGTTGACAATTTATATATTCTTAATTTTTACAGGGCTCATGTTCCCGAGTAGGGGAGACCTCCACATTGCCCCCTTCACGGATGATGCACTCTATATGGAACACTTCAACAAGGCAAATTTCTGGTATTAAAATAACAAACAGTTAACTGCATAGTGTGGTGTGTTATATTTTTTTCTATTATAGGTACCAGCAGTGCTTCCACGGTGTTGATTTGAGCAGCTTAAGAAAAGCAGCCATGAAAGAATATTACAGGCAGCCAATTGTGGATACATTTGACGTTAGGATTTGTATGGCAAAGTCAATCCGACACACTCTTGATTTCAAGTCTGCAGACGAATCTGATCTTCATAGGATAGGTGAGTGTTTCTTTAGTGGTGAATTAAATATTTGTGTTTATATTATAATAGTCCATTAAAATTATAGCAAGAAAATATGTTTATTGGTTGTATTCATGCTCTGTGTTTTTCACAGATGCATCTTTCTTTTCTTTTCTTTTTTTCCTTTTTTCCTTTCTTTTTTTTTTATTTTTATTTTAATAAACAGTAATATTTCTGGCAGCAGTATCAGTGTTGATTGAAATTAATGTAAATGTATACCAGTCTTGTGTTAAACACAAATTGCTTACATTTAAAATTAGTATGAACATGAAACCTAGAAATATCACAGACATAAAAACACAGACTTAGACAAAAATAATAGTAAACACAGAGTAAAGCAGATATAGAAATTACATAATTTCAGAAACACAATTCAACTGTTATTTAATTAAAAATACACAAATGTTATGCAGCACTAAATCTTAGGAGTCAAACATTATCTCTTTGCATAGTCACTAATTGGCTGGGTTCTAGATAAACAAATATTCAAATGATATTATTGACTGTAAATTTGGTTGCAAAATTTACAAATGCAAGTTCAGTTTTGTGAAACCATGAACAGCTTGGCGAGTTGTTTCGTCTCAAATTAGATTTATCTAGTTGTGGCAGATCCGATTGCCTGTTTGTCATAGCAGCAGTGTTATAACTCGTTGTCATTTCTAACAGTAAGAAACTGATTTGTTACAGGTAGTTTAAACATATTTTTTACCTCAGAAATTAAATAATTAGCTTAAGCACAGTATTAGTTTGTCAGCTAATCAAGTTTGAGTGAATTTTGATAGCCTTTTTATAAACATTGCTTTTCCAGATTCTAATTTGTTGAGGTCTGACACCTAGAATTGATGCCATACAATTTCAATGCCATATGTGGTAATGGGGGTGA
Source organism: Siphlonurus alternatus (assembly GCA_949825025.1). Classification (NCBI taxonomy): domain Eukaryota; kingdom Metazoa; phylum Arthropoda; class Insecta; order Ephemeroptera; family Siphlonuridae; genus Siphlonurus; species Siphlonurus alternatus. Next base: position 10,291,143 of record OX463788.1, read on the forward strand.
CTTTCAAATTGAACAATTTTAAGCTCATTTTGAGGAAAACTAGAAATCTGTGATGGTGTACATTGTGGATATAGCATTTTTACATCTTTTAGTGATATATTTGGAGAAAGAAACATGAAAGACTATACTCAGGTATTTAAAAGAGTTTGGAAATTCAATTTTGTAACCATCACAATTTTTTTTATTGGTTTTACACAATATACTGCCTGTTCAAAACTTTACGATCTTTGTCTTTTCCACATTAATTAATCACAAGAACATTTTTCTTAAACCACACTGATAGCTGGTAGCCAAATTTGCCGTCATAATTTTATTATTATTATTATTTATTAGCTTATGCATTTTTTTTTTTTAAATTTTTATCTTTATTCTTCTTAGTGTCAATTTGAATTAGCTGTAGGCAGAAAGATTGACTTAAGGCTTAACATGAGAAATTTGGACGAAAAATTCGCTACAACAGATTTTCTTCAAATTAATTTGGTGGACTTACAACAATCGTCTATAATTAGGTCTGAATTTTTTCGGAATTTTTTAACCGTTGGTTTAATTATAATTAATTTATTTAAATGAGAATTTTGTATCCTTCCAATGTTAAATTTGTTAATTAGCATTGCAAAAAAACTATACAACAGATTCTTTTACTTTTTTTTTTAAAACCTAATTTTTTAGACTATTTTTCTGAATTGTTTTCATATATTTTGAACCGTGGCGATGATCGTTTCCTATATGTGATGAGAAATTCGCAAAGTTCTCAAGGACTGATGTCACCACCCCCTCCTAAAAAATTATTCGCATTCCAATGCAAACAGTGTTGCCACTATAGCCACGCCTCTTGACCTTGACATACAAATTCTCAGGTTATACCTTAAAATAAATCTCAATAACTTTACTACACTATACACGCATATTTAATATTAATTTAATTTATTTTAATTGACATGTGTGGAATTCTGTTGAAAAAGGAACAATGAATTTTTTTCACACCTTGGACATTTTTTGTCCATGTTTGTCATGACTACATTAGATCCTAATTTTGACAGACATAATTATATTTAATGTATGGTGAAAAATGTTTAAGCCTTGCTTTAATTTTTTATATCAACTTTAATGGACAACCTGCATGACTTTTTTAAATGCAAGAATTGGAAAGATCATGATGAAAAATGATTTTAGAAATTTTTTTCAGATTTTTTGGAGCCCTCATTAATTTTTTATGGGCTAATTAAAATCGTTGCATGCCTCTCAATTACATGCCTCTCAAGTCATCAAATCATCGGACAACGTACCTTACTTCGCTGTACTTTGTTTACTTTAATTTGAAATTTAATTGTTGGAGGCTGTTGGAGCTATCTTCATTACTATTACTGAACACTTGTTTGTTATTGGCTGACATGCCGCCATGACAACCAACCACATTTTACTATACAGTCTCTCCGTATTTCTTAATTATTTAATAAATAACTTGATGAAATTTAAAACTGAGTTGTTCAGTTTGTCTCTTTTCTTATCCATTGCGACTCTACAGCACTCAATTTTTAGTTTTAATTGTTTTTGTTCTATTATTTGACTTTTGTTCAGCCCCCTGGTAATGGCTTAGAAAGCATGACACACATATGAGGTTTAAATAAACTAAAATCTCCAATACTAGCAAAGAGCTGGACGTAGTGTAGGGGCAGCGTACCCGCCTGGCGTGACGAAGGTCGTGGGTTCGAATCCTCATGGAACCGTTTTAGGTTTTTATGATATATTAAACAGAAAATATTTTATTTTCGTTATTTTACCGAACTTAATTAATTAACATTTACAATCCCTGGAGATTGTAATATTTTTATTTCTTTTGCAGAAAAAACAAAAAAACATGTATGCATACAGGGGATCTAATATTTTTATTAGGGCGCGCAAACACAAAAATTACAATAAAAAAATCGTGCTATATCCATGCATATATATATATATATATATATATATATATATATATATATATATATATATATATATAATAGCTGTCTCGATCGAATCCCTATATAGCTCTCTGTCCCCTGCAATATATGTGTATAATATTATGATCGATCCTATGACGTATATATATTAATCATATATATATATATACAGTATATAATATAATATAATATATATATGTTGTATATATATGATGTAATTTGCAATGTATCCAACAACTGGAACTTCTGTTTTGGATCCAATAAACAAATCAAATCAAATAACATATAGTATATATATAATATGTATTACATAATATATGTATATAACATATATATATATATATATATATATATATATATATATATATATGTATATATATATATTACAGTATTTCTATATGAATGATAAAAAGAACAATCCAAATTTAAGTGTCTTTCAAAGTTCTGATAATGATTTTGATAAAGATATATGATATATGTAGTTAATAAGTGGATGCATAATATATAAACTGGTCGTTATAGATCTCAAATTAATTTAATTTTTTTCTAAATTATTAGATGATATTACTTTTGGCATTAAATAAATAATATTACAATCTCCAGGGATTGTAAATGTTAATTAAGTTCGGTAAAATAACTAAAATAAAATATTTTCTGTTTAATATATCATAAAAACCTAAAACGGTTCCATGAGGATTCGAACCCACGACCTTCGTCACGCCAGGCGGGTACGCTGCCCCTACACTACGTCCAGCTCTTTGCTAGTATTGGAGATTTTAGTTTATTTAAACCTCATATGTGTGTCATGCTTTCTAAGCCATTACCAGGGGGCTGAACAAAAGTCAAATAATAGAACAAAAACAATTAAAACTAAAAATTGAGTGCTGTAGAGTCGCAATGGATAAGAAAAGAGACAAACTGAACAACTCAGTTTTAAATTTCATCAAGTTATTTATTAAATAATTAAGAAATACGGAGAGACTGTATAGTAAAATGTGGTTGGTTGTCATGGCGGCATGTCAGCCAATAACAAACAAGTGTTCAGTAATAGTAATGAAGATAGCTCCAACAGCCTCCAACAATTAAATTTCAAATTAAAGTAAACAAAGTACAGCGAAGTAAGGTACGTTGTCCGATGATTTGATGACTTGAGAGGCATGTAATTGAGAGGCATGCAACGATTTTAATTAGCCCATCAAAAATTAATGAGGGCTCCAAAAAATCTGAAAAAAATTTCTAAAATCATTTTTCATCATGATCTTTCCAATTCTTGCATTTAAAAAAGTCATGCAGGTTGTCCATTTTGGTCAGACAAGTGACTTAAATATTCAAATAATTGTGCTTAATTACTATAACTACTGTAGATAGCTATAATATTTTTTTTAATGATAATAATATCGTCTTTATTATTTGAGGTGGGATTTATGTCAAAATGGCCCACTCTTCCACCCAACCTGCAATTGTTATGTACACTCCTCGCCTCTGAAAAGTTCCCTTCTGCAGCCTTGTTAATCACCACGTCCCATAAGGATAACACAGGGCACGGTGATTAACAAGTCTGCAGAAGGGAACTTTTCAGAGGCTAGGAGTGTACATAATGTAATTGTAATGTAATCATTCTCTGGATTTATGCAGTGGGGGAGGTGCATTTCTCTTCAAGAATATATGGGTGATGAACCATTGCTAAACCTCTTGGAAATATCTAAATTATATTGCAATATACGAGCACCCCTCTCCTCCAAAAATGCTCAGAAATCACAAGCACGGCTAATGGTGACAATGACTTTCTGCTGCAGAGGTACCTCTTGAGTTCCACCTGCTTGAGTCTGGCACAGTGCATGGGCTGGCCTTCTGGTTTGACGTGGCATTCCAGGGCTCGGTGCAAACAGTGTGGCTCTCCACAGCACCCACAGAGCCCCTCACACACTGGTACCAAGTGCGATGCCTGCTCGAGACACCCATCTTCGTGAAGCAGGGACAGCTTCTCACTGGCAGAGTGCTGCTTGTTGCAAATAAAAGGTTAGTTTGCTACACTACAAAAAATGAGACTGCAGTATTGTACTGTGTATTAGCAATTCATCTTGAGTACATACTCAATTTCTATCATACCTTTGTAGTTTGAGTTGTTTCAATTCTAAATGGGGGCACTTGATGGAGAGACATCCAAGTTGTAATCAGAAAGTTGTGAGTTCGTTCCCAGAGGTACCGCTGGATTTTTCCACATGGCGGTTGGCTAAAGAACACCCATTCAAACATCGTGGGGTGATTGATGGCAATCTCCATCAATTGCCAACCATCCTGACTATGATTTCCTCAGTCACAATTTGGCAAATGCTGGGGCGGATTGCAAGGACAAAGCCCCCCCAGTTTGGAAAGAACCTACAAAATCCTAAGCATTGCTAGGGCAGGTCAATGAAGAGCCAGGAATTAAATTTAGTCAATCGTCTTGTGACCAGTGCCCTACCAAAGGGTTCAAGTACTAGGGAGGGGAGGGTGGAGAGGGAATTGAAATGTACACATTTTAAACAGTTAAAAAGTTTGTAATTCAAGTGTGTACAAAAAAATACATACCTACACTTTGTGTTTTTAGTAACCAAATATTATTTAGTATTTATTAATTTGTTGTCCTAAAGGAACAAAGCTTGTTTGTACTGATAAAAGCTGGTTTTGTGTGCAGGCAGAGTTATGATGTCACCATTGAGCTTTGTGTGGAGGGCACTGGCATCCGCTCTGCCAATACTTTGGACTTGAAGAACCCATACTTTCGGTATACAGGACAAGCTCCACAAGTGCCTGCAGGCATGAACCAAAGTTCCCCAAGTGAGAACATTTGGGCACAGCTGGATGCCCAAGGAGCTCGCCAGGGTATGTTGCTTATAGAGCTATTGTACTATGTCCTCTGTTAGACTTAACTGATCCGACAACTGTTTTAGCTGTGAATATGGTTAACGGCATCATGGTTAACGGACTGGGAGAGGTTGCGATGGAAGCAAATCAGCAGTCTGCAAACCTCATTAATTTAGCAGGCAAGTGACTAAATTATTTATATTACAGTATATCGTTTTATTTCTTTTTGCCACTGAGCGGTAAAAGCTGTTAATTACTTTGGCAGCTTGGCGTCATTTGCTGTATGTCAGTTTGAGCAATCATGGTAAACACTGTTAGTCAGTATTGCCCCGGCACCATCAATATTATATAAAATAAATGCATGTGCCTGGAATATACATTATTTTAAGTATATTAACATGCTCAAAGACGTTAGAAACTTCAAGCCTTGTGAAACAATAAGTTCAAAAGAATTATCATATATATATTATATTATTTGACTTTTGTTTCATTCCATCTCCCTCTTCTTTGATATTAATACCTGCTGTCGTTGTCATAAGTAGATATGCTCCGAGTTGGTGTTGTAGCTCAGAGCTCAATTGGCGTAGAAGATTTTAAAAAATTACTGGCACATGTAGAATCTTATTCTTTGTACATATAAGTATTAATTTTATATTTTTCGTGCAAAAATTAAAGTTTTGATGTGTTTTTTTATAACACAACATCAGGTAAAATCAACGATTTTTTTGAGTACCTCTGATTTACTTTTGATTAAAATTTTAGTGCCTTTTTTATAACACAACATCAGGAAAAAAAAATTATGATTTTTCCAAGTACCTCTTGTTTAAACATTCACATAAAATTAATTAATTAATTAAGTTATAGCAATGAAAGTTTTATGAAAATAAACTGGATAAAGGGTCTTTAATGCAATAATGTAACTTTAATTTTCTTAAATTAAATTTTTGATTTTGAATTACATTAGTATCTCCTCCTTGGAAAAACATTTTTCTGGAAAATTCAACTATGCCATCCTAAGGTTATTAATATTGTTTAGGTTTTTTCGTCAGTAATTTTGTATTTGAGCCTTCGTTCAATTTTAATTAATTTTTTTACCGTATTGCCAATTAGCTACCGTATCCCACACAAACCGCCGGTAAGAAAATATACCTGCCTTCCCCCTCCCCCCTCTTTGGCTTCTTGTGTTTGAGCTTTGCCGTGCAATAACAATTATAAACCGGCAGGCAGGTCATGAGTGGGCAGAGGGTGAACTACGAGCTGGGACGTGTTGTAAAGCAGGTTTTATGGGCCCGGGCTAGGCACGGCAGCCACCTGATTGGGCCAGGCATTGGAAATCTGGCTCATACAGATTTCTCTAGTTTCGTGTGTTAAAGTACACTAAATTTTTCTCTGAATGTCATGCTTGTCTACTGAAGCTATTCAATTCCTAAAGGGACACACACTTTGAATTTTGGTTGGTGTTTTTGCTGACTTGGTGCATCTTGCAGGCAGTCAGCCATACGTCCACCCTGGTTCCATAACCAGCACTGGAAGACAACGCATTGGCCAGAGCACGGCCACTTCCACTCACGGTGCTCAGCTCATTGGAGGAGGAATCTCCCCCACCCTCTTCACGAACTCGGTGAGTGAGCATAGCAGCCACTGTTGTGATGTAGTGCCTTTGATGCTTTGTTGCTATCTCCACCCAGTGTAATTATATCTTGTATGTCCTGTGATGAAATAAATATGTTATTAAAATAAATAAATACGGGAAATAAAAAAAAAAAAACATTAGTTCAACATTTTCCATTTTGTTTTGTTGAGAAATAATTGCCAGTAGCAATAATTTACAGAACAATGATATAAAAAAGACGAAACTCGGTATTAAAGTAGAGTGAGCGATTTTATTATTTTTTTTTTTGAATAATGTTTTGTTTTCTAAAAATAGTAAAACTCGCCCTCTATTGAGAAATGAAAACCAAAAAATTCCATCTTAAATAGCTTCACCACAAAAAATTCCCAAAGTTGGTGTTTCGGAGGCCTTTAACATGCATCCTTATGGAACAGAAAACAGCTTTTCACTCTAACTTCGTCTGAACTATGGTACCAATTAAAATATATGTACCTAACCTATGATGAATTATTTAATGGATTTGTAAATAAAGTTTTTTTTACGGAGCTGTTTTTCCAGAAAAAAATATTGAAAATCCTTATGGGAATTAACCCGCAAAAAGTTCAGTATTTTTTTACGGCTCCGTTTTTTTTTTTTTTTTTTTTTTTTGAAAATCCATTAAAGAATTCATCATAGATTACGTACATATTTTTTAATTGGTACCATAGTTCAGACGAAGTTGGAGTAAAAAGCTGTTTTCTGTTCCATAAGGATGCATGTTAAAGGCCTCTGAAACACCAACTTTGGGAATTTTTTTGTGGTGAAGCTATTTGATATGGATTTTTTTGGTTTTCATTTCTCAATAGAAGGCAGGTTAAACTATTTTTAGAAAATAAAATATTCAAAAAAATTAAATCGCTCACTCTACTTTAAATAGTTGAATGTCAACAGACAGTTTATTTTTTGGCTTTGCCAAGTGGTAGAACCTTCAATTTTTTTTAAGTCCTCTATTGAACTGTTAATTTTTCCTTTTTGACTACAACTGGGCAATCCATAAATATGAATAAAGTTGGTGTTTGTTAGGGGGGGGGGAAAGGAGGAGATTGGCTAATTAAATTTGTGTGATGTTGACATAAAAATATTCATTGCACCTTACATTAATTTAAATTAAAATAATTTACTACAAAAAATAACCCAAAATTGTTCAGTTAGTATTTTTTAAAAATAGTTCGAATGGAATCAAGCTTAAACCAAAAAATATTTAGTAAAATAATTTTTTCTTCAAAATTATTTCGGTTTTTTCGTATAAACTTTAATTAAAAAATCATAAAACTTCTGTGAACAATTTTTTAAAATTTGATTTCATATAGAACCAAAATCCATTAAGTCTATCTCATATAATTTATAAGTTTTCCAGAAAAAGATTCCAAGGTCAGAGTGAACATGTCGCTTAAAATGACAAAGACCCTTGAGTATCCAAAAAAAAAAAATATATGTACTGCTTTATGAGATATGAAAAAAACTATAGCATTGTTCTGTGAATCAAGCTTAAACTAAAAAATTTTTAAAATAATTTTGTATTTGAACTCATTTTTGTTTTTTCGGTTAAAAATAATAACATTAAAAAATAAACTTGAATTAAAAAATTCCTAAAACTTCTGTGAATAATTTTTTAAATTTATTTATTATAAAATTTAATTGCTAATTTATTTAGTATTGTAATGAAAAAAGTTTGCACATATAGTGAAGGCTTTTTCTTTTTGATCCCAGTCTTTTTTTATGTGCAATGACAGTATCATTTGAGAGTAAGAGCCTGGCGATCAAACAGGTGTACAGTATAAACCATTGAAGTAATTGTTAATTTCTTATTTGTCATTAATATATTCATTTACACTATAAAAGCCATGCTTTAAAATTAGAAACAATTTTACAGCAGATTTAAAAAACCTATCATTTATGGATATCTTTTAGTGTTACAGACAACTTAAATGTGCTATCGCCTGCCATTATATATCAAACATTCAACAGTGTTTTTCTTTCACTATTATCATATGAGAGAAAAACTATTATACAGTCTGCTATACAGTCTGCCTACAAAATTTCAGTGATGTTAGTAAGAGTTTATTATAATTTTAATAGAAATAATGGAATTCATATATCTGCTGTGAGTGATGTTGGATTATTCACTTGGTTTAAATTTTACATTGATCAGTTTGCTTACTAATTGTGTTTACTGTGTTTGCTTGCAGCAGTCCCAGTCTCTGTCACTGGGCACAGCGACAGCACCCTACCCTGGCAGTCCCAACATGCTGATTGGTGACTACGCAGCGGCTCCTCCACAAGGCAGTGTGATCCTCCCAATGCGGGAGAACGGCGGCGGCGGCAGCAGCAGCATCCAACAACTAGTGCAAGGCTACAGACAGTGACACAAAGACGACCCCCTGGACTCACTCTCATGTTCCTCCGACTTCTTCAATTTTTAGTGATGGAATGACTTAAACAATGGATATGTATATGTCCAAATGAAATACATTATTGATTCCTATGATTGCGACAAGATACTGTCAATATTTTTTAAAGAGGAAGGGGGGATTAGCCTAAACTGGGGTCTTTAGGCTAATTTAACAGTTGCATATTTTGAGAAATGACAAAGTATTGTAAAATTAATTCTGCTTTAATAAGTCAGTGTTATTTTTTTATTGTTTTTTTACAACAATTTTAGCATGTATTGTCTTTTTTAATCATTATAGATTAATTAACTTAAAAAAAAAGAACAAAGTATTGCAAGTTAATATTTATTTTTCACAGGGGCGGATCCAGCCCGCGGCTCTGGGGGGCTGGGGGGGCGGTGCCCTATCCCGCAATGTTAAATTTTAGGGTGGGAAGGGGGGCGATGGGTGGGGGGTGGTAACACCTTCAATGTATTTTGGGACCTTTTGGGAGGGCGATTGCCCCCATCGCCCCCCCTACCTCCCCTTTGGATCCACGCCTAATTTTTCATTAATGTCAAGCAAAATATGTTAAAATTTACACAGAAGGAATCCTTATTTGTATCAATGTTTTTAGGTAGACTAATTATCTTTAATTTGGGATAATGCACTTATCACATAGCTTAATTCTGTTTCTCAACAATTATGTAATTTCTCCTATTGTAACTGTAGTGAAAGGCTTCTCTTCATTGTCCTGATGTAAATCATATCTAATGTCTGTTGAACTTAATTAAGTCCATGGATTGTGAAATGAAGCTGATAGCTGCTGTAAGTAATGTGATTATTCAATTGACTTCCTAAAAAACGTTTATAAAATCACACCCCCATTACCAAAAGATTCCTAGAAAACTTATGTTTAAATGTGGTTACTTATCAACAGTTTACATGATTCGTTTTTATGAAATGTGCAACATGTCAAGACTAAGGTGGCGTCCCAATAGTCCTATTCTCGTCTACTACGTCTACTACCCTTCCCTACAATGGCGGCAAATTTAGGGCGCATCATATGCACCCTTCTTATATAGCGGCCATCTTGGAGGGGAGGGGAAAGCTCATTTAGGGACCCTAAGTAGACGAGAAATAGTATTGGGACACCGCCTGAACCTGTTTGTACGGGTGGATCATTCGACACAGCACTGGCTTGTCTCTTTAGTAGAGAGCTTGATGTCCTGCAGTAGATCACCCAGCCTCTCTATACAGCTGTGTGTCTCTTGTACACTTCATTAAAAAATAAGTATCCGATTCGACTATGCTTATGCATTGGTGGATTAGAAGACATTTTATTTCAATGGAGTGTACCTTCAAGACAAAAACTAGTGTGGGCTCTTGCTGCTCTACTGAAGGCAAAAACTGACACAATAGCATGCTGTATAGAGCTTACAGGTTTAAAATATTGTATATTTTATAAGTTACTACTTATTTTAGTTTTTTGAATTTTCTGTTTGCAAGCTTGCTGGAGACTGTCCACAATATACACCTATACAGTAATTTCAATTTTTATGGGGTTCGTTTATAATTTACTTTCATTAAGTAATATTTACTGTTATAGTTTTGTTTTCTCCCATATTGATTATTTTAACTGGTATACAAAAAAATTAAATAATTAGTTTGTAGTTAAGTTTATAATGAACAATTATAATAATGTGTGTTTAATTTTAGCTTCATAATTTATTTTTGATCAATGTCATTAACTAAATTAAGCTCCAGTAGATTGTTAATACTGCTGCATATTCTGTCAACAGTTTATGGTGGATCTTTATAATTTTAACTGGGATGATGATATTGTAATGGTAATGCCACATCAAATTTTTATTCGTACCATCGTAGTAAACACTGCTACCTTTAAAAGTTAAGAATGTGAACTTAACTCATTATTTATTTTAATATGAATCCCTTACAATTTTTAATTTTGAGGGGGAAAAAAACATTAAGGTTTAAATAATAAATGAATCCCTTAAAAGAAAAATTTTCCATTTAAAAAGGAGACCTTGCCTTGGAAAGTTTTTGTTTGACGTTAATGATCTAGGTATTTTTTTTTACTATTGTTATTAACTAGTATTACTACAGGACTCTGAACAAAACTGATGCTCTCCCAGGAACATATTATAAGATGCTGACATTATTTTATTTTTCACTGTATTCACAAATCTGAAATAATCTTGCCTTAACATTTAATTAATTGATGACAAACTTTTTACTAACACGATTTTGCTGTAGAGAACATGCTGAGCTATTGGTTGATATGTGATAAGTGTGATTACTGCTGAATATACACAGTTATTGTGCTGTGTTGGCTGGTGTAGTCAAGTGTGTATCAAAAGGAAAACGTTTGTAATTTATGGACACTTGACTAGATTGTTCAGTATCAGTTATCAGAATATGTACAAGTTAATTGATAATTTTTGACATGTATTAAAACGAATTGTGATCTGTCTGGCAACTCAATGTAAATTATAGGCAATCTCACAAACGGGCTCTTCGAACCTGACGTGTTACTTTTTCTGTATGATTTGTGTGAGTAATTGTGTTAAATGAATTTGCACAATTCACATGAAAAATATAAATTAAAAAAATTTATAACTAGGTATCTGTGTATAACTTCTATAACTGAGAAAGAAAACATTTTTCTTTTTCTAATTAACCCAACACTAAAATTATCCAATAAATACCCTTGATTTAGTTATTGGTATAAAATTTTTAGACTATAAGAACTTTTGGCCATATATATCAATTTTAATGTTAAAAGAAGTATTGTACTTCAGAAATAAGAAATAAGAAATTTATTGATCTTTCTAAAAGACAAGTCACACATTGCATACATAAATTCCAGTAATAACGATAATTAGAGTTCAGTCCTTGTAAAAATCGTCAATTTTATACACATTTTTTTCAAATAAATACATTTTCACTTTTGCCTTAAATTTTTTCAAGTTAACTTCACATTTCAACTTCACATTTCACTTCTATTAAATTGTTGTAAAGTTTAGGATAAGGTAACACACCCAATGTTAAAAATATTTCCACACATGAAAATTATGAAGCATATCTTAAAATGTTCTCCTCTACATCCCTTTATCAGTAGTTAAAATATCAAATGTACAAATTCGATCTCTTTTTTGAGTTATGAATTTTTAAAGTTGAGTTCAAGTACTTCAGCATGGAGAAATGGAACTCCCATGTTAAAATTGTTAACTTTAAAAATTAATAACTAAAAAACTAGATGAAATTTGTATATATGATATTTTAGCTACTGATAGGGTATGTAGAGAACATTTTAAGATATGATTCATAATTTTCATGTATGGGAATATTTTTAACATTGGGCATATTATCTTCTCCTTATTTGACATAGAAGTTCCATTTCTTCATGAGGTGAATAGGGTGGATGGGCCAAGCATTTTATAACCTAATTTCTCAAGTTTTTCAGTGGTCACATTGAGGTATAGTAGCCGGGGCCTTGCATTGTCTAATGAAAGATGATGTTCTTTTTATTTATAAACAAAAAATGTGTCCGTTTCTAATGAATGACGACATATCTAATCTCCATTGCAGTAGTATGCAATCTCCATCAACATTGCATACTACTTTTTTGTTGTAGTGGTACCTTGTGGAAGGTAGTCAATTAGCAAAACACCCTTTTGGTCCCAAAAAAACATCGCCATAGCCTTTCCTGCTGATCTTTCTACTTTTGCCTTATTCTTGGGTAGAGGGTGAGCCTGTATGTTTCTATTGTTTGGACTGTTCCTTGGTTTCTGGGTCACATAATGAACCCATGTTCTATCTCCTGTCACTAGTCGCCACAAAAAATCTCTTGTATTGTGTCACAGGAGTGCTAAATTGAACCTACACATACCCTAGTAAGCTCTCGCTTTTTCTCGTCTGGCAGCAATCATGGCACCAATCTTGCAGACAGCTTTTTCATGTGAAGATGTTCATTTAAAATTTCATAGAGACTGACTGATCCAACTGAAATGCTTAGGGTCTCAGCTATCCAGGAAAACTTTAATCGACAATCATTAAGCACTAGGTTGTGCACTTTTTTTTATTTTTTCTTATTCAGTATGTAGTCGCTGTTTTGGGTCTTCCACTGCAAGGATCGTCTTCTAATGCTCAATCTACCCGCCTAAATTTGGCTGCACACTTCGCGGTTGTAGTATGTGATGGAGAACATTCCCCTAATGTGATAACCAGTGGTAAAAGTGGGTACGCGTTTTTGCCGGAACGCAAATCAAGTACAGATCGGGACACACATGGGAGTGGGGTCTGGGGGGCGAAGCCCTTCAGTAGCCCACTGCAGGCGCGATTTTTTTTTAAAACTTAAAACAGAGGCGTGGCAGCTAGTTTACATTTTTTTTTAATTAAATTACATATTTGGCACAGTTAAATTATGAAATTAAAGTTGAAAATTTGATAAATATCTGCAGTTTAAAAATGTTATGTATATATATATATATATATATGCATTGATGTTTTATATATGAGCAACAATATCTTGTCGATTGAAGAACTATATTAACAATTAAGGGTAAGGTAACGCCACCAATGTTAAAAAAAATCCCTCTCACAAAAATTCTGAAAAAAATTTAAAATGTTCTCCTCTACACCCCCTATCTAACATGGGAGTTTCATTTCTCCATGTTAAAGTAGTCAACTTTAAAAATTTATAACTCAAAAACTAGATCGTATTTGTATACCTGATATTTTAGGTACTGATAGGGCCGGGGTATAGAGGAGAACATTTTAAATTTTTTTCAGAATTTTTGTGAGAGGGACTTTTTTTAACATTGGTGGCGTTACCTTACCCTTAAAAGAAGTAGATAAAATTTGAATGCTATCAAACCTGCATGATTTTTTTCTTGTTGCAATGAATACTTGAATAAAAGACCTCAAGTTAATTTTGCATTGAAATGTAAAATCCATTCAGTTTGTCACGAAACAGAAACTAATTTTTCCGGAACTTGTTCACTCCCCAAACTTATTGTAGTAAATTTAAATTATTTGAATTTTCAAAAGTATTTTTTGGGATCTATTATTTTTTTCTTGAATCGATTGATATATAGGTCCAAAAATTATAAAAAGGTTGCTCCCCTAGGAGCCCCAGTTGCTATAGCTGTTGTGAACACGTCCCTAGCATTTTGATGAAAATATATATACATATATATATATTAAAAGTTTTTTGTACGGAGAGTACAATTAAAACACGCATTCAACAAATCTTTATTTTAATGATAAGCTCGATCATCATCTGGTGTTTTTTTTTTTTATTATTATTGAAGTTTGGAATTATTGGCGTTGATTGTGGTCAAAATACGAGTAACTATATATCACTGTATATAATAATTGTTGTGCAGCCAAAAATCAAAGAAGAATGCATGTGCTCTCTTTTTATTGCAATTGCTGAAAGTATAATTAACAATGCAATTGAATTTATGCTTTTTTTACGTATATATTATTGCAAAAAAATAAGAATAAATATTAAATAAAGAGAATATTAAGAAAATAAGAAAGGATAATTATCACTTTGATAAAATACAATTAAGAGCTTATAGCTTTCTGAATATGCATGGTGCTTAATTGACTGTATTCTTTACACATGATGTATATCCTGTATGCATTTTATTGTTCTAAGAAGAAAACCATGAAATGCGAGCGAACTAAGCGAGCAATTTTTTTTTTTTTTTTTTCAAATTTTTTAATTTTCTTCGATCATTCAAAATTTTAAATTATTTTTATACTTTTAAGAAAAAAATACAAGTTTCTTTCCAATTCCATCCACCTTTCCAGGTGGAGCTGCGTTCCGCCTAATATTTGGTGAAAAAATTCACCGCCATAATTAACACAAATAAAACAATTAATTAACCCTCAGCTACGACAAAATTTCAAGTTTCTGACATACAAGCACTTTTGAAGTTCCATATATAATTACAAGATAGATTTGGAACACGAATCACTCAGTATAATATGGTATGAGTGAAGTATGTAGTGTACAATAAATACAATAACCTAGCTGAGACGGCATGCAAGCCGTCTTTAAAATATAAATTGATTTTTACCTCAAAAGTTACAGCGTTACGGCGCCTTCGGGCGCCTTGTAAATGTAGATCATGCATTGTCCCAGAGATGGCGCTCAAAACATAATGTTGCAAATTTTTTAGAAAAATTAATTTTAAAAATATTTATTACATCAAATAAAATAAGAAGATGTTTAAATTATATGTATGTAATTAGTAGGCAATTTATTTTAATAAAATATTGGTTGGTAATAATTAAGCTGAAAATTCAATATCAAGTCGCGAAACACTCACAACAGAATTATTTAAAAATTTTAAATATTAAATTTAAATACACGAAATCATATGCGTGGAACCGCAATTGAGTTTAATGATTTTTTTATTCTTTGCTCACCATATAATAGATGGAGATGTAATATAATAATAATAATAAGTTGTTAAGTAAATAAATTAAAAAAGAAAGAAACTAAAAAAAGTACCATGCAGCTGTACCAGGAGACATAAGGGTTTAAAAAAGTAAATTTTTTTCTTTATAAACTTTATTTTCCCTTTACCGTCATCGGCGTCATCCCTAGTCAAAAAATAACTCAATGGTCAAGTGGTTGACTACTGCCAGTGGTAAATTGGCTAATGGTCAAGTAGTCATGGTCAAGTAGTCATGGTCAAGTAGTCATGGTCAAGTAGTCAAGTTCATGGTCAAGTGGTCAAGTTCATGGTCAAGTGGTCGTGGTCCATTTCATGGTCAAGTAGTCGCGGTTTCAAGTGATCCAATGGTCATGTAGTTGCATATGGCGCCACCTCACGCCGTACATCATGAGCAGCTAAAACTTTAGTTAGCCACAGAAATATTAGTAGAGATCGAATGATGCTGGAACATGTGATAAAATTATTCTTCCAAATTTTTACTTTGAATTGGTAAAAGATAGCAAAAATGCTACAAACAAAACAAATATAAAGAAAAATTTATATTAATTTTTTACGCAATTTAATATTAAATTTTATCAATATCATCACAATATTAATTAAAAAAGCAATCAGCAAACAAATATTTTCAAACAGTCACTTCTTTAAGTAATATATTTACCCATGATAGCGTCTCTTTCCGGCGATCTTTTTTATCATGTCCCAAGAGCCGATAAACATCGAGTGTTTAAGGCTACCTGGAACAAATTATTCGACACAAAGTAACGAGATCATCACAAAAGAACATTTCATAATACGTTTAATGTACTGGAAAGGTACTTATCTGACATTAAAGTGCTTGAATTTCGATTAATTTGTAGGAACTCTGCTTCTGATGAACCGGACGCCATTTTAGATGCTTCATTTGATGGTCACTCGAAATGCGCAACTGCGCACGCAAGTGACTACTTACCAAATGGTCATAGTCAATGGTCATAGTCAATGGTCATAGTCAATGTTCATAGTCAATGGTCATAGTCATGCAATGGTCATAGTCAATGGTCATAGTCAATGGTCATAGTCAATGGTCATAGTCAATGGTCATAGTCAATGGTCATAGTCAATGTTCATAGTCAATCATGGTCATAGTCAATGGTCATAGTCAATGTTCATAGTCAATGGTCATAGTCATGCAATGGTCATAGTCAATGGTCATAGTCAATGGTTGACTACTTGGTGAGATGGTAAATCGTCCTGGTGTGACTACTTTTAATTGGTAAATGGTCGGACCATTTACCAAGTAGTCCGACCATGACTACTTACTAAATGGTCCGACCATTTACCAAGTACTCAAACCAGGACGATTTACCATCTCACCAAGTAGTCAACCATTGACTATAATATGACCATTGACTATGACCATTGCATGACTATGACCATTGACTATGACCATTGACTATAATGACCATTGACTATATGACCATTGACTATGACCATTGACTATTGACCATGACCATTTGAAAACCATATGACCATTTACCAAATGGTCTTGATTCATGGTCGGACTACTGAAGCCAGTAGTCCGACTACTTATTTCAGTGGTCCGACCATTTATTTTAAGTGGTCAAAGTCTGACCATTAAGCTACTTTTTGACTAGGGATATAGAAGTGCTGTGGGGTATTATCGCGGGTATTATGTGCCTGGTATGCGCGTATGCGTGCGTGCGCGTATGCGCGCCAGCTTTACATAATAATAATAATAATAATAATATTTGTTTATTTGGGATAAATTACATTGTACATGCAGGCGGGAGTTAGAACGAGAGCGAATTCTGTTTTTCTTGCTATTTTTTTTTACTCGTTTTTATTGCATTTTAATTTAAGTACAGTGTTCCCCTTCCACGTTTCGCTCTCCGGTATCTTCCGATTAAAAAGTCCCCCTTGAGTGGTAAAAGTGGGTACCCGTTTTTGCCGGAACGCAAGTCAAGAAACAGATCGGGACACACATGGGAGGTGGGTCTGGGGGGCAGAGCCCTTCATCAGTAGCCCACTGCAGGCGAGATTTTTTTTAAAACAGGCGTGGCAGTTTACATTTTTTTTTATTAAATTACATATTTGGTAAAATTAAATCATGAAATTAAAGTTGAAAGTTTGATAAATATCTGCAGTTTAGAAATGTTAATTATTATATATATATATATATATATATATATATATATATATATATATATATATATATATATATATATATATATATATATATATATATATATATATATATATATATTAATCAAACCCTATTGGGTACTTCTATTAACTAATTTCATACTACTTTGAAACCCCGAACCTTCCGAAACCCTAACTTTAGCGTTTCGCGGACTCTTCCTGAACGGGGGCGGCCACGGCTTTGCAAATCCATCCCGGCATTTGCCTGCGGCTGAGGGAAACGTGGAAACCTCAGCTAGGATGGACGCTACAGATTTTGTCAATGAACCGGAAGTGCAATGGTCCAAAGCCAGGGGGAACCACATAGTGGAAAAGTGCAACGATTTACCCCTGGGTGGGAAACGTGGTTTTTGTTGAAAATGGTCACCCATCCAACTACTAACCACGCGCGACGTTGCTTGACTTCGGTAATCTGACGAGACCCGGTCAAGCGCACTGCGCCACACCTCCCATATATATATATATATATATATATATATATATATATTATATGCAATGATGTTTTATGAACAACAATATCTTGTCAATTGAAAAACTATATTAACAATTAAGTATTATAGTAGATAAAATTTGAACGCTATCAAACCTACATGATTTTTTTCTTATTGCAATGAAACCAATGAATACTTGAATGAAAGACGTACCTCAAGTTAATTTTGCAATGCGAAATGTAAAATCCATTCAGTTTGTCACGAAACAGAAACTAATTTTCCCGGAAATTGTTCCCTCCCCAAACTTGTTGTAGTAAATTTAAATTATCTGAATTTTCAAAAATATTTTTTGGGATTTACTTTTTTTATTCCTGAATTGATTGATATATAGGTCCAAAAATTATAAAAAGGTTGGTCTCCTAGGAGCCCCAGTTGCTATAGCTGTTGTGAATGTGAACACGTCCCTAGTATTTTGATGAATATATATTTATATACATATATATATATATTTTTTTAATGATAAGCTCGATCATCATCTCTGGTGCTGTTTTTCTTTTATATATTATTTAAGTTTGGAATTATAATTGGCGTTGATTGGTCAAAATACGAGTAACTATAATATATAATAATTGTTGCGCAGCCAAAAATCAAAGAAGAATGCATGTGCTCTCTTTTTATTGCAATTGCTGAAAGTATAATTAACAATGCAATTAATTTATGTTTTTTTACGTGTATATTATTGCAAAAAAATAAGAATAAAAAATATTAATAAAATGAAGAATAAGAAAATAAGAAAGGATAATTATCACTTTGATAAAATACAAGAGCTAGCTTTCTGAATATGCATGGTGCTTGACTGAATTCTTTACACATGATGTATATGTATGCATTTTATTGTTCTAAGAAGAAAACCATGAAATGCGAGCGAATTAATCAAGCAATTTTTTTTTTTTTTTTAATTTTTTAATTTTCTTCGATCATTCAAAATTTTAAATTATTTTTATACTTTTAAGAATAAAATACAAGTTTCTTTCCAATTCCATCCACCTTTCCAGGTGGAGCTGCGTTCCGCCTAATATTTGGTGAAAAAATTCACCGCCATAACACAAATAAAACAATTAATTAACCCTCAGCTACGACAAAATTTCAAGTTTCTGACATTCAAGCACTTTTGAAGTTCCATATATAATTACAAGATAGATTTGGAACACGAATTACTCAGTATGGTATGAGTGAAGTATGTAGTGTACAATAAATACAATAACCTGAGACGGCATGCAAGCCGTCTTTAAAAAATAAATTGATTTTTACCTCAAAAGTTACAGCGTTACGGCGCCTTCGGGCGCCTTGTAAATGTAGATCATGCATTGTCCCAGAGATGGCGCTCAAAACAGAATGTTGCAAATTTTTTAGAAAAATTAATTTTAAAAATATTTATTACATCAAATAAAATAAGAAGATGTTTAAATTATATGTATGTAATTAGTAGGCAATTTATTTTAATAAAATATTGGTTCTAATAGTAATAATTAAGCTGAAAATTCAATATCAAGTCGCGAAACTCTCACAACAGAATTATTTAAAAAATTTAAATAATAAATTTAAATACACGAAATCATATGCGTGGAACCGCAATTGTGTTTAATGAATTATTTATTCTTTGCTCAATATATAATAGATTGAGATGTAATAATAACAAGTTGTTAAGTAAATAAATTAAAAAAGAAAGAAACTAAAGAAAGGGTTTAAAAAAGTAAATTTTTTTTCTTTATAAACTTTATTTTCCCTTTACCGTCATATAGCAGTGCAGTGGGGTATTATCGCGGGTATTATGTGCCTGGTATGCGCGCGTGCGCGTATGCGCGCCAGCTTTACATGCAGGCGGGAGTTAGTACGAAAGCGGATTCTGTTTTTCTTGCTATTTTTTTTTTTTTACTAATTTTTATTGCATTTTAATTTAATTACAGTGTTCCCCTTCCACGTTTCGCTCTCCGGTATCTTCCGATTAAAAAGTCCCCCTCGAGTGGTAAAAGTGGGTACCCGTTTTTGCCGGAACGCAAGTCAAGAAACAGATCGGGACACACATGGGAGGTGGGTCTGGGGGGCAGAGCCCTTCATCAGTAGCCCACTGCAGGCGCGATTTTTTTTTAAAACAGGCGTGGCAGTTTACATTTTTTTTTTATTAAATTACATATTTGGTAAAATTAAATCATGAAATTAAAGTTGAAAATTTGATAAATATCTGCAGTTTAGTAATGTTAATTATTATATATATATATATATATATATATTTTAATCAAACCCTATTGGGTACTTCTATTAACTAATTCCATACTACTTTGAAACCTCGAACCTTCCGAAACCCTAACTTTAGCGTTTTGCGGACTCTTCCTGAACGGGGGTGGCCACGGCCTTGCAAATCCATCCCGGCATTTGCCTGCGGCTGAGGGAAACGTGGAAACCTCAGCTAGGATGGACGCTACAGATTTTGTCAATGAACCGGAAGTGCAAAGCCAGGGGAACCACATAGTGGAAAAGTGCAAGGATTTACCCCTGGGTGGGAAACGTGGTTTTTGTTGAAAATGGTCACCCATCCAACTACTAACCACGCGCGACGTTGCTTGACTTCGGTAATCTGACGAGACCCGGTCAAGCGCACTGCGCCAAACCTCCCATATACATATATATATATATATATATATATATATATATATATATATATATATATATATATATATATATATATATACAGAGTGTTCCACAATTCGTGTCCCAAAAGTAACTCGTAAAATGGAATTGCAAAAGTGCTCGTCGAAACTTCAAATTTCGTACAGTGGTAGTAGAGGGTCCTTTGTTTTGTGTTCTGGCAGTGAAAATTTTTTCCCACCCTTATTTCACCCCTTCTGGGGGGTGCGTTCCCGTTCTTTATCAAAACCTTATGGGCTTACAATGTTAATGAAAATGAAAAAGAAAAATTTTCGAATTTCAGTCTGAAAATTTCCAACTAGGGGATTTCGAGTATGAGAAAAACAGTGGTGACCTTATTTTTTTTCTGCCATTGACCCTTCACCCCTCGCAGGGGTCAATGTTGACCCCTAGAATGTTTTTTTTTTTTTTTAATTCTCTGAATTTGTTGAAATTGATATGATTTTATGGGTTATCGACGATGACAAAACCCATGAAAACACTTGCGAGTTGATAAAATTGACCCTTGACCCTCGCAGGGGTCAGTAGGGACCCCTAGAATGACCTTTTTAAAATTTTCCGTTTTCAATGAAATTGATATGCCTCTATGGGTTGTCGAGGATGACAAAACCCATGAAAATACCTGCGAATTGATAAAATTGACCCTTGACCCTTGCAGGGGTCAGTAGTGACCCCTAGAATGGCCTTTTCAAAATTCTCCCAATTTGTTGAAATTGATATGCCTCTATGGGTTTCGAGGTTGACAAAACCCATGAAAATACTTACGAATTGATAAAATTGACCCTTGACCCTCGTAGGGGTCAGTGGTGACCCTTGATAGGATCTTTTTAAAATTCTCCGAAGTAGTTGAAATTGATATGCCTCTATGGGTTGTCGAGGTTGACAAAACCCATGAAAATATCTGCGAATTGATAAAATTGACCCTTGACCCTCGTAGGGGTCAGTGGTGACCTTTGGAAGGATATTTTTAAAATTCTCCGAATTTGTTGAAATTGATATACCTCGAATCTATGGGATATCGAGGATGAGAAAGCTAATGAAAACACTTGCGAGTAAATCAAAATAATTATTGACCTCGCAGGGGTCACTGCATGGTGAGCCTTGAAATTAATTTTTCCACATTCACTCAATTTCATTGAATTTGATTTGATATGCATCTATCGGTTATTGAGAATGGAAAAACCCATGAAAACATTTGCAAATTCATCAAATTTATTGTTGACCTCGCAGGGGTCACTGGTGACCCTTGAAATTAATTATTCCGAATTTTCTTAATTTCATCGAATTTTATATGCCTCTATGAGTTGTTGAGACAAATAAAATTAATGAAGATATTTTCAAGTTGGTTTACTTAATTCATTAATGACCCCGCAAGGGTCACTGGTGGCCTCTAGACTTTGAATAAATTTTGAATTATTGTTTTATTAATATCATTATTAAAAAAATTTAAGTGGACCAGTCAAAATTGGAGAATACTGAGTCAGCCACTGTTACATGGGGTTCAATTCATTTTTTGCTAAATTTTCTGCCCCCCAGACCCACCTCCCATGTGTGTCCCGATCTGTTTCTTGACTTGCGTTCCGGCAAAAACGGGTACCCACTTTTACCACTCGAGGGGACTTTTTAATCGGAAGATACCGGAGAGCGAAACGTGGAAGGGGAACACTGTAATTAAATTAAAATGCAATAAAAATTAGTAAAAAAAAAAAAAATAGCAAGAAAAACAGAATCCGCTTTCGTACTAACTCCCGCCTGCATGTAAAGCTGGCGCGCATACGCGCATACCAGGCGCATAATACCCCACTGCACTGCTATATGACGGTAAAGGGAAAATAAAGTTTATAAAGACAAAAATTTACTTTTTTAAACCCTTATGTCTCCTGGTACTTTCTTTAGTTTCTTTCTTTTTTAATTTAACAACTTGTTATTATTACATCTCAATCTATTATATGGTGAGCAAAGAATAAAAAAATAAATAAACTCAATTGCGGTTCCACGCATATGATTTCGTGTGTTTAAATTTAATATTTAAAATTTTTAAATAATTCTGTTGTGAGTGTTTCGCGACTTGATATTGAATTTTCAGCTTAATTATTACTATTAGAACCAATATTTTATTAAAATAAATTGCCTACTAATTACATACATA
Organism: Siphlonurus alternatus; assembly: GCA_949825025.1. NCBI lineage: Eukaryota > Metazoa > Arthropoda > Insecta > Ephemeroptera > Siphlonuridae > Siphlonurus > Siphlonurus alternatus. The sequence goes on from OX463788.1 coordinate 10,313,935, forward strand.
TAATTTAAACATCTTCTTATTTTATTTGATGTAATAAATATTTTTAAAATTAATTTTTCTAAAAAATTTGCAACATTCTGTTTTGAGCGCCATCTCTGGGACAATGCATGATCTACATTTACAAGGCGCCCGAAGGCGCCGTAACGCTGTAACTTTTGAGGTAAAAATCAATTTATATATTAAAGACGGTTCGCATGCCGTCTCAGGTTATTGTATTTATTGTACACTACATACTTCACTCATACCATACTGAGTGATTCGTGTTCCAAATCTATCTTGTAATTATATATGGAACTTCAAAAGTGCTTGTATGTCAGAAACTTGAAATTTTGTCGTAGTTGAGGGTTAATTAATTGATTTATTTGTGTTATGGCGGTGAATTTTTTCACCAAATATTAGGCGGAACGCAGTTCCACCTTGAAAGGTGGATGGAATTGGAAAGAAACTTGTATTTTATTCTTAAAAGTATAAAAATAATTCAAAATTTTGTATGAAGAAAATTTAAAAATTTGAAGAAAAAAAATTGCTCGTTTAATTCCCTTGTATTTCATGGTTTTCCTCGTAAAACAATAAAATGCATGCATATACATCATGTGTAAAGAATACAGTCAAGCACCATGCAAGTTCAGAAAGATAGCTCTTGTATTTTATCAAAGTGATAATTATCCTTTCTTATTTTCTTATTCTTCATTTTATTAATATTTTTTATTCTTATTTTTTTTGCAATAATATACACGTAAAAAAAGCATAAATTAATTGCATTGTTAATGATACTTTCAGCAATTGCAATAAAAAGAGAGCACATGCATTCTTCTTTGATTTTTGGCTGCGCAACAATTATTATATATAATAGTTACTCGTATTTTGACCAATCAACGCCAATTATAATTCCAAACTTAAATAATATATAAAAGAAAAACAACACCAGAGATGATAATCGAGCTTATCATTAAATATGTATATATATATATTCATCAAAATACTAGGGACGTGTTCACATTCACAACAGCTATAGCAACTGGGGCTCCTAGGAGACCAACCTTTTTATAATTTTTGGACCTATATATCAATCAATTCAGGAATAAAAAAAGTAAATCCCAAAAAATATTTTTGAAAATTCAGATAATTTAAATTTACTACAACAAGTTTGGGGAGGGAACAATTTCCGTGAAAATTAGTTTCTGTTTCGTGACAAACTGAATGGATTTTACATTTCGCATTGCAAAATTAACTTGAGGTACGTCTTTTATTCAAGTATTCATTGGTTTCATTGCAATAAGATAAAAATCATGTAGGTTTGATAGCGTTCAAATTTTATCTACTATAATACTTAATTGTTAATTTAGTTTTTCAATTGACAAGATATTGTTGTTCATAAAACATCATTGCATATAATATATATATATATATATATATATATATATATATATATATATATATATATATATATATATATATATATATATATATATATACATATAGAGAGTGTTCCACAATTCGTGTCCCAAATGTAACTCGTAAAATGGAATTGCAAAAGTGCTCGTAGAAACTTCAAATTTCGTACAGTGGTAGTAGAGGGTCCTTTGTTTTGTGTTCTGGCAGTAAAAATTTTTTCCCACCCTTATTTCACCCCTTCTGGGGGGTGCGTTCCCATTCTTTATCAAAACCTTATGGGCTTACAATGTTAATGAAAATGAAAAAGAAAAATTTTCGAATTTCAGTCTGAAAATTTCCAACTAGGGGATTTCGAGTATGAGAAAAACAGTGGTGACCTTATTTTTTTCTGCCATTGACCCTTCACCCCTCGCAGGGGTCAATGTTGACCCCTAGAATAACTTTTTTTTAATTCTCCGAATTTGTTGAAATTGATATGATTTTATGGGTTATCGACGATGACAAAACCCATGAAAACACTTGCGAGTTGATAAAATTGACCCTTGACCCTCGCAGGGGTCAGTAGTGACCCCTAGAATGACCTTTTTAAAATTCTCCGTTTTCAATGAAATTGATATGCCTCTATGGGTTGTCGAGGATGACAAAACCCATGAAAATACCTGCGAATTGATAAAATTGACCCTTGACCCTTGCAGGGGTCAGTGGTGACCCCTAGAATGACCTTTTTAAAATTCTCCGAATTTGTTGAAATTGATATGCCTCTATGGGTTTCGATGTTGACAAAACCCATGAAAATACTTACGAATTGATAAAATTGACCCTTGACCCTCGTAGGGGTCAGTGGTGACCCTTGATAGGATCTTTTTAAAATTCTCCGAAGTAGTTGAAATTGATATGCCTCTATGGGTTGTCGAGGTTGACAAAACCCATGAAAATATCTGCGAATTGATAAAATTAACCCTTGACCCTCGTGGGGGTCAGTGGTGACCCTTGGAAGGATATTTTTAAAATTCTCCGAATTTGTTGAAATTGATATGCCTCTATCGGTTATTGAGAATGGAAAAACCCATGAAAACATTTGCAAATTCATCAAATTTATTGTTGACCTCGCATACTCTGTAACCTTTAAATACGAATTTTGGTGGTTTGGTGGAGATTGGCAAGAAAATCTATCAGATCAACTTAATTTAACATGGAAATCCCACAAGGAAGAAATGCAAATCGTGAATCCACTTGTCAAACAGTTGAGAGAAGCTTTTTTTTTTTTAAAAAAAAAAAAAAAAAAAAGAATCAACAAAAATATCCTTGAAACTTACAAACCTTGGCTTTCTGTGTGCCAAATTTCAACTTTCCAGCTGGAGTCATATACCACTGAAAATTTAGCAAAAAATGAATTGAACCCCATGTAACAGTGGCTGACTCAGTATTCTCCAATTTTGACTGGTCCACTTAAATTTTTTTAATAATGATATTAATAAAACAATAATTCAAAATTTATTCAAAGTCTAGAGGCCACCAGTGACCCTTGCGGGGTCATTAATGAATTAAGTAAACCAACTTGAAAATATCTTCATTAATTTTATTTGTCTCAACAACTCATAGAGGCATATAAAATTCGATGAAATTAAGAAAATTCGGAATAATTAATTTCAAGGGTCACCAGTGACCCCTGCGAGGTCAACAATAAATTTGATGAATTTGCAAATGTTTTCATGGGTTTTTCCATTCTCAATAACCGATAGATGCATATCAAATCAAATTCAATGAAATTGAGTGAATGTGGAAAAATTAATTTCAAGGCTCACCATGCAGTGACCCCTGCGAGGTCAATAATTATTTTGATTTACTCGCAAGTGTTTTCATTAGCTTTCTCATCCTCGATATCCCATAGATTCGAGGTATATCAATTTCAACAAATTCGGAGAATTTTAAAAATATCCTTCCAAAGGTCACCACTGACCCCTACGAGGGTCAAGGGTCAATTTTATCAATTCGCAGATATTTTCATGGGTTTTGTCAACCTCGACAACCCATAGAGGCATATCAATTTCAACTACTTCGGAGAATTTTAAAAAGATCCTATCAAGGGTCACCACTGACCCCTACGAGGGTCAAGGGTCAATTTTATCAATTCGTAAGTATTTTCATGGGTTTTGTCAACCTCGAAACCCATAGAGGCATATCAATTTCAACAAATTGGGAGAATTTTAAAAAGGCCATTCTAGGGGTCACTACTGACCCCTGCAAGGGTCAAGGGTCAATTTTATCAATTCGCAGGTATTTTCATGGGTTTTGTCATCCTCGACAACCCATAGAGGCATATCAATTTCATTGAAAACGGAAAATTTTAGAAAGGTCATTCTAGGGGTCCCTACTGACCCCTGCGAGGGTCAAGGGTCAATTTTATCAACTCGCAAGTGTTTTCATGGGTTTTGTCATCGTCGATAACCCATAAAATCATATCAATTTCAACAAATTCGGAGAATTAAAAAAAAAAAACATTCTAGGGGTCAACATTGACCCCTGCGAGGGGTGAAGGGTCAATGGCAGAAAAAAAATAAGGTCACCACTGTTTTTCTCATACTCGAAATCCCCTAGTTGGAAATTTTCAGACTGAAATTCGAAAATTTTTCTTTTTCATTTTCATTAACATTGTAAGCCCATAAGGTTTTGATAAAGAACGGGAACGCACCCCCCAGAAGGGGTGAAATAAGGGTGGGAAAAAATTTTCACTGCCAGAACACAAAACAAAGGACCCTCTACTACCACTGTACGAAATTTGAAGTTTCGACGAGCACTTTTGCAATTCCATTTTACGAGTTACTTTTGGGACACGAATTGTGGAACACTCTGTATATATATATATATTTATATATATATATATATATATATATATATATATATATATATATATATATATATATATATATATATATATATATATATATATATATATATATATATATATGTGTATATGGGAGGTGTGGCGCAGTGCGCTTGACCGGGTCTCGTCAGATTACCGAAGTCAAGCAACGTCGCACGTGGTTAGTAGTTGGATGGGTGACCATTTTCAACAAAAACCACGTTTCCAACCCAGGGGTAAATCGTTGCACTTTTCCACTATGTGGTTCCCCTGGCTTTGGACCATTGCACTTCCGGTTCTTTGACAAAATCTGTAGCGTCCATCCTAGCTGAGGTTTCCACGTTTCCCTCAGCCGCAGGCAAATGCCGGGATGGATTTGCAAGGCCGTGGCCACCCCCGTTCAGGAAGAGTCCGCGAAACGCTAAAGTTAGGGTTTCGGAAGGTTCGGGGTTTCAAAGTAGTATGGAATTAGTTAATAGAAGTACCCAATAGGGTTTGATTAATATATATATATATATATATATATATATATATATATATATATATATAATAATTAACATTTCTAAACTGCAGATATTTATCAAATTTTCAACTTTAATTTCATGATTTAATTTTACCAAATATGTAATTTAATAAAAAAAAATGTAAACTGCCACGCCTGTTTTAAAAAAAAATCGCGCCTGCAGTGGGCTACTGATGAAGGGCTCTGCCCCCCAGACCCACCTCCCATGTGTGTCCCGATCTGTTTCTTGACTTGCGTTCCGGCAAAAACGGGTACCCACTTTTACCACTCGAGGGGGACTTTTTAATCGGAAGATACCGGAGAGCGAAACGTGGAAGGGGAACACTGTAATTAAATTAAAATGCAATAAAAATTAGTAAAAAAAAAAATAGCAAGAAAAACAGAATCCGCTTTCGTACTAACTCCCGCCTGCATGTAAAGCTGGCGCGCATACGCGCACGCGCGCATACCAGGCACATAATACCCGCGATAATACCCCACTGCACTGCTATATGACGGTAAAGGGAAAATAAAGTTTATAAAGAAAAAAATTTACTTTTTTAAACCCTTAATTTATTTACTTAACAACTTGTTATTATTACATCTCAATCTATTATATATTGAGCAAAGAATAAATAATTCATTAAACACAATTGCGGTTCCACGCATATGATTTCGTGTATTTAAATTTATTATTTAAATTTTTTAAATAATTCTGTTGTGAGAGTTTCGCGACTTGATATTGAATTTTCAGCTTAATTATTACTATTAGAACCAATATTTTATTAAAATAAATTGCCTACTAATTACATACATATAATTTAAACATCTTCTTATTTTATTTGATGTAATAAATATTTTTAAAATTAATTTTTCTAAAAAATTTGCAACATTCTGTTTTGAGCGCCATCTCTGGGACAATGCATGATCTACATTTACAAGGCGCCCGAAGGCGCCGTAACGCTGTAACTTTTGAGGTAAAAATCAATTTATTTTTTAATGACGGCTTGCATGCCGTCTCAGGTTATTGTATTTATTGTACACTACATACTTCACTCATACCATACTGAGTAATTCGTGTTCCAAATCTATCTTGTAATTATATATGGAACTTCAAAAGTGCTTGAATGTCAGAAACTTGAAATTTTGTCGTAGCTGAGGGTTAATTAATTGTTTTATTTGTGTTATGGCGGTGAATTTTTTCACCAAATATTAGGCGGAACGCAGTTCCACCTGGAAAGGTGGATGGAATTGGAAAGAAACTTGTATTTTATTCTTAAAAGTATAAAAATAATTCAAAATTTTGTATGAAGAAAATTTAAAAATTTGAAGAAAAAAAATTGCTCGCTTAATTCCCTCGTATTTCATGGTTTTCCTCGTAAAACAATAAAATGCATGCATATACATCATGTGTAAAGAATACAGTCAAGCACCATGCAAGTTCAGAAAGCTAGCTCTTGTATTTTATCAGTGTGATAATTATCCTTTCTTATTTTCTTATTCTTCATTTTATTAATATTTTTTATTCTTATTTTTTTTGCAATAATATACACGTAAAAAAAGCATAAATTAATTGCATTGTTAATGATACTTTCAGCAATTGCAATAAAAAGAGAGCACATGCATTCTTCTTTGATTTTTGGCTGCGCAACAATTATTATATATTATAGTTACTCGTATTTTGACCAATCAACGCCAATTATAATTCCAAACTTAAATAATATATAAAAGAAAAACAACACCAGAGATGATAATCGAGCTTATCATTAAATATATATATATATATATATATATTATATATATATATTTAATGATAAGCTCGATTATCATCTCTGGTGTTGTTTTTCTTTTATATATTATTTAAGTTTGGAATTATAATTGGCGTTGATTGGTCAAAATACGAGTAACTATAATATATAATAATTGTTGCGCAGCCAAAAATCAAAGAAGAATGCATGTGCTCTCTTTTTATTGCAATTGCTGAAAGTATCATTAACAATGCAATTAATTTATGCTTTTTTTACGTGTATATTATTGCAAAAAAAATAAGAATAAAAAATATTAATAAAATGAAGAATAAGAAAATAAGAAAGGATAATTATCACACTGATAAAATACAAGAGCTAGCTTTCTGAACTTGCATGGTGCTTGACTGTATTCTTTACACATGATGTATATGCATGCATTTTATTGTTTTACGAGGAAAACCATGAAATACGAGGGAATTAAGCGAGCAATTTTTTTTCTTCAAATTTTTAAATTTTCTTCATACAAAATTTTGAATTATTTTTATACTTTTAAGAATAAAATACAAGTTTCTTTCCAATTCCATCCACCTTTCCAGGTGGAACTGCGTTCCGCCTAATATTTGGTGAAAAAATTCACCGCCATAACACAAATAAAACAATTAATTAACCCTCAACTACGACAAAATTTCAAGTTTCTGACATACAAGCACTTTTGAAGTTCCATATATAATTACAAGATAGATTTGGAACACGAATCACTCAGTATGGTATGAGTGAAGTATGTAGTGTACAATAAATACAATAACCTGAGACGGCATGCAAGCCGTCTTTAAAATATAAATTGACTTTTACCTCAAAAGTTACAGCGTTACGGCGCCTTCGGGCGCCTTGTAAATGTAGACCATGCATTGTCCCAGAGATGGCGCTCAAAACAGAATGTTGCAAATTTTTTAGAAAAATTAATTTTAAAAATATTTATTACATCAAATAAAATAAGAAGATGTTTAAATTATATGTATGTAATTAGTAGGCAATTTATTTTAATAAAATATTGGTTCTAATAGTAATAATTAAGCTGAAAATTCAATATCAAGTCGCGAAACACTCACAACAGAATTATTTAAAAATTTTAAATATTAAATTTAAACACACGAAATCATATGCGTGGAACCGCAATTGAGTTTATTTATTTTTTTTATTCTTTGCTCACCATATAATAGATTGAGATGTTATATAATAATAATAATAATAATAAGTTGTTAAGTAAATAAATTAAAAAAGAATGAAACTAAAAAAAAGTACCATGCAGCTGTACCAGGAGACATAAGGGTTTAAAAAAGTAAATTTTTTTCTTTATAAACTTTATTTTCCCTTTACCGTCATATAGAAGTGCTGTGGGGTATTATCGCAGGTATTATGTGCCTGGTATGCGCGTATGCGTGCGTGCGCGTATGCGCGCCAGCTTCACATGCAGGCGGGAGTTAGTACGAAAGCGAATTCTGTTTTTCTTGCTATTTTTTTTTTTACTAATTTTTATTGCATTTTAATTTAAGTACAGTGTTCCCCTTCCACGTTTCGCTCTCCGGTATCTTCCGATTAAAAAGTCCCCCTCGAGTGGTAAAAGTGGGTACCCGTTTTTGCCGGAACGCATGTCAAGAAACAGATCGGGACACACATGGGAGGTGGGTCTGGGGGGCAGAGCCCTTCATCAGTAGCCCACTGCAGGCGAGATTTTTTTTAAAACAGGCGTGGCAGTTTACATTTTTTTTTATTAAATTACATATTTGGTAAAATTAAATCATGAAATTAAAGTTGAAAATTTGATAAATATCTGCAGTTTAGAAATGTTAATTATTATATATATATATATTAATCAAACCCTATTGGGTACTTCTATTAACTAATTTCATACTACTTTGAAACCCCGAACCTTCCGAAACCCTAACTTTAGCGTTTCGCGGACTCTTCCTGAACGGGGGCGGCCACGGCCTTGCAAAACCATCCCGGCATTTGCCTGCGGCTGAGGGAAACGTGGTAACCTCAGCTAGGATGGACGCTACAGATTTTGTCAATGAACCGGAAGTGCAATGGTCCAAAGCCAGGGGAACCACATAGTGGAAAAGTGCAACGATTTACCCCTGGGTGGGAAACGTGGTTTTTGTTGAAAATGGTCACCCATCCAACTACTAACCACGCGCGACGTTGCTTGACATCGGTAATCTGACGAGACCCGGTCAAGCGCACTGCGCCACATCTCCCATATATATATATATATATGTATATATATATATATATATATATATATATATATATATATATATATATATATATATTATATGCAATGATGTTTTATGAACAACAATATCTTGTCAATTGAAAAACTATATTAACAATTAAGTATTATAGTAGATAAAATTTGAACGCTATCAAACCTACATGATTTTTTTCTTATTGCAATGAAACCAATGAATACTTGAATGAAAGACGTACCTCAAGTTAATTTTGCAATGCGAAATGTAAAATCCATTCAGTTTGTCACGAAACAGAAACTAATTTTCCCGGAAATTGTTCCCTCCCCAAACTTGTTGTAGTAAATTTAAATTATCTGAATTTTCAAAAATATTTTTTGGGATTTACTTTTTTTATTCCTGAATTGATTGATATATAGGTCCAAAAATTATAAAAAGGTTGGTCTCCTAGGAGCCCCAGTTCCTATAGCTGTTGTGAATGTGAACACGTCCCTAGTATTTTGATGAATATATATTTATATACATATATATATATATTTTTTTAATGATAAGCTCGATCATCATCTCTGGTGTTGTTTTTCTTTTATATATTATTTTAAGTTTGGAATTTTAATTGGCGTTGATTGGTCAAAATACGAGTAACTATAATATATAATAATTGTTGCGCAGCCAAAAATCAAAGAAGAATGCATGTGCTCTCTTTTTATTGCAATTGCTGAAAGTATAATTAACAATGCAAATAATTTATGTTTTTTTACGTGTATATTATTGCAAAAAAATAACAATAAAAAATATTAATAAAATGAAGAATAAGAAAATAAGAAAGGATAATTATCACTTTGATAAAATACAAGAGCTAGCTGTCTGAATATGCATGGTGCTTGACTGAATTCTTTACACATGATGTATATGTATGCATTTTATTGTTCTAAGAAGAAAACCATGAAATGCAAGCGAATTAATCAAGTAATTTTTTTTTTTTTTTAATTTTTTAATTTTCTTCGATCATACAAAATTTTAAATTATTTTTATACTTTTAAGAATAAAATACAAGTTTCTTTCCAATTCCATCCACCTTTCCAGGTGGAGCTGCGTTCCGCCTAATATTTGGTGAAAAAATTCACCGCCATAACACAAATAAAACAATTAATTAACCCTCAGCTACGACAAAATTTCAAGTTTCTGACATTCAAGCACTTTTGAAGTTCCATATATAATTACAAGATAGATTCAGAACACGAATTACTCAGTATGGTATGAGTGAAGTATGTAGTGTACAATAAATACAATAACCTGAGACGGCATGCAAGCCGTCTTTAAAAAATAAATTGATTTTTACCTCAAAAGTTACAGCGTTACGGCGCCTTCGGGCGCCTTGTAAATGTAGATCATGCATTGTCCCAGAGATGGCGCTCAAAACAGAATGTTGCAAATTTTTTAGAAAAATTAATTTTAAAAATATTTATTACATCAAATAAAATAAGAAGATGTTTAAATTATATGTATGTAATTAGTAGGCAATTTATTTTAATAAAATATTGGTTCTAATAGTAATAATTAAGCTGAAAATTCAATATCAAGTCGCGAAACTCTCACAACAGAATTATTTAAAAAATTTAAATAATAAATTTAAATACACGAAATCATATGCGTGGAACCACAATTGTGTTTAATGAATTATTTATTCTTTGCTCAATATATAATAGATTGAGATGTAATAATAACAAGTTGTTAAGTAAATAAATTAAAAAAGAAAGAAACTAAAGAAAGGGTTTAAAAAAGTAAATTTTTTTCTTTATAAACTTTATTTTCCCTTTACCGTCATATAGCAGTGCAGTGGGGTATTATCGCGGGTATTATGCGCCTGGTATGCGCGCGTGCGCGTATGCGCGCCAGCTTTACATGCAGGCGGGAGTTAGTACGAAAGCGGATTCTGTTTTTCTTGCTATTTTTTTTTTTACTAATTTTTATTGCATTTTAATTTAATTACAGTGTTCCCCTTCCACGTTTCGCTCTCCGGTATCTTCCGATTAAAAAGTCCCCCTCGAGTGGTAAAAGTGGGTACCCGTTTTTGCCGGAACGCAAGTCAAGAAACAGATCGGGACACACATGGGAGGTGGGTCTGGGGGGCAGAGCCCTTCATCAGTAGCCCACTGCAGGCGCGATTTTTTTTTAAAACAGGCGTGGCAGTTTACATTTTTTTTTATTAAATTACATATTTGGTAAAATTAAATCATGAAATTAAAGTTGAAAATTTGATAAATATCTGCAGTTTAGAAATGTTAATTATTATATATATATATATATATATATATATATATATATTAATCAAACCCTATTGGGTACTTCTATTAACTAATTTCATACTACTTTGAAACCCCGAACCTTCCGAAACCCTAACTTTAGCGTTTCGCGGACTCTTCCTGAACGGGGGCGGCCACGGCCTTGCAAATCCATCCCGGCATTTGCCTGCGGCTGAGGGAAACGTGGTAACCTCAGCTAGGATGGACGCTACAGATTTTGTCAATGAACCGGAAGTGCAATGGTCCAAAGCCAGGGGAACCACATAGTGGAAAAGTGCAACGATTTACCCCTGGGTGGGAAACGTGGTTTTTGTTGAAAATGGTCACCCATCCAACTACTAACCACGCGCGACGTTGCTTGACTTCGGTAATCTGACGAGACCCGGTCGCGCCCAGGGAAACCCTACCCCGTTTCGGCAACGAGGCGTTCAGGGTAGAAGACGGTATTCCACCGCCGCCCGCTGCGCATGCGCAGTAAGTATTTTTGCTTCAAATTCGCGCTAGTTTTTATGAATATTTTTTGAAGCGGCTTGGAGTGCCTTGGAGTATTGTATAATAATATTATTATATATAATTTATAATAATCAAGAGCTTTATATAGCTCGATAGCTGAATCAATTCAATTCGTTTCTTCAAACAACTGGCTGTACATTGCAGGTACAACATAGATTACGTGGATTTTGCATCGATAGTCGACATATAATATATATCTTTTTCATTATGACAAAATTTATTCTAATTATCAAATATATCCTATCTTCGATCTTTTACGTTTTACGTGTACGTTATATCATAACTCATAATTATTAAAAAATAATTAATTATTATTAAGAATTATTAAATTAATTGCAAAAAAGCAAAAAATAATAAATTGTAAATAAAATAAATTGGAAGCATATATGTATATGCAGCTAGCTAATATAATTGGGTGCGCAGCATATAATATAATATATATTATAATAGTCTGGGATAATTCACTCAAAATGTGAATAATCAATGCAATATAATATATGTTTTATATATTATATATATTGATTATTATTCATTATATTATCATTTTTAAAGCGGGAACAAATAATATACATATTAGGTACAATAACAGTATAATATATATATATTATAATATATATATAAATATATATTATATAAAAATATATATACAGTCAGGGCCAGAAATGGTGTTCCGATCGTACGCTAAATTTTCGGCGGGAGGACTTTCAGCTACAAAGTTGAAATTTGGCATAATATATATACATGATAAAAAGCCAAGGGTTGTAAGTTTTTTTACATGTGTTAGAATTTTTTTAAAATCACTCTTTCATGCCTTTTTAGGGGTGGATTCACGATTTGCATTACTTCCTTATGGGATTTCCATGTTAAATTAAGTTGATAGAAAAATTTTGTCCGATCAAAACCAAATTTTATTTCTAGAGGGTTCAATTCAATTCAATATATTTTTATTTCCATTTTTTCCTACAATCAAAGTGTCATAATATACAATAACATTTGTTGAGGTTTATAGGACAAGTCAATAAAAAGCAGTGTTAGGAAATGTTCATAATTAAATAATCAGTCCATGTCATTAATTTTCTTCTCACTTATTAAACAAAATCACAGTCATAATATGCTTTAACCTGTAAAAACACATATCTTGTAGCAGATTTTTCACATTTATTTTAAAATCACTAATATTTTTTATACACTTCACTGAGAGAGGGAGCTTATTATAAAGATTAAGGCAGCTCAAAAAGGGGCCACTTTTATACATCTCAAGTCTACACCACATTGAGGGAATATTATTTTTAACATTTCTTGTATTATGCTCATGTGTAACTTCATGTTGCTTATATATAGTGACATATTTTTTTTAACATTCATTACACATTCCAAAATATAAATACATGGGAGTGGTAGCAAATTTAATTTTTTAAATAAAGGTAAGCATGAGGCAGATCTTTTAGCAAAACATATTGACCTTATTATTTTTTTTGCAATACAAATACTCTATGAGCTGTTGTACTATATTTCCCCAGCAAATAATTCCATATTTAATAATTGAAAGAAAGTTTGCAAAACACGTTTCAAAACACGTTGAATCTAATGGTGTAATTTAAAATGTGATAAAACAACTCCTAACGAGATATCAACCCTTAAATTAGGTTAAAAAATAATTTCATCCTAATTTTGACATTACCTTTATTAAAACGAGCTAATTTTTTTACCCCAGAAAACACATTTGAATTTTTTAAATCGGAGTTAGTTAAGGATTTCAACAATAGGTGTATAAATACCAATCCCTAAAAATTAAATCCTTAACTAACTCCGATTTAAAAAATTCAAAGGTGTTTTCTGGGGTAAAAAAATACCTCGTTTTAATGGTATATAATGTCAAAATTAGGATGAAATTATTTTTTAACGTATAAAGGGTCTATATCTCGTTAGTGGTTGTTTTTATCAGATTTTAAATTACACCATTAGATTCAACGTGTTTTGAACCCTCTAGAAATAAAATTTGGTTTTGATCGGACAAAATTTTTCTATCAACTTAATTTAACATGGAAATCCCATAAGGAAGTAATGCAAATCGTGAATCCACCCCTAAAAAGGCATGAAAGAGTGATTTAAAAAAAAATCTAACACATGTAAAAAAGTTTTCAACCCTTGGCTTTTTATCATGTATATATATTATGCCAAATTTCAACTTTGTAGCTGAAAGTCCTCCCGCCGAAAATTTAGCGTACGATCGGAACACCATTTCTGGCCCTGACTGTATATATATTTTTATATAATATATATTTATATATATATTATAATATATACAGTATATACTGTTATTGTACCTAATATGTATATTATTTGTTCCCGCTTTAAAAAGATAATATAATGAATAATAATATTAATAATCAATATATATAATATATAAAACATATATTATATTGCATTGATTATTCACATTTTGAGTGAATTATCCCAGACTATTATAATATATATTATATTATATGCTGCGCACCCAATTATATTAGCTAGCTGCATATACATATGCTTCCAATTTATTTTATTTACAATTTATTATTTTTTGCTTTTTTGCAATTAATTTAATAATTATTAATTATTTTTTAATAATTATGAGTTATGATATAACGTACACGTAAAACGTAAAAGATCGAAGATAGGATATATTTGATAATTAGAATAAATTTTGTCATAATGAAAAAGATATACATTATATGTCGACTATCGATGCAAAATCCACGTAATCTATGTTGTACCTGCAATGTACAGCCAGTTGTTTGAAGAAACGAATTGAATTGATTCAGCTATCGAGCTATATAAAGCTCTTGATTATTATAAATTATATATAATAATATTATTATACAATACTCCAAGGCACTCCAAGCCGCTTCAAAAAATATTCATAAAAACTAGCGCGAATTTGAAGCAAAAATACTTACTGCGCATGCGCAGCGGGAGGCGGTGGAATACCGTCTTCTACCCTGAACGCCTCGTGTTTAAATGTGAGAGTTCTATCTGTTTTTTTTTTTATCCCCGAGGGTTTTTTATTCACGAGATTTTTAATACAAGGGTTTTTCTCCCGAGGTTTTTTTTTCCGCGATTCAATATATCCAACAACTGGAACTTCTACTTTGGAACTTCTATTAAATCAAAAGTTGGCAAGAAGCCGTGACTGCTACGAATACGCAAAATAGGGTCGTCTTTATTTCGGGGTCTAATAAAATAAATGCGTCGTAGAAAGTTTAAATAAAATTATAAAATTTTTGCAGCCTTGTTCGTGAATTTAAAACAAAGCTTACAATGGAAACTATACTTACAAATAAAACTGATACTTTTCTTTTTCAAAATTTACTCACAATAATTAACAAAATAGAAATTTGGTTATCTCTGAGCATACTGAGCCAGGGCAGTCTGCTACAGGCCGTCTTACCCCCCACCACTCTTTTTATTAGTCGTCCGATTCCGACTGAGCGGCCGGTTTACATGCATTCTTACGGGAGAGAGCCCCCTCACTTTGCGCCCACATTATGGCGATTTCACGGTATCTAGAGATTTGAAATTAAAAGTAAGTAAATGCTCATAGAGTCTAATATTGCCCAACAACTTCTTTTCACCCGCAAAAATAATATTAATACGTTTAAATATGACTTTTATAAACCGGACGACTAGAATAAAAAAGTCTAAGCCCATTTCTAAAGCGATGACGTAGTACACACTTTATATATTTTGCATGACTGGAATTGGACTCTACCTTAATGTGAATATTTACATTATTTTAACATCAAATCAAGTTAATTCCTGTAATCAAAATATTTATGAAGGTTGATTTTCTGTTTATTTGTGGTGCTGATATTCTGTGACGTCATACTATATTACCAGACTCATAAGTTATAACTCGGTTCCCGCCTTGCGCTTTTCTCGAAAAGTATGATATTTAATTATCAAATAAATAGAAATAACAGTGTGTAGAAAAAAATTAATCATGGACATTTCCCTCAGTCTCACCTCAGCGAATGCTGGGACGCGTACGTAAGCATATGCAGGCCGTGGCCACTATCCGTTCCCTCTACCTTATCCCTAATACCCAGTACCCCGCCGCGAGCTTATATAAGCTCTTAGAGGGGTGTATCCACAGTATAGAGAAGATAGAGAAAGTCGTATGTTAGAATCGAAGTCGAAAACTGCTCGCGTCAACGGCATGTTTGTCCGCCGCAATGTTAAAATCATAGGAAAGGGGCACGACCAAATGGGGCATCCTGCAATGTTATGGTATAGGAGAATCAACTATAATCTGCTCTAACTCGGAAATTATTAAAGCTAGAACAGTGGAACTTTCACTAAAATATTAGAAAAAAAAACTAGTATTTTTTACAAAAAAAAGTAAGCTCTTAACCCAATATTCAAAAAGTGTCAAAAATTGACTTCAGCTCCCCCGTAGCGCAGGTATGGGAGTTTGGCTACTATCTTTCCTGTACTGTGGGTGTATCCCTGTAAAAAAAAAAAAATCCTTCGAGGGCCTGCAATGCTTATTGCATTGTGTGTGGGGGAACCATACTGAGCTTGCATAGTCGTGTATTGGCCTGATTATTGTAAGGTACAGTATAATCATGGTATATGCAGTGAAAACTTGTTGCAATGGATGTTGGAAAAATCCCATTAAGGGTAAGGTAATTAACGCCACCAATGTTAAAAAAAATCCCTCACACAAAAATTCTGAAAAAAATTTAAAATGTTCTCCTCCTACACCTAGTCCAGTCAATAAAGGTTTTGACCTAAAATAAATTGGGAAGCAAGATTTTTTTTTTTGGAATCGGTAGAACTCGACGCCCTGACGCCCTGAGTAACATATCCAAACCCCCCTGGAATCCCCCTGGAGCTTTTGCCGCCATCTTGATGAAAAGACGCGCCGATAGTACCTTAAGTTTTAATTTTTTTTACTTATTTTCTAATGGACCTAGGTAAAAAATTCAAACTGTATAATAAACCTGAGATGTTAGGGCAAATTATAAAATAAAAAAGTTTAATTAATTTCTTAATTAAGTATGTTTAATTACAGAAATTAAAATTTTCAATCATGAAAAAAAAAGTTAATAGGCAAAATTTTCCACTTTCTAACGTCGTTACTTAGAAAAGTTTCAAACAAAAGTTGTTACAAATATATTCCAGATTAATAAGATATAAGTTTTTTAGTTGTAGCACACATAGTTTAGGAGATATGATTTTTCTGCCGAACCGCGCGCCGGCCTCAAGATCAACGTTGCAAGGTTACCATGCAGCTACGACCCGTATTCTCATTGCTGTGGTTGAGGATACGACGCGTGCATTTGTTCTGTATAACACATAGCATAGGTGCGGATCTAGGGGAAGGGTCGCCCCCCCCCCCCCGAAATTTTGGATTTAACATGGGCAATACAGGCATTTCCCCTACTCCAAATCATCCAAATGTTTTTTTCTATATTGGCTTTATGAAGAGGGCACCCCCCGATTTTTTTTTTCTTTATCCGTGCCTGACATTAAACTTCACCATTAAAATTATTTAATGGTCTAATTTAATAATATTATAATGAAATAAAATTTGTAAATATGACTCGTAATGCGTATGCATTTATAACTTAATTTTATTAATCATAATGCCGTGATAAATGAATGATTCAAAATTTTATCATATATTATGATTTACTGACCCAAATTTAGAGTCTACTTATAAAAAAGAAATGAAATCTTATAAACAAAATATGGCCACCGCTAAATTTAAAGAGAATGACCATGAAATAAAAGGAGCTAATAATAAAATTAAAGCTACGTGGAATATAATTAATAAAGAATGCAAAACAAAGAAAACAAATGTTAATAATAAGAATAATTATGAATTATGTATAAATAGTGTAACGATTACAGACCCCAAACTAATTTGCAATTTATTTAATAATTTTTTTGTCAAGACAATTGAAAATATAATAACAGAAAAATTTCCTTTTAATTATTCTAATACTTTAATTATTGTCGATTCTGATAAAAGTAAAACGAAATTAAATTTTTGTTCGATAGACCCGATTTATATTTTAAATCGAATGAAATCCCTTCCTAATAAGTATGCAGCTGGCCCAGACGAAATACCATATACTGTTGTAAAATATTGTGCTTCTGTTTTGTCTGTCCCTTTATCTAATTTAATTAACCATTCAATATCAGATGGTATATTTCCTGATTGTTTAAAGGATTCTAAGATTTATGCAACTCATAAAAAAGGCCCAACTTTCATTATTGATAATTACAGACCAATATCAAATACATCTGTTTTTGGCAAATTATTTGAGAATACATTAGACGATCAAATTACGGATTATCAAACAGAAAATCATTTAATTGCTCCCTGTCAACATGGATTCTTGAAAGACCGTTCTACTGATACAGCACTATTTGATCTTTTAAGCCACGTTTATATGGCAATAGATAATAAACTATTTTGCATTGCAATATTTTTTGATTTATCTAAAGCGTTTGATAGTCTAAATAAAGATGTATTATTGAATAAATTTGATAACATGGGAATAGGAGTTTCGAGTCGTAATCTATTAGATTCATATCTAACAAACAGACAACAATATGTTGAATTAAATTCAAATTCTAACGGCCAAAATATTACATATAAATCAGACAAATTACCGATTACACTTGGAATTCCTCAAGGAGGAAAAATGTCAGCCACATTGTTTAATACAGGAACAAATGACTTATCAGATCATGTCAAGAATGCGGTATTAGTAAAGTATGCTGATGATATTACAGCTATAATCACAGCAGAAGCCGAAGATGAATTAATTCGTAAGATTAAACTTACTATTGAAGAGGTACATACATGGTGTACAAATAATAAGCTAATATTAAATTCAACTAAAACCGAATACATCCAATTTCATTCCCCTAGACAAATCCCTTTGAATAGTTATTTGTTGCAATTAGCCGGAAAAACAATTAAAAGAGCAGAGTCTGTTAAGTTTCTTGGTATACACATTAATGAAAGTTTGGATTGGTCTTTACATGTAAATGCGATTTGTAAGAAGATAAATTCGGCCAATTTTATGTTATATACAATCAGGAATCATGTATCTCATGAAACCTTGCTAACCATATATTATGCGTATGTTTATCCACATTTGGCATATGGCATAATAAATTGGGGATGTAAATCTGAACTATTGAATCGATGTTTTGTTTTGCAAAAGAGAGCACTTAGAACGATTTTAAGAATACCAAAAGGACAGTCGTGTGTTTCACATTTTAAGGCTAATAAAATGTTAACTGTCCCTTGCATTTATATTTTAAATTGTGCCTCATTCAAAAAAAATCATCCAAATTTTTATGTTCAGAATGATGGCTATCATGACTATAATACTAGAAATAAATCGAATGTAGTTACTGAAAGACATAACACACAATTTTTCAAAAACTGTGCAATGTATCAAACAGCAAAATTTTATGAATTTTTACCAGCATGTTTGAAAGAAATAAAAACCAGTAAACTTTTTCGCACAAAATTAAAGAATGTATTGATCAATAAAGAGTTTTACTCTATTAAAGCTTTTGAGAGTAATAAAATGTCTGAAAAAGTATTATCAGGATTATAAAATAAACAAAATTATAAATTTACATATACATTGTATTGACTGATATATATATATATATATATATATATATGTATATGTGTATGTATATGTATGTGTATGTGTATGTATGTATATATATATATGTATGTATATGTATGTATGTGTGTATATGTATGTATATATATATATATATATGTGTGTGTGTGTGTGTGTATGTATGTATGTATATATATATGTATGTATATATATATATATATATGTATATATATATGTTCCACATAAACTAAAATTTATCAGTATTAATGGTGACTTTGGCTTGTATTTTGTTTTTATTATTATTGTCAGTGATTGTGTTTGATAGTGTTAAATAACTTATGTAAATGTGTTTAAGTTTGATGTTTTTATGTTGTATTTTGTCCAATTTTGACTTGAACATATGTTTGTCTTGTACAACCAAAAAGAAGTTCCAAAATAAAAATAAATAAATAAATAAATTATATTATATTATATTATATTATATTATATTATATTATATTATATTATATTATATTATATTATATTATATTATATACTAATCAATATATTTTAAGAGACGAAACAGTACATATTGGGGCCGGGCATTCACAAAGCATTTTAACCCCAACTTTAGCCCCAAGTTTTATCCCTGGTACTAAACATGGTGCTAAACCAGGGGCTAACCATGTCTAGCTCCTAGTTTAGCACCATGTTTAGTTATTTAGTACCAGGGATAAAACTTGGGGCTAAAGTTGGGGTTAAAATGCTTTGTGAACGCCCCCCATTGTGTTTTGATGTTTTCAGCATGTACTATTTTATAAGCTATATAAGAGGGAATGCACTGTACACAAAAAATAAATTGTCATGTGTAAAATATGTTTTAATGCCTTTTATATTTACAAATACAGTAGTAAATTATACTGAATAAAATCTTGTTACAGCCACTAATATTGCTATAGACAGAAACTAAGTATAACAAAAATTGTGAATGTAATATAACAGAGTTACTGTTTGTAGCAAATATAAAAACATTAACATAATAGCTTGAAATTGATTGACAAAATAACATCCAAAAATTAAAATAATACATTGAAATTAGTTTATATTTTATTATAAAAATACAATTACTAAATCAATATGCAAATATATATTATGTGTATCTTATATATATATATATATATATATATATATATATATATATATATATATATATATATATATATATATATATATATATATATATATATATGGTAAATAAAAATTTACTTATACATGAAGCAGGAGCAGGATCACTTTATAGTATAAGTAGTAGTAGTGTGCGTACAGTACATTTCCTTAGCTACACTACACTACTGTAGCTTACACTATAACAGTATATTGATAAGGACTTTAACTGACTGTGAGCAGACTGATACGTATATACCTTGAAATTAATGTGGTGTGAGGTTCAATAATGTGATTGAGATGCAGCTTTAATACTTTGAAATGTATGCAAAATATTAGTTAATGATAAAAAATTATGTATAATGAAGCGATGAATGATAAAAATGCTGAAATGTAAAAAAAAATAATAAAATATTCTAAAATCGAAAACTTTAAAGGTATATAATAATATGTACTTTTTATTTATTTTAAAATTAATATTTTTTTACATTGCATCTCATTACCATTATAAGATAGTAAGATACACGTTGGCATAAAATAAAGACAAGTATAAGCTATGAAATAAATTAAGTGTGCTCATTGAAAAAAGCGCGACTATTGTTTAGTCACATTAATGAAATAACCAAACCTAGATAGTTATGGCTAAACATGTGAAAAGGTGACCAAAAGCCGAATTGAAGCTCACATTGGGTTTTGTTTTTTTCTGATTTAACCATACCTATAAGTTTTGGTCATTTTTTTTTAAGCCGATGAGAGCTCTCTCGTCGTCGTTTTTTTTTTTTTTTTTTTACGATTTGACCAAAACTATATAGTTGTGATCAAATTTAAATGACCAAAAGCCGAAATACTTGTTCATTTCGGGTTTTGGTCAAAATGCAAAAAACATATAACTAGTTCTGGTCACTTATACTTTGGACATTGTGCGAATTTGACTTTTGGCACTAGTTAATTAACATATTTTTGTGTGTGTATATACTGTATATATATATATAAATATATATAATATATATATGTATATTATATATACATACATATGTATATATATATTGTATATATAACGGCATTTATCACGGCATTATGATTAATAAAATTATGTTTTAATGCATGCGCATTACGAATAATATTTACAAATTTTATTTCATTATTATTAAATTAGCCATTAAATAATTTTAATGGTGAAGTTTAATGTCAGGCGCGGATAAAGAAAAAAAATTCGGGGTTATGAAAAAATTCATGAAGCCAATATTGAAAAAAACATTTGGAGTAGGGGAAATGCCTATATTGCCCATGTTAAATCCAAAATTTCGGGGGGGGGGGGCGGCCCTTCCCCTAGATCCGCACCTATGCTATGTGTTATACAGAACAAATGCACGCGTCGTATCCTCAACCACAGCAATGAGAATACGGGTCGTAGCTGCATGGTAACCTTGCAACGTTGATCTTGAGGCCGGCGCGCGGTTCGGCAGAAAAATCATATCTCCTAAACTATGTGTGCTACAACTAAAAAACTTATATCTTATTAATCTGGAATATATTTGTAACAACTTTTGTTTGAAACTTTTCTAAGTAACGACGTTAGAAAGCGGAAAATTTTGCCTATTAACTTTTTTTTTCATGATTGAAAATTTTAATTTGTGTAATTAAACATACTTAATTAAGAAATTAATTAAACTTTTTTATTTTATAATTTGCCCTAACATCTCAGGTTTATTATACAGTTTGAATTTTTTACCTAGGTCCATTAGAAAATAAGTAAAAAAATTAAAACTTAAGGTACTATCGGCGCGTCTTTTCATCAAGATGGCGGCGAAAGCTCCAGGGGGATTCCAGGGGGGTTTGGATATGTTACTCAGGGCGTCGAGTTCTACCGATTTCAAAAAAAAAAATCTTGCTTATTCCCAATTTATTTTAGGTCGACATAGGATTTTCACCTACGTTGACTGGACTAACCCCCTATCCAGTAGGTAAAATATCAGGTATACAAATATGATCTAGTTTTTGAGTTATGAATTTTTAAAGTTGGCTAATTTAACATTGAGAAATGGAATTCCCATATATCCATATGTATCAGCCTGATGTCAGGGGGTATATAATAGGAGCTAGGTATCAGGGGAGTGTCAGGCTCCATTAGTTATAAGTTTTAACGCTAGGCGCGGCACACCATTGTTGTATCAAAGATCAAAGGAGAAATTAAGGTTTGTTGATAGAAAAATGGCAGCTATATATTATACTTCAGGAGAGGAGAAAATCAACAAATAATGGTAATTAAACTATAATAATTCTTTAGCTTATAAGTTGTTTTGGGGGTAATATATATACTATGTGGGGTGTCTTTTGCTGCAGGTATTTTAGGACTCTGAGGCCTGAAATATTAGAAAATATATCCACCGTCTTGCTGCCTAATAGCTGTGGACCATGGGACGGCAACAGTCGAGCCAGCTATTATAGAATAATAAAGGCCACCTATAGCTAGCTCCTATAATATAGCTGCACAACAACGCATTTGTATTTAAATTTTCTTCAATTTGTTTCATTGATTCTTTATTTAGTGTTAATGATGATAGTATTATTTATTTAATTTAATTCTAATAATAAAATGTGTTTTTATCTATTATAGTCCAAAATGGTTGCCATCAGGCGTTATAGTCAGGAAACCATCAGGTAGGATAAGTAGAAGAATGGGTATTACTTAGCGGGAAAAATAACCCTGACCCACGACAATCCTGATGCCTCCCACCACAAATTTGCCGGGCGGCAAATTTGATAATGACAGTACGAGTCAAATAATTTCTCTTTATTACTCTTTCAAAAGTCGACAAAAAAATGTAAGAAGCATTGCACGTACAATAAAATTCAAGTTTATTTTATTATTGTATTTTTTTATAATAATATTTTACTATATGGAAGGAAAATGCATATTTTCATTAATTTATTAAGTTTTTGCTTTGACTTCGTAAGTTTCTGATGCCTAATCAGCTGATATTGTGGTCACTCAATGAGTGCGTTTGAATTCACGGGCCAGCCCGGGCTGGCCTGGGCTGAAGCGTTTTTTGTCGTCAAGTGGGGCCAGCCCGGCGGCCATTTTTCCTCCTCTCATGACGTCACTTCCTGGCTGGCCCAGGCTGACGCGGGCGGACTCCACCAGAGATGCAAAACTTCGCACGAAACATGGTGCGCGAAACTTTCGCGAAACTTTCGTGCGAATATTCGCGAAAATTTCGCGAAATTTAAAAAATGACTGTCGTAATGCGATTTTGCATATATTCATCAAAAAATTAAGAAAACAAGATATTATGGCCCCTTTCATGACCTGTCTATCCTCGACCTCGCGAATGTGTTAAAATTGTTAAAAATGATTTTAAAAATAATTAACAGTAATTTTAAAAACTAAAAAAAAAAAAAAATTAATTTTTTTAAATCTAATAAATTAAATTGAACTCCTTTTTAACTCATTTATGCAATTAAACCTGTCATTAAAGCAAATCAGGTGGAAAACGGCATATTCATTGAATAGAATTCGAAAAAGTTGAGCGGGGAATTCAAATATATCAATTTCGCGAAGTTTCGCGCGAAATTTTCGCGAAACTTGGCTTGCGAAACTTCGCGAATATTCGCGAAACTAGCGAAATTTCGCGCGAAGCTTCGCGAAGCGTTGCATCACTGACTCCACAGTGCGCCTGAGACCTCTAGCGGACAGACTGGGAACTAATTATGACGACATTATACCTTAATTAGCACACGATTTCAATGCAATTGTTGAAAATTTTTGAATTTCGCGGTTAAAATAATTGACGAGCGCAATTATTTGTGCGCTTAGCACCTTAGCACCGACCTTAGCACAAGGGGGGGCGACTTTCTAGCTTCCTAATGTTATAGTGTGTTGGTCAATTTCAAGAGTTGCATTTCTGTGTGACGTCACAGTCAGAGGTCAGAGGGCTCTTGAAGCCCTCTGATTCGCTCTCTGTGATCACGTGACGCAGCTGCTGCTATAGCAGCTTTTCGTTGTACCAGCCTACAGGTGTCAAATTCCAATAGAGTTAGGGATATTTTTTTTATAATTTTTATTCAACTTCATTTTTCATATTAACGTCTACCAAATAAATAATGCTTACAATTACAATACCCATTAACCTGTTGTTATGCTTATTTTGCTACTATTCATTGTATTCAGCGCAGTATTGACTGATCAAATTTAACATATTGTTAGTGCCTATAGTGACGTCATAGACGCCCGTTTCAAACATCAGTTAGTGGAACCGCGCTCAGCGAGGCTACAGCGCCACCTACCGGATAGCCTCTCTATATTAACTCATTGAGCTCTATACAAGGCTAGAGGGCTAATCAGCTGTTTTAGGCGCGCACGGCGTCTGGGAGGAAAGTGGGTGGTGGTCGGTGCTATCGAATGCCTGGTTGACCAACCTAAGAAAGTTTCCTTATAAAATAAGTATTAAAAGTTACACTGCAGTTGGCAATTCTGAGGAGAATACGTTGGAATGTGTGACGAAAGCGCAATCTCCCACCCACTTCCTCCCGCCGGACCGTGCGCACAGTTTAACATTGAGAAGTATAGGGCATTATCCCTCTAGCCTTGTATAGAGCTCAATGTATTAACTCTATGCCTTAGCACCGAATTTGGTCTCTCCAAACTTCCGACCAATCAGAACGCGTAGAGTGGTCGGCTGTTTTCACCTTTAGAGACTGGTGTGCATGACTGCAAGTTTGAAAATTTGGCGCAAAATGGCGAACAACGTTGCCGGATCGGCCAGATCTGTAGCCAGTGATGTGAAATTCGCGCGAAGATTGGTCCGCAAATATGCGCATGCGAATATGCGCGAATATGCGCGCAAATGCGCGCATATGCGCGAAAAATACTTTCAAGATGGCGGCCGCGCGCAATTAAAATCACGTGAGCACCTCGGCAGCCTGAAAGGCCGATTGCTTTAATTCCATGATTAATTAACTCTAATTTAATCCAAACACTAATTAAGCAAGGGATTATACCAAGAAAAATAAGAAAAGACTCGACTCTGTAGCATTTACTGTAGTTTTAACCAGTTTTAAATTGCTATTTTTGTGGCGGGAAAGTCAATTTTCAATATGCGCGCATATGCGGCCGTAGATTGCCCGCGAATATGCGCGAATATGCGCGCATATTCGCCGCGAATATGCGCGGACTAACATCACTGTCTGTAGCTCATTTTGGTTTTGGTTTTAGGGTCTAATAGACCCTAAAACCAAAACCAAAATGACCCGGTCTATGCAGGGAGAATCAAGATGGCGCGCCAGAGTGAGCAACGCTGACGTGACTCTCCGCTCAAATTGTCTGTCCTCTCCTGGTAACTATCCCTATCCTATTCTATATATTAATCGTCTTGATTTCTATACTCCTATCCCCAGTCAATTTGATTCATAATCATCATCTCGCCTCACCGCATCCACATAATCCTACTTTGACCCTGCTCTTCGGTCGGCCCACAGGAGTCGACACGTTGAGAATCTTTCAAATTCCTGCCATTCCTTGCATGTTGTCGCCTGCATCATCAACCTACATTATAATATTGCACACCACACCGTCAACCCAATGTCCTAAAATCCAACCAATTCCTTGTGTGGTTTTGGTTCACCCACGGTAACACGTGGTGGGCATATAGGTACCACTTCCATCATCACCTTGCATCCCACATTCCATAAAACCTAAACTACGAGCTTTTTGGAAGTCGCAAGAAAAAGTCGCATAGATTCGGCGTACGCCGAGTTAAAATTTTAGGTCTGAAAAACGAAGCCAAAAGTCTCGGCGCGTGACGTCACTGCGCATTCGCCGCATCAATCAGCTGACGATGTAAACATTAAGATTTTGCGTGTTTTTTTCGACAAAAATTGAAGATAATTCGTTTCCTAGCAAAATTTTGCTAATATAAAATGAATCTATAGGCAGGTAGATGATAATTTCTTTGCCTGCTGCAGTGTTCACGAATTATTTTAATTGCAGGATTATTACGAGACGCAAAAATCGTCATGTGGGATATGGTAGAGAGTTCATGCGTGTGAAATAAATTTAAAATTGAGTTTTATATATTACTCCACTAGCTAGGAGTAGCTAGCTCTGTAATAATTAATTAGTAAGTCCACAATGATAAAAAGTAGCGAGGTGTCCGTTCTGACGGTTTCCTCAATCCTCATCTCGTTCACTTCATGAATGCTAGGACATGTTAACCCATAATATATGCTGCAGGCGCAGTGGCCCCCATCCTTTCCCTCCCTTTTTCCTATAATACACCGATTACACCACCTCGAGCTTCAAGCTCGTATAGGAATGTATCAATGTATCCCTGCGTAACTAATAATAATTTGTCAATTGATATAAATACGCATTATATGGCAATATGGGACTATACGGTGTTTGCTTGGCTTTGTTGTTGTTTACATTCATCAGTAGGTACTTAGGGGGAACTGGAATCACTTGATTTATTGCTCCTAATTTAACATATTTTTAATTTTTTTTAACAATAATTTATACGTAAGAAATGAATATACATAACTTGAACATATATATTTTTTTATTTTACCTAGTTTCTTTATCATTATTCTTTGTTGTGCCGTTTCCCCCTCGTATTCAAAAGTCCGCGGGGAAAGCAATGGTCGGTGATTGGCTGATTTTTTTTCAGAATGTTAGGGTCAATATCAGTGCATAAGTGTCGTAAAATGGTCATTATTGACGTGAAATTTGGAGTCGATTTACATTTTATTTAATGATTTATTGTATTTTTCACAGATATCATTGGCAAATATTGCATTTTTTTCCATTTACTTGACATTTCAATCTATCAAATAAAATAATTGTCAAAAGTATCACAATCGTCATATCGCAGAAAATAAATAGTTTTTGGTATGCTACTACCATGTTAAATAGGTGCTTTTTGCCTACATTCACGTGACGTCATGTTTTTGTGACGTATGGTGAAAGACCCGTATATACCTATAATAATAACCATACAGTATGTTGTTCTATGAAGGATATAATAAATATATTGTAAAATAATAAATAAATTAATCTATCAATTATATATAATAATTCAATAAGTGAATGAATAAAAAAATATACGAATAAATTAATATAGCGCGGCTGCTGTACGAAGACCTGGTAAAATTGAAAAAACGTAGGTGTTTGTCCTTACTGAGGTTTTCCACGGTTTTCTCAGTCTCACCTCAGCGAATGCTGCATGGGACGCGTAATAGACCGTGGCCACCATCCTTTCCCTACCTTAATTATTCCCTACCATTACTCCACCGCGAGCTGTAAATGCTCTTAAAAAAAAAGGCCTATTATTTTATATAACTTACAATTAAATCAATTGAATATTTGTGATATATCAATTTAAAAAATTAATGAGTGAATGAATAAAAATATATACGAATAAATATAGCGGCTGTAGCTGTATACGAAGACCAGGCGCGGATCCATGCAGGGGGGTAGCCGGGAGGGCTGCAGCCTCTCCCGAAATTTTGAATTTAACATGGGCACTATAGGCATTTTCTCCACTCTCAATTTTTTCCTTAACATGGCATTAGCCTTATTATGGAGATAGCCCCCTCCCGAAATTTAGTGCTAGTTGATCCGCGCCTTACGAAGGCTGTGTATAATATGAAATGTATATAATAATAATATATAATATTATGATCGACTTACAAATAAATTATATAAATATATTATTATGCCATATGTGATATATTAATATAAAATGGACTGTTTAAAAGGGTAAAATAACAACACTCATGTTAAAAAAAAACTCACAAAAATTCTGAAAAATAAAAAAAAATTAAAATTTTCTCCTCTACACCCCCTATAATACGATCTAGTTTTTGATTTATGAATTTTTAAAGTTGAATATATTACTTTAACATGCAGAAATGGAACTCCAAAATTAAATTAGTCAATTTTAAAAATTCGTCATAACTCAAAAACTAGATCGTATTTGTATACCTGATATTTTAGCTACTGATAGGGGGTTTAGAGGAGAAGATTTTAAAATTTTTTGATCGAGAGGATTTTTTTTTTAACATTGGTGGCGATATCTTACCCTTAAAGCCCGGAAAGTATTGCTAAAAAGTTTTGTCGAGGACGGTTTTGAATCCAAGCCCCTTAGGTTCTATTCTTGTATTAAGAGAAGAGAGGCGTCACTTTCTCTGTACTTTCATTAATTTTTTAAAAATAGTTCCCGGGCTCTAAAAAATCTGAAAAAATCAGGGTGGCATAGCTTTGCACCCTCTATCCATTTCTGCAATAAAAAAAATTGAGATCGATACTCCATCGATACAATATATTATTTGATACACGTATTGTATTCTTACTATTCTTAGAAATGCGGGACTACTTATAATATTAACCATATATACAGTAGGTTAATTGTTCTAAATAATAAATATATAAAATATATGTAAATACAATAAATAAATGAATCTATCAATTATATATAACTATTTGATAAGTGAATGAATAAAAAAAATATGTTAAAAAATATACGAATAAATATAGCGGCTGCTGTACGAAGACCGGGTGTAATATAAAATGCCTTAAATATATTATGACTTACAAATAAATTGAATATATATTATGTAATATATTGAACACATAATTTAACATAAAATGCATGGACTGCTTTAATTGGTATGGATGGTAAATATATGAATTTGCAGGGTTGAATTAATAATATTCTAAGAGAAGAGAAAAATAAAAAATGTTTGCTACATATTTTATATAATATATTTTATTATCTTTTTATTTTTTTAATAATTATATAAGAGAATACTTATTATACACTTCAATTAATTGCCGCCGCAATCAAGTTCATTTCTATTCTATGATCTTTATTTTGCCAACTTAACGTGAAATATATAACGCTGAAATTAAGTAAAATTAATTGTTTATTATGGTTCCGATCTATACAAACTTTGAACTAATTAAATGCTTAACACAGCCTGCATGCCATGACCGGATAAAAAAAAAAATTATTTTTTATTATTATATTATATAGCGTCACCATTAATTATATTTCAGCAGTTTTAGTGTGTTTTTTTTTTATAAAAAGAGCATCAGTTAATACGTATATATCTTAAATTATCTTTTGAATAATTAACGTTTTAATTGCAATATATTTGCAATGATCACGTACCCCCGATACATATGCCGCAAAAGTGCTCGTGCAGTTTTGATTATTTGAATTTTGGTGCGCTAGTCCTGCGCTTTTCTGTGATTGGCTAGCGTTTGGCGTAAGCCGAAGAGGCTGCGCCAAGTCTTTTCAGCCAGAGCGTACTTGAGTAGGAGGCCAAAACCCAGCCGGCGCGATCGTCATCTGTCGAGACATTAGCCGTCCGGAATTTAAAAAATAACATGCAATGTAATCGGGAGGAAATATTTTTTTTTAAATATTTACTTGATATTAATGAAGGTGTCTTGTAGTGCGATAATACTTCAATGTAGTCTCCCGTTTGCTAATTATTTTATTTAGTTCATAAATATCATACTTCTTGAGAAATAAGACGGTAAAGTTAGGGCGGGAACTTGGTTCTATCTTCCAAGCTTTAGTAATGTATCATGACGTCACGAAATATTGAAATTACAAAAGTACTTGAATCAACTTTCATACATTATTTTCGATGTAGTAAATAACTTCACTTGATATATACAAAGTATAGAAAATGCAATTAAGTAAAGTGAAAGTCACTCGCTATGAAGAAAGGCTTTCAATGTTCATATGACGTCATCGCCAGTAAACTGACTTTTATTACTTCGCGCATGCCGGCGCATGCGCAGATGTAACAGAAGTAGCAGAAGTCGGGTTCATAAAAGTTTAATTTAAGTGTATTAATATTGTTTTTGCGTGAAAAAAAAGGTTGTCCAGTAAGATTAAACTATATTAGAGTTAAACTTGTTTCATTTTGAAAACTCTAGCATACAGCGTAATTGTCGTAAACCGCGACCAAAGTGAAGTCCTCTCCCATTTGATTACACGCAAACCTGCTGCTCAGTAGGACGGCTATTGAAAAGTGGGCGCGGTCGTGTTGTGGCCTTCTACTCAAGTTCGCTCTGTTTCAGCCTGGCTTCGCCAAGCCGAAGCCTCTTTGCGACTTTGCTTTTAGGCGCAAGTTCGGTTTAAGCCAATCAGAGAGCCGTATAATTGGAGCAAGCCAAAAATGAAAAGCTCGTAGTTTAGGCTTAATCATCCTATCCATTGTTCGTCCATTATCCTTTACAAGACCCTGCAAAAAACAGTTCAACTATACGGTGTTTGCTTGGCTTTGTTGTTGTTTACATTCATCAGTAGGTACTTAGGGGGAACTGGAATCACTTGATTTATTGCTCCTAATTTAACATATTTTTAATTTTTTTTAACAATAATTTATACGTAAGAAATGAATATACATAACTTGAACAAATATATTTTTTTTATTTTACCTAGTTTCTTTTATCATTATTCTTTGTTGTGCCGTTTCCCCCTCGTATTCAAAAGTCCGCGGGGAAAGCAATGGTCGGTGATTGGCTGATTTTTTTTCAGAATGTTAGGGTCAATACGGTCAATATCAGTGCACAAGTGTCGTAAAATGGTCATTATTGACGTGAAATTTGGAGTCGATTTACATTTTATTTAATGATTTATTGTATTTTTCACAGATATCATTGGCAAATATTGCATTTTTTTCCATTTACTTGACATTTCAATCTATCAAATAAAATAATTGTCAAAGGTATCACAATCGTCATATCGCAGAAAATAAATAGTTTTTGGTATGCTACCACCATGTTAAATAGGTGCTTTTTGCCTACATTCACGTGACGTCATGTTTTTGTGACGTATGGTGAAAGACCCGTTATACTTGATCCAAGTTACTCAGTACGTGGAATTATAGCCGTTTAGGCTCCTTCCAACAATTGTAAGAAGAAGAAGAAGGGTCTATGCAGAATTGCAGAATCAGATGCAGACGTCTCTGGTCTATTATATGCAAATGTATTATAGTGTAAAGTAAATGCATATCTTAACAGTCTGACTAAAAAATTAATTACTCCGTTGTTTTTCATTTCCGAAAGAAGTGAATCGTGCTATTATGCTCACAATTTTTTAGCCTGCTTTATCGTATGCATACCTATTACATATGCATACAGTATGATGTTTCTGTAGCTCGTGATATGACGTTAAACTTCAGCCATTATTCTCTTCTCTTGGGACTTCGGACACTGCTGTGGTCATTTTCTTAAAATTTCTCCTTGGTACGGTAGATTGATTAATTAAGTAATATGTCGATATTAGTATTAGTGACATTACATCTAAACTACTTACCTACCAGGGTTATATAGCTACTCAAAACTCAAAGGGCCTTGACTGTCCTGGGTCTGATTTCGTGATTTTTATGGTCTGCGGTGTTATATATAATATATATAATAGCTCTGACCTCATGTGTCCACTTCATGGTCCAGTCCCATTCACTTCAGTGCATCTACATTGAAATCAGCCCCGAGTCGAGTTCGGCACATATTGATGTATGCCTATACACATCATACTGTAACTATACCCACACGGTATGCATACAGTACAACATCATGAATACATAATACATGTATTGAACATTTACAGTGTGAATAGCGAATATTCACATTGAAACATGGAATTGACAGAGTGGTTAAGACGCCTGAAACGGAACATCGATGGATATTTTACGTAAGGATACTAAGGATTAGATTAATTGTCAACCAAGTTCAGATTTGTCTCTAAAATTTTGTAGAGCTTCACTGATCTGTCCTCTTGATGGAACTATAGATCTGTCCTTTTGTTTTCTTATAGCTGCCACCTACGTACGTCCTTATATACTCTGCTAGGTGACTTTTGTGTACTGTATATTGTGTTGTTAATGTTTTGTTATACAAGCTATCATACTATTATCCTTAGTTAGAAATTCAAGATATGAAAGTGATATGCATATAATAAATATACGTACGAGCAAGAGTTGAGTCTTGGCAGGTGCAGATCGAGGGGCCCCTACCTCTCTAAATGTTGGATTTGACATAGGCAATATATAGTCATTTCTCCCCATTTTTTTTAACATTAGTCTTATGTAGGCGCCCCACGCCCCCCCCCCCCCCCCCCCCCCTTCCCCGAAATTGGATGTAGTGGGCATGGATTGAATTTACATCTCGCTCTCTTCGTTGCAGGTACAGGAGAACATTTTTCCTGTTTGTTGCGGTGTGTGGACTTGTACTCTATCTCTCACCGTACATTTTTAGAAGATTCACAGTTACGAAAACAGAAGGTACTTATATGTAGTTAATAATAAAGCTAGTTAAGATAATTATATATTTTGTACTGTATACGCAGTATAACAGATCTTAGTTTACCTCTAGACAGCTCAGGCTCAGTAGATAGACTAGATGGTGCAAGATATATCAGCCAATGAAAAGGATAGAATGTCAGCTGGCCACCTTTTCATTGGCTGATATATCTGGCGCCGTCTAGTCTACTGAGCTGTCTAGAGGTAAACTAAGATCTGTTATACTGTATATTGGTATCAGTTCTTTTATCTATTCTAATGAAAACTTAATGGGGAAGATCAATGAAATCAAGTTGTATATTTAAATCAGTGGCGTGCGGTGGCTCTTTACTTAGGGTAATCGCAAAAGAAAATAGACCAGCCCCCACACTGACGGCGAGTGAGCGCCCACCCCTAGCGCGCCGCAGCCGCGAAATTTTTGGATGCCACGCCCCTTTTAAAAAAATGTAATTACACTTTTAATTTTACGTATTTACAATATATATCAAAATAAACATCATACATTGAGTCGTGGAATTGAAGATAAAACTCTTAAAATAAATTACAACTTATGTTTATAAATTTAATGATGCGTTTGGAATGTTTGGATCAATAGCTCTAGCTAGTATTCACAAATTAAAAATTAGTATTTTATTCTGGGACAGCTAGCAATCAAGGCCCTTAAATAATTAGCATACAAAATGTACATACAGGATATAAAGTAAAAATGGATTCTGTAAAAATCTCGTCCGTTCTGTGCGTAATTTTGATAATTATAAATATATATATAATTATATATATAGAACAAATATTTTTCGTATATTTGAAACCACAAAATAATAAAATTGCCTAACCCTGTTATTAAAACCAGAAAGTATGAATTTCATAATTCAGATCACTTTAAATTTTTCCTTTTTTTGTTTAAAACAATTAAGTAGGGAGCAAATTTACGTTAAAATTAATTTAAAAATCAAAATTATAGAATGTATGCATAATTATAACAAATTAACTTCAAAATCTGCGCGCGAGTTTATTATTATCTTTTGCGCAGACGATCGGAAATCTTCGGCAATCCGAGCAGGTCCGAGAATCGCTACGAGCTGCGATGCAGAATCCTGTGTTATCGGGATAGGCCACTTCCCCTACTACCCCTCTCGCTCTTTGCGTTCCCTGCAATAGCGCCGTATGGCTGCACCGCAGCTTGGTAGCGATGCGGTAGAGTGGGGGTATACAGGAAACGCGCGAACTTATAAGAAACGTTTGAAAAGAATTTACTGCATCTTGATGTCGAGTGTATCAAAAGACACAGTTTCTCTACAAATGCAATAAAAAAACGTTTTTCGTCAAAAACCCAGGGCAACCGGCGGTTATTGCGATTACATGGACCGCACGCCACTGATTTAAATTGAAATTTTAATTTAAAAAATAAATCGTACATATCGTGACATGAACGAATCATTTCCCTACTTGCAATCCCAGCATGGCAATTATTCCCAGGCTTTTAAATCAATTTGACTTGCTGGCTGGCCAAGCCAGAGTCAAGTTGTTCAATTAAAGGTGAATTGTTATTACAACCTACAATGATCTACGATACTAGATGGGTTTGTGACAGTACATACTTATATATCCCCCTTTCAAAAGACCTGCGATAATATCTATGCTAAAATTGCGAATATTTTGTATAGATGATTCTTTAGCTGCAATAGCTAGAAAATAATACTGACTTTTTAAGTGAAATATTGGACGCGATTCACAAAGCAGTTAGCCAGGTTTCTAACCACGTTTAGCTTAACCGTGTTTAACTAGGTGGTTTAACACGTAAAACAGGTATAGTTAAACGTGTTTAAGCTGAACATAGTTAGAAACCTGGCTTACTGCTTCGTGAATGGCACCCATTAATTTTTGGTATCCGGCATTTTCGGTGTAAGACATTTCGGTGTAAGGAATGTTCGGTGTACGGAACTTTCAGTGTAAAGAGATCTTGGTGAAAGGAAGATTCGGTGCAAGGAATTTTCGGCGTAAGGAAAATTTGGTGTACCGTTAACAAAACTGTTAAAGTAGAATGATCGATTCGATTTTTGGTGCTGGTTGCATATGTTGCAAGGCGCTAGCGCGTTGTTGCGCGCGAAATTCTGAATTCTATAAACTCTGATAAACTCTAATCTAACGTCAATTTGTAAATGAAAAACGCGATGTGAAAGGTCAAAAACCTTTCAAACCTCCGTTATAATAAAGGGTAGTAAGGTTAGAGCTGTTAAATTATCCATACAAACAAATTATAAAAAAAAAAAAGTGCCCATTTTATTAAAAAGATACCATGGGTGGAATCAAACCTACGCCGCTCTGAACGATGACGATTGGAGAGGAGGTCTAGACCGTTGGGTCACAGAAGTAAGTTACAGTGACGAGAGATAAATGTTAATAAATTTGAAGACGTCAAAAATGTAAACACGACTGCAGCGCTGCAGTGTGACGCAGGGTTATACTTATAAGAATCGGGTATACGCGCTCCGTTCTGGTATATGAGACCACTTTCCTAATTTCTGATTGGCCACAAAGAGCTTGTTGATTTTTTTGCGGCTCTTTATTGGTTGCTAAGCAACGTGATGAACCAATCACAGGCCAGAAAAAAGTCCACTTTTCGAATGGGCATTTAAGTCCATTAAATGGAACTGACCAATCAAAAGACAAGAAGTTTTCAACCTCAAAAAGTAGGTGTTATCGTTAAGTGGTCGACTTCAACGATTCAAAAATTGCAATTTTCAGCACAAATTACCCCCAAAGAATCTCATCTTCCACCATAATTCCTCAGGAGCTCTGGAAATTGGCACCAAAGTTGGTGGAATTCCCATAAGGTTACCAGGAGGCGTGGCCTAAAAGGTCCACTTTTCTCGAACTGCGTATACCCCCATCCCAATGGAGCATAGCCCTGGTGTGACGGCATCATGTACTATTATGGCGCTAATTTAAAATAAAATTTTCATCCGTTATTGCGACATTCTAATAGATTTTTCTACAGATTTTTATGAAGAGATGATACAGGTTATGACACTTCCTGATTTATCATATTATGTTACACCTCTGATTATTTTTTAAATACATTTTACGGGAAAATGCGAAAGAAATCAATGATCGAATAAAAAAAATTGCCATGTTTTTTGTGAAATTCGTATGATAACATGGAGTTGATAGCCGAGTCAAAAAACTTTTAGCTCCAAATGCTCGGAATTTTATTGAAGGACTTCATAAACTAACTTCAGATTCTGATTTATGGTGTTTGATAGTAACTTAATACACAACAAAAAAAAAGGTTTTACGGGAGCTCGCAATTTCGATCATTCTACTTTAAATATAAAATAATGTAATTGTTTTTCAATTTACGTATTAATACTTTTTCTATTTGAGGTCAGAATTAGAAGAGCTTATGCTATGTATATCAAAAGTCAGTACATGTTGTCAATATACCAATTAATATACAAGTCCTATGAATCACGCAATATTATCATTATTATCAACGAAACATTGTAAGGTATATATACAATGCAAAATGTGCCAAGTTCTCGCCGTGGAGGACGGAAAGCTGTTCACAAGAATTTTATAATTTACGCGAAAGAAAGGATTTATAAAATTCATTTTGAAACACGTTACTGTACACAGCCGGTAAAATTGTAAATACGTCAATTCAGTAATTGGGTTCATAGCTTCAGTAGTTAAAATAAAATCAATTAAATTTTTATTTTGGCTGATTTTCATTTTACGCGTATCAATGATATATATTATTTTTACTCATTGATAATAACTGTGACTTATGCTTTATAAATATTAAATGTATTTAATATGAAGTTATTATGTACGTAGTTGTTGTATGTAGAAAATTTGCTAAACATTTAAATTAAAAAATAATTCAAAATAAATTGTGTCAGTTTGTAAAGAACTATCATTATTATTATCAGGGAAATGTAAGATTTTTGAAAAAATAAAATTTATGACTCTCTTTAACAACATGTTATGTATTAATGGTATTCTTTTATTATCCCTTCTTGAAAAAAAGCGTAGTGGTCAAGTAGTTGACCACTCTCAAGTGGTAATTTCGCCAAGTGGTCCTGGTCAATAGGTGGTCACGGTCGTAAGTGGTCACGGTCAGGTCAAGCTAGTGGTCGCTCTAGTGGTCAACTCAAATGGTCGGCTCTAGTGGTCACCATGACCACTTGGCGAAATTACCACTTGTGTGGTCCAACCTGCGACTACTTAAGTGGTCACTCTAATGGTCATTCTAGTGGTCACTCTCGTGGTCGGTTTCAAGTGGTCAAAAAGCCGTTTGTGGATGTCTTCGCACGCCGTTCAACAGGATGCCACAGAAAATAAAAATTATTGCTGGAACATGAAATAAAATTATTCCTCCACCTTTTTAACTTGAATTAATAAAATAAATTCAAGGTAGAAACATAACAAACATGACGAGAAAAATAATTAAGTCACATAAAATTTTACAATGAGGAAACACGTACAATATATATATAAGAAATTCATTCGATCATTTGATTATTTTTATCGCACTTAAAATACAATAAACATGCAATTATTTTTATTTGTTTCTTACATCATCTCAAAACATAGCATTCTTTAATAAAATAGGAATATTTTTGAAGTATAATTACCATCAACGGCTCTGTTTCGGCGGTTATTTTTATCAATTAAGTCCCAAGAGCCGATAAACATTGACTGTTTAAGGCTACCTGGAACAAATTATATGACACAAAGTACCAAGAAAATCACAAAACAGCATTTCATAATACGTTTTAATTACTAAAAAGGTACTTATCTGATATAAAACTGCTTGATAAGACGATAATTCTGAACTCTGCAAACTCTCTGCTCCTCGTGTGCCGACGCCATGTTTTTCTCTATCACGTAACATCGCGCATGCGCACTCAATTGACCACTTGTTAAGTGGTCAGAATCTGACCACTTGTTAAGTAGTCAGAATCTGACCACTTGACAAGTGGTCAGAATTATTCGACCATTGACGTAAGTGGTCAAAAATTATGACCACTAAGCAGCCGACTATTTACAAACTCGAATCCCGACCACTTAACAGCATGTCCAAAGATATGACCATTTAACATCTGACCATTTATGAAATGGTCAAGTAGTCATGACCACTAGAACTTGACCACTAAGTGCAGTGACCTGACCATTCATTTAAGTGGTCGCCAAATCCGGACCACTTACAAGAGGTCAATATTTATGACCTGACCATTTATTTAAATGGTCACAAAATTTTGACCATTTACCCAAGTGGTCAAACATCTCGACCACTAAGAACTTGACCACTTAAATCAGTGACCTGACCATTCATTTAAGTGGTCGCCTGACCCGGACCACCTATCAAGAGGTCAATATTGATGACCATTTATGACCTGACCATTCATTTAGGTGGTCCGACCACTTATTCAAGTGGTCTGACTACTCATTTTAGGTGGTCAAATTGTGACCACTCCGCTATTTTTCGACAAGGGATGTAACCAAAAAAATTGATATTTCATAAAAAAAAAACTTTTTGCACCGAATTTTCCTTACACCAAGATTTCCTTGCACCGAATCTTCCTTTCACCAAGATTTCTTTACATTGAAAGTTCCGTACACCGAACACTTACACCAAACATTCCTTACACCGAAATGTCTTACACCGAAATTTCCTAGAATCTTAATTTTTATTTCAGTGGTCTTTCCAAAAGTTGCGTTTACATTTTTTTTTTACCAAACTCAGATATCTCAGTACATTTTTTCCCCCATCACTGTACATATGTTTCAATGTTGGAGGATGGATCTTGACTTGGCGCATGCCTAGGCTACTAATTGACAATGGCAGAGGGGAAAATATATTTTAAATATTAGAATATCAGAAAAAAACAAAAACATAGCCATCATGTACATCTTTTGTTTGTTTCTTTGTTTTAGATTTTGCAGAAACATGTTTGAAAGATAGATTAACTTCATTCTCGCTTGATGTCGAAGAATTTAATGCTAATGTACAACACATACCTATTCGTGAAGGTGAAAAAGCATACATTCCATGGGTTGGAAATGGAGTTTTTGGATTGGAAACAACTTATGGAAGTGCTATTCACATTAGACACGGGCGTACTTTATCATTACCTATTATGTGTCAGCCTCTTGTTACAATCATTCCAAATGAAGTAGAAAAATGGCAAGAAGCAAGTTTAATTCACTACCCAACTGGCATTGCCCACCGATTGCAATGTCTCAGCTCAGGCTTACATGTAGCTCATCAGTACTATGCACACCGTACTCTACCAGCAATTTTTGTCCAAGACATTAAGATTACAAATCCTAATGAAGAACCAATTCATGTCAACATGGAGCAGAGAGGAATCCTTCACTGGCCAACTGCTGTATCACACAAAATCAAGTAAATAGAGTTTTTACTGTTAAATATTTATTCTTAATATGTAATAATTATATTACATATATTAATAATAATTTAATTATACATAATGTACCACCCTCCATTTAAAACTCCTTGATGGTTTAAAGAGACCTTTCAAAATTCGATAATTCCATTCATCTTCACTCCTCAGCTCTCCTATAAATATTACTGAGGAAAGTTTTTTATAAACATGGCATAGTCTATGTGATTAGTCCATCTTAAGTGTTTACCTATAAATATACCCAAAAATGTTGTATTGTTTTTTAATGCACTATATTGATTGGCTGCTGAGATTGATTGTTATGGATTTTTATGTTTTGAAATTGCAAAATTTGTCCTATTGACATTCAGCATTAATCCAAGATTATTAAAATGACATTTTACTGTTTCAATTGCATTAATAATGTTCTTCAAAAGCATTTCATTATTACCCCTGATTACTTTTAAATTTGAATCAACAGCATATTGTACAGATATATATCAATAATTAATTATAAGTAGATTATTTATGAATAGAATGAAAAGTATCGGGGCCAGACATGTACCTCTGACTGAGAGATAAAAATATTAAAAGGAATAAATAAATAAATAAATTATTTAGGTAAAATTGATGAAAACAGGGTCGTAAAAACTACAATTATGTACAGTACAACAGTACTTTCTCTTTTCTTGATCAATAATGCAAGCACTTGGTTCCTTGGTTGTCTCTACGTGGGAAAGAAATTTCAGGATAATAGAACGTCCTCTTATTTATTTTTTATTTTTGTTTTTTTTCTTTCTCTCTCTTTTTTTTTTCTTTTCAAATTTCTGGCAGCTTTTTGAAATAATTTTAAAGAACCTCCATAAAAAAATTTATTATACAGTACAAATAAGCTGTTGACACCTCTAGATACTTGTTATTCACTGTATTGTGCCCCATATATGAATAAAATATCTTTAAATCACTCATCTATTGAATGCATTGTGATGTGTAGCCTGCAGCACAGCAACAAGAAGAGCCACGAGTTTTTGGTAGTGTCCGGGATGGTAGATGTTCCCCAGTCCAGCTCTGACCAGGTGCTTGCAGTCGCTGTCATCATGCAGATCATTCCTGAGCAGCTCGAGGTATGAATAATATTACTTTCAGGCATTCATAACCCTCACTCCTTATCAGCCAGAATAATTCACTTTACGCTTTAATAATTTACTTGTAATTTGTATGTTTGTAATCTGCATTTTTATTGACTTCAAATATTGACAAATGTTTAGGTTACAAATTCTGTATTTTTGTTGCCCATTTCAATCACTGATGCTAAGCCAAAAAGAGATGGAAATACTTTGTTTGTTCTTCATTCATTCAATATCTCTTTGCGTATAAACATAGTAATTTATTCAGAATTATTTTTGTTTTCGTTAGACTCTTCATACTGTGAATGATAAACATAAATGCCCAATTAAGAGTTTCCTAATAAATAAATAAACAGACAAATAAATATATATTATATTTTTTTTCAGGTTAAGCAGCGTTCTTCAAGCAATCTTGAGATCTTAACTAGTGTAAACTATTCCGAACCAATCAGTCGAGCAGATTACAGTGCTCAAAAAGAAGTGGTTGAACACCAAGCAATAGAGGTAAGAAAATGATTGTTAAAATGTTAAAAACTATGCAAAACATGTTCCGTCATTTTTTTTTTTTTTTTTAAGTTCTTATTTTCTAAAAATAATTAACCTGCCCTCTTTATTAATAGAAATGAAAACAGAAAAATTCCATCTCAAATAGCTTCATCACTGCAAAAAAAATCCCAAAATTGATGTTTTGGAGGTATATAATATAATTCTTTTATTAAACACAAATAGTGTACAGATACAATTAGACATAGATAATGAAATGTAGATAACATAGACACAAATCAGAAACACAAGTAGAATTATAAAACAGAAAAGGAGTTATATAACATCAAACATAATTCAGTGTTTGATGAATATAAATGTAATTAAAAAGATAAAAATGGGGGGGGGGGGAAGATAAATATATGTAGTTATAGTAGTATTATCTTAGAAATCAAACGTCTCCCTTTTTTTATTTGAAAATCAATTAAAGGGAATACATAGGTATTCTTTAATTGGTACCGTTCTTCTTATGAAGTTGGAGCAAAAAGCTGTTCCCCATAAAGATAGATGCATGGTAAATGCCACAGAAACATCAACTTTTTTTTTTTTTTTTTTTTTTTTTGGTGAAGCAATTTGAGATGAAATTTTTTGGTTTTCATTTCTTAATAGAGAGCAGGTTAAACTGTTTTTAGAAAATAAAATCTTAAGAAGAAAAAAAAATGCAAACTTGGAGCCATAACCTAAGAATCTAAGGTAGGCGAGGCACCCGTCCTCCTCCTCCTTCCCTTTTGTATCGTGTATTACAAACCAAATGGCTCTCATCCACACAAGTCCAAATATATTGGAATGGGCTTGGGTTTTCTTAACTGTTCAAATTTATGACGTTTTTGTATCACTCTCATATTAACTTATTAACATTGAATTCCTATAACATAAAAATGAGTTTGCTGCTGCAACACCTAAAAAGGACTGAAAAAAAAAAAAAAAGTGTGCGCCTAAAATTTTAACAAGTGAACTATAAACTAGGTCATCAAGTACCTAGGGTGAAAATTTCATACCCCTAGCTCCAAAATTCAAAATTTATTTTCAAACTAATTGTCCTTAAGAAGTGACGCAAGTTAGTAAGTAAACAGTCTGTGTGGGATACAAAAATATTACATATTATAATGGGCAATTTGCATGACATTTTTTTATTGCAGATATGGATAGAGGGTGCAAAGTTATGCTACTCTGAATTTTTTCAGATTTTTTACAGACAGGGAACTATTTTTAAACAATTATTGAAAGTCGATTTTATGTCACGAGGAGTCTGTCCTTAAGGTAGAGATAATACGGATCAGCTGGCCCAATGCTAAAAAAATCTCATTCATAAAAATTATGAAAAAAATTTAAAATGTTCTCCTCTACATCCCCTATCAGTAGGTAAAATATCAGGTATACAAAAACGAGCTAGTTTTCGAGTTATTAATTTTTAAAGTTGTCCAATTTAACATGGAGAAATGGAACTTCCATGTTAAATTGGTCAACTTTAAAAATTAATAACTCGAAAACTAGCTCGTTTTTGTATACCTGATATTTTACCCACTGATAGGGGATGTAGTGGAGAACACTTTAAATTTTTTTCATAATTTTTATGAATAGGATTTTTTTAGCATTGGGCCAGCTGATCTGTATTATCTCTACCTTAAGAAAAGGATAGGCGCTAAACGCCCGTGACGTCATTAAACTGACTTTCAATAGTTTTTTAAAAATAGTTCCCGCTCTCAAAAAAATCTGAAAAAATTCAGAGTAGCATAATTTGGTACCCTCTATCCATTTCTGCAATAAAAAAATGTCTTGCAAATTGTCCATTATAACCTTTAATGCAAAATTAATGATCAAGGACAGGGAAAGTAAAAAAAAAAAAAAATAATAAAATAAAAAAAAAAAAATAAAAAACTAAAAAAAAAAATTGAACAGAAAGCAAAACAATGAAATTTGTATTGGTCAAACACAGACATTTTTGACTCCTTCTTTATTTTACAGTAATTAACCTATGCATATATTTTTTTGTTGCAGTACATGAGGCAAGCATTGCTTCGCCACCACAGCAAATTGAGAGAAAACCACATGACAGTGTGGCGTCAGCTCTGGAGCACTGGTGTCAGCATCAGCTACTCCAAGGCCCTAGACTCAATCAATGGAGATCAAATCAATGCAACTATGTACTATGTGCTGTCACAAGTACGAGCACCAATCTATGAGCATATCTCCAGTCAACATAGGGCAGAACTGGAAAAAGTTCTGTTGTATTCTGAAGGATGTTTTGGAGGCTATCATACTTTGTAAGTAGATTGACTTATTTAATTTTGATTTGTTATGCAGTACCCAAAAGCTGTGAAAGATTTGATGTACAGTACAATAAAGCCTTACACAAAATAGTACTGTACTATATGTGATATATAAGGTATTAAGACTTTGATTCATCCACTAATTTATCTCAATGTACAGGTACGAAAGTATAAAATTTTATTACATTGGTTAGATAGGAAAAACGATGTTAGGCTTATAACTCGAGAAGAAATTCATCCTAGGGTTCAACCACCTTCAAGTGTTGGCCTTATAGTCAAAGGCTACTCATTTTGAGAGAAAATGCTTACGTCAAGGTCATTTCCATCCCCTGCAGGGTGAAATTTGTGAAAATAAAATCTTTTCCAAACATCCTAAAAACTGAGATTAAGGGATAAAAAGATATTTGAAATTCAATAGTGTATTTTTGAAGGCTGAAACTACCCTATTTTGTCCCTAAACAATCCTAAAATTAATAATTTTCAATTTATTTATTTATTTTTTTTTTTATCAGATTTGTGTTCCTCATATTCAATTTTGCGAAAAAAGACACTCGCCAGTCAGTAGGGGGTCTCCAGAAAGATAATTTCACCTCAATTTCTGAAATAAATGTTTTATATTTATGGTTTCATATGAATTTCATCTTAAGAAACTTCGAATATGACAATTAAAAAAAATTATTATTTTAAGGTTGTTAAGGGATGAAATAGGATACTTTTACCCTTCAAAAATGCACCATTGAATTTTAAATATATTTTTATCCCTAAATCTCAGTTTTTAGAATTTTGGGGCGTGATTTGATTTTAACACATTTTCACCCCTGCAGAGAGTGGAAATGATCTTGACGTAAACATTGTCTCTTGAAATGAGTAGCCCCTGACTAGACCTGAAGGTAATATTGAACCCTAGAATAAATTTCTACCCGAGTTATAGGCCTAAAATCGTTTCTCCTGTCTAACCAATGTAATTAATTTTATACTGCCTCAACTCTACACTTTCTATACTTCAATTTGAAGCATTAAATTTAGCATCTTTGAAAGTCTAATTAAACAAGGTAATAAGTGCAGTACTGTGTTTCCTTTTTTCACTTTTTTGAAGTTCATTCCTGCAGCAAAGAAATTTACTTCTCTTGCTTGATGATTTTTTCACCCACATTACCGTAAAGGTAACCCACATGAGCTCTATATATATATCACTGCATGCACACATGTAACCACACCTTGAGCTCTCACAAGTACAGCATTGCGGGCAAGATGGACTGGATTGTAGTGCATGGTGAACTGCTGCTTGAGCTCTAGTATGCTGTGCACTGGCGTCTTGAACATTTGCTCTGTTCTTCACTTAACCC
This sequence comes from Siphlonurus alternatus, assembly GCA_949825025.1. Lineage (NCBI taxonomy): Eukaryota > Metazoa > Arthropoda > Insecta > Ephemeroptera > Siphlonuridae > Siphlonurus > Siphlonurus alternatus. Next base: position 10,358,308 of record OX463788.1, read on the forward strand.
CACAAGAAGAAGTTGGTTGGAGTGAAGTCAGGGGACCTAAAGGTCCACGAACTAGAACTGACACGTCACATTTACTTTCAAGGCATAATAAGTTCAATAAGAGAGGCTCAGCCAAAAATTGTCATTGCAGTTGATGGCCATATTTCGTGTCACTGTCTTGACTAGGTCTTCCCTGGCTGTTGGATAGAAAGTGATGACCCCAAGCTGTTGGCCCTTAAGTCTCCTGACCTCACTCCACTCGACTTTTTCTTGTGGGGTTACTTGAAGGACGGCGTAAGTGTTTGAGACGCCGGTGGGAAACATGATGAAGCTCAAGCAGTGGTTCACCAGCACCACAATCCAGTTTATCTCGCCTGTGGTGCTGCCCTTGGCAAGAGCTCAAGGTGCAGTCACATTTTGCAGTGATACAAACAGAGTTCATGTGGAGAGTACCTTTATGATAACGTAAGTAGTAAAATTATCAAGCAAGATATTTGACTAATTAAATTTCAGGTGCTCTAGATACGAAAATTGAAGAAAAGAAAACACAAAACTGCACTTTTAACCTTGTTTCAACTTGTGAGAAAGTCACTTTAAATAATTTTTTTAAAATAAGTTTCAAAAATGTTAATTTCAGAGCAGCTACAAATTGATGTATAGAAAGTGTACATAATTTTAAATTTGCATTTACATTTTTTAAGGACTTAATGAACATTCTGTAGTTCGGAATAACTGTAATTAATTAAATTCCTGTCTCCAGGCAAGCCCAGAACCTCTGGCCATCTTTGACCAGTCTCTCGGAAGTGAACAATGCAGTTTCTCTGTGGCTGCTGACTCTGGAGAAACAGGTATCTTTAATATATCTTATTTTAAATTTAAAATATATTTTTTTTAATTGTTATTATTTTTATTATTATTGATAGATATTAAAATGATCCATAACACATACTATAAAACATTATAGGAGCAATAGCCAACTTTTTTCATTTGCAGTGCCAATTCTGAAAATTCTGAAAAGATAGTGTTTGGGGGGAGGGAGGGGGGAGTAAAATGAGATGTAGTTTTTTTAGATAATATACTATTATATAAATGTAGCTTACTGAATGGAAGAATAAATAGCATTAGTCAAGTTTACTAATTTAGTCAAATCAGCACCTGAAAACATATTGCTAGGAGTTGAAACCACTAATGACTAGAATGTCCTGCAGGGATGCCACAACTTAGTGAAGGCTGGGGCAAGCGGTGTTGTTGAAGCTATGGTGTTAAGTTTTGGTGGTCTCAGATTTAGCAACCAACATCTTGAGTTTAACATCCACCCAAAGTATCTCCACCGTGACTTCCATTTCAGGTAAATTTTTGTTTTTTTAAAAAAATTATTATGACTTTTGAAATTTGCTTTGTAACAATGTCTTTCTCCTCAGGAGAGTGAACTACGGCAATCTAACTCATGTGAACATCAGTGTAACTCTGCAAGAAGATAACAAGGCTGTGCTCTATGTCTCTTTGGATAGAAGTGACAAGAACTATTACGCATGTGATGCTGGATGCCTTGACACACCTGTACAGTTGGGGTAATAACAATAATAATATACCTCAATTTGCACTTGCATTTATAATGCTCACTATATTGAACTAAATAGGTAAATCATCAGTTCAAAAAAGTTAGCTTCTTCGTAGAAACCATGTTTGATATTATTATAAAATGAATTCTTTTCCCCTTTTGTTTTCTTATTGTATAAATAGCTATTTTATTTAGACAGTCTTATCTATTACATAAAAAGTTTGGAGGTTATGAGCAAAGTAAAAAAAGAGACCATTTTTTTCTGAGCTCGGTCTTGTACAATAAACTTCCAGATTATATAAAAAAAATTGAGAGTATATCTGTTTTTAAGAAGCAATTGTTTGCCTACCTTTTTTTTTAATATATTTTTCTATTATGCTCATGCAACAAGAAAAATTCCAATAATAATTTTTAATTATAATAGAATAATATATATTGTATATTTTTTTTAAAAAAAGGTAGGCAAACAATTGCTTCTTAAAAACAGATATACTCTCAATTTTTTTATATAATCTGGAAGTTTATTGTAAAAGACCGAGCTCAGAAAAAAATGGTCTCTTTTTTACTTTGCTCATAACCTCCAAACTTTTTATGTAATAGATAAGACTGTCTAGTATTACGTCCAGTCTTATCTTTGTTACTTTGAAACAAGTAATAATTTCTTGTAACATACATAATCATAAGAAAATACAAATACTTAGGAAATTCAATGTATAAAGTTGCTCTCATATTTTTTTACAACAGAACTCTGTCCTGCTTTGGCTTGAATCATGCTTCTATTTTTTTTTCTTTTTTACTTACAAATACACTGGACTGGGTGAAATACACCCAGTAAAAAAAATTTACTTTATTATTACTTTTACTTTTTATTTTTTTTAAATACAGTAAAAAAATAAATAAATAATAGATTAAGTAATATTTCACCATACAAAGTTACGTGCAGATTGTATTTATAACTTGAGAAAACGTAACTAATTATAATAGTAACAAATAATAATTATTGAATTAAGGAAAAATAAACCATTTTGGTTGTGATATATATTAAAAAGGAAAGAATATAGGAATAACCAGCAATGCCTTCCCGATCGAGAAGTCACATACAGAAGGAGAAATTCTTGCAGTTATAGGTTCACTCTGGTTTTTCCTATCCTTTACTTTTAATAGTCACAAATAAATGAGATGCATATAGTATGATACAGTATGATTATAAATTAGAGACTTTAAGGTGCAAAACAAGACAAATGAAGGCTTTTTCTGCCACCCTTGTCACAAATGTTGGTTATCTGCATTAAAATTTTATTCATCAGCTTCATTTCTACTTGTCACTGTAAACATTGATAAATTATTTTCATTTTGATGCCCATTATTATTGCTTCAGGCAGGAGAAAAAAGTGTTTCCAGTGAAGCTAACAGAGCCAGTGACTGCCATTCTCTACATTACCTATGACAGGCAGCACATGGAGGAACTCAGACACACAATACATGTGAAAGAAATAGCTGAAGGTGAGTTACATTGCATTGAACAATGTTGAAAATAAATTTCTTTCCGCATACTAGTTAAGCAGCAGTAAAAATAAACCATTGCCTGCTTCATGGCACATCATACATTGTTGGTTTCTTGTCCCCTAGCATTTGCTACAGAGTTGCATTACAAGCCAATTAGTGACTTAATTATGTCCGACTCCTAATATTTTGTGCTGCATAAAAATTTCTAAATTATAAAAATATGGCATCTCTATTTATGTGTTTATTCTAGCATTGATGTAACTAGTGCTTATAAATTCAAATTTTAGGACTTCTTTTTCCTCCTGCTCTTTACAACACCAAGGCTGCAAAGAGGCTTGATAGAAATTATTGCAAGTAAATCTATTAATTTTTTCTTCTTTCAGCTCCTGCCCATGAGCATCATGTCATAGCACTGCACAAGCATGGCCATCACCTGGGTGGTCTACCAACCCTGTTCTGGGTCTCTATTTCATTCTTAATTATTGTTTTCCATCTCTTCCTAATCAAATTGATTTACAATGAGTACTGTGGATCTCAAGACAAGTACCGCTTGCGATACAGCAAGCATTAGTGTTTGTTTGAAACATTTTTTATGAGAGACTTAATAACTTTAATAAAGAGACTTGTTACATATAGATACAGTTGACTAGATCAAATAAAAATAAAACAAAATATTCAAGACATTTTTTTCCCCCATAAATATTGGACTTATAGCCATAACGTTTTAAATGAGTGGCGATCCCAGAGAGAATAAAAGAAGAGCAAAATATTCCCTAGCTGATGGGCTGGTAATAAGATTTACTGGGTTTCAAAAATATAGTAGATCGTGGCCGGTCTGTATGAATCCAAGCCGAGCCCATGAGGCAGAAAAGAAACAATTAAAAAGAACAACTTACGCTCATTTTTTGGGGTATCAGCTGATAGGGTTGAGCCAAATGTAATAACATTGCACACTGTTAACTGAGATGTTATACTGTATATAGAACAAGAGTTATAGTAAAAATGAAATTAGAGACTGCAATTGTTTTGGGCCTGTTATGTTTACATCGAGTCACTCAATAATATATATATATATATATATATATATATATATATATATATATACATATATATATACATATATATATATACATGCATATATATATATATATAATTAAGAATAAAATGATTTTGAGGGCAATTTGTAGACGGCCGAGGTAATAATGCTGCTGGCTTACCCCGTAAAGAAAGGGATATCATGTTATGGTTATGTATGTATGTACATTGATTTTTCAATAAATTTTAATAAGTGATTACATGCCGTGAGACCATGATATATTATCTTCCCTTCTTCTTTTCTTATGCCCACATATTGGTTATTAAACCGTATTTTAATTCTGGTAGGCCAATAGAGAGAAAAGACTTTCTCTTCTCTCTTCATGTCGTCAGGCAACAATTAATTAAAGTCAAGTTCCGTAGTTAGTGCAGATGCCCTCTGTCTTGATGATGAGGTTCATTTTTACATAATTTACAAATGTCACTATCTTGGATTTTAAATTTCTTCTGATAGCATCCAAGATAGTCATGGCCTAGCTGTGTCTATATAGTCTAAATTTAGCAGTGTACGTGAGTATTATAACTATGATTTCTGGCTGATTTAAATATGAGATCTCCCCATATATTAAAACATTATATATATATATATATATATATATATATATATATATATATATATATATATATTATACTACCTAGCATAATTGTGTAATGTTCCTGTTCCTTTTGGGATGTGTTAGGGAACTTGCTTTTACACATGAAATTATGTTTTATTAATTAAAAAAATTGTAATGACGTTTTGCAAATTATACAGGGGTTTGAATGACACTATTATAACTTAATAACATTAATTAATATGTAATGAATTTTACTTTTTTTCACACAAAGATATATATCATAGGAAAAATCCCTTAATGCCCTCCCCCAGGGTAAGAATTAGGTGACATAATATGATTAAAAAATTAATAAATTTCCTAAAACAAAAATGGATAGATTTTGCTAAAAAGTAATAATTAAAAATGTATGATGTCAAGAAACACAAAAAAGGAGGTCAATAACTGATTTCCTGAGAACTCCTTAATTGTGATCCCTGATGATCGAGGCAGTACATGGTGTACTAATGTACCAATTTGATCACCATACCCTCCCTATGCCAAAAATAATTTTAACATTAAAATGTATCAAATGGATTTGCAAAATTAATGTCAACATTTTTTCAAAATTGCATGGTTGCCATTTTTCTGATGGCAAATTTAAGATATTTTGATTTATGCGAACCTTATATACACGAAAATAACATAGGATATATTAAATTACTATAGGTTATACGCGTATTGTCCCTCTTCCGGAATAATGATCGAGCTATCTGCCTACCATGATCACGCTCACCTGAAATAACAGATAGCTCATCATTGCAATAAAATCGTGGTAAGCAGAAAGCTCATTATTCCGGACGAAGGACGATATATGATCACCACAGGGTACACAGATAGGCCATAAATGGAGCTTTAATAGGCCCAGCTGCCAAAATAAATAATTAAATGTTATAACCATATAATTATATTGCATAAAGTGCCCATTGCACTGCTCATTATTTTTTGCTTGCAAATCTAAAAATACTTCTACACTTTAGAATTAAGGACAAATTTACTAATATTAGAAAAACTCAACAAAGCTAAGTAAAATAAACAAATGGGATCTAGATTTTTTATTATTACATAGTTTTCAAATGTTTATTTGACCAACATAGCCCCCACAGTCATGTCCCCATATAATGCCTTTCTTCTGATCTATAATATTAATATTAAATGAAATCTATATACTACATCCTTAAGGGGAAGGTAACACGCCCCATATACGTTAAAAAAAATCCCTCGTACGAAAATTGTGAAAAAAATTTAATATGTTATTCTCCTCTACATCCCCCATCAGTAGCTAAAATATCACATTTACATACAAGCTAGTTTTTGAGTTATGAATTTTTAAGGGTAAGGTAACGCCACCAATGTTAAGGGTAAGGTAACGCCACCAATGTTAAAAAAAATCCCTCTCACAAAAATTCTGAAAAAAATTTAAAATGTTCTCCTCTATACCCCCTATCAGTACCTAAAATATCAGGTATACAAATACGATCTAGTTTTTGAGTTATAAAATTTTAAAGTTGACTACTTTAACATGGAGAAATGAAACTCCCATGTTAAATTGGTCAACTTTAAAAATTCATAACTCAAAAACTAGATCGTATTTGTATACCTGATATTTTAGCTACTGATAGGGGGTGTAGAGGAGAACATTTTAAATTTTTTTCAGAATTTTTGTGAGAGGGATTTTTTTTAACATTGGTGGCGTTACCTTACCCTTAAAAAAAATCCCTCTCACAAAAATTCTGAAAAAAATTTAAAATGTTCTCCTCTATACCCCCTATCAGTACCTAAAATATCAGGTATACAAATACGATCTAGTTTTTGAGTTATAAATTTTTAAAGTTGACTACTTTAACATGGAGAAATGAAACTCCCATGTTAAATTGGTCAACTTTAAAAATTCATAACTCAAAAACTAGATCGTATTTGTATACCTGATATTTTAGCTACTGATAGGGGGTGTAGAGGAGAACATTTTAAATTTTTTTCAGAATTTTTGTGAGAGGGATTTTTTTTAACATTGGTGGCGTTACCTTACCCTTAAAGTTGACTATTTAACATGGAGAAATGGAACTTCCATGTTAAATTAGTCAACTTTAAAAATTCATAATTAAAAAAACTGGCTCGATTTGTATTCCTGATATTTTAGCTACTATATATAGGGGATGTAGATTCAAATTTTTGGCATAATTTTCATGCGAGAGGCGAGAGATTTGGCGTGTTACCTTATATACCCGTAATTATATATACTGTATATACAACTGAGATCCTATAATATTTTGCTCTTTTGTTTTGAATATTTTTTTTCATTAATATTATATAGTGAACTGAAAACATGGTAATTAACGATTAACCATTTGCTAAGGATGGTGCCTTTAACCCTTAAAATTAAATAAGCATGCAGACATACTGCCTTAATTGTATATTATCCTAAGGAAAGAAAATAACATTTATAAGTTTATATATTATATGTATTTTGTATGATCATTTGCATTCTCAATAACTTAAATCAATTACATTAATTTAAGAAAGTACATATTCATTACATTATTTTACACAATATTTATTTGAATCAGAAATCAGTATACCTAGCATAAGTTTTTTCATTATAATATTACCACTAAATTGTAAGCAGAAATAAAAACATGGTTGAAAGTTTTAAGGATTTTTGTCATTAGTCTTAGGAGATGGTGAATCACTCTGAAAATTATAGTAATAAACCTGCTTCCTTACATTATAACAAATTTTCAGCAAAAAAAAAAAAAAAACAAAACAAAAAAAAAACAAAATGAAGCAAAAGTCTGTATAGTTTTTGAGATATACAGGATATAAATAGTGAGGACATCATTGGATAATTGGAAATCTGGCGACCATTAGTCAAATCAGCATATTTTTCAACTATAAAAAAATTAATAATATCTAAAAAACAGGACTGAACAATTACTTTTTTTACTTCAGAAAGTGAACAGTCATTTTGTTCTCTATGTTCTGATCTAAATTTTATATTTTTATACCATGAAAAAATAATTACACTAGTGACAATAATCCTTATTCATAGCATTTTCAAATGAAGTCAGTCCATAGCAACAACTGTATACCAAGGTTGGCTTTATAAAGCCAACCTTGCTGCATGTATACATATTATGTATATTTTCAAGCATAGACCCAAGGGGGGAGGGGAGGGAAAGGAGGATATAACTTTGATGATGATCAGCATTCGTTTAGGGGGTGTTGCTGTCGGACTCAACATATATTCAAATATATTGACATCTCTCCAGGAAAAAGCTTCATTCAAATAAATTTATAGTACGCTTTTGTTTCAAACTTGATTGTATTGCTTCAAATGCTTAAAATTTGTTTTTTGAGTCTGAAATTAATTCACGTTTTAACAATGATTACTTTGACCGTCGTCTACACTACACATTGATATTGTGAACAATTAAAAAAACTCGATTCATATGGCATTTATGCGATTGCGTATAAGCTTCGTTTTAAAAACGCGCAAGTACAAAAATAGAAATTATAGAAATAAAAATGCACATGAAAGATTATATAAAAAACACATAATAAATTTAAGTTATGTGTTAAATTTGGTGGATCAATGCTGGATACGCATACAATAAAATACCAAGAAATGTAAAAAGTAAAATATATAATAGCTAATTTTAAGAAGTTTAAGATTAAAAAATAGCTCAAATTTGCAGAGGACATAATTTATGCTTATAGATTTTACATAAAACCAAGGTGGCTGTATAGTAAGGTGGGGACACGGAGCTGCTGCCCCCTCGCGGCCAGTGAGGAACTACAAAAAAACAGTTGAGGATCGCTTTTTTGGATCCAATTTCATCCGCGAAAAATTCAAACGATGGAACTGGAAAAGCCATCAAAAGTCGTATTTACATTATAACTGTGGGTAAAATTGTGATAGAAATAAACTCTATGTTAAATTCTGAAGAAGATAGACTCATTTTAAAAGAATTTTAATGGTTCATCGGCCCGATGTTCATGGATTTCTATTACACCGTTTGAATTTTTCGCGGATGAAATTGGATCCAAAAACGCGATCCTCAACTGTTTTTTTGTAGTTCCTCACTGGCCGCGAGGGGGCAGCAGCTCCCGTGTCCCCACCTTACTATCCAGCCACCTTGCATAAAACAGCATTAATTGCATAATTATGCACTTGTTAAAATCGTATTTTTTTTTAAACATCTGTGCAACATAGATTAATTTGTAAGCATACTATATTTAAAATATATCAAACTGCACATGAAGGTAAAAGTGGCACTGCTCTCATAGGCTAAATAAAGTCCCCCCTAAATGAAGTGTTGGCTCCTCAAATGCCTCCAGAGAGAGAGAGACAGAGAGAGAGAGAGAGTTTCCAGTGCTGCAGTCAACACAATGACTTCACAGTTGTTATTATGAAGAATTTATTTATTTGCTTGTTTATTTATTTTTGTTGAAGGGGAAAGTAACACGCTCAGTGTTAAAAAAAATCTCACACATGAAAATTATGAAAAAAAATTTAAAATGTGTATAATAATAAAATTTGCAGGAATTAATTTCGGTGGGAGCAGCCTACAAATAGAGACCTGAAGGGCCAAAAAATATTATTAAACTTTTTTTAAATGTTTTCCTCTACATCCCCTATCAGTAGCTAAAATATCAGGTTTGCAAATTCATAACTCAAAAACTAGCTCGAATTTGCATACCTGATATTTTAGCTACTGATAGGGGATGTAGAGGAAAACATTTAAAAAAAAGTTTCATGATATTTTTTGACCCTTCAGGTCTCTATTTGTAGGCTGCTCCCACCAAAATTAATTCCTGCAAATTTTACTATATAATTATTATACACATACTGCACACGAAATAAATGAATACGTATATATATCTTATTTTCTGATTTATCATAAGACATGCATGTATCAACTTGCAATATATGAAAGCTTATTGGTAAAATATGAAGATACTAAAGAGGGTAACCATATATCACAATACACTTGTCACTGAATATTATGTACTATATATAATAAAAGATATAGGCTGTGTACTGAGCCAATACATAAGTCTGTGATGTAAATGTGGACACACATTTTTCTTTCATTTTAATCCTGAAATAATGTTTTTTTGCTTGGTCGGTAAAATTAGCTAAAAGCTGAAATTTGAGTACCATCTGAAGTGACCCTAAAAAAAAGTCCCCGAGCGGCCTGCGTTTGCTAATTACAGGGAAATACGATGCATTGGTGTTAGCTGATAGCGAAGATGACTTGCAAAGAAGGTTGAACCGTTTGGAAGTGAGTACTAGTCGTATGGATTTGAAAATCAATGTGAGCAAGACAAAAGTAATGGTGTTTGGTAGTACAGATAGCAACGAGGCAAAAGGAATTGACCTAAAAGGAGAACAGCTGGAACGAGTGAAAGAATTTGTATATTTGGGAAGATTGTTTCAGGAGGACGGAAGTGTAGATGGAGAGATTGATAGGAGAGTAAGTGCTGGCAGGAGGATTGTGGGTAGTATGGCAGGGTTGTGTCGCACTGAGCTAAGCTAGCTGTGTATAACTCTGTCCTAATACCAACTTTGATGTATGGATCTGAAGTATGGGTGTGTCAAACAAAGCATAGAAGTAAGTTGAATGCTGTTGGTATGAATTTTTTAAGGAATATGTGTGGTAAAACTAGGATGGATAGAGTGAGAAACACATGGGTGATGAAAATGAGTGTGGAGTGAAAGAAAGCGTAATTGACAAGTACGTTGGTTTGGACATGTTGAGAGAATGGGTGATGAAACGAATTGCAAAACAGGTGTTTAAAGGTAGTATACAAGGCATGAAAGGATTAGGTAGACCTAAAAAGGTTTGGTTGGATGTGATTGCAGAATGTTTGAAGAACAGAAGTGTTTAAAGTACAAAGTGTAATAGAGAGTGCAAAAGGCAAAAAGAGTGTTATGAGTATTTCTGAAGCAAGTGGAGTATGCAAGAATCGAGTGCTTTGGAGGGCAATTTGTAGACGGCCAAGGTAATAATGCTGCTGGCTTACCCCGTAAAGGGATATGGCGTCATGTTATGTATGTACAAGTTTTTGACCAGGCCCTGACTCAAAGGCACAGTTGGGCACAGTTAGCTACCCAGTTCAATATTCACGTCTTTTTCCAATGCTATTTGAACTTGGCAGCCTAGTTCATAATCCCCTTGTGGCTGGTCTCAAATGGGACGTACAGTTGAACCAAGTTGAATTAACATGTGAATTTTGAGAGTGAACTGTAACTAAATGCGAGTCCCATTTAGTCCAACTGTGAAGGGTAACTGTGCACAACTGCGCCCTTTAGTCAGGGGGGGCATTTGAAATTTCCAAAAATTGTGTATTTCTCAATCACTGCAAGTAAGCAATGAACATGCCTATATGTTAAAAGCATTACAATATGGTTGTTGCCTTAATCATTAAAAAAAATAATAATAATACAGAACACCACCATGAATTCCATATTACTTAATTACTTTGTTATAAACAAAAAATGTACACTTTTGTGTTTAATAAAAGACTTATATATAAACTTTGTTCTCGTCAAATGTAAATCGGGGAAAAATATATTTTAATTTTGTATATGTGTGGCAAAAGTGATTTTATGAACAAAAGCAGAATAATGCACAATTTTTGAAAAATTCAAGTGCCCTGGTCAAAACCTCTTTTTTTTTTTTTTCTCAAATGCCAACGGGGTACACTTGGGGGCCTTTTAAGGACGTCGAGGGACACATGTATCAAATTTCAGCTTTTAGTTCACATTTTGTTGACTTTTTGACATAAAATATGCACCTGATGTGTTTTTTGAATTAATTTTCTAGATTATTAACTTATAATACATGGACATTATATTGAATGATAACAGTGATAACTTTACATTTGTGAGCTACTGGATTGTGTATTTCTCTTTGCAGCGACTTAAATAATTTTATTTTATCCAATTCTTCAAATATCATGAACAGAAAACAACCTGGTAATACAAGGAAAAAAAGAGACAGAACATTGCCTCTAATATAGAACTATAATTTATATCATAACTTTGTTATGAAGTAAAATTGCCCATTGGCAATCTACTTGTGGGGATAATGAACAAAGAAGGCGTATTTACAGTCCAATCTAAAACATTTTGCTGCTTCCATGCCTAGCTAGAGTCAGTTATCACTTTCTTCGTCTGTGCTTGTTACGGCCTCTGCGAGAACGACTAGGACTCCGTGCATCAGCCTTCTTACCTGACCTGTAAAGCAAGATGATTTAAAATGTTGAAATTCAGAAAACAAGGTAACAAAAGCTTACCTGTGTAATCTACCAACAGGGTTTCCTTGTCGCTTATGATGCAGCAAATGTTGCTGAACTAACTCGGCTAACTTGCCTTGTTGTGCCAACATTGATAGAAATGTACATATAAATTCATCATAATTGTGGGTTCTGCGACAATCATCAACCTGTAAACAAGTTTAGTGTTGAATTACAAACAAAAATATTTAAACTTAAAATATATGATATTTTATAAACAACTGCCGAATTTAAGTTATGATCTACATCCCATCCCCAATAAAGATATTTTTATTTCTTAATTTGTTTGTTTATTTTCTGTTTATTTTTATTTTCTATATAATTATGTTTATATGTTAATTTATTTATGTATGTAGACTCGTCCCCCCACTTGTAGCCTTGTTAATCACTATGCCCTGTGTTATTATTACAGGATATGGTGATTAACAACTAACAAGGCTGCATAGGGAAATTTTCCAAGGCGACAATTGTACATACATACATACATAACAATATTATTTTATTTTATTAAACACAAATAGTGTACAGATACAATTAGATATAGATAATATAATAAATAAATAACATGACGCTGTATCCCTTACAGGGTAAGCTTGGATATTTTTATTTGAATGGAGTACATGAAGTCTTTGATATACCCTGCGTGCTTTTTAGATCAGAAACTTCACAATAATAAAATGAACCAAATAATGATAAAAAGTGAATGAATTAATGAATGGCGAATCAATAACTAAATTTTGAATATTTTACCTTGTACTTTCTTCTTTTTTCATTTTCATCTCTGAGATTTAGTTCACATGTATTTATTTCATTCTCCAAATTTTTGAGGAGAGCAAGCAAGTCTTTGGGTGCAAAAGTATGAGGCTCAAATAATTCAGGATATTTTGAACAAAGTTTGGGGTCTACTTTTCTTTCAATTGCTTCTTCATTGCTGATGCTGTTATTGCTTGCTAGGACTTGCTCTTGTTTTGTGCACGGGGTGCTTTCAGTGACATCAGGATCTGCAGAAGATGCCTGGGCTTCAATGTGTGCCTTCTTGCTTGTTAACGTATCACTATTACTGAGGCTGACTGGCAGTTCATTGGATAGCCGTTTGCTTGTACCAGGGCGACCTAAAGCAAAGCACATTCATGTAAAGAAAGAAACACAAATGTTAGGACCCTTCTACAGTATAAATATTTAAAAAGTAAGTGGTTAAAACCACGTCAGATCAACAAGGAAATGGAGGTCAATAGATTTTGATGAATTTTTACATGTTACACATCTGACCTAAGATGATGAGGCTTGGATAATATTTTTTCAAATTTCGAAAATAAATAAATAAATAAATAAATAAATAAATAAATAAATAAATAAATAAATAAATAAATAAATAAATAAATAAATAAATAAAAAGGCCCATATTGAGAGATAAAAAAAATTGTATCTCAAATTCTGTTTCACATAAAATTACAATATAAATTTATTTGAGTTTGTAGTAGAATTGCTAATTTTTTTTGTATTGACGATGTTGCCTTAAATTTCTTATAAGGTCAGAGGTCAAATAAGTGTATAAATTTTAATAGCAGGACCTCTAGCTAAAAAAATTCAAGATATAGGTTTTGAAGAGTATTTATCCTTTTATATACCGCATTTGGATTTATGGCGAATTTCAAAATTTTGAAGTTGATTTTTTTTTTATTAATTATTTCTCGAAGATGAACCCTTTCATTTTTTTTTTTTTTTTTTCCCCTAACTACGCCACTTGCCTAATCAGATGGGTAAAGATATGAAGACTGCATGCTGTGGCAGCAATTAGAATGTAAATAAAGTTAGATCACAATCCTACCTAACACAAAGCCACAACCCCGCCTCTTTTCCTATCCTAGTAACCTCGTCATCAAGTCAATAAATTCCTCTCATCCTAATAGTTATCAGGCACACAAGGGTGTATGCTGGACATTAGCCTTTCCTGGCACTAGTGGGTGGCAGCCTTCCGACCCTCTCTACAGATTCTACTCCTTGAGAAGACAAGTTAAACATACGAGAAAATAATTTAAAAAAAAAAAAAAAAGGTTGCCAATGGAGTATTGACCTCAAAATTTTTTATTGCAGAAATGGATAGAGGGTGCAAAGTTATGCTACCCTGATTTTTTTCAGATTTTTTAGAGCCCGGGAACTATTTTTAAAAAATTATTGAAAGTTCTTTTTGTGACGTCATGAGACGCCGCTCTTTAAGAAAAAGATAGGACTTGACGCCGCGTGACGTCACAAATAGGACTTTCAATAATTTTTTAAAAATACTTCCCGGGCTCTATAAAATCGGAAAAAAATCAGGGTAGCATAACTTTTCACCCTCTATCCATTTCTGCAATAAAAAAAATGGAGGACAATACTCCATAATGAGGCAAATATAAGAATATGTTGCTTAAAAGCTACGAACTCAAGCCATTCAGTTAGTGGCCATTTTGCCAACAAAGTTAATAGCATGAGTGTTGAGGTTTTGCTTTTAAGAAACAACGGAGTATCGACCTCAATTTTTTTTATTGCAGAAATGGATAGAGAGTGCAGAGTTATGCTACCCTGATTTTTTTCAGATTTTTTAGAGCCCGGGAACTATTTTTAAAAAATTATTGAAAGTTCTTTTTGTGACGTCACGAGACGCCGCTCCTTAAGAAAAAAATAGTACTTGCCGCCTCTTGACGTCACGAAAAGGACTTTCAATAATTTTTTAAAAATACTTCCCGGGATCTAAAAAAACTGAAAAAAATCAGGGTAGCATATTTTTTTACCCTGTATCCATTTCTGCAATAAAAAAAAAAATTGAGGTCGATACTCCACTGACTAGCGACTACTGAAATTCTCACCACCACTAGGCCTCTAGGAAAAGGAGGGGGAAAAAATAGAAGAAAAAAAAAAAGTAAATTAGAAAGAAGAAAAAATCTGCCTTACCAGTTGGAGTATCAATCTTGTTATGTTTATCATCGTCCCCTGCAACTCTTATAACAACAAATTTCTTGAAATCCTTTGAAGATGTAGGACTGCACTGACCAGAATGCATTCCCCAACCTGAAAATATAGAAATAAAATTATTTGCCTTTTTAGTTATTTTAATTCACAACATGAGAGAGATATTGAAGAAGTGATATATTTATAGTTACCTTGTGTGGGAGAGTTGAATGCTGAGCCAACCTCGGAGGATGTATCTGTACTTGAACCTCCACTTGGGGCAGGAGAAGTTTGGATTGTGAGAGGTGTAGAGTAGTCGGTACTTGCACGGTCACATTCCCAGTCGTCAGATGCTCTAAAAAAATACAACAAAGCATTAGGAATGTTATATTTGTTATTTATATTTTTTTCGCTATGTAGAGCTGTCTGTTGAATAAATTTAGCAGTAAAATCGATAGGCGCATTGATACAGCATCGATAGATACCAAATTAACTCAACAGATGGCTCTACATGGCGTGAAAAAATAAAATCGGAACTAATTACGAATGCAGATCAGACAAATGTGTGCTGCCACGTTGATATACATGTATATACATATAATAGAAAAAGATTTGTTGGGAAGGGAGATAGTTCAAGCTTTTAGCCATCATTGACCCAGCTAAAGGAGAAAAATTCATAAAACAAAGCAATGAGTGTATACAGCTGTATTAGGTTTGACTCGCCACTCATTTTTAGAGTTTTTAGAGAAAGAAAACTATAGCTGATCAAGCCAAAAATCCCTCTCTCTCTCTCTCTCTAAAAACGAGGGGCGAGTCAAACCTAATATACACGCATTGCTTTGTTTTAATTAATTTTTTTCTTTTGCAGAGTTAATGACGGCTAAAAGCTCGAACTATCTCCTTTCCCAACAAATCTTTTTCTATCGTACATGTTTCATCTTCTTTATATATATTATATAGTAAGGTATTTAAATCTCATACATAGGTTTCAGTGTTGTTGACATTGAAGATGATGGTTTCGCCATTTTCATTTGGTCTCTTGTCTCTTCGTTTGCTGAAGAAAAAAAAAAAAAAAAATATATATATATATATATATAGTAAAATAAATGAATACTGTAGTAAGTTATGCACATTATTTTCAAAACAAGGAAAATAATGAAGATTTCCTTTGCTCTTTTAGTACTGATAAGATTATACCTTTCTTTTCTTTATTCTTTTTTTCTGCTGGTTGATTATTTGGATGGATGGAATTGTTCACATTTATCTCCTTCCCTTTTGATTCTATTTCTTCACTACGACTATCACATTTTTGTTTGGTCTGAGACAAGCTGACCAATTGTTGTAAAGCCTCAAGAACAATCTGCCTGTTGAGAAATAAGATATAAATATGTTTTATGTAAACATATAATTATGCTGCATTTTTCACATAACATATTGCAACTGAAAAAAATGATGTTTCGGGCTGTCGAGTGCAGCAAGAATACGGTATTTTTATGGTGGGTTACAAATAAAAATACTGCTATCACTGATTTCAAAGTGAGTGTCCTTTGAACATTTTTCTAGGCTTTGATAAGCCCTCAAAATGAAGTTTGAATCATTAAAAAAATTTGTTAAAATTTTATCCATATCCATGGTGGTATATGTGCATGTATTTATTACAGGGCTTCTCAACCTTTTTTGAGATACGGAACACTATCTTAGACCATATAGACTGCCCACGGAATACTGGGGGTTTGGGGTGCTGTTTTCCAGTAACAAGCAGCAGACACAATTTTTTTTAAAATATTGTCTTTTTGTTTATGGATTTTTTTTTGTTTATGGATTTTAATTGCAAAAACATGACAAAATTTAAGTTTTGACTTATTTTCACTAAAAACTGAGAATTTAAATGCTTTTGAATTCTCTGCAAAAAATGTATTTTATTTTTTACTTACAGTATATATACACATATTATAATGTTTTGTTGATTAGTTGCAACAAAAAGACACAATGTCAAATCGCAGTTTGTCTGGGACCTAAAATCCAGTAAGTCTAGACGTACGTACTTCAAGACCTTTTTCTACTTGCACATTGATATGTAGTAGTGCATCATCAAAAGTAATTTAAAATATGATATTCTCTTCTTAGTAGAAACAAAAATACAATTAAAAATATATCTCACCTGTTGGTTTTTAGCAATTTTAACTTATGATTTAATGCCAATCGTTTGTCAGGCACAACAGCCATCAAGTTAAAGCATATATCCTGGCATTGTTCTCCATTGGACATTCCGAGCCTATCTGTTATCACCCGCCTAAATTTCTCTGTCCAATCTTCTGATTCACCCCATGGACCTTAACAAAAAATAATTATTAAGTAACAAATAAATAAAATTCTAGATGAAAATTAGATTAAGTGACCAATAAATAAA
The DNA here is from genome assembly GCA_949825025.1 of Siphlonurus alternatus. Classification (NCBI taxonomy): domain Eukaryota; kingdom Metazoa; phylum Arthropoda; class Insecta; order Ephemeroptera; family Siphlonuridae; genus Siphlonurus; species Siphlonurus alternatus. The sequence goes on from OX463788.1 coordinate 10,375,682, forward strand.
TAAAGTTTCAAATTCAATACAAGAGAATTAAGCTGCAATTTTTGAAGTGAACAATTTTCCCTTGGAATTTTAAAATATCATTAAAACCTTGAAAATGTGTGGTATTTAAGGGTAAGATAACACAAAACATTGATTGTAGTAGTCCCATTTGATTAACATGTAATCCTTAGCAACCTCATAATAATATTTTTTTTTTTTTTTTTTAGACAGTTCTTAGCACCAAAAAAATGTAGACAAAATTTCAAAACAATCGGCCGATTTTTTTTAAAATTTTTTTAAATTTCCAGTATAGGACTTTCCTATGGAGACCTAAACTAATAAATTAATTTAAAAAAATTGAGTTGACCGATTGTTTTGAAATTTTTTTCTTCATTACTTTAGTGCCAAGAACTGTCTCTAAAAAAAAAAAAAAAAACAGAATTATTATGAGGTTGCAATTATTATGAGGTTGCTAAGGTTTACATGTTAATCAAATGGGACTGCTACAATCAATGTTTCGTGTTATCTTACCCTTAAGCTCCAGATTTTTTATAAAAAGTTAAGATGAATACATACCATGGTCTATAGGATATGGTTTAAGTCCATCAAGTTCAAATAACTTTCCTTCAATTGGTACATAACTGACAAAATGAAATGCTTCTCCTGTGTAACGTCCTGTACTGAAACTTGATGATTTATCATGTCGACGTTTTGCTTGAGGCATTGCATGAGAGTTATGAGCCCGAGCCAGTTCTGGTGTGTTGCCTATGGCCCAACCCTGAAAGCACAAAATGTCAGTGAAAATAATTTATGAAAACAAAAGTTACCCTGAACTTATGAAATTTTTCAAAAGAAGGGAGTTGCAAGCAGTATTTTACATAATTGAAACTACATATATAATATATAAATGGACAAAGTTATGTGACATAAAGAGGAAAAGAGGGAAAATACTTTCTCTTTACGGCTGAGGAAATCAAACAACATGGGATAAGATCAACGATTATATACGGAAGTGCTACGTCCACTTAATTTCCTGCCTAACTTACTTATGTGCTTAACTTACTACTTTACCGAATAATCATAGAAGAATTTGTAATTTTATTTATTGCATATAATATAACCTTAACTGATATTACAGTATATAATCATGATTTTTTTCTCTATTTTGGACTCTTGAAAAGTACAAAAATTGTAATATTCATGTGTGTATCAATGTCAAAACACGTCTACAATACTTTTGTCTTTTGCAAAAAATATTTATACAATACACACACACACTCATAACTGTACATGATAATAAGGAAGATACAATTAAAAAAAAAAAAAAAAATCATAGGTCAGTTAATTTATTATGTGCCCCATATTTTCTGTACAGAAATAAAGTGGTTTCAAATATAAAACTATGAAGTAAAATTTAATAGACAAGGAATTTAACTGTCAAAGAATTTTTAAGTAATAAAATGTCTGAGAATGTCTTAAAGGTATACAGGCCTCAAATTACAAATTAGACAGACATTAAGTGTTGCTCAAGTTTATAATCAACATTCGTATTATTTTTACATGCGCGCGGTGCGTCTGTGCGAAGTCGCGCTGTAAAGAAGGTCCTTGCTGACGTCACAACTCACAGCTAGCACCGATTAGCATTGAGTTGTGACGTCATCAAGGACTTCATGACGTCATCAAGGACTAAATTTCTTACTTTGATATGCGACTTCGCACGGATGCATCACGCGTGGAAAAAAATGATGCGAATGTTGATTATTTACTCTAAACCCACTTGGTGACTGTCTAATTTGTATTTTGAGGCCTGTATGCCTTTAAATATGAATTTATAGTTGTCTCATTATTATATGCAATCATTTTTGTGTTTTGTTTTTATTTAACTCTATGATGGTATTAAGTGATTTGTTTTTGTATATTATGTTTTTTTGTGTATGTTATTTTTGTTTATTGAAATATGTGTTGACGTGAACCATGTTGTCCTGTACAACCAGTTGTTTGAAATAAAAAATAAAATAAATAAATAAAATAAAAAATTAAACCCTTTACTGACTGCATGAGCTGCATTCAGTCTTATGGGGATGCAGGGTGACATCCCAGTCTTGCTCCTACTGGTAGGCCTGCACAAACTTCTCACATAACATTGTCCATTGCTTGCACACTGTAATTAACTTGTAAAATAACAATTTCACTTTGCCCAAGGTTCAAATCTCCCATGGTCCCATAGTATTCATTAAATTTAAACTGATATATTTATGTATTAAGAGAATTCAACAATGGATGAGGGACACCATAAGTTACATAGGTGATAAATTTATTTAGGTTACAAGTAGTTAAGAATTGAGAGGAGAAGGGGGTTTGACTGATTCTTCTATCTGTATTTTGCCACCAACAAAGGGTATAAGCATATATATATACATATATATATATATATATATATATATATATATATATATATATATATATATATATATATATATATATATATCAGGGGCGGCTTGTGCCCCTTTTTCGTGGGGGTGCTGCCTGACATGGGATCAGCAGAACACCATGGGGGGGTTTGGGGGGCGGAGCCCCCCAATGGCCCGCCGCAGGCGCGATTTTTTTTAAGGACACGCCCCTTTTTTAGGGTAAAATTATGACAAAATCATATAATAATGCTCTCAACAAAGAAGCAGAAATTATCTAAAAACAAAAAATGCATGCATTTTATTTATAATTTGTTATGACATGCACTTATGCGAGCCCTTTTGAAATCGTGATTGAATGTTTCAAACTTAATATAATATCCAATTTTTAATTATTTTTTTTTAATTCATAAGTCCTTTCACGTGGTAAGAAACATATATAAAAATAAATATTGTTTTAAGCCTTTTTTTTAAATAATAGTGTCAATCAAACTGCATTGTTAATATGAAACCTGAATATCTGGTATAATTTTTACGCAATGTATATAATGAACATCAAATAAATCGATCATGGTATATACAATATGTACAAAATTAGGCGACAACCAGAATCTAATATAAATTTTTAAAGACAAAATTTAATAAAAAAATAAAAAAATGAAATTTTTATAAGAAAAAATTGCATTATTAAACATTATTTCAATATTATTAGTATTTATTTAAATGAGAAAAAAATAATCGTAATCCTGTTAAGGTAGGGATAACACGGATCAGCTGACCTATGCTAAAAAAATCTCAGTCATGAAAATTACGAAAAAAAAAATAATAAAATGTTCTCCTCTACATCGCCTATCAGTATAGCTAAATTATCAGGTATACAAAACTGAGCTAGTTTTCGAGTTATTAATTTTTAAAGTTGTTTTAATGTTGACTAATTTAACATGGAGATGGAGAAATGAAACTTCCATGCTAAATTAGTCAACATTAAAAATTAATAACTCGAAAACTAGCTCGAATTTGTGTACCTGATATTTTAGCTATACTGATAGGGGATAATGTAGAGGAGAATATTTTATTATTTTTTTTTTTTTCATAATTTTCATGAATGAGATTTTTTTAGCATTGGGTCAGCTGATTCGTGTTATCTCTACCTTAACAGGATTACGATTATTTTTTTTCTCAATTAAATAAATACTAATAATAATGAAATAATGTTTAATAATGTAATTTTTTCTTATAAAAATTTCATTTCTTATTTTTTTATTAAATTTTTACTTTAAAAATTTATATTAGATTCTGGTTGTCGCCTAATTTTGTACATATATTATTGTATATACCATGATCAATTTATTTGATGTTCATGCAGTTCTGATCACCCTATAATTACGACACATCGGTATAATTGGCTTGAGCGCACATATGAGAAACCTCTCGAGCGGTATAACAGATCAAAGATCCCAATTTTTTTATTATTGTTTTATTTTTTTTTTTAGCCATGCAATATTTCTTTGATTCCTATTGCATATTTGCTGCTAAATAATGTACTGCCGGTACACGCAAACCCGGGAAAATAAGCTATATATTTTTCTCATCCTGGAGTATATATAGTTAACGTTTTCTTATATTTTGTATACTCGTACACTTTTTCAACTTGTTTTTGTTTTGTTGTTTTATTTTTATGTTTGAATTTTCACATTAATGGTATAAAATGCTGTAGTGAATAATTAATAAATAAATAGCTCCCATGTATATCGACTTGTTCCTGGTAAACTTATAATTTATAATAAAATACATGGGCGCGATTCACGAACGAATTAAGTTATCCAGATTTCTCACTTAATTAATTCGATCGACGTTTAGTCCCATTGAGTTAGACTGGCGCTAACTGCGTGGTTAGTAAGAAACCTGTTGTTGTCGTTGATCGAACGTGAGATATCTCACGATTGTTTACATGCATGCACCACTTAATTTTCAAAAGACAAGTGTTGGTTCTTTTGGGACAGTCATATTTTTATTAAAGTAAAATAAAAGTGCTGGTCTTCATTCCTCAGATGCTTCAATATATTTAGTCAATCTTTGTTAGTATATTCACTGATGAATGTGATTAAAATTTTGTTAATCTGCTCAATGAAACCATATTACAGGAATTGTCTTCGAAGTGTTGCTCAAATTATTCCCGCATGTCAAATACTACAAGCTCATTGGTTCTGTTGAACCAATGAGCTTGCGGGTACTGCCGATCGCACAGTCCCCGATCGCTCCAAAATCACACGGCTTGAGTGGGAGTTGAAGAAGAGGAGAATGAAGGTGGGAACACTGCTTTGGGCTACTGCTAGTAGTGGCAGTACCTTCCGCTGGGCAGCGCTGAGGGAATAAATTTACGCGGCAGCGGCAAAAATTTCATGATTTTAAATGTTAGAACGGATAAAAATTTCCTGGAAAGTTCAGAAAAATTATAGAATTATTTGATATTTCTAATTGTGTGTTTGTTCCCAAAATTTCTGGGGGGGCTGCAGTACCGCAGTACTATAGTACGAGCCGCCCCTGATATATATATATATATATATATATATGATTGAAAAGTAAGTTTTTTTCAACTTACAGAACATTGGCGGTATTTTATAATTATTTTAAACCCAACCGTGTTTACCCGCCAAGATAAATTTTCCAGTTTCTTGATTTGTTTGGGTACACAAAAGTATGGGGAGACCAAATTGTATATTCAACTTAGCCAAAATTCATATTTATAATAGACACATAGACACAGCTAAATTCAGATTAGCTACAGGCATGACTATCTTAGATGCTATCAGAAGAGGTTTAAAATCCAGAATAGTGACGTACATAATTATGCAAATGATCTAAAATAGAACCCCCAACACAGATTCAGATGCTCTGTTTATACATGGAAATTGACTCCTTGCCTGGAAACATGAAGAGAGAAGATAAAGAACATGTAGTGGATTGCTAGAAATAAAAATGGCTTAAATGCCGGAATGTGCACAAAAGAAAAGAAGGAGACCTAAATTCAAGTGAATTTACAATAAAAATTTATGGCCATATTACAGTACACAAATTACGTAATATATAATACAATAATAATAATAAAAAATAAACATGTTGAGAGAATGGGCGAGGAATGAATTGTGTTTAAAGGTAGTGCGGAAGGAATGAAAGAATCAGATAGACCAAAAAGAGGTTTGGTTGTCATTTTATATTTGAAGAGCAGCTAGGGGTCTTAAAAGTACTTTGTGCAATAAAACATGTAGAAGGCCGAAGACGAGTATTTCTGGAGCAAGTGGAGTGTGTAAGAATAGAGTTCTCTGGAGTCTATTTGTGAAATGCTGAGATTTTAATGCTTCTGTTTTACCCCGCAAGGTAGGTTGTGTCATGTCATGTCATGTCATGTCATGTCATGTCATGTCATGTCATGTCATGTCATGTCATGTCATGTCATGTGTGTATGTAAATAAAAATAAATAAATAAAATCTTGGGTGAGAATGGATAAATAATTGAGATCTACCTTATTTTCTGGACTCATGCCGGAAGTGTGAGCTTTTAGTCTGCTGACAGTTGCTCCTAGGTTCAGACTGGGGCAATTTATCAGAACAGAGAGCAGTGCATGTGTGGCACAGCTGTTTGGAACCATCTATACAAAAATACAGAAAGTAAAAATAGCGTCAAAATAAATAATAATAAACATTGATAAGAAACAGATTTAAAGGGGGGAGGGGCTCTGCTTTTATATTTGTATAATTTTATAAATAACATATAAATTATAAATAAATAAAGTCAAACTTATTAGTGAAAAAAATGGAAAAAAAAAGTCACCACCTAAAAGTTTCAGCAGTTAACCATTTCAAAAGTGCACCAAGAAAAAGTGCTGCAAGCAGAGCGTTGAGCCTGACATTAATTATACTCTCTACTTTTTTAATGTTAACAACTGCTGGAACTCATATCAGGCAGAGGATGTTGCCCCTTTTTTTTTTTTTTTTTTGGTGTACTAATAAGTTTGACAAAAGCTGAAGCTGCTCCCCTTCTTTAAGCGTTAGTGTCACAACAGTTTCATTGACAAATTATGAAAATTTTACTGATCGAGAAGGAGAAATTACTGCTCTTCATCACCTTCCCTCCCAAATTTTGAATTTGAGTCAAAGAGCATGTTGTTGGCTGACTGTCAACATTAGAGATTATAAAGCAGCAAATCCAATGATCAAAAAGTTGAAAATTCTTGATGAAATAATTCAATAATTATGAAGCAAATGTGGCTTCATCACATTCAAAATTCAAATCACAAAGTGTGCCAAGATATTTTCTTGCGGATGATGCTTAAAGAACAACAATCTTTCCCACACAAATTACCAACCTGCTGAGCAAAAAATATGTTGTTAACAACTTCCTCGTCTCTGACAAAACTGTCAGATTCGTCAACAATTTTCCTCCGTGAACGCCTTTCTTCAATCCATCGAAATAAAAAAATGAAACCATATACTGGTGCTTCAAGATTTTTCTGCAAATCATATATTTCTTCAACCTGTACACCTTTCACTCCAAAATCTTCAAGCAGCAGTGTAAATAATCCTGAAAAGCAGGATTAATGTCAGTAACAAATTTTTGAGACAAGCCTGTAGTCTTTACATTAAAGATATTAATATCCAGTGATACCTATATGAAAGCAACAATGATTTGCACACATGAAACAAAATCCTATTTTTAAAACCCAAAAGTAGTCTTGTTTTCTAATAGAATTAAGTAAGTGCGCTTCGCATTGTTCATTTGTGTCGCTATGGTCCATCATGCACTTGAAAATGAAGCAAAGTGTTTTTTTTTTTAACTTTTCTCGGTTATAAATGACGTAAAAAATCTAAATCTTGCATGATCCACTGTATTTTTTTTAGTTTGGAATCACGTTTTGTAAAGGAATTTTCCCTAGTGAAAAAACGAATTACAATTTTTTTTTTTTTTTTTTTTTTTTTTACATAGGTTTAGATAAGATGGTGGGAACACCGAAAAATCTGCTGACTTGAAGCCTCTATACCAGTTTTTTACTATTCAGTATTAACTGTTATTAAAAAAAAAATTGCAATTTTTTTTATAAAGGTTACCTGGTAACCTATAAAAAAAGTTTTTTTGAATAATTTCTCAAGATGATTGAAAAAAACAACAACTTAAAAATACAATGCAATCTTAAAAATACAATCTTTTATAGAACACAAATTGTGTATGTACATACACAATTACATAGTAAATTAGTAGACATAGACCATAAGAAAAAAGTGAACAGATTATATAAAACATTGATTATATTACCTAACAGAAAATATTCAACACAGTTGTATAATTTGCAAAACAATAGAATATAATGCTAGATGAAGAAGGTGAGTTGATAAGGTAATATTGTAAATACAGTCAAATTTACATGATATTCCCTCCGGAAGTAGCCGGAAATGTAAGATTTCTGGAATTCCTTTTCATATTACAATGTTACATTTTTACACATAGTTCAGTATTTATATGTCAAACCTCTCTGAAAAGTTTCAAAACTGAATTAAAAAACAGAAGAGCTGCAAACTTCACACTTCCGGCTGAAATTTCATATAAATTTGACTGTATGTATCACAAACCACTAACCTGGGTCACTTTCTAGCTCCAACCAGCCCTCAGATAACTCATTAATGTCCACAGGCATAGTTTAATGCCCTTCTTGACTGATGCAAGGAAGAGCTAAAAATGATAATTGATAATTAGTACAAAAATTATACGGTTCTGTATTAATTTATGACAATTACAACAAGAAATCAAATTATAACTAGCTCACTACAGTACTTAAATCTTAAGGGAAATAAAATTATCTATATGTAAGTTTAGATATAACCTTATGCACTGAGACAGCTGTATATAAATGCATTTACATTTGTATTATTAGTGACCAGTACATCAGCACAGAAGAAAGCACTAGTTTTCCCTTTCTCCTGATACCCCTCTCAAGGCAGTCCAGCTAGACATACTGTAAACAAGGCTTATCCACAGACAAACAGACACGAAGCACCATACCATGCAGGATTTTTAGGCCCACTTAGATAAGCCGTGCATGCATCAATCTAGCTTGACTGCCTTGAGGGGAGTAACAGTGGAGGCAGTATGTTAAGAAATAGGGAAAACCAGTGCTGCTTTCTGCACTGATGTACTGAATGCTAAAAATACAAAGGAATACAGTCTAACAGATCTTAGAATACCTGTAGACACTATGGCGCCAGCTCCAGACAGTCTAGACTGAATGGCGGCATCCATAAGATCCTTACTATTTATTTTCAAGATATCCTCCGCGCGCAGTTGAATCCACACGTAAAGTAAGATTTGTAATACTGTACGTGGCGTACTACGACGGGAAAAAAAGGGCCTAAAAATCCCGCTTGGAGCTTTGTCTGTTTGTCTGTGGAAGCACTATGCAGGATTTTTCTACCACTTACTATACCGGTATTACTGTAGACCAAGGATTTTGTATGTATGGCTAGGTGATGGTACTGCCGTCGGTGAGGCACAGTCGTGAGGAGGAAGTGGGTGGCGGTTACAACAGTAACCAATGAGATGACCACCATCTTACGTTGGGGAACTTCCATATAGTTTACAATGCAGATGGTTGCGCTCGGTCGCCATCTTACGTTGGAGATTTGCCTCAGTAGCTCTAATGCTATTGGTATAGAGATAACCTATCCATACATACAAAATCCTTGCTGTAGACACAGACAAAGCACCACAGACAAACAAACAAAGCACACTGCGGGATGTTTAGGCCCGCTTAGATAGAACAGAAAATTGCTTTATTATAGGCTTTATTAGATAAGCTATGTCTAAGCATGACATCTTGTGAGAGGGGTATTAGTAGAGGAGATATGCTAAGAAATAGGGACAACCAGTGCTGCCATCTATATAGTCGCTGTACCGTCACCATTGAATGCTAAGGAATACTTGCTGTACTTTGAGGGGAAACAATCGAAAGAAACGGGCACAACAATCTCGCTCGGTGCTTCGTTTGTTTGTCTGTCTGTGAAAGCACCATGCGAGATTTCTGTACGCGCGTAGATAAGCTGTGTTTACATCTAGCATGACATCATCTAGACTACTGTGACGAAAGGACTGTGAGAGGGGTATCAGTCAATCAATTTTGAATTTTAATGGCTGAACATTTAACAATAAAATCCCAGAGGCCAGGGCTTCATTGTTTGTTGCTTTTTTGCTATTTGTTGTTGTAATATTATAATTGTAACCGGTATAGTATGCATAAAGTATGTGAAATATGATTGCCTGAGTAGGTATAGGAATGACAACACAAGGTAATGTTATATATCTAGTTCTTCTGCCAACTAGAGGTATCCGCGATATGTTAATCTGTGGTATTGTATGATATTACCATCATCAATGAATATAAAGGAATATGCATACTTGCCGTAAAGTATGCATATATGCATAATCCCGCACAATACTTCGTCTGTGTGCAAAGCACGTATGTATGCATATACTGTACACACAGTATGCATTTACTGTATGTATGATATGCATACATTGTTAGTTTTTCTATCATATGCATATTGATTCAACGTTCCTTTTTTATGATTTATATATAAGCCCATTATATAATTAGCTATATGCCTACCGTATTACTCTCCGATGCCTGCCTATACCACGCTATTACCTGTCAATTGGTTTTTACGGGCAATGACTGCTTGGTCCTTAAGAACGAAGTCAATACATCAATCAATAATCAATTACCTGTCAATTGGAGCAGGTAAAATTGGTAAATAACAACAAAAGACGTCACTCAACGTTCTATCAATAACTAGCATCTCTTCCTCTTCGATGCCTTTTACAGTTACCAGTAGGGATCGGCGATATTTATCGATTATACTCGATACCCGATACTTTTCTGACGATATATCGATAGTATCGAGTACTTTTCCAAGCCGATAATTATCGGGTAATCGATACTTTTTTGTGAGTATCGTTGGCCGATATTTTTAAAAAATTTAACATTAGAGAGCAGGCAGCGCCACCTAGTGACGATATTTTGAACTATCGAGACAACTTGCTTTCCTATGCTTTTTTGTAGTTTTTGATGTTCCCGCCGATATTTTCCGATATATCGAATATCGATACATTTTGGGCCGATACTATTGATGAGTATTGATACTTTTTAAAGTACTCGATATAAAAAGTATCGATACTTTTTTCACTATCGCCGATCCCTAGTTACCAGCGCCTGGGCGCCTGCGTCGATAGATTCTTGCCTTGCACAGCTGAGTTGCACTAAGCGATTTGGTGGGATATCTTGCAGCGTAGTTCTAATTATTGACGCAAATGCTTTCAGAGCGCTACTGTACTATCAGTTGCGATCGTCTTTTTACAATTTTGCGCGGCGAATTTTGAAATTAACGTTGGTGCCATCATAAAATTGAAAACTAAAATATTTTTTGATTTTATTTAAATTGTATTTTAATTTTTTAATAAAACTGCAAATAATATTTAATTTTTTACACATAATATACTTGTGCAAATAATTATTATTATGGCCTTAAAATGTGAGTTCACAGATTTAGAAATATTTTATGTTGTTGGTACCTCTACTTTTTTGATTAGTACTGCAGCGCTCTTCGTTGAAGTGTACATATTTTGAACTATTTTGACCGTCCATGAATTAACACAGGCCCGATCCGGGACTACTAGGCAAGAAGAGATCGACGCAGGCGCTGACAGTTACAGACAAAAAAATAAACATCCAACAGAGCTAGGAACAGACGACATTAGCTTTCCCTTAGCCAAGAAGGATGAGATAAAAAAACGTGCGATCTGGACAGAACCGGCAACACTGTAAGCTTTCCGGTTTCTTCTGATTAATAAAAGTCCCCTTTCCGATTAACTTGGCAACGTTTTCACGTTTATTCACTCTCATTAACAGTGATGTTAGTCCGCGCCAGTGATGCAACGCTTCGCGAAGCTTCGCGCGAAATTTCGCTAGTTTCGCGAATATTCGCGAAGTTTCGCAAGCCAAGTTTCGCGAAAGTTTCGCGCGAAACTTCGCGAAATTGATATGTTTGAATTTTCCGCTCTACTTTTTCGAATCGTATTTAATGAATACGCCGTTTTTCTTCCTAATTTTACTTTATAATGACAGGTTTAATTCCATAAATGAATTAAAAAAGAGTTCTATTTAATTTATTGGATATAAAAGAATTTATTTATTTTTTATTAATTTTAAAAATAACTTTTAATTATTTTTAAAATCATTTAACACATTCGAGGTTAGACAGGTCATGAAAGGGGCCATTTTATCTTGTTTTCTTAATTTTTTGATGAATATATGAAAAATCGCATTGCGACAGTCATTTTTTAATTTCGTGAAATTTTCGCGAAGTTTCGCGAATATTCGCGCGAAAGTTTCGCGAAAGTTTCGCACACCATGTTTCGCGAATATTGAAAATTGACTTTCCCGCCACAAAATAGCAATTTAAAACTGGTTAAAACTACAGTAACATAGAGTCATTTCTTCTTTTTCTTGGTATAATCCCTTGCTTAATTAGTGATTGCATTAAATTAGAGTTAATTAATCATGAAATTAAAGCAATCGGCCTTTCAGGCTGCTGAGGTGCTCACGTGATTTTAATTGCGCGCGGCCGCCATCTTGAAAGTATCTTTCGCGCATATGCGCGCATTTGCGCGCATATTCGCGCATATTCGCATGCGCATATTCGCGGACCAATCTTCGCGCGAATTTCACATCACTGCTCATTAATATTCTGGGCTGTAAGTCAGATTACTTGAGGCTGCCGAGGGCCGAGGTGCTCACGCAGTGATTTTAGTCCTCGCATATTCGCGGCGAATATGCGCGCATATTCGCGAATATTGAAATTTAACTTTCCCGCCACAAAAATAGCAATTTTAGACTGGTTAAAGCAACAGTAAATGCTACAGAGAGTCTTTTCTTATTTTTCTTGGTATATATAATCCCTTGCTTAATTTGTGTTTGGATTAAATAAGAGTTAATTAATCATGGGATTAAAGCAATCGGCCTTTCAGGCTGCCGAGGTGCTCACGTGATTTTTATTGCGCACGGCCGCCATCTTGAAAGTATATCTTTCGCGCATTTGCGCGCATATTCGCGGATCAATCTTTGCGCGAATTTCACATCACTGCCGGCATGTCAGCTCACGTGATGTTAATTGCGCGCGGCCGCCATCTTGAAAGTATCTTTCGCGCATATGCGCGCACATTCGCGGACCAATCTTCGCGCGAATTTCACATCAGTCACATCACTAGCTGCTTCTCTCAGAGTCTCGACTCTCGACTCGAGATCTCCCTGCCGGCATGTCAGCTCACGTGATGTTAATTGCGCGCGGCCGCCATCTTGAAAGTATCTTTCGCGCATATGCGCGCATACAAGGCGATGTATCTTCTTTATGTAACGAAATACTTACAAAACGTGTGAAAAACCTTCCTGAAATAGCCACCAGTAGCGCGTCGATCGTTATTCTGTGCCGTGACGGGTGCTGCATTGCCGGTTCTTACCGCGCTAGACCGCGCCGTGCCGATTAACAATGGTCACATGAGTTTTTTCACCAAAGCTCATAAAATATTACGCACAGTTTTATGATAACTTCCTGAAACTACCGCTTGGGGGCCAAAAATACAAATATTTGGGCCGCCGGCAAAGCTACATCCCCATGGCGCATATTCGCGGACCAATCTTCGCGCGAATTTCACATCAGTCACATCACTAGCTGCTTCTCTCAGAGTCTCGACTCTCGACTCGAGAGTCTCGAGTCTCGAAATCTCGAAGGTGGTGTCCCAATACTACACATTTCTCGTCTACTTAGGGTCCCTAAATGAGCTTTCCCCTAGCTCTCCTCCAAGATGGCCGCTATATAAGAAGGGCGCATATGAAATATGAACATATGATGCGCCCTAAATTTGCCGTCATTGTAGGGAAGGGTAGTAGCAGGGTTATTCTTCTATAGTTAATATAGGAGAATAACCCTGCTACTCCTGGGTAGTAGACGAGAATCGGAGCTTATAGGACTAGCTATTGGGACGCCAACTCTGAGTACTCTAGCTGACTATATATCCCTTGTCGAAAAATAGCGGAGTGGTCACAATTTGCATGACCACCTAAAATGAGTAGTCAGACCACTTGAATAAGTGGTCGGACCACCTAAATGAATGGTCAGGTCATAAATGGCCATAAATATTGACCTCTTGATAGGTGGTCCGGGTCAGGCGACCACTTAAATGAATGGTCAGGTCACTGATTTAAGTGGTCAAGTTCTTAGTGGTCGAGATGTTTGACCACTTGGGTAAATGGTCAAAATTTTGTGACCATTTAAATAAATGGTCAGGTCATAAATATTGACCTCTTGTAAGTGGTCCGGATTTGGCGACCACTTAAATGAATGGTCAGCACTGCACTTAGTGGTCAAGTTCTAGTGGTCATGACTACTTGACCATTTCATTAATGGTCAGATGTTAAATGGTCACAATATCTTTGGACATGCTGTTAAGTGGTCGGGAGTTTGTAAATGGTCAGCTGCTTAATTAGTGGTCATAATTTTTTGACCACTTACGTCAATGGTCGAATAATTCTGACCACTTGTCAAGTGGTCAGATTCTGACTTATAATACTTAACAAGTGGTCAGATTCTGACCACTTAACAAGTGGTCAATTGAGTGCGCATGCGCGATGTTACGTGATAGAGAAAAACATGGCGTCGGCACACGAGGAGCAGAGAGTTTGCAGAGTTCAGAATTATCGTCTTATCAAGCAGTTTTATATCAGATAAGTACCTTTTTAGTAATTAAAACGTATTATGAAATGCTGTTTTGTGATTTTCTTGGTACTTTGTGTCATATATATAATTTGTTCCAGGTAGCCTAGCTTAAACAGTCAATGTTTATCGGCTCTTGGGACTTGATAAAAATAACCGCCGAAACAGAGAGCCGTTGATGGTAATTATACTTCAAAAATATTCCTATTTTATTAAAGAATGCTATGTTTTGAGATGATGTAAGAGAACAAATAAAAATAATTGCATGTTTATTGTATTTTAAGTGCGATAAAAATAATCAAATGATCGAATGAATTTCTTATATATTATTGTACGTGTTTCCTCATTGTAAAATTTTATGTGACTTAATTATTTTTCTCGTCATGTTTAATATGTTTCTACCTTGAATTTATTTTATTAATTCAAGTTAAAAAGGTGGAGGAATAATTTTATTTCATTTCCAGCAATAATTTTTATTTTCTGTGGCATCCTGTTGAACGGCGTGCGAAGACATCCACAAACAGCTTTTTGACCACTTGAAACCGCCAACGAGAGTGACCAACCATTAGAGTGACCATTAGAGTGACCACTTAAGTAGTCGCAGGTTGGACCACACAAAAGTGGTAATTTCGCCAAGTGGTCATGGTGACCACTATAGAGTCGACCATTTGAGTTGACCACTTGACCTGACCGTGACCACTTAATACCGTGCATGACCACCTATTGACCAGGACCACTTGGCGAAATTACCACTTGAGAGTGGTCAACTACTTGACCACTACGCTTTTTTTCGAGAAGTCAAGTTCGCTCTGGTTCCTATTAACCAGGGCAGTCTCCTACAGGTCGTCTCACATGGATTTTCGACTGTCATCTCACTGATATTAGTCGGCCTGATTCCGGATTTTTAAAAGTAAATGGGTCCTCCGTGTAAGAAAATATTTATTTTAAAATATTAAAATAAATATTTTCTTAAAAATCCGGAATCAGGCCGACTAATATCAGTGAGATGACAGTCGAAAATCCATGTGAGACGACCTGTAGGAGACTGCCCTGGTTAGGAACCAGAGCGAACTTGAGTACTCAAGTTCGCTCTGTAGGAACTATAGTCAGAGCGAACTTGAGTAGAAGAGGCCACAACACGACCGCGCCCACTTTCCAATAGCCGTCCTACTGAGCAGCAGGTTTGCGTGTAATCAAATGGGAGAGGGCTTCACTTTGGTCGCGGTTTACGACAATTACGCTGTATGCTAGAGTTTTCAAAATGAAACAAGTTTAACTCTAATATAGTTTAATCTTACTGGACAACCTTTTTTTTCACGCAAAAACAATATTAATACACTTAAATTAAACTTTTATGAACCCGACTTCTGCTACTTCTGTTACATCTGCGCATGCACCGGCATGCGCGAAGTAATAAAAGTCAGTTTACTGGCGATGACGTCATATGAACATTGAAAGCCTTTCTTCATAGCGAGTGACTTTCACTTTACTTAATTGCATTTTCTATACTTTGTATATATCAAGTAAAGTTATTTACTACATCGAAAATAATGTATGAAAGTTGATACAAGTACTTTTGTAATTTCAATATTTCGTGACGTCATGATACATTACTAAAGCTTGGAAGATAGAACCAAGTTCCCGCCCTAACTTTACCGTCTTATTTCTCAAGAAGTATGATATTTATGAACTAAATAAAATAATTAGCAAACGGGAGACTACATTGAAGTATTATCGCACTACAAGACACCTTCATTAATATCAAGTAAATATTTAAAAAAAAATATGTCCTCCCGATTACATTGCATGTTATTTTTTTAAATTCCGGACGGCTATTAATGTCTCGACAGATGACGATCGCGCCGGCTGGGTTTTGGCCGGGTTACATAAACAAATGCCATTTTCATCGTGTGCCAAAAATGGCGGCCATTTCCGGTCAACAGTGCTGCCCTTGGTAAAAAAGTTTATGAACTATTTGCAGAAAGCAATGTTTAGGGGGGATAAAATGAAACCATTCAAATAATATTAGCAGAATATATTGAATATAATATACATAATTATGTTAATTCCAATCAACAAAAAACTATAAATAAATGTATGCATTATAATACTTATATAATTTTGCATAATAATATATTCAAGAGACTCACTTTTAATAATTTTAGAAATTTAATTAATATTCTTACACTTTTAATATATATATTAAAATATATATATATATATATATATTAAAATATATATATATATATTATATATATTCCACATGTAAAAATTAAGGGACAGAAATTTAATTTACCCTCTAAGAATTTATAGTCACAAACGTTTCAGAATATATATATATATATTAGTGCCGTGTAAATAGATTATACTCTGTATATATACGCCGCGTGACGTCACAAAAAGGACTTTCAATAATTTTTTAAAAATAGTTCCTGGGCTCAAAAAAATCTGAAAAAAATCAGGATAGCATTATAACTTTGCACGCTCTATCCATTTCTGCAATAAAAAATTTTGAGGTCGATACTCGTCCATTAATTGTAATACAGGAAAATTTAAAATTATACAGTATTATAAATCATGAAACTGTAAAAACGCTGTAAAATCTCCATTATTATAGGGGGGGGGGGGGGAATTGAAAGGCAATATTAATTTTAAATTTATCAAAGTGATATTTAATTAATGTGAAATAAGTAAAATATATTTACACTATATATACTCTGGCTAGCTATGTGTATATATTATAATATATATATAATTACATATATATTATAGTTCAGAAATGATCGAGTGATCAGGATTATTAATTTGATTTAATTAATTACTATTATATATAATATATATATATATATATATATATATATATATATATATATCAAGTAGGTATATGCATATATATTATAAAATAAAAACAGTAAATATATTACATATTTTATCATACAGCTGTATATATGTCCAGTCCCCTCTATGTTTTTCTTAAGGGTAAGTTAACACGAAATATTGATTGTTGTAGTCCCATTTAATAAACATGTAAACCTTATAAACAACCTCATAATAATTCTGATTTTTTTTTTTTTTTTTAGAGGCAGTTCTTATTAACCAAAAAAATGTGGAAAAAATTTAAAAACAATCGGACGATCCAATTTTTTTAAATTTTCAGTATGGGGCTTTCCCATGGAGACCTAAACTAAGAAATTAATTTAAAAAAATTTGTATCGTCCGATTGCTTTGAAATTTTTTTGGTGCTATTAAGAACTGTCTCAAGAAAAATTCAGAATTATGAGGTTGCTGATCGAGGTTTACATGTTAATCAAATGGGACTATTTATTATCATTTAAAAAAAATCCCACACATGAAAATTGTGAAAATAATAATAATAAAACTAAAATATTCTCCCCTTCATCCCCTAGCTATCATGGCATTTATAGCTAAAATATCTGCAGGTATAAAAATTCATAACTAAAAAAAAAAAAAAAAAAAAAAAAAAAATCGAATTTGTATGTGTATTTTATAATTAGCTACTGCATATAATGATAGAGGGGATGTAGAGAACATTTTAAATTCTTGTCATAATTTCATAATGTGTGGGATTTTTTTTTAACATTGAGCCTGTTACCTTATTTCCCCTTAACATATATAATTACATGCAGTATAAAATGATATTTAAACATTGCATTCTTTACCAACAGACACAATTCAAGTAATACAGTGGGATAATTGCATGAGAAAATTTAGCTAATTAACACACAGCAAAACCTTAAACTGCACACATTTTTGCTTCAGATATATAGCTGGATGTACATGCATTTTGTTGGCATAGCCAAATTTCATTATCATTATATTTTAGTAACATTTTTTTATATATTATGTTTATTAATTATAATTAATTATAAAATGATAATGAAATTTTACTTACACCAAATTCAAGTTTCACTGGAGATTGAAAAACAATTTTATTACAGTAAAAATCAAACAATGTTTAACAGAAACCCACAATGCTGTAGCTGTGGGAGTACTGGAGGAACTTGCGAGGAGCCACATGTAGCGCACAGTCCCTCCACAACAGTGCTCATCCTTATCAGCGGGGCCAATGTTACCAATGCTGGTGGCCGGTATGTAGTACTGGAGGAGCACAGGAGCCATGTAGCACCTCTTCGCCATGGTGTGCTCATACTTCAGCTCACACTCGTGCAGCTGGGTCATCAGCGAGTGATATATAACTGAAATTTATTAGTCTTTTATTAAACACAAAAAGTGTACATAACTGAAATATAACTGATAAAAAAAAAAGAATAATAATGTTATGTATAATAGTAAATGCACATTTTTTTCATCTATATAATGTTATGTATAACAGTAAAAGGTAAATAAAAATTAATTTTAACACATTATATTAAGGCACAAGAGCAAATTCTCATTTTTTTTTTATTTATTTATTTATTTTTTTTACGTCAAAGAAATAAACTAACCCAATGCACAAAATTAGAAGGAATATGTTGATTTTCTAGTACATTACATAATACTGAAAACTAGGAACACTATATTTTATAATGATGCATTCTCATGTGTAGTTATATATTAATGGTCATCATGCTGATTGAGGTTTTTACATTTCCCTGATTGAATTAGTCAAATGCTACAATATATTTTTGTGGCTAAACCTATAAGATGAAAAATATATACATATATATATATATATATATATATATATATATATATATATATATATATATATATATATTATATATATATATATATATTATATATATATATATATATATATATATATATATATATATATATATATATATATATATTACTAACAATAACAAGATTTGTTAGTAAAAATTCCTCTATGGAACTTTAGTCCAAACTGAAAAAACAGTGGATAATGCAATATTTATATTTTTACACCATATATAACCAAGAAGAATTAAAAAAAAAAAAAAATCACTTTCAAGTGCAAGATTGACCTTGGACAAATGAGCATCGCGAGGCACACTGACTTGGTAGATACCGATGTGCTTGTTAGGTGACATACCGTTAGCGGCAGTTTGCTGGTGGCTGAATGGTCACACACGACGGCAGCCTCGGCCAGCTTGTCGGTCTGCAGCAGAGGGAGTGACGCTTCCTTGACGAGAGACCGCAGCCCCTCTCCTCCCCTCCTGTCTGGCAAGCAGCTCGAGAAGATGCTCAGAGGCAAGAGTGAAACGCTGGAGACAAACCAAGCATTAGTTTGGTACAGCAGAGTTAAGGATTGATGTCAGTGGTATAAGAAATAGGCTTAGACAACCCTCTGAAAATTGTAGAAAACATTCATAATTCATGGAAACTTTTTTTCATGAAAAATAGACTAACATCTGGAAAAATTTTGATATATTTAGCATTTTAGATTAGCATTGTTTTAAATATGGACTGCTGTGGCTTTTAGTCAAATCAGTACCTTCACAAGAATAATAATAATAATAATTACTCAAAATCTACACTTTTTTTTTTTTTTTTTACATCACAAACTGATGAATTATTATTTATGTTATTTTGTATTTCATTCATTCATTCATTCATTCATTCATTCATTCATTCATTCATTCATTCATTCATTCATTCATTCATTCATTCATTCATTCATTCATTCATTCATTCATTCATTCATTTTTTTTGTACAACAAAGTTTAATTACTTCTAATAATCATGTAGGAATTCAATGTACAGTCGTCACTTTAGAAAATTTCTCCTTGCAGCCTTGTTAATTTCCATGCCCCGAAATGATAACACAGGGCATGATTATTAACAAGGCTGCATAGGGAAATTTTCCAAGGTGACCAGTGTTCATTTTAGAATTGGTTGTACAAAAATCTGTATTTAAAACTGTTTAAAATTTATGATAAAAATTGTTGAGAATAATCTGCCTATATGTGAGTTAATAATTCACAATAAAAAAAACAAAATTATTTTGATCAGAATAAAAAATAAAAGAAATCTTCTTATGAAGTCACAAAAAATGTTCTTTTATTTTCCTTTGCTTTGGAATTTCTAATAATTAATTTGTTAAAGACGTTAATGTGTTTACTAGCATTTTTTATCATTCACAATAATTATAATTACAGTACATTGTTTTTAATAAATAATAATAATAAAAAAGATCAGTACAAAATTTCTCCACATTTATATTTCAATCCCTTTCGTAATTGATACCAAATTTTTCCTCACAAATTGGTATTTTAACAATACTTGGAACTAAAAGGATTAATATCAGTGGGCTTAGTAGATGGTGAACTAATCTGAAAATTTCAGCAAACCTTCCTGACACCAAAAAATAATGAAATAATTTTACCAAAAAAAAAAAAAAAAAAAAAATAGACCAAATTCAGTGAAGTTTTTTTTAGATATTCAGCATTTAAGATTAGTATTGTTTTAAATGGAGACTTAAAATTATACATAAAAAAATAATAATGCATACTTCATCATCATAAAATTTACTGAGCAATGGCCACCACGGTGACATTAATTTTTAAACAAGACTAGAAGAGCTTCCAGACAGGCAATACATCGTCCCATGTTTAAAGTAAAGTGCGCGCTAGAAAAAAAAGTTGAGTTAGTATTTTCTAAAAATAGTTCAAGTAGTCCTCCATATCAAACCAAAATTCAAAAAATTCTATCTCAAATAGGTTTGCCAGAAAAAAATTCCAAAGTCAGAGTGAACGCGTCGCTTAACATGGGGCCTTACCTGACAAAACCCCTCGAATATCTCGAAAAAATACACCGTTAGGTGGTATGAAAAAAATATAGTGATGTTCTATGACCCAAGCTTTAACCAAAAACCGATTAAAAAAAATTTCTCTCGAATCCATTTTTCCGTAAAAAAATTAAGAAAATCTACCATGTTAATTCCCATAAGATTTTTTATTATTTTTTTACGGAAAAATGGATTCGAGAGAAATTTTTTTTAATCGGTTTTTGGTTAAAGCTTGGGTCATAGAACATCACTATATTTTTTTCATACCACCTAACGGTGTATTTTTTCGAGATATTCGAGGGTTTTTGTCAGGTAAGGCCCCATGTTAAGCGACGCGTTCACTCTGACTTTGGAATTTTTTTCTGGCAAACCTATTTGAGATAGAATTTTTTGAATTTTGGTTCGATATGGAGGACTACTTGAACTATTTTTAGAAAATACAAACTCAACTTTTTTTTCTAGCGCGCACTTTACTTTAACAATGAAAAAGCCTTCATGCGACAGACATTATAAACAATGGTTTGTTACAACCATTGCGAGTAGAAGTAGAGTAAAAACATAGCATACCTATCAAGTAAATTGCCAGAGCCCTCATTCCCGCATTCTCGTAGTTCAGTGCCAGACTCAGCAGGGCGAGGCGATGTTGATGCAGTCTTGCCAACAGCGCGGTGAGTGCCAGACCAACGCTGGCTGCTGATTGGCTGATGTCAAGCTCGGCCAGCAGGCAGGGGGGCTGTGCAGAAGGGGGAAGAGCATCAGTGGGGCGTCCAAGCTTCGGTCATCGTCAGGACGTACGAGAGGGGGGGACGCAGACAGAGTCTCTGGAGATGAGGGTCATCTGAGATACAAAGTCTGCAAACAAAAGTAGTTATTGTCAACAAACAGTTGGTCCAGTGATGTTGGGCCAATGGAGGCGTCAAGTTTTCCCCGGCGGGAAAATTTTCTCCATAAGCCTCCATGTTAGAAAATTTGAATTTTTCCTCATCAATTATTAAAGCAATTAATTTGAAACCATCTCCTATCCCCCATTCAGGAATATTCTGATAATGAATCAAGGACTCATTTTTCTCAAAAAAAAAAAAAAAAAAAAAAAAAAAAATATTTTATGCCAAAAGATCAATTTTGAGTTTTTTTTTTTTACATGGGTTTGGATAGAACGGTGGGAATACCGCAAAATCAGCTGACTTGAAGCCTCCATACTGGTCCAGCTTATTTTACTCATGTGTTTACCGAGTTGCATTTTTTGAGTATTTGTTAATCAACCTTACATTTATTCAATTTAAGGAAAATAAACCATTACGTTTGTGATATGTTATTAAAGGTTCTTCCTTTGAAATCTTTGAATTGTATGTTCTTTTAATAATAAACTTAAATCAAAATTTAAATGAGGGAAATACAGTATTCAATAATTAAAATATAAACTAAAAAATGTACTCCTATGAAATAAAAAAAGTCAATAAAAAAACTTTTTTATTTCATACGGGTACAATTTTTATTTTATTAAATATTTCCCTAATTTAAATTTTTATTTAAGTTTATATTCAAAATTACATATGAAATAAATTTCATTAAAATGAAATAATGGTCTTGAGAAAAAGCTACAATTCTGAACCCCACAAACTTTAACACTGTCTTACTTGCTGAGAAGAAACGATGCAGATTTTTAATTCTGACAAATAAAACATTTCTGATGTAAGTTCACCTCCATGACAAACAGAGCCAGGTCAAAGTTCACAGTGTTCATAATAGTTCATATATTATACTACATCTCTGGACAGCATGAATGTTACCCTGCTCTGTTTTTTTTTTTTTTTTTTTTTTTTAATTTATTTATTTATTTCACATTAAATATCAGTTGATACATTGTGACTACATACTAAGCAAAATTGAAAAAGCTGTAAAAACAAACAAAAAAAAAAATAGTAATACAATCATAGACAAACATCAAAATACCACAATTAAAATAATTAAAATAACAATATTCACAGTGAACTTAGCCTACAAAATTTTAGTAGTGAAATTGATATCAAATTTCAGTAAAGAGTAAAGCACTAAAATATATACAATATATATATTGATTGATTGAAAATTGATTTGCTCCTTGAACTTTTTAGTGCTTTACTGAAATTTGATATCAATTTCATTACTAAAATTTTGTAGGCTAAGTTCATTGTGAAAATCTCTTACTGTTTTATATTACAATGAAGGCACCCACCTTATCCTTGCTGTTGAGCACGGACGAGTACATGACGGAGATGCAGCACGTGGTGGGAGGGGGGGGGGGGGGGTGCTCGAGTGGATGGGCAGCTAGACTCTGGCAGGCAGGTTCAGGTTGATCTGGTCCAGCTCTGCATATAGTCGTATCACCTGAGCCTCCTTGCCCCCCGCCAGGCCGGGGAGGAGGTGACCAATGGCGAACAGAGACCGCACAAAGTGGAGTTCCCCTTCCAGCCGCGGAGCCTGGGGGGAGAAATTTAGTGTCATGATACTTCATTTTATTTTATCATAGAAAAAAAGAATACACGAAAAAAAAAAAATCAAAAAAATCTTATTACTATGCTTTCTCAAGCAGGGCACAAAATAATTGTGTATCTGTTGCCATAAAGTTTCATAATAGAGGCGAAAAGTCAGCTGATTTTTTGGTGTTCTCACCATCCTATCTAAACCTAGTTAAAAAAAAAACGTGAATTACTGTAAAATATTGTTCACAAAAAAAAAAATATATATGAAATAATAAATAAAATAATAAACAAACAAACAAATAAAAAGACTAACAATACTGTAACATACATACTTATTTTATTCCTATCGACTACAGTACGTATATTGCAAAAAAACTGAAGGTTTAAAACGTCAAGGTTGCCATATTGTATTAGCTATCAGTTTCAGTCTCACGACCCACTTATTTTGACCTTGTGTTATTTCAAGGTCAACCTAATAGTCCTGAAACTGACCTGAAAAACTCTGTAATGCTTACCCTCACAATGGGAACATAAATTATGGTTAATTGATCCAATCAACCACTCACCAACAGATGCAGCTGGTCTTGTGTCCCCAAAGTTCGTTGACCATGCCACGGTGAGTCTCGAAACACGTGCAGCCCGTGTTGAAAGCTCTGCCACTCCGTAGATCTCCCAGACAAGAGCTGCTACTGCTTCCTTCTGATGACAAAAAAAAAGGAACCAATCAAATACATGGTAAAATTGGGAGAACTGAAAGTATCAGAGATCCTACAGAGACCTCCGTGTACGTCTTATGGCCAGAAATTTGACCAGCTTGGCCACTGTAACTGAGAGTGGCGGCGCCACTGAATCGCAGCAGCAATGCCCGGTTCTCGCTGGCTGCGCGGGCTGCCAGCAACCAGAAAGAACCGGGCCATGCCGAACATTTAGCAGCGCCGCCACTCTTAGTTACAGTGAAGCTCTGATCAAATCCCTGGCCATAAGACACGGAGGTCTCTGTAGGGTCTGTGAAAGTATGATATAGGTTCAGGAAATATATTAATTTCTTTGAATGTAATCACAGTTAAACAAAAATTGCAAATACTGTATATATATTTCAATTCAGCTTTTAGAACTACATATGTACTTACGTTAGTGTTAGATGGACAAATAATACAGTTTCTCATATACTATTTTCATCAGACTAGCTAAATGGAGAATGTGAAAGAGATTACAGTGAGTGTTTAGAAAAAACTTGGCATAACCTAAAATGTTTCCATACATAAGTATACAGTATAACCTAAACCAAAATCTGAAATAAAATTCCAATACTAAATCAAGCAGCAACTGCAAAAAATTGGTACTAACTACTAAGTCCTTTGTGTATACCCCCTCAAATTACATTAAAAAGTAGAATTAGCACAATATTAGAGACAATAAATTAATATAATGTTATACAAAAAAAAAAAACTTATTCCTGGATAAAAAAAAAGTTGCAAAAAGGATATCACATTATAGCAACAAGAAGTCACGGTACATACCTTGAGACTTTGCTGGTGCCAGCAGGACGGCATTTGCATCTGACTATGCCATGACCTCTGATGAGCCTTCTAGCTTGGCGAAGGCTGCAATGTCAGCGGCTGTGGTCTGTTCTCAAGATAGCGAGGCATCCACTCTTTGGGACGCAGCTTGTCCGACAAGATCAGTGTCTTCAGCTTGGTACCTGTCACAAGAACATGGGGTCAGTGACCTGTCTAAGACGCTAGAGTTGAGGAAGGTCTTACAGTCGCTTTTGTTTTTGCTGGTAAGATGAGCATGGGAAGACTAGGCTTCGAGAAGCCACACTACTCGTAGTGAGAATTCAGCACTGCGTATGCACCTGGAATAATAGAAAATTAATGTTGTGTTTCAACAGTAAATTACAACGGGTTCATTATTTATAGAAATGCCTTGATAGAAAACATGAAGTCATCAGAAAATACATATTTTTCTCTGTTTTTCCTTCAGCTGTGGGATGTGGTTGCATATTATAGCTGCAGATCTCACACCAATTTTAAAAGTTTTTTAATAATTTTATTTCTAGCTAAAATAAGAACACAGTACTGAATTCTTTTATATAAATCACCACAATTACTATGGCAGCTACAGCTCTGCAGATAAGCATACTAATTAAAATAAAAACATCCTACAAATTGCCACAGTCTTTTAGTGACATCTTCTAATAATAATTTTATAAACTTCCTTAAAAAAGGCAATTTGGAAAAATGAGCCAGAAGTTGCCAAAAACCTTTACACCTTTTGAAACGCTCCAGATCGAAAAAGCTCAGGCAGTAAATTTCGCTGTAAATTATATGTATAAATATAAGTCTCAGTATAATAGAGGATACTCTCTACATAGTTAAGTATAAATTTTTTTAACATTAGGGGCACAAACAATATTGTCTGTGGTAGAGGCCCGGGGCAAGTAAAAAATAATCCACAAGTATGCATATTGATGAAAGAGTTACTTTTATTAAAGTTTTTATTGAACACTCTTACAGTGTACATATTATATATTGCATCAACATAAAAATCTTATATTATACACACAACACAAATTAATAAATAATAAAAAGAGTTACAGTACGAAGGAAAAGCCATTTGCACACCGTGAACTTGGCTAGCTTGGTTATAGACGAAAAACATTACACTTCTTATAAAAAATGTAATACTCACATTTAATGTTTTATTTTCTTGATATTTGTATCTCTTTTAAAGGCAGCAGCGAGAAAGACACTACATTTTTAATAAAACGAGACTCGGCGGACTCGGCTTCTCTCTGTACAGCTGTTCGGTCATTTTGGCGCCAAGTTAACTGTTACGCCCCTTAACCGAAATTGGTTTCAAACAATTTCGATAATAACTTTTTTCGGACAAAATGGGAAAAAAAATGTTTCAAGCAATAGTTACACAAAATTTAATAATAAATCGTTTGGTGTAAAACTCATTTTTATTGCTTCAGTAATAAAGAAGTCATAAAAAAATGTAAAACAGCATTTTTAGCTGGACTGCGCATTGTAGAAAGTTCTTCAAGACTAAAAACCGTAAAAACCAAAAACGCATAACCATCTCATTTCAGTATTTCATGGACCAGAGCTCTGAAATGTGTTAAAATGTGTTCTTTTTAAATATTTTTTCAAATGTAAGTACTAAAATTTAATGATAGCCTTTCACAAGAATAAAAAATCAGCAAATTAAAATAATGTATTTTTGCAGTTAAGACTGTAACGCAGCATCTCAATATTATTTTTGTGCGATTTTTCTTTAATTCAGCAGTTTTCAAATGAGATTCAGTGCTAGTAAAGCTCTTAATAACTGAACACGTTATGTGGTTGCTGACTGAAGTAGCTGAATGATTGTAAAAGGCCTTATTTTGTATATAATTACTAACTTATAAAACAAATTGACCCTTTAAAAATTGCGCGTCTAAATTGTCTGGCGGGTTGCCTAACTTCGATTTAGTTTCAATTTTGTCCTGAAGAGGGAATTACGCTACTAGAAGATAACGTTGAAAAAAGTCCATTTTTTTTCTTCAAATAAACTTTATTTTCTCTCAACTGCCGTAGCAGTGGCGTGGCGCAGGGGTATGCACGCCTGCCTGGCATGCAGGCGGGAGTGGGTTCGAATCCGAATAAGGCCTTTTTTTTACTGATTTTTTTTTTACTTAATTGGATTTTTGTATTGGATCCCCTTCCACGTTTCGCTTTCCGGTCCCTGATTAAAAGCCCCCCTTACGTTTCGCTTTCCGGTTTCATCTGATTAAAAAGTTTGGTTCGATGGACTTTTTTCAACTTTATCTTCTAGGGGTCAGATATCTGAAGAGGCGGTTAAGCTGCTGTACAGTAGCGCACTCTGACGAGTAAAAGTTCAAGTAATTAGTACCATTTACTACCAGCGCCCCCGCTGTTATGTCACGTCATTAAAAGTAGAGCTTCATTTGTTTTTGTGGCACACGATGAAAATGGCATTTGTTTGGTAGGCCCTTTTGGCCTCCTACTCAAGTACGCTCTGCTATAGTGCACCGCGAAATTTTAATTTTTATAGTTGACTATAAATGCAGAGGAGAAACGTATATATTTTATTATTATTATTTTTCATAACATAATTCCGCTATAAGTATATCAGTAAATATTTAATTTTCCAAAAGCTTATTGAGGCCATATATTTTGATTGATTTGAAGCAATTAATAATTATAATTCCAACATTTAGAGGGGATCGAGTGGAGGGATAAAACTTTTTTATTATATATTCAATACCTGCATGTACAGAAAAGTTACATTATTAATATCTATATAATTATTAAGGATAAAGATAACACGAACAATCGATTGTTGTTAGTCCCATTTGATTAACATGTAAACCTTAGCAACCTCATATAATGATTCTGAATTTTTTTGAGAGACAGTTCTTATTGGCACCAAAAATATATGGAAAAAATTTCAAAACAATCGGACGACGATCCAATTTTTTAAAATTAATTTCTTAGTTTCGGTCTCCATGGGAAAGCCCTATACTGAAAATTTAAAAAATTCGTTTAAAAAAACTGGATCGTCTGATTAATTGTTTTGAAATTTTTTCCATATTTTTTTGGTGCCAAGAACTGTCTCTAAAAAAAAATTCAGAATCATTATGAGGTTGCTAAGGTTTACATGTTAATCAAATGGGACTACAACAATCGATTGTTCGTGTTATCTTACCCTTAAGGTAGAGATAACGTCGAACAGCTGTTCGACGTAATCCCCGCCTTTGATTAACATGTAAACCTTAGCAAATTGACAAAAATTCTGAAATTTTTTTGAGAGGCAGATATTAGTGCCTAAAAGCCATAGCAAAAGTTTCAAAAACATTTAACGAGCCGATTTTTTTAAATTAATTTTTTAGTTTGGTTCTCCATGGGAAAGCCCTATGCTGAAAATTAAAAAAATTAATTAAAAAAAATCGGCTCGTTAAATCGTTTTGAAATTTTTTCTATGGCTTTTAGGCACTAATATCTGCCTCTCAAAAAATTTTCAGAATTTTTGTCAATTTGCTAAGGTTTACATGTTAATCAAAGGGCATTACGTCGATCAGCTGTTCGGCGTTATCTCTACCTTAATAGAGTACTTTTAATTTCAACTAAAAGAATATCCAATCAATTCTTCTTTAGTCAAAAATGTCAAAATAAGAGGTTCGTAAATATATTAATTGCCTTTTGATATACATACTACATATTATAGGCACATGTGGGAATATGAAAAGTATATATTATACTAGCTATATAGTGACTTAAATTATAATATGATATAAACATTTTTTTTTTTAACAAAATGGGCACGATCTGTATCCCAGTTATGAAGATAGGTTGTGATATATGGTTGCCAACCATGATTAGCTTACACCCCACCCAAATAAGTTCCAACGCGGAGTAGTAGGGGATTTTACTTCTCATGGTTGTGAGCATGCCATGGTTGGGGAAAAAACTCCCACCCGATAAAAAAAAGCAGCGTCAGGTGGTTGGCGGTCAGTAACTTGTGATTGATAGCCAACCAGTGCATGTTGTGGTTTTGAGACTTTGAAATTTCACAACCAGGATACGGACCATATAGCCATGCAACGACATGCACATCAAATTAAAGCTTATACAATTTCATTATTTCAAGTTTTATTTAAACGTAACTGAATTATTGTTATTTTGAGTATAATGTTTAACACTTTTATTAGAAGTCTTTAAACAAAATTTTTCCATTCGCCTTCAGCAGTGTTTTTAGACGTGTTCAAATGTGTAAATCAATTTACTAAAAAATAAGTTTTCGAATCCATGGCACTTCATGGCACTGTTGTGTTGTAGTACTATTTCATTTTGTTTCTCATTATTTTCCACTGGTAGTGTGAATAACAAAGCCCTCTCCAGCTACAAAATTACAAGTTACATTTCTTGCATTTTGGATAGAGAATTTTACAAATCTTGTCGTTTTAGATACTCAATTTTAATCATTCTTCTGATACAAAAACTGAATGTCATGGAGGAAAGGGGTCTAGCTGCGTGATGGGATATTTGACAGTTGATTAAAAAGTATATTTTTCAATGTGCAGCGCCTCTTATGATGTGATATTGCCAGGAAAGTATTGTGCAAAAAACACAATTTGTAAAAAAGCATTTCTTTAGCCGTCCCATCCAAACCTATGTAAAAAGAAAAGAAAAAAAAAAATGAAATGAAATCGCTTTTTGGCATTAAAGAATTTTTTTAGAGGAAAATAAGTTCTTGATTCATCATCAGAAGACCTCTAAATGGGGGGGGGGGGGGGGGTAGGAGATGGTTTCAAATTAATAGCTTTAATAGCTACTGAGAAAAAATTCAAATTTTGTAACATGGAGGCTTATGGAGAAAATTTTACCGCCAGGGAACACTTGAAGCCTCTATTTGATGTGCATGTCACTATGTAAAAATTTTATATTCCTTCAATTTTATTAATTTTAAATTGTCCCTTTTCATGTGTCTACCCTGTTAGGCAAAATATATTTAATTGCCATTTAAATGTTGTCTTTCTCTTGCAAAAGATAACAGAAAACACATTCCAATTTAAAGATGTAATTGGCATCCCAATAGCACGTACTATATTGTTATTATATATCGTCTCTCGTCCGAAATAATGAGCTATCTGTCAAGCATGATCATCTCGTTGCAATAATGAGCTGACTGCTGCTTCAGGTGAGTACAACATGAGCTTTAACGTATTTTATACCAATTTACAGTTCATAATCCGGCTCACTGGAAATATCAGTTACAGCTCATTACTGCAACGAAATTAATATGCAGATAGCTCATTATTCAGGACAAATTAAGGGACAATATGCTAACATATATTTTTAACTTTCCTGTGTAAAAATAGTTTTTCTTTTTTTTTTTTTTTTTTTTTTTTTATTTATATAAAATAATACTTTTGGTTTTCAGAGCATTATTTAGTTTGGACATTTAAGGATGGATCTCAGTAGGTTGATATCTCGTAATCGTACCGCCTGAATACAACAAGATTTGCAGGGGACTTAGAACTCACCAGCAATAGGTGGCATACAAATTTTGAAGCGAATCTGTCTTATCAGTTTTGTGAAAACTGAGGTAGAAGTTTAACATTGGCCTTATGGACGAAAACCGGAAATGGAGCTGTTGTAAGAAAACTGCAAGACTGAATTTGCTCAAACCATAAGCGATTAAGTTTTAGAACATTCTCGATTTTTTAAAATTCATTTCATTCAATTCGTTTGCAGAGAAATATTCTTTGACTCCAGCAGTAACTGAGATTAATCGTTAAGACTTTTTATAAATTACTTGTCTTATTTCTGCTATGAATACAATATGCAAAATTAAAATTATATAAAAAATTAAAACAAAAAAATTATTCAATGCTGGTATAAGAAGTTAATATAAGTGGGACAACAAAGACTATTTAAGGCGGATTCACACAGCGATTTTTATCAAGCGGCGTGAAACAAATATAATAATGCGCACTTGCAGTAACTTAAATTAACGGCCATATTTGTTGATTAAAAAAAGAGCATTACAACTAAATGCAATATTCGCCTACACATCATGACAAATTAGCTCACCATATAGGATTGCACGGGGAAAAGCAGGCTCAAAACATAAAAAGACCAAAATTTGTCTCCAAGATGCTGAACCTTGGTTATTCTCTAGTATTTTTAAGTTTGAAAGCGAATCTCATATCCAGTATGTATAATATCTACTCAATTAAATTTGAATTTAAGTTTAAAAGAAACAATTCTACAGGCACAACTAAAATCAATACAGATTTATCATTAATACCATCATTATATTACAGATACATTATCATATAAATAGCTGACCATTTTCACACACCAAAAAAGAAAGGGGGGGGGGGAAGAGAATTTAATGACCCAAAAATTGCAGCTATTAAAAATGAATGTAGTTATTCATAATTATATTTGAATTTTAATAGACAATTAATGACAAACTTTTCTTCACAAATAAGTACATTACAGGATTAATATTAACTCAATTATCCAAGATGTTAAGTACAAGAAAGAGTGCATTACGACCATCAAATATATTAATGGTGCTACTGCAAAACTGACTAACAGTGTTTACCAAGATTACTTACACTGACAGAAAGCTGCCAAAAAGAACTAACAAAGAAATATGGCAGCCCCGTTGTTATTAGGGGTACAATAATACACCGAACTACAGTTTTGCCAGAATTCTTTTTAATTATTTTAGTCACCCAGACGTAAAAACTGGTAGACCTTTTACCAGCTTTGCATTATTTGCTATAAGACAGTTTGAGCAATCGCGATAAACAGTCAATATTGCCACACTATATGTGTGTGTGTATGTATTATATATATAACATACACACACACAAATATATTATACAAAATAAATAAAAATGATGGTACTGTTCTTGTTTTTTAACTGACTGCTCAAATTCCCCCAATGATAATTTATTGAAATTCCTTTGCAATTTTAATTTTAAACTAATATTAATAAAAAAAAAAAAATTACAAAAATCTACGTCAAGAGACAACAACAGTCCCTTTTACATTATACCACACAAAACATTTGCAGCTAGATATTTAGCTTTGTATATAAGCACTAAACTTGCTAGAGATTTATAAATACAAAATAAAAGAGTAGTTTTACATTTATTCATGAGAGCTTGTCTATAAGGATTCACAAAGAACTTGAAGATATTTGTTTTTTTTTTTTCAGTTAAGTGTTTAAATATTTTTAATGGTCTTTGAAAGTTGTAGTCATTAATCAAGGACCAATAAAAAATGGCAGCAAAAATCTCATTTGCCTAAATTGCTTAGCTGTTTTTAGTTCTGCTTTTAGAAAATATTAGAGTTTCAGATGTCAGCAGCATCAAAGTTCTCTCTTTCTCTCTTTTTAAAGAACTGATGGTCCATTTATTTCATATTATTTTTCCCATGTTGATGGCCAAATAGTTTGAAATTTCTAACACACACGCACACATATTTTTTTTTGTTTTTTTCCTTCTTTTCTTCCAGCAGCATTCTGTACATAAAAATTACTTTGAAGGATTGAACTTCTGCATGAAGAACAGGTGTTAACTTAACATGATATTTGTCACAAATCATTGGTGTCCTTATTATTATTATTATTTTAACAGACGAGTGTTCTTGCATTATGGTAAAAAGTTTAGTCTCTCACTGCTTCTAACCAAATTTGCTTTCCAATTTGAAAGCCAATGAAATCCATCTTAAATGTAATTACACTGGAGACACTGAGCCGCATTAACTATTTTGTATTACTGTGCATTTAATGTCATGTGTTTAATTTATTGAATGCCAAAAATAGAATTAAAATCAATACATTAAAACTTTAATTCAACATATTGGATCCATTACTTCTTCATGCAGTGTTATTATATGTGAATTTGATTTTCGTAATGTTGCAAAACTAATCAATGACACCACGCTTTTACAGTAAAATAAGAAGTGTAGCTTAGGCAATATCTGCAATTGTTCCCATCTCTTTATGTTAATGCAGAGATATAAGAATAGATTGATAATAAAACAAAAAATCAATGTATATATATATATATATATATTCTTATGATGATCTCATTTGGTTTAAGTAAATGCACATTATTGTATGAACAAAATTGAAAAGCAATTACAAAGGGAACTGGATATTTTGTCGCAACATAATAATATTTCATTTAGGATATTTGGTCGCTAGAGTATTTTGTTGTTATTTCTCAATATAAATGTATTTGAGAATAATAATATAACCGTACAAATTCAATTTTGACTGAAGCTTCCAACACATTAACTGTTGCATTAATTTTGTTATTTATGAACGTTTTTATTACACTCTATTATTAAAAATAAAGGATATATATCTTAAGAATGATCAGCAGGGCCTTACTGATAAAAAAAAACCATAGTTAATGAAAATCTTGTGGACACAGGTTCACTAGAAAATTATTTACATTTTATTAGCAGCTAACACATTTCCCATCATTTAGATGTTTCATCAGTTGCAAGTAAAGATTGACTTTAATTTTAGCAATAATAATTATGAGACTAAATGTCTATATAAGACTTAATGTCATTGAGACCAAATATCCGCAACAAAGTATCTTGCGACTATATATCCAAGACCAATTTTAAGATACTGATACAATTTTTTTTTTACAGCATCTTTATAGTACAAGCAAAATGAAACTTTTATTTCTTTATTTATTTTTTTTTCTTTACATTTTTTTTTGAAAGCAATTTTCTTGCTTACAAGATTTTACAGGTCACTTTTGAAGCAGGTTTCAATTACGAATAATTATATTTTTACTCATTATTTAACGTTTTCATAATTTTAAAACTGTTATTTAAATTGTTGAAATTACATGAAAGAAATATTTAGTATAAAAGTGCAAATATGTTGCCAATAAGTTACAACATTGCAGGTTTCAATTACGAATAATTATATTTTTTCTCATTATTTAATGGTTTCATAATTTTAAAACTGTTATTTAAATTGTTGAAATTACATGAAAGAAATATTTAGTATAAAAATGCAAATATGTTGCCAATAAGTTACAACACTGCAGGTTTCAATTACGAATAATTATATTTTTACTCATAATTTTAAAGCTGTTATTTAAATTGTTGAAATTACATGAAAGAAATATTTAGTATAAAAGTGCAAATATGTTGCCAATAAGGTTAAAATCAGGTCAGTCCAATAAGGAGATGGGCTTGGGTCAATAGATTTTGATGAATTTCACATATGTTACACATCTGACCTAGGTTTATGAGGTTTGGACATTTTTTTTGAAATTTAAAAAAAAACACGATTTTCAGGAATTTTCAAAAAATCAATTAAGAGGGCAATCTCGAGAGATAAAAAAAATTGTAACTTAAATTCTGTTCCACATAGAATTAAAATTTAAATTTTTTCAAGTTTATAGTCAGATTGCCAAACTTTTTTGTATTGACAATTTTGACCTTGAAATTTTATTAAGGTCAAAGGTCAGAGGTCAAACTACAAAAAGCATAATATAACTTCATACCAAAGCACATTGTTAAAGACAATCAAGATATAGGTTTTAAAGAATGTTTATTCTTCTATAAAAACCCATTTTCAAATTTATGGAGAAATTCAAAATTTTGAAATTAAAAATTTTTTTATTAATCATTCCGAGGTTTTTTGAAAAGAAAATTCGAGTTTTGTCATGAATATTACACAAGTTACGCATCTGACCTAGATTGATAAGGTTTGGAAATAATTTTTTCAAATTTAAAAAAAAACAAAAACAAAAATAAAAAAAAACAAAAACAAAAAAAAAACAAAAAAAAAAACAAAATTCAAAATTCACGGTCAAATTTCGATTTTTTTTGGAAATTTGAAAAAATTATTTCCAAATCTTATCAACCTAGGTCAGAAGAGTAACCTGTGTAAAATTCATGACAAAACTCGATTTTTTTTTTTTCTTCTAACTCAGAATTTATAAAAAAAATCGTAATTTCAAAATGTTGAATTTCTCCATAAATTTGAATACGTTTTTTTATAGAAGGATGAACATTCTTTAAAACCTTTATCTTGATTTTCTTTAACAATGTGCTTTGGTATGAAGTTATACGCTTTTTGTAGTTTGACCTCTGACCTTTGACCATAAGGTAGAGATAACGTCGGTCAGCTGTTTTTTTAGCTTCACTTGTTTAACATGTAAGCCTTAGCAAATTCACAAAAATTCTGAAATATTTTTGAGAGGCAGATATTAGTGCTTAAAAGCCATAGAACAAATTTCAACACAATTTAACGAGCCGATTCTCTTTAATTAATTTTTTTAATTTTCAGCATAGGGCTTTCCCATGGAGAGACAAACTAAAAAATTAATTAAAAAAAATCGGCTCGTTAAATTGTTTTGAAACTTTTTCAATGGCATTAAAGATGAACTGAAGGGATTGCTTTTTTTTCCCTTTAGGGAACCTTATATTACCTATCCCATCCACCTGCACTAATTTTTTCATGGCAGATACTTATTGTGCTGCTGTAGGACAATTAGTGAAAAAGTGAAGTTGTGACGTATCAGCGACGGTTGGTTGACTTAAAACTTGCCACGGCAAAGAAACACACGAGCGACCGCGGAAACTGCCGATGGAGCGGCGATCGGCTCGCGATCGCCACTTTCTCGGCAGTTTCTGCGGTCGCTCGTGTGTTTCTTCACCGCGGCGAGTTTTAAGTCAACCAACCGTTGCTGATACGTCACAACTTCACTTTTTCACTAATTGTCCTACAGCAGCACAATAAGTATCTGCCATGAAAAAATTAGTGCAGATGGATGGGATAGGTAATATAAGGTTCCCTAATGGAAAAAAAAAAAGCAATCCCTTCAGTTCACCTTTAAGGCACTAATATCTGCCTCTCAAAAAAAATTCAGAATTTTCGTGAATTTGCTAAGGTTTACAAGTCAATCAAATGGAGCTAAAAAAAAAAACAGCTGACCGACGTTATGTCTACCTTAATAAAATTTCAAGGTCAAAATCGTCAATGCAGAAAAGTTAAGCAATCTGAGTACAAACTTTAAAAAAATTAAAATTTAATTCTATGTGGAGCAGAATTTAATATACATTTTTTTTTCTCTCGAGATTGCCCTCTTTATTGATTTTTTGAAAATTCCTGAAATCCTTTTTTTTTTTTTTCTTTTTTTTTTTTTTTAAATTTCAAAAAATAATATCCAAACCTCATCAACCTAGGTCAGATGTGTAACACATGTGAAATTCATCAAAATCTATTGACCCAAGCCCATCTCTTTATTGAACTGACCTGATTTTAACCATATATAAGTTGCAACATTGCAGGTTTCAAATACGAATAATTATATTTTTACTCATAATTTAATGTTTACATAATTTTAAAACTTGGATAATCTTATTCTTTAACCAATACATATATCATTTGCAACCTCAGCAGAAGAAACATAATATGCAGTTGTAATAATAATAATAAAAAAAAGTACAGAATGGTATGAAATGTACTTGTTTCTACAGCACTAGAATATAAGTGTTCAATGCTTCACTATTTCTTAGAGTTATATAAGTGTTCAATGCTTCACTATTTCTTAGAGTTTTTCTTGGACTGTGAAAATAATTTCACAATTAAGCCTCCTGTTGCTGAGGCCTGACGTTTGCTTGCTCTCTTGCCCTCTGGCTCTTCAGAATCTTTCTTGGCAGGGGCTGCTGCTTCTGCTGTAACTTTGGGCTCCTGGTCTGCAGACTTTTCCTCCTCAGCAGGTTTCACAGTCACCTTGACATCACGGCCAACAGAAAACTCAAAGTCTTCAGCGCTAACACCAGAATAGTTCATTGCCTCAACGTAGCGACGAACTTCATTTCTAGAGCGAAGTTTCTTTCCGTCTGGACTGTAGCAATTAAATACAAGTATATTAGTAGATGCTCAGTATTTTCTCGTAAAATGAGCACACATGGGAATCAATATGACCCTCATATTTTTTAACTAAAAAAAAAGGCAAAATAATATTAATGTTTTTTAAATGTTTGAAGACGAAATCTTGACTTGCTCTTTTTGCCAAAGGGGTGTTTTCAGTGAAGGGTAAGATAAAAAGAACCAGCTGATCGACATAGTCTAGCATTAACATGTTAAGTATGTAAACCTTAGCAACCTCATAAAAAATCTGATTTTTGTTTTGAGAGACAGTCCATAGTACCAAGAATATGCAGAAAAATTTTCAAAATAATTGGACGAGCCAATTTTTTTAAATTTATTTTTTAGTTAAGCTTTCCATGGGAAAGCCCTATACTAAAAACTTGAAAACTTAAATTAAAAAAATCGGCTCGTCCAACTATTTTGAATTTTTTTCTGCAATTTCTTGGTGCTAAGCACTGTCTCTAAAAAAAAAAAAAAAAAAAAAAAAATTAAGAATGGAGTATCGACCTCAAATTTTTTTATTGCAGATATGGATAAAGCGTGCAAAGTTATGATTTTTTCAGATTCTTTAGAGCGCGGGAACTATTTTTAAAAATGATTAAAAGTCCTCTTTATGACCTCACGAGGCGGCAAGTCCTATCTTTTTCTTAAGGAGCGGCGTCTTGTGACGTCACAAAAAGAACTTTCAATAATTTTTTAAAAATAGTTCCCGTTCTCAAAAAAATCTGAAAAAATCAGGGTAGCATAACTTTGCACGCTCTATCCATTTCTGCAATAAAAATAAATTGAGGTCGATACTCCATTTTTATGAGATTGCTAAGGTTTACATGTCAATCAAATGGGACTATGTCGATAAGCTGGTTCGTGTTATCTTACCCTTAAGGTTCATAAAAATTAAATAAAATTAGTCTGTCTATATAAGGAGTTAAGTTAAAGTCTTGCAAGATGAGACTGATTCTAACAGTTAACTCAAGGTGATATCAAGATGCATCATTCACGATCACATGACCTTTCATTCATTAAGGGTAAGATAACGCCACCAATGTTAAAAAAAAATCCCTCACACGAAAATTATGAAAAAAATTTAAAATGTTCTCAATAGCTAAAATATCAGGTACACAAATACGATTTAGTTTTTGAGTTATGAATTTTTAAAGTTGATTAAGTTACCATGGAATTCCCATTTCTCTATGTTAAAGTAGTCAACTTTAAAAATTCATAACTCAAAAAACTAGATTGTATTTGTATACACTGATATTTTAGCTACTGAATTTTTGTGTGAGGGATTTTTTTTAACATTTGTGGCATTATCTTACCCTTACGTAGGACTAAAAAGATAACATGAAAAATTTATACTGCAATCTCTCAACTTTCTCCAATAATAGATCTTACAAAAAAACACTTGAAAAGGATTGTTTAAGAAAAGTAATATTTTAAAAAGTACGTGAAATACAGTAATAATCACAGTCTAATTACCTGTAAATATAGATGTCAAACTTTCCTGCTGTTTTACCAGTCTGCCTCTGCACAACTTCTCGCTTCCATCCAGCAGGAAGGGTGGGACCAGAATGCTCAGGTGTAGCCTCATCTGAAGGAATGAATAATAAAATTTACTTACTGTTATTTCATATTATATTTTGCTGTACTATCACTCATATGATAAATTAAATTGATGAGCTGTGGATGATGTTTTATTGTTGTTGTTTTTTTCTTGTGATTTTGATATACTCTTAGTATCGTCACCTCAGAATATAAGTGTTGAATAAACCACGAAGTTTTGATGCTATTATAGACCTTATGCTTCATGTAAATAGGGCCTAAAATTGCGTTTACACAACACTTACTTTCTAAAGCGACAATATGTTTGTGATTATTCTATTTATTCTGACATGCTTATATTGTTGTTCAATAGAAAAGCAATATAATAATTATGAAGTATACATGACATGTGTTATGCCCGAAGCAGTGCAAAGTAATTATGAAATCTCAGTTAATATCTACTTGCAACTGAAGAAGCATCTAGACGATGCAAAACATCTAGAATGTATATACAGTATTTTTCAAGTTAACCTGTGGCTACAAGATCTTCATCTATGGTGACTTTTTCGATCAGTAAAGCTGTACTGGTTACTGCTATTTCTGCTTTCAATAATACATACTGTATATGTATTCTCAATAGGTTAGATGAAATAAATCTTTAAGAAGGTAGCACAAAGCACACCCACCTAACATGTATAGTTAATTTTCAATATTGTGATTGTTAGTATATATTTTTAAAGTTTATTTTGATTTTCCAAGAATGGGAAAAATAGCAGTTAAATTGTACTTTTTGTTTACATTTTTTAATCGATAAATTAATAATTTAAGGTAGAGATAACATGCCCAATGTTAATAAAAATCCCATTCATAAAAATTATGAAAAAAATTTAGA
Source organism: Siphlonurus alternatus (assembly GCA_949825025.1). Taxonomy (NCBI): domain Eukaryota; kingdom Metazoa; phylum Arthropoda; class Insecta; order Ephemeroptera; family Siphlonuridae; genus Siphlonurus; species Siphlonurus alternatus. The sequence continues at coordinate 10,414,955 of OX463788.1, forward strand.
ATGTTCTCCTCAACATACCTTATCAGTAGGTAAAATATGAGGTATACAAAAACGAGCTAGTTTTCGAGTTATTAATTTTTAAAGTTCACTAATTAAACATGGAGAAATGGAACTTCCATGTTAAATCAGTCAACTTTAAAAATTAATAGCTCGAAATCAACTCGTTTTTGTACACCTGATATTTTACCTACTGATAAGGGATGTAGAGGAGAACATTTTAATTTTTTTTTTTTCAAAATTTTCATGAATGGGATTTTTATTAACATTGGGCGTATTATCTCTACCTTAATGCCAAAAAAAAAATACGAGCTGGAATGCATCACCCAACTCCTCCTTCGATGTTCAAGCAACAGACTTCTCAACTATTGTTTTATTTAAATTTAATTTTAACTAAATGTTTTTTTTTTTTGTTTTTTTTTTTACAATGGATGTTATAATACATACATTCTGTGTAATGGTGCTACTTGTGCTGTGTATTGCATCCTGTTCACCTTAATTGTCAATACATAATAAAATAACACCAACTTTTTTCTGCTTTTTAGTGAGATGCTATTTTAAGTAGTGATATTGCAACATGATTCGTGGTAGGCAGATAGCTCATTAATAAGTTGGATCATAAATTGTTTCTCACCTGTAGATTTCATGATTTTTGCTGGAGGATTATTTTTGGAGGACTGAGAACTTTTACGTTTCAACACCACCTTCTTCTTTATGTCACTTGCTGGAGTATTTTGCTTTTGAGATGACGAAGCTTCCGTAGTGTTGGTTGACAATGGCAATTTATCTTCTTCTTCAGAGGTAGCAATAACAGCGGGTGGTGCTTGGTTCAATGTTTTCTCAGCTTCTACGTTTTCTTCCTTCTCAACACTTGACACTTTGTCATCAACAGCTAAAAAAAAAAAAAAAAAATGACAACATTTATTACACTGTATTGCAGTGAAGCTGAAAGAAATAGTACCTTCAGATTTCTTAGTAGGAGTGAAAATGGAGAAATGGAACTTCCATGTTAAATCAGTGAACTTTAAAAATTAATAACTCGAAAACTACAGTGAAATGGGGCTACTTTGATCATGCGGGGTAACTTTGATCACGAGGTAAAAAAACTTTTTGGAATTTTATTCCCAAGCCTGCAATGAAAAAAATTGACTTTTTTTCACTAGATAGCAAAAGTATACTGTAATGAAATAGTTAAAAATATTTTTGAGACACTGTCAGGTGATAAATTGGAGGGAAGAATTTTTTTCAAGAATGGGAAAAATATAGTGTTTTACTGAACGCTGCAAAACAAGACCTCTGCAAGGTATGTATCTGTGATCTGACATATCTATTATTACTCAGTGTGCTTTAAATACCCTTCTGAACCCCCATATCAAATTTTTTTGCACAACTCTCAAAACTTTTTTTATAATGGATCAAAATGTTCTATGGGGTAACTTTGATCACTATTTTGGGGCTACTTTGATCATTATGGTGCCATTATGTTTCAGCTAGTGAATTCAAGCTTATATGGCATTCTTCAGTCACAGTTAAATATTTTTTTCTGGTTTCAGGTCATGCAAGAAACTCTTTGGCCTCAGGACTTGTAAGAATTATACGGAAGAAAATGTCAATGAGACAAAGGAAAAGGTCATATGTGGACGGGACGGGCGCATGTTTAATTAGGACAGCGGCAAAAATTTATCACAACCCTTTCAGTACTTTTGTAATAGATTTAAATGTTAAGCAAGAAAAGACAGTTGGTGTACCAACATGCTTCTGCCTTATTGATAAAGTTGCATTGCTGGAGAGAGCACTTGTCGCTGCAGATTGGTGATTCTCGCTAAATTCCCTCGGCTTCCGTTACTACCAGTATACAAAGAGGAATCACACCGTTGACAGACTAGATAAGAACAATTTTTCAGGGGTTGAGTGGTCCCTAAGCATACTAGATAGAATGAGCATTGATAGCATAATATAGAAAAAATTATACAAGTGCTTTCAAAGCTACAGGAATCTACCCATGCATGCATGTCCCAGGTGGTACCACTATATACCGGTACTGAGAAGGAAATCCATTCTGCATGCAGCGAACAGCTCCAGAAGTACCTCCATGAACATCAGTACACTGATCTCGAAGTACTGATGTTCATGGAGGTACTTCTGGAGCTGTTCGCTGGATGCAGAATGGATTTCCCTCTCAGTACCGGTATATAGTGCTACCACCTGCCATGGGACATGCATGCATGGGTAGATTCCTGTAGCTTTGAAAGCACTTGTATAATTTTTTCTGTATTATGCTATCAATGCTCATTCTATCTAGTATGCTTAGAGACCACTCAACACCTGGAAAATTGTTCTTAAATCTGTCAACGGTGTGATTCCTCTTTGTATACTGGTAGTAACGGAAGCCGAGGGAATTTAGCGAGAATCACCAGTCTGCAGCGACAAGTGCTCTCTCCAGCAATGCAACTTTATCAATAAGACATAAGCATGTTGGTGCACCAACTGTCTTTTCTCAACCAGCCCCAAAGCAACACTGATGTCTGATTGTGGTTGGTTTGGTTACCAATGGCTGAACTTTTTTTTCAACATTGTTCACAGTGCTCTCTCGGGCTCCTAATACCCAGTCTGCACGCCAGACAGTTAAGTACCGTTTCTTAGCGGGGCACGTATGTTGTTTGCACAACATTCCGCGGTCTTAATCACCCCAGCGGAGTATAGACAGCCGTAAGCTGCCTTCCTCCTACCAACTTTTTCATCTAGTAGCCAGTCACACCCATTCCAAGTCGCGAAAAGTCTGCCGTATTCGGGATTTGAACCGGGGACCTCTCGGACGAGAGCCAAGTGTACTAACCACTATACCAAAGAGCAAGTTAAGATGTCTGATTGTTATCCCTGTCAAGAGTGTACCGGTAGCTGATGGGCTGACGCACAGAATGCCTCGTGATCCTCGGAAGGAGACGACTCTGACTCGGCTAGTCAAATTGTGAGAGTGATGTCTCTGACAGTGGCCCAGAGCTGACAGGGTCTTATATGTAAACATGCTGAATTATTTGATTTTGAATTTCATTGTAAATTTAAGAAATCAATAAAAAAAGAAGCCGTCTTAATTTTTTTAGCTTTCATTTCAAAATTAAATTCCCATGTGTAATAATTAAATGTAATTAATGCTATTTCCTTTTCATTGTCTCAGAAAATTAAAAAAAAATGTTTTTGCACTTCACTATTTACCTTCATTATTTTATTTTGTGTTTTATCATACAAAATAAGCAAGTTATAAAGTCTGATCAATGTAGCCCCGTTGGCGGGGTAACTTTGATCAGCCTTAATAATTTTTTTCACAAGGACATGCTTTAGGTCAATAAAACAGCTTCCATGTCTTTTAATAGAGCTAGCTGAGCCCTACCAGAAGGTATTTTTATAATGAACAGCAAAAATTTACTTTTAGAGTTATAGGCAATAATGCAGCTAAAAGTGATCAAAGTAGCCCCATTTCACTGTAGCTCGTTTTTGTACACCTGATATTTTACCTACTGATATTTTACCTACTGATAGGAGAACATTTTAATTTTTTTCAAAATTTTCATGAATGGGATTTTTATTAATATTGGGCGTATTATCTCTACCTTAATGCCAAAAAAAAAAAAATACAAGCTGGAATGCATCACCCAACTCCTCCTTCGATGTTCAAGCAACAGACTTCTCAACTATTGTTTTATTTAAATTTAATTTTAACTAAATGTTTGTTTTTTTTACAATGGATGATATAATACATACATTCTGTGTAATGGTGCTACTTGTGCCGTGTATTGCATCCTGTTCACCTTTAATTGTCAATACATAATAAAACAACACCAACTTTTTTCTGCTTTTTAGTGAGATGCTATTTTAAGTAGTGATATTGCAACATGATTCGTGGTAGGCAGATAGCTCATTAATAAGTTGGATCATAAATTGTTTCTCACCTGTAGATTTCATGATTTTTGCTGGAGGATTATTTTTGGAGGAATGAGAATTTTTAGGTTTCAACACCACCTTCTTCTTTATGTCACTTGCTGGAGTATTTTGCTTTTGAGATGAGGAAGCTTCTTTAGTGTTGGTTGACAATGGCAAATTATCTTCTTCTTCAGAGGTAGCAATAACAGCGGGTGGTGCTTGGTTCAATGTTTTCTCAGCTTCTACGTTTTCTGCCTTCTCAACACTTGACACTTTGTCAAGAACAGCAAAAAAAAAAAAATAACAACATTTATTACACTGTATTGCAGTGAAGCTGAAATAAATAGTACCTTCAGATTTCTTAGTAGGAGTGTCTTCAGTTTTGTCAGTCAAGTTACTGGACACGATATTCTTCTTTTCAGCAGTTTTCTTTTTCTCTGTGGTCTTCTCCTGCTCTGTGACTTTGTCTTCCACAGACATTTCAAGCACTTCTTTCTTCTTCCCAGCTTTTTCTATGTAAAAAGAACATAACATTAGAAGATGAAGACAGAAAATAAATAGAACTAGAAATATTGTAATGGAAACATTATTTATTAACTCACTCTGCTTTCTCTTCTGTTTGGTAGTTTTTGCATTAGACGTTTTAGCAGGAGGAACAGAATTTTGATGGTCTAATTCAGCTGGTGAATCAGGATTACTGTAACCAGTTTCCATAATGATACTGTCATCTGTTGGACGTGTCTGGACTGTAACCAAAAAGAAAAATTATCAAAATAACATTTTTTTTTTTATGCAGCCATATCATACTGACGCAATGTTAACTGTGACCTCACTGCTGTGAAATGGTCATAAGGTGTTTAACATCAAAGTTAGTGCAACATTACCTAAGTCTCCACAGATCAAAAGGGTTTATATCCAAGCTCAAATGGGATTGTTGTTGTTTTTTTTTTTTTTGTTTTTTTTTTTTTAGCTTCTCAACTGAACCCTATATAGGGTACTGGCCACAATTAAGTGACTGAATTTAACCTCCCGGCTCTTCGTAGACCCTACTTTAGTGGGTCTCTTCCAAACCGGGCCGGTCATGGCCTCAGCAATCTATCCCAGCATTCACCTGGTTGTGACTAAGAGAACCATGGAAACCTCAGTCAGGATGGCCGGTAATTGATGGAGGATGCCATCAATCACCTCCCGGATGCTCGAGTGTGTATTCTTTAGCAACCGCCACTTGTGAAAAGTTTGGCAGTGCATGGCTGTGATTGAACTCTTGACTATCCGATTAAAAATCAGAGACGTATACCACTGCATCAAGTGATTGAATTTTTAAGCCTCGGTTATATGAATAATAATTTTTTCAGACCACTTTTGAACCTGGATTTGGAAAGATAACTATACTTGTCTTTGCAAATCTAGGTTCAAAAGTGATGAGAAAAAATTATTGTTGATGCAGCTGAGGCTCAAAAGTTCAATCCCAGTTTGGCTTGGATATAAAAGCTTTCAGTTAATAAAACTTACTGTTCGTAATTTAATACTTTTTAACCGAACAGGATACATACTTGGGCTTTTTCTTGATTTCCGTAGGCCAGTACTTTTTGTAATACTCTTGGTTTCTATTGCTGCTGTGCTGGTACCTCCAGAATTAGTATCCACATATTCTTTATTTACAGCAGTACTTTCCTTCTTTAACTCAAATGTTTCTGCTACTGGTAAGGTGGCTACAGGGATAGCTACAGCCTCAACTTCCTTCTCCTTGCTTTGTGAATCAACACTCTGTTTAGAAGAGGGTGGCACAATTTCCATAGCATCTGTCAACGGAAAAGTTTTATAGTTTATAAATTACAAGAATAACATTAAGATGCTGATAGCTACTTCTACAGCAGGGCTTCTCAACCCTGAGAATAATATTACTAATAAATACAGTAAATAAATAAAAAAAAAAATAATATTAATAAAAACGTGAACTGTATTTTTTATCACGGAAATTTATAGATATATCATCTATCAGTAGTTATCTTCAATCAAACTTAATTTTAAGCAAAAAAAGCATAGTTTAAACAAACTAAAAAATTACATCATAATAAGGCAGAAATTTTTATTAATTAAAGTAGGAGTGAGCGATTTCATTTTTTGGAATATTTTATCTAGTAAAAATAGTTAAACCTGCCTTCTTTTGAGAAATGAAAATTAAAAAATTCCATCTCAAATAGCTTCAACACAAAAATTTCCCAAAGTTGGTGTTTCGGAGGCTTTTAACATGCATCCTTAATATGGAATAGAAAACAGCTTTATACTCCAACTTCGTATGAACTATGGTACCAATTAAAAAATATGTACGTAATTTATGATAAAATTTTTAATGGATTTTTAAATAATAAAAAAAAAATTACGGAGCCGTTTTTCCGAAAAAAAATATTGAAATTTTTGCAGGTTAATTCCCATAAGGATTTTCAAGATTGTTTTCCGGAAAAACGGCTTCGTAATTTTTTTTTTATTTGAAAATTCATTAAAGGTGAACTGAAGGGATTGCTTTTTTTTTCCATTAGGGAACCTTATATTACCTATCCCATCCATCTGCACTAATTTTTTCATGGCAGATACTTATTATGCTGCTGTAGGACAATTAGTGAAAAAGTGAAGTTGTGACGTATCAGCGACGGTTGGTTGACTTAAAACTCGCCGCGGTGAAGAAACACACGAGCGACTGCGGAAACTGCCGAGAGAGTGGCGATCACGAGCCGATCGACGCTCCCTCGGCAGTTTCCGCGGTCGCTCGCGGTCGCTCGTGTGTTCCCTCGCCGCGGCGAGTTTTAAGTCAACCAACCGTCGCTGATACGTCAAAACTTCACTTTTTCACTAATTGTCCTACAGCAGCACAATAAGTATCTGCCATGAAAAAATTAGTGCAGATGGATGGGATAGGTAATATAAGGTTCCCTAAAGGGAAAAAAAAGCAATCCCTTCAGTTCACCTTTAAAGAATTCATTATAGATTACGTACGTATTTTTTAATTGGTACCATAGTTCAGACGAAGTTGGAGTAAAAAGTTGTTTTCTGTTCCATAAGGATGCATGTTAAAGTCCTCCGAAACACCAACTTTGGGAATTTTTTGTGATGAAGCTTTTTAAAATGGAATTTTTTGGTTTTCATTTCTCAATAGAGGGTGAGTTAAACTTTTTTTCGAAAATAAAATATTAAAAAAAAAAATGAAATCGCTCACCCTACTTTAAGTCGTTTAATTACTTTACATCATTTTAAAGTCAAGTTACTGATTAAATTAAACTCTTAGAAATATAAAATGTTTTTTAGACATTAATTTTGAAACCACCAATTTTAAAAATACGTGCCAGTACTGTGAATTTAAAAAAGGCATATTTTTAGCAGAGAATACAAATTTAATGCTTTTAAATTCTTTTTTCAGTGAAATTCAATAAATAACATATTCCATGAATTTCGTCAAGTTTTAGCAGAAAATAATATATATTAACACATAACATGACGCCATATCCCTTTACGGGATAAGCCAGCAGCATTATTACCTCGGCCGTCTACAAATTGCCCTCCAAAGCACTCGATTCTTGCATACTCCACTTGCTTCAGAAATACTCATAACACTCTTTTGCCTTCTGCACTCTCTATTACACTGTGTACTTTTAACACTTCTGTTCTTCAAACATTCTGCAATCACATCCAACCAAACCTTTTTAGGTCTACCTAATCCTTTCATGCCTTGTACACTACCTTTAAACACCTGTTTTGCAATTTGTTCATCACCCATTCTCTCAACATGTCCAAACCAACGTAGTGTACTTCGTTCATACTTGTCAATTACGCTTTCTTTCACTCCACACTCACTCATCACCCATGTGTTTCTCACTCTATCCATCCTAGTTTTACCACACATATTCCTTAAAAAGCTCATACTAACAGTATTCAACTTACTTCTATGTTTTGTTTGACACACACATACTTCAGATCCATACATCAAAGTTGGTATTAAGACAGAGTTATACACAGCTAGCTTAGCCGTAATATATATAATAAATATTATATATATAACATATATTTATATATATAACATATAAATATATATTATATATATAACATATATATTATATATACATATAAAATACAACTTTTTAAATAAATAAAAATAAATTAACAAATAAAAAAACTGTGGCGGACTACTGAGGGGTAAGACCCCCCCCCCCCCCCCCCCGTTTTTTGTGGGCAGTCTATGATATGTGATTGTGTTCCGTGTCTCAAAAAGTAAGTTGAGAAGCCCTGTTCTACAGCCATTCAAATGTTAAATTTATGCCAAAGCTATTTCTGGTCCATATTATATACGTATTAAGATAAGACAAAGAATAGAAAAAACTGCAAGCCAAAGTTGAGTCTAAGATTTGAAAGGCTGTATAATGTATAAAGTTATGAGTTTATTAGCCTTTGCTATCAAATTAAAATTTTGAAGTCAATATTTATGAAAATTTTATAAAATAATTGAAAATCACAAAAATAATGATGCAGAGTCAAAAATAGTGTAGAATATTCTAAGTTAAGTCAGACATCATAAGGGAGCATAAAGATGAACAAAATCAAGTATTTATTTTACACATTCGGAAACCTTAGAGTTTTTTTGTTAACCACGTACCTTAATATTTTCATATGATTCCTAGTGAAGCTGATCTAGGATAATCAATTTGAAAAGTGAAGGCAAAGACAGTTGGTAAGTTAAAACTGACCCAATAAAGCTGCAGCAGCCTACCACTAGAAAGAAAGCCCCACTTTCTCAGTAACGCTTAGACATTTCCTCCTCTTCTTCACTGTCTTGCCGGCAGCGGTAAGTTGCTGCAGCAAGGGTCAGATATTTATACCAACCTCCACTGCCTTCACTTTTCAAATTATTTGTCCTAGAGCAGCTTCACTAGGAATCATATATATATGACAATATTAAGGCACAAGAAACCAAAATAACACCAAGATTCCTGAATATGTAAAAAAACATCTTTCATCTTGCAAGAAAGTAGGTTCATATATGGCGTGTGATGATATTCTAGACTAAATACATACTTTGCACTTTTGGCTTGCGTAACCCAACTCCTCTCAAGATGTGACTCTTTGCAATCTGAGTGGCTTTTTTCCCTGTCAAGTTTACACTAGGTTTCTGCAAAGTATTTGGCTGAGTAGTATTTTTGGCCCTTCCTTTACTCTCTTTGCTGGAGGTAGGGCTCACTAAAACAGAAGTGTTAGAAAAAATTGGTCTTGCTCGCTACAAAAATATTGTTGAAAATAAAAAGTAGTGTGATTAAATATTTTTGCCCCAAAAAAGGTATAAGTTTGTATACAGTAAAAACTTGTTACTACGTAAAGTCAAGGAACCCAGGAAATTAGGTTTACCATATATTGTTTACCTTATACATAGTTGTTCCTATGCTAAACAATACTAATTATTATTATTATTTTTTTACACAACCGTGATTTCCTTTATTTAAAATTGAGTTTTACCTAACAACAACTTGCATGATAATGAGTTTTTACTGTATTTTGTAAGTATTGTAAGCTATTCCTTTAGTCAGTTAAGCATAAAAAATTGATATCTTGCAAAGTTTTTTCAAAAAGAAAAAAAAAAAAAAAAAAAAAAAAATCCAAATCAGAGTGAATGAGTAATTTAAAATAGATGCTCATTAGGCCTACATTTAAATTCTCATGAACCTACTGACTCAAAATCTTATTAAATAATCAATATCTTATTAAATAATGTTCTATACATTTATCTTTGAAAAAAAAAAAAAAAAAAAAATCCTTGTTGGATGTCTTTGGGGGAAAAAAAAAACATGAAAATATCTAATTTTAATTTGAGTAAAGTCCTGTCCAGAACTGGCCGGAATCGGAAACAGAAAAGTGCTTGACGAATCAGAGAATTTTAAACTTTTGTTTACTAGAATTTTCCAAGTGAATCGTAGATTTTGAATCTTCTGATTGGTTGATAGCTTTTCCATTCAGATTCCAAAAGTTCTGGACAGTGCTTAAGGATTCTTTATGTTTATTTATTATTTTTTTTTATGGAAAATCAAACAGGGAAAGGGAGTGCTTGCATAAATAAGCTGAATTTGATTCCAACTAAATGCATAGAATTTAATATTTTTAAGTAGTAGGTCACCATTGAACCTCTTGAAGCGTTCACTTAAGGTATAACCTGAGAATTTGTCTGTCAAGGTCAAGAGGCGTGGCTATAGTGGCAACACTGTTTGCATTGGAATGCGAATAATTTTTTAGGAGGGGGTGGTGACATCAGCCCTTGAGAACGTTGCCACATTTCTCATCACATATAGGAAAGGATCATCGCCACGGTTCAAAATATATGAAAACAATTCAGAAAAAAAGTCTAAAAAATTAGGTTTTAGTAAAAAAAAAAAAGTAAAAGAATCTGTTGTATAGTTTTTTTGCAATGCTGATTAACAAATTTAACATTGGAAGGATACAAAATTCTCTTTTAAATAAATTAATTATAATTAAACCAACGGTTAAAAAATTCCGAAAAAATTCAGAGCTAATTTGACGATTGTTGAAAGTCCACCAAATTAATTTGAAGAAAATCTATTGTAGCGAATATTTCGTCCAAATTTCTCAGGTTAAGCCTTAAGACTCTGGAAATTTTTACTGAAAAAACTATTACAGACAGCAATATTTTATAATTGACAAACAGAAGAGTACTGGCTAACTTTTTTACGCTACGTCACCGTTCTGCCGTTTAAGGCATTTTAATTCTAATTAGCCAATAGTCAGGATTTATTTTCTCTTCTCTTCATGGTTACTTTAATACATAACTTGCAAATGTTACTATCTTGCAATTAAAATCTTTTCTGATAGCATTCAAGCTGGTCAGTCATTACTAGAGCTCATGATTTTAGTTTTTCACAATGTGATTTCCAGCACTGGATCCATTCCAATTTTTCCCCAAAATCTGTTCAAATGTCTAATGTTCACTCGAGTGTATGTGTGTGTGTGACTGTGTGTATTTATAAATATATAATAGCAAATGAAGTATGCAAGAATCAAGTACTTTGTAGGTGAAGTCTATTTATGGACGGCCGAGGTAAAAATGCTGTTAGCTTAGCCCGTAAGGAATATGGAGTCATGTTACATATGTGTACATATATATATATATATATATATATATATATATATATATATATATATGTTACTGTATATCATGTATGTCGGATTATGTTGCCAGAATGACATTTCAGTAAACAGTTTTATTTTTGTGTTTAATGGGGAAGTGTACCAATTTTCAAAAACCACTTAAATTTATTGTCTATTGTGAATTGACCCCGTCAATGTTCATATGGTGTTTTGTTGATTCTTGGGGATTTTCTAAGAATCAAAGCAAAAAATCTGGTTTCAAAACGCCCAATAAGAAAAGGCTACTCCCGTTATAAGTGATATGATGTAATTTTCCTGGTCGTAAACAAGCATTTACCTTTGTTCCACATAGCCTCAGGCTTCCCACGTGTGACTGTTGATACAGGAAAGTGACATTTTATTGCAAAAGAGTCTTATGGGGCGTTTAAAAACCAGATTTCCCACTTCAATCTTCAATAAATTCCCAAGAATTAACAAACCATCATAAACACTTTTAAAAAAAAAATAACAAAAAATAAATCAGTTCAATAAGATCCATCTGCTTTTTTTATAGGGTTATTTTTTTCTAGAACACATCCCCATTATGTTTGTGTGTAAATACTTACAAACATATACATATAAAATAATGACACCACCATATATTATCCCTATCAGGGTAAGTCAGCAGCATTACCTCAGCTGTCCACATATAGACATCCACTACATTTGATTCTTATATGTATATTCAATTTATTCAACAATATGTAATTATAATCAAGTATATAATTATGTACATATATAAATATAAAGTATAAACACACATTAAAATTATTAATAAATTGCCATTTTCGCCAGGTAATGATATTTAACAACAGCGGTAAAAATAGAAATTCAAGATCCAGTAGGATGCCTTCAAGATAGGATGGCTCAATATGGGCTGATGTTGCCTCTAAACCACCTTAAAGTAAAGTGCGCGCTAGAAAAAAAAGTTGAGTTAGTATTTTCTAAATATAGTTCAAGTCGTCCTCCATATCAAACCAAAATTTAAAAAATTCTATCTCAAATAGGTTTGCCAGAAAAAAATTCCAAAGTCAGAGTGAACGCGTCGCTTAACATGGGGCCTTACCTGACAAAGACCCTCGAATATCTCGAAAAAATACACCGTTAGGTGGTATGAAAAAAATATAGTGATGTTCTATGACCCAAGCTTTAACCAAAAACCGATTAAAAAAAATTTCGCTCGAATCAAATAAAATAAAATAATAAAATATAAAAAAAATAAAATAAAATAAAATAAATCCATTTTTCCGTAAAAAAATAATAAAAAATCTTATGGGAATTAACATGGTAGATTTTCTTGATTTTTTTACGGAAAAATGGATTCGAGAGAAAAAAATTTTAATCGGTTTTTGGTTAAAGCTTGGGTCATAGAACATCACTATATTTTTTTCATACCACCTAACGGTGTATTTTTTCGAGATATTCGAGGGTTTTTGTCAGGTAAGGCCCCATGTTAAGCGACGCATTCACTCTGACTTTGGAATTTTTTTCTGGCAAACCTATTTGAGATAGAATTTTTTTAATTTTGGTTTGATATGGAGGACGACTTGAACTATTTTTAGAAAATACTAACTCAACTTTTTTTTCTAGCGCGCACTTTACTTTAACTTGATTGAGAGTTAAAACAAAATTATTCTCAGTGGCGGATAAAGAAAAACGTAATTACCAATACGATTTGAATCCTCCAAAGACTCTATTTTTCCAACAGACCCATCCTTCAATTCAGGAGAAGGAAGTTTTTGGTTAGTATTTATTAATTTTAATAGCTTAAGCTTCGATGCTTTTCGAGAATCTATTTTGCCTTTTGTTGACTCAACACTAGATCCTGGATTACGTAGCTTCAACCTCATTTTCCTTTGAACTGTTTTACCAGAAACTGAATTCAAGTTACCGTGAAGTTTATGAGAATCTTCAGATGTTTTTTTCTCTTTCATTTCAATCGTACCGTCTCCTTCTCCAGCTTGCTCGTCATTTACATCTTCTCTTATTTCCACTTCCATGAAGGTCTGTAAACAAGGTAAAGCAGAATAACATTTTAATCACTTGTTAATTGCTTAACATGGTGCACTGTATGATGAAAGAATCAATTTTTGCTTTATGTACAGATCTATTATTATCAATATTATGAGTAGAATAAAATGAAATAATAATGATTGTTTATTGGGTTAAATACTACATGTTTGGGAGTAATAAAAAAAAAAAAAGGCATAACCCAATAGGTGACTTGTCCTTACACTGATCCTCGCCATCTGTCAGTGGCGCTGCAACTTTTTGCAACTTGCAGTTCAAAATCGACCAATCACTTGACAGCATGACGTCATGTCGTTCTAACCCATCAATGGCTGCTCTGTGGTCAACCAATCGCAGAATCGCTTGGCAGCATGGCGAGCCGCGGTGGCCCGAGGTAGTTGTCTTTTTCTCGCTAGTATTTGGAATTGAGCAGTGCTAGGGTGAAAACAATTGCACTGAAGCAAACTAGAACAGTTATACCACGTTTTGGCAGTGAAAAATGTTAACTTTTTATTTTCTTTCGTACCTAACTCGCGGTTCACAAAATTTTTCCCCCATCTTCGCAATGTATTATTTCGTTTCTACATGCTTTAACCGTACACGAAGTTGCAGCGCCACTCGCACAGATGGCGAGGATCAGTGTAAGGACAAGTCACCTATTCATGGCTGCATGAAAAAGGCAAATGCCTATACGTACACAAAGTGAACAACTGTATGCATATGTATGAAATATGTACAGTATTTATTTTACATTGTTGCAACAATAGTCTTTACCTGTAATGGTATTTTATGCTGTTTGGATCCTAATGGCCTTATATGTGTATGAATACAGCATAGAATGTTCTTAGCACATAATACCAGCTGGTGCACGTGATGGTAAGGTATGCATACTGTATGCATATAGAGTATAAACAAATAATAAATTAATTGTGATAAAAATAAAACGATAAGCATACTGTACAGTATCATACCTACTGTATGCAGTTCATACACCAGAATTCAATGTTTCTCCCCCCGTTAGTCCTGTTACTGTAAATGCATACAGTATGTAGAGAGCAGTATGCATAATGTATGCATACATTGTCAATATGTATACATTTATGATACTATAAATGATACGGTATGCGTTTGAATGCATATTAATTATACATTATCTACATAATATGCACAATAATGTCATACACAATCCATTCATACATTGGCGACGCCAATCGAGAAGCGCTTTTTATCTCATAAAGCTATGGAAATATTTAAGAAAAAAATCATCATACTTACAATATGAATATAACCTATGTATTACAGTATGAATCGCGGATCGGGTCCAGAACAACCGTTGTTTTAACTTGTTTTAGATTAGAAGCAAAACAATTAATGTATCAACTTGTAGGTTACTTGCGGGCTTGTTGCCAGAGAGAAGGCTAGCGCCGCTAGCTTGTTGCAAGATTGCAAGGATTTTATTATTTTCGTTTTTCAACTACTTCAACTCTCCTTCAACGAAGGAGAGGAGACGTGCTCTCGAACGCGAAAAACTTTTGCGCGACACTAACAAGTGCTGCCATCTATAATAGGAAGACGATTACAAGTGCCAATGGGGAATTCTCCTACATTTATTTTATTTTTTTTTCAGATGCTCTATGCAGTGATCAGAGATAACTTATTGTTAAAATATGTACCCTATCATAATGTAGTAGTTAAATTAAAATTTGAGTTGTAAGAGAATTCGCCCCATTACTACTAAAAAATGCAATGTTAATGAGTGCGTTTGAATTCACGGGCCAGCCCGGGCTGGCCCGGGCTGGGTAAAATGGCGGTGACCTTGGTCGCCTGGTATGAAACGTCATAATTAGTTCCCAGTCTGTCCGCCAGGTCTCAGGCGCACTGTAGAGTCCGCCCGCGTCAGCCTGGGCCAGCCAGGAAGTGACGTTATGAGAGGAGGAAAAATGGCTGCCGGGCTGGCCCCACTTGACGACAAAAAACGCTTCAGCCCAGGCCAGCCCGGGCTGGCCCGTGAATTCAAACGCACTCAATTATAAATTTTGTGTGTGTTAATTCATTTAGAGTGCGTTTGAATTCACGGGCCAGCCCGGGCTGGCCCGGGCTGGGTAAAATGGCGGTGACCTTGGTCGCCTGGTATGAAACGACATAATTAGTTCCCAGTCTGTCCGCCAGGTCTCAGGCGCACTGTAGAGTCCGCCCGCGTAAGCCTGGGCCAGCCAGGAAGTGACGTTATGAGAGGAGGAAAAATGGCCGCCGGGCTGGCCCCACTTAACAACAAAAAACGCTTCAGCCCAGGCCAGCCCGGGCTGGCCCGTGAATTCAAACGCACTCTTATTTAGCTTGTAATTCATGTAACTTATTTTTAAATCTATAATAGTAAATTAGTAATCCTTTATTTTTTAGCTGTTTTGCCTTAATTGACTTCAAATTTCATCGAAACTTATTTGACTTATAATTTCCCTGTAATTGATCAATTTCTAGTGGGTAAATATGAGAAAATTAGCAACACGAAAGTTGATCATACTTTCTGCTATTACTTTTTAACAAAAATGAAATGAATTTTTCTGAATTAAACCATTTTAAACCTCAAAAACGGATAAAAACATTGATATTCTATTTGGCCCATAAGCAAACAGCCATATTTTTACTTTTTACTGCCCATAACCGGGCCATAACTGCCTCTACACTCTACCGGAAAAACTTTGAATTAAAAGTGTTAAAAGCATTAAAAGCTGTTAAGGTAGAGATAACGTCGAACAGCTGTTCGATGTAATCCCCTTTGATTAACATGTAAACCTTAGCAAATTGACAAAAATTCTGAAAATTTTTTGAGAGGCAGATATGAGATATTAGTGCCTAAAAGCCATATCAAAAGTTTCAAAAACATTTAACGAACGATTTTTTTAAATTAATTTTTTAGTTTGGCTCTCCATGGGAAAGCCCTATGCTCAAAATTAAAAAAATTAATTAAAAAAAATCGGCTCGTTAAATCGTTTTGAAATTTTTTCCATGGCTTTTAGGCACTAATATTTGTCTCTCAAAAAAATTTCAGAATTTTTGTCAATTTGCTAAGGTTTACATGTTAATCAAAGGGGATTACGTCGATCAGCTGTTCGGCGTTATCTCTACCTTAGGAAGAAAGGAACGAAAGGAACGCGGAAAGGAATCATAGAGTTAATGAGTGCGTTTGAATTCACGGGCCAGCCCGGGCTGGCCTGGGCTGAAGCGTTTTTTGTCGTCAAGTGGGGCCAGCCCGGCGGCCATTTTTCCTCCTCTCATGACGTCACTTCCTGGCTGGCCCAGGCTGACGCGGGCGGACTCTACAGTGCGCCTGAGACCTAGCGGACAGACTGGGAACTAATTATGACGACATTATGACGTTTCATACCAGGCGACCAAGGTCACCGCCATTTTACCCAGCCCGGGCCAGCCCGGGCTGGCCCGTGAATTCAAACGCACTCAATATTAAATAGAGAGGCTATCCGGTAGGTGGCGCTGTAGCCTCGCCGAGCGCGCAAGGACGCTATACAGTAAGGGTGTAGTCCGTATTATTTTCTGAACGTTCGGAACCTTCGATTTGGCGTCCCGTAATTATGTTCTGAATGTTCAGAACCATTTCCGAGGTTACCCGAAGTGAGTCAGCTGACTTCAAAAAAGAGGTTCCGAGTGTTGCGAACTTTTCCTCCGAACCATCGGAACTAGAGTCAGCTGATCACAATTTTTTGGGGGAAATTTGAAAAGTACGTAACAAACCTGTGCAAACTACGTGATAACTGTTTGATTTGAGGTAAATCTTTGCTTAATTGGTGATCAATAACTGTTACGTGAGTTTTATGTTAAAATTTCTGAAGCCAGTGAACAGTTCTCTCTTTTTCGTATTTTTTTTTAAACTGATGCGTATTACCGCGAAAAAGATGTTCTTAAAGTGGTCCGTTATCTGATGTTCTGAAGTCAATGTTTTTGTTCAGAGTCGGTCCGTAATCACTCATATGTTCTGAACGTTCGGAACCTAATACGGACTACACCCTAAGGATAAGTCACGGAGCTGCTGCCCCCTATACGGACAGTGGCGAACTAGAAAAAAAAGAATTGAACATCGCCTTTTTGGAGCCAAAACGCCGTCCGAAATGCGCAAAAAGCGTGTTCGAAAACCTAAGGAGTACTTGTAGCGTCCTTGACTTATCCTTACTGAAGCGTCCTTGCGAGCGCGGTTCCACTAACTGACGTTTGAAATGGGCGTCTATGACGTCACTAAGGCACTAACAATGTTAAATTTGATCAGTCAATACTGCGTTGAATACAATGAATAGTAGCAAAATAAGCATAACAACAGGTTAATGGGTATATTGTAATTGTAAGCAACATTTATTTGGTAGACGTTATATGAAAAATGAAGTTGAATAAAATTTAAATTATAAAAAAAATATCCCTAACTCTATTGGAATTTGACACCTGTAGGTTGGTACAACGAACAGCTGCTATAGCAGCAGCTGCGTCACGTGATCACAGAGAGCGAATCAGAGGGCTATATGAGCCAGGGCGTCTGTGACGTCACACAGAAATGCAACTCTTGAAATTGACCAACACACTATAACATTAGGAAGCTAGAAAGTCGCCCCCCCTTGAAAGGAATCTGCGGCATCAATGGCGCTGAATTTTGAAGGGTCTATTTAATTTCATGTCGCAATGTTTTTAGCTATAATGATGCCACTTGCAATATGATACAGCTACTCAAGAAGCATCTAAATAACGTATTAAGTACTATTAAATATTATTAAAATTGAATTCTTTTCAAAAGTCATCACATTAAAGATAAATCACGGAAATAACATAATTTTGTTTTATCCCATTAATATAATTAAGAATATATCATACATGAATTTTTTATTTGCTATTTCCGAACTTTGCAAAACCCGTCACTTAATTTATGTTTATAATGTGTGAATAATATTAAAAACTGAAGGTAATGTAATAAATTTCAATGCTCTGCTTCAAAAATAATTAACAGGAGCTCGTTTTGTATTTTTGGAATATCATATATGATTCGTATGATTATCATTCTTGAAGAGTTTATTTCTACGATGCGCAGACCAGGTTGAATAAATATGCTTCCTTATACAATTTTACAACTTATTTATTACTAAGGAGACAAATGTGAATTTTACATCAAACGATTCCTTATAAAATTCTCTAAAACTAATATTCGAAACTTTTTTCTTGTCAATTTGACTGAAAAAAGATATCAGCAAAATTTGTCCATCTTCTAACGAAAGGGTTAAATTCGCGCCAAATTCCTAAAACAGCTGTTCGATAGAAGATGCCCGGGAACCGGGAGATCAAGATGGGGGGCCATATTGAGCAACGTCGAAATGACTTTTCGCTCAATTTGTCTGTCTTATCCTGGTAACTATCCCTATCTTATTCTATAAATTAATCGTCTTGATTTCTATACCCCTATCCCCAGTCAATTTGGTTCATAATTATAATTCTCGCCTCACCGCACCCCCACAATCACTACTTTTCCCTGCTCACGGTCGCCACAGGATGACACGTGATTGCTTCAAACCTCCTGTTACGTCTTTTTTCATGTTGGCGCCTGCATCATCAACCTACATTCTTGCACCCCACGCCACATAGTCATACTTGACCCTAAATCACCACCACATACCTTGCATGCTGGCATTCCCATCATCACCTTCCCATTTTGCATGCCTCATCCCATAATCAAAATTTCTACCCATTGTTCATCCATAATCCTTTACAAGCCCCTCCCAAGGATCCTAGGCCCCTCCTAACTCCTAACCTTAATTAGTTAATTACAAGAACAATAAAACTAGTATTGGGTGCATGCCTGTTCGGGCTATTCTCATAAACGGATCAAGAAGATAGAAGATGCCCACTTGAGCTGATTGTATTGCAAATAATGTTTTTCTCTATTTCTTCTGATCAGTGAGATAAAAATAACATGACCTGGAATGGTAAAATTGTGAGTAAATAATTTTTCGTAGGAAGAAATGTGTATTTGTACGATAATTTTGCTACTGAAGTTGACCCAAGTTGCCGTGCAGTGTTCGATGTTCGATCGACAATGACCACATGCTGATTTTATTACAAATATAATGTTTTCCTTCATTTTTTCTGACCAGTGAATGAATGGTAATAACAAGAACTGGAGTGATATTATATGTGAGTATATACAGTAGTTTTTTGTTGGAGGAAATACGTATTTCTACTGGAATTTGCTTTTGAAGTTTACATTATGCATACTGTGCCAATCGAGTGCATATAATATGCATACAGACCATACAGTACATATTATGCATTGTGTGCATAATATATACTGTATATGTATGCACAAATAATGCATAATTATATATTTAATATATGTATGTATGTATGTATGTATGTATGTATGTATGTATGTATATATATATGCATACCTCCTGTATGAATGATATTAATACTGCAGTATAGAGCTAGTGCGCGTAGAGTATTGTAATTATATGCATTCTGTGTATCATACTGAACATATTTATACACACGTAGAGTTGCTCTATATGATATGCATACTGTACAGCAAATAAGATTATAATTACAGTCATTTGCATAATTTTGTGCCATGAGAATCAAGCAACTTCTGTGTATGCATACGAAGCATGAAAGCACAGGATAAGTTTTGCCATTAGACGTTGTCGTTTTTAAAGTACAGTATGCAAACTGTAATGTACTGATGTATATACCAATTAATTAGCAAGGAAAAATTATCCTGTTGCTTAAAAAGAGGGAAGGGTTTCAAAGTTTTATATTTTATTGATTACTGATGCCAACAGCTCTAACGACTCATCCAGTGACTGGTACATGGCTCTCGCCAAGCAGCTTATTGACTCTATATCTTTAGCATTCTTTCGTTCAGTCATCAAAATTCAATACCTTGATTAATTATGCATACCATTCTTTCATAACCATATTCCTTTGATAGAAAATAAAAAGCATGGGAAGAACAATGAAAATTACACTGGTAATTTTAACACTTTTTCATTATAGTAACCCGAGTAAAAAAGTTTTGCTATATATTTACGTTATTTTAGCTATTGGAGTGACCTTTATTTTTGCTTGACTTTTGCTTGACTTTTGCTTTATACAGTATGTGTCGAAATATAGGTCCATAAAGGTCCGAAGTTAAAGGCAAAATAAAGCAACAAGCTTTATCATTCCTTTAACTTACATATATATCTACATTACGCTCTTTAAAGGCACATAAATTTCCAATATTTTTCAAATAAGCTTATTGCATTAGATATATATAACCTCTAATTCACCAATACTGCTTTTATTTTACCTCTATTCAAACCTTAAATGGCACATAATTCTGCAATATAAAAAAAAGGTGCTATATATTTACATTATTTTAGTTGTACGAAGGACGCGCATATATTTTTGCTTGACTTTTCCTTTATATGTGTCGAAATATAGGTCGGTAAAGGTCCATAAATAAAGCAAAAATGAAGCACCTTGCTTTATCTTTCATTTATAACTGCAATATTCTTGAAATATCAACTTCTGCTTGTTTATGCTATCCTAACCTACCTACCTACGCTAACTACACGAACCTGCCTTCCTAACGCAAGAGCTATACGCACGCTTACAAGAGGAGGGGTAAAATTCGTATATATGCTTCACGACTCCGTGACAAGCCGAGCCGAGTTGTAGAGAATTATATGTTAATTATTAAATCAGGTAATTCACGCTTCACAGTGAAAACATTTTTGTTAACATGACCCCTACTGAACAAGTAAAACTGATACTTTTAATATTGCATTGTTCATATTAAAAAAAAATTACAACTTATTCTGACTGAAAGGTTCAGAGTTCATGATGCCAGCTCGTATTTATCAAATTAAAGTGTTACTATATACATACGTAGTATAACCTAATCAATTTTATTATCTGATAATTAAATAAAACCTGAATTTCCCCCAATCTCAAACAGATATTATAAATATAATATATCTTTTAAACCTACAAAATAGCAGATATAAAGGTAGAATAAGACTTCATAAACAATTATAATATATAAATAATCAACATTTCTGTCATATTTCTAGTGTTCTATTAGAAGCCATCAAGATCATGGAAGTGCCGTAATAGAGGTGAAATAGTGGTTTTAAATTGGTTAGAGACAGCTAAATTTCCTCTAATTTTAATATAAGCATATAGAAGCAACAGTTATCTTTAAACCTATAATATGCCATGAAAAAAATTTTAGGTTTCTGCCTGTATAGTTCCAATAATTTTGCTTTACTGATATACATACATTTAAATTGCCTCTATTTTCAATATAAGAATATTGCTTTTGTCATATATATTAAACTAATAATGAAGCATGTATAATGATAGGAAGTAGTACATATATAATAATAATAATAATAATACTTTATTTGATTAATGGCTGTACAATACAACATAAATCACGTCATTCCTAAAACTATACAACATTAGCAATGCAAACAAAGTTCTTTAAAATAAATTATATACAAAATTACAATATTTTAAGAGTCATATATTACAATAAAGATCCATATATATTATGTCATCACTATATACCAAGTATATATTTCCTCTATCTTTAGTGTTACCTAAGATAACCATAAACATATTTCAGGTGAAGTAATAGTGGTAATATAGTGGTTGCAAATAGGTTCAGTGACATCTAAATGTCTTCTACTTTTAATACAAGCATATATAAGTAAATGTAACTTTTATACCTGTATAATGGCATAAATAAATTAAAGGTCTCTCTGCTCTAAATTACCAATATTTTTACATTATTGGTAAAGAAAATCTCTATCCCTCATAAACATGTATTATATGAAGAATACAGGTTTGATATAGGTAAAAGTATCTTTATATATAATTTAAGAAACCTATATTTTTTGTTTAACGATATGTGTAATATAAATTATATTCATAGGCCTTTTATACGTTTTTTTAAAGATGTATCCTCTCAATATATTTGCTTTACCAATAAAGGTCTCCTCTTTCAGCATAAATGAAAAATAACATAAAAATAATGATTTTATATATATTTTCTCATCAATATTTCTTATCTATATAAGCTATATCGTTATATGAAGTGGTTATAGGAAATACAAAGATTATTTAAAGGTATTTTATATGTAACGACCTTTATCACTTTTCCCCAATTTCTTCGCTTATAGGTTGGTATAGGTCATATATAGGTGATAAAGCAAAATTTTGGCACTTAAAGCCACAATACAGGTGTTATATATGTTTTATATAGGAAACTTTTTTACTCGGGAACTGTACAGTTGACCTTTTAAATTTTAAATAACACAACATGACTTACCCCCCCTCCCTCCCCCCTCTTGTCATGCAGTCTTATTTTAATGATAATTTTCTACATAAATTTTATGACTGCAGTATTACAGTGAATGTTGTCGGTCAATAAGGAAAGTGTTTCTGTTCTCGGCCAGTGGATTAAATTAACTCTCATGTTTCCTCCGCAGTACCTGTGTGACACATCCCAGGCCGTCATGTGTTGGTGCCCCGAGCTGATTGGTTGACTGCTGCCCGTGGAGAGGGCAAGAGACTCCGCTCAGCCTACTCTTCGCCTCATCGGCAACCATGACACCTACTACCAGTAGCCCAGAGTTCGTAGCGCAGCTTTCAGAGCCATGGTGAGGAGACATGTATTGATGAGATTAAGATTTGCAGCCTAATGGCCTGTCTATATACCAAAGAGGGTCTTAAAGGTAAGCATTATATCAGCAACAATGTGTATTGAATTTGAGGAATGAATTTAGGACAGTCAATGCTGTTTCTGTTATCATTCATATCTTGATGCCAAACATCTTTTATGATGTCACTCATAAGGCCTGTAAATAGCAGTGGTGAAAGTAGTTTCAATTTCTTACCAGTGCGCAGAGTGCGCTTCAGATAGAGGCCTGAAGGGCCCAAACCCCAGGGCTATTACTCTATTGTAGGGGGTATAGTCACTCCCTTCCGGCTTATGGAAGCCAAATTCTGGATTCTGATTGGCTTAAATTCTTCATTTTGATTGGTTTAAATTAAGTTGTTGATTCTTCGTTTATTGGTTAAAAAATTGGATTGTTGGAAATTTTAAGCAATTTGATTGGTAGTGGAAATAAGCAAATAACCCCTTTTTAGCCAATCAGAGTCCACCAGAAAATAACCCTTTCTTAATAATCTGATTTTCTATGATAAACCGGATAAACTATATAACTTGCAGCATGTCTTGAGGCTTGATCGAAATATTTTTAGGGGACCTTCAACCGTGTCGAGGGTCCTTATATTTCTTAAAAAAAATTTTTTGTGTTTGTAATTTTCCCTCATATGACCAAGAAGATAGGCCCTCTATATATACATCGCGATCAGACAAGGTGTAAGAAAAACGAAGGAAAATATTTGTGGAAAATAAATGTAGAGAAATTAAATCAAATGTAAAGCCCTGAAGGCCCATCGTTCCTAACTGCACTAATAATATACTCTTATTGTAATTCCTAGCATTCAACACGCGGTATAATTTTATTTTTTTAATAAGTTAAACATATTTATATAATATAATATACTCTTAGTGATAAAAATAAGCCAAAACGGTCCGGAACGCCGATCTGGAAAAGTGCATGGATTAATTAATTGAAGAACGCTAGAAATTTTATTATTAAAATTATATACCGAGTTACATTATATTAAATTTTGTACGATTTTTTTTTTTTACAAAATCTTCCGGCTTCGCTCTTGTCTTCTTCATCATATAGTCTTCTTCGTATATAAGACGAAACGATGCATAATTATGGTATGTGTACTTGCTTCTTTTTTATTATATAATTTTTTGCCGTTATATATACATATATATAGTATTTGTTTTATATATATTATGTATCTATTCGATCACGCATGATTAAACAGTCCCGGGTCGGTGTGAGGACTAAAGGCCCGTTCCACAGGTGGTGTCGGGTGGGTCGGTCCGAAGGGCCCGGCCGCGGAGCTGGCGGGGTGGGGGAGTAAGGTAGATGGTAGCCCGACACTGGTGCGTTTTTTTTTTTTTTTTTTTAGAAAAAGGGGTGTGGCATACTTATTTTATTTTTTTAATTTAAAATGTCAACATTTTACAAGTTTTCGTTTATTCATAAATTAGATTTGAGACAAAATTAAATAAAATAAAAACATTTTTGGTTAGTGCTCCTCCATATAAAATCGAAATCCAAAAAATTCCAATATAAATATATTATAGGTTTTACTACAAAAAAAAAAAAAAAATCCAAAATCAGAGAGAATGCGTCGATTAATAACATATAAGGGCGTACCCTCATTAACTCATTCGAAAAAATACACTGCTGTAAAAATTGTTATGGATGTTATGAAAAAAATATAGTCATGGCTATATTTTTCATACCACCCATGGTGTATTTTTTTCGAGTTATTAGGGAGGGTGTTTTTCAGGTAAAGTGCCCTATGCTTTTTTTTCTATAATCTCTGGCGAACCTATATGCATGTGAGATAGAATTCTTGGATCTTTAGTTCGTCATTATATAGAATTCGACACGAACTGTTATTTTTCTTAGAAAATACGAACTTGTTTTGGTATTATAGATTTTCAAAGAACCTGTGTACTATATACTATAGTACAATTTGTTCTCCCGAAAAAAAGTCGTGTCTGATTATCAAACATAAAAGAATCCTTATTTATAAAAGTCATAAATTTTTGAATGTTTTGAGCGGTGAGCATTTTATAATTGACCCGTGATTGACACAGAGTAAAATTTTGAATTTTCTCGGTGCTATATAGGGAGGGTGCCTGTGCAGGCCGGGCACCCTGCCCAACAATTTTTAATGGCCAGACTGACTCTACAGTAGATTAAATGCTCAAATCACTTAAACGACATAAATGTGAAACGAAACTCCATATCCGGTTTAAAATGCAGTACAATTAATTATACAGTAGTTAACTACTCTTTTAGGAAACGGAACAAAAAGGTAGAATCTAATTAACCTGAAAATTAAAATTAGAGAGATTTTAATAACGCACTGCAATATATTTTTTAATGAATTCGGTCATTTTTCAAGCACGCGCAACTATTATAATTAATTTAAAAATCAATGAAAAAAAATCTGCAAGTTTTTTATAAATTACAATAATTTATCTCAACTGTACTTTTTTAATTGGCTCTGCATTTTTTTACAGAACAACCTCGCGGGATTTTCAATGGATTCTCAAGACTCCCGTTTTTTCGCGCATAAAAATGCATATAGAATTAAGTACAATACACGTTAATTATGACACTGCATGAAATGAAATGATGAAAATACGTACATTGCGATAAAAGGGCTTAATTGTCATAATTTAATCAATTTTTAATGAAATAGAAGGTAAGTACTGTATTTTTTTTTTCTACCCTGGAAAATTTTTTCCCGGGAAAACAAACATATATTACATCCAAACTAAAAAAATATTTGTAATTTTTTGATGGGAATATTTTTTTATTCAAATAAACTTTATTGATTTTTTAATTAATTTTAATAATTCAAAGCGCGCAAGCTAAAACTCTAACAAATTAA
This sequence comes from Siphlonurus alternatus, assembly GCA_949825025.1. Classification (NCBI taxonomy): domain Eukaryota; kingdom Metazoa; phylum Arthropoda; class Insecta; order Ephemeroptera; family Siphlonuridae; genus Siphlonurus; species Siphlonurus alternatus. The sequence goes on from OX463788.1 coordinate 10,440,656, forward strand.
TTTAAAATTGATAAAGCTTTGAATAAAAATTTGTATTAATTCTCAACAAATATTTTTGGTGGCCAATATTTTTTTACGTTGAAAGCAATATAATATGTTTGTTATTCAAGAAAAAAGTTTCTCCATGCATGGAGGAGATGCAGTTCTTACTTTTTATTTAATTATAAAAATTAATTTTTGTCAAATTAGGATAATTAAACTATTTTTATCGCAATTAACGTACATATTTCATTCGCTTATTTTAAATATTTCAATGTCATAACATATGTTTTGTTATTTTATATGAATTTTTAAGTGTGCGCAAATCGGATATATATATATATATATATAAATATATATTTTTTTTTCTTATAAGAATCCACTGAAAGAACCCGAGGTTGTTCTATCAAAAGTATATCACGTACATGGCAGAAATTTATATTTTTGAATAAAAAATTTGAAATTTCTAGCTACTAAAAATTGAGAAATACATTTGCTGTGTGCAAGTATATTTTGCAATATTCTGGGCTAGTTATTGGAAGCTCAGGGCTATTATTATACAACACTTTAAAGTTCAGGTGAATCAACTTATAAATCCGACAGTATAGTAGAATAATCCTTATATTGTGACTTTAAGATTAAATTCCTAATTGTGCATTTCTTGAGATCCAAAGTCACACACAAAAAAAAATGTCCCAAGGTTAATCGTTTATTAACACTGGGACTTTATGCCTTTATGCTTGCAAAACTTTTCGATTAAAAAAAAAAACAACAACAACAACAACAACAACAACAATCTTAGGTGAAAGAAAAAAAAATATAGAAGGGGGTTAATTGTACATAACATATGACTCGCGTTATCACCAAAATAGGTTTAAATTAATTTTCCCTAAACCAAAATTTCATAAAAAAAAAAAAAAAATGAAAATGGGGTGTATAGGCTACCGCCTTTCATTGCTCATGCATTAGTAGGCCTTTTGACCCTGATTGGAATACGTACATGTGTGGAATGACAAAATAAATAAAAAAAGTTTAATTGACAGACATAATACATGCATGTAGTTATATAGAAATTTATGTATATTTAAGCCTTTTTGACGCTTTTACTTCATATTATAATATTATATATATTATATTATATTCATTATTAAAAATATATTATTATTAAAATGATTTTTATATTGTATATAGAAATCGTTTCTTTAATACACCATCATAAGTTCACAACAGGGCTAATCCTCGATTCTTTTATTCATTTCTATGCTATTCAATAGATGATTTGCCCTGGGTTCATATAACAAACAATTTCTCGGGAAATTACAATAATGCGCAACAATAGATTGAAATTTTGGCGCGAAAAAAAATCAACAAATTCTGACGGACCAATCAGAAGCCACGAATTTCAGATCCCTAAAAACTAATGTTCTGACGTAGTGAACGTGTCCAACGTCTCGAAAATCAATCTTTTCAGCAAAATAAACCCTAGAACAGCTTTATCTAAGAATGTTCACTTTTTTGAGCTTTGGAAAATTTATTGGAAAATTCGATTTTTCCATAACGTGACGCCACCGCTTGAGCAAAATAACACCTTTTATTGGACTGACTATACCCCCTACAATAGAGTAATAGCCCTGCCAACCCCCCGCCGGAGGCGCGATGTTTTGGGGAAAAGGGGCGTGGCTTATTTTTTTTAATTGAAAAGTTGCACTAAAATTGATTTATAATTAATATTTAAAATAGAGTGAGCGATTGCATTTCTTTAAAGAATTTATTTTCTAAAAATATTTTAAAACCTGCCCTCTATTAATTAATTAAGAAATGAAAACCAAAAATTTCCCAAAGTTGTTGTTTCGGAGGCGTTTAACATGCAAAATTATGGCACAGAAAACAGCTTTTTACTTAAACTGTACTTGAACTACGGTACCAATTAAAAAATACCTACGTAATCTATGATAAATTCATTAATGGATTTTCGATTAAAAAATAAAATATATTTTTACGGAGCCGTTTTTCAGAAAAAATATTGAAAATCCCACAAAATAAGTAAAATTAAATAATTATTCAAACTTTTAACCGAGTAATATATATATATATATATATATATATATATATATATATATATATATATATATATATATATATATATATAGTGTCGCATATTAAATTGATAAAAAACAAATATTCAAAAATATCTGTGCTGGCTGATGAAAATTAAAACATAACTTTTAATATGAAAATAATCGCAAACAAATTGTCTATGTCTAGCAGCAGTGTTAATACAATAAAAATATTTTAATGAACTGTTTCACAATTTAGAATATTCTATAAATTTAACTAATTTAATAAATGTTACATTTTTTTAAATAATAATTAAATTATCGTTTTAAATGTCTCAAAAATTAATTTAAACAAAAAATTCCAAAAAGATGTATAGGTTACAAATTTAAAAAAGTGATAACGACTACCACTTTATATATTTATGAAAATTGAAGATAAAATAGTACACCCAGTAAACAGTAAACCTACAGATATTTAAAATATATATATATAAAAAAAATTCTTTGATTTAAAAAATTTAAAAAAAAAAATAAAATAATAAATAAATGTGTTCTCAGGCTCGCGCGCCATAAAAAAAGCTAGGCGTTTGTGAGAAAAATATTAAAATTAACTTTTTTATCGTCGTCTTTTAAAATAATGTTTTACTATGTAGCACTTACTATTTATTTATAATGCAACAATTTCGTATCACAAATTGTTAATTTATTTTTATTTTTTTCCCAATGAAAGAAATAAATAAAAGTAAATACATTCAACATAGATTTCAATTACTTTTTTTTTTAGTACAAAATTTTGACTTTAAAAGAAAGTGCAAGTTAAAACTTCGTGAGATAAATAAAATCAAAGTACAAGAACATGTATTGAGCATGATTATAATGGTTTATAATGTAATCTGTTCACATACTTGCAAATTGCAAATATTGTTTTTTTCATTAAAAATTATTGATTGTTTTAGTAAATTTCGATCAGTGTCTTACCAGTGCGCAGCACTGGCGTCAAATGTCTTACCAGTGTGGCGCACTGTTGCGCACCGGCTTACTTTCACCACTGGTAAATAGACATTTTTAAAACCCTCTTATGTAAAAATTGATTATAATTTTAGAGAGTTTAATTGAAAATCGTAATAAATATTCCTACGTGGTGGACATTTTTTATTTCCAATTAAACTCAGGTTCCAATGTTTGTCAACAGATTGTGCTACACGAGCGAGGGACTCGAGGGTTTCAGTTTGATGCTGCCCTCTACTCGGAGATCTGAGTGGCCTTGAAGGATGATTATGAGATTGTTCGCTATGGAGCTCATTTTTGTCCTATAAGCCATTACCTACCTTCACAAGTAAGTGGCTCTTTAATTTGTGTTATTTTTTGACAGCATACCAACAATTTTATCATTAACAAAAAAAAATAAATAAATAAATAAATATTTTTGAAAAGTTGCATCAGTTTCTTCTTCCTTAATTGTCTCTATTTTCTTGAAATCTTTAATGAAAGAAATGTAATAGGTTGAAGATCACTTCCAAATAATTAAAAATTAAATTATGAAATGTCTTTACCATATCGTCCCTGTCTGCACTAATGAGTTATCTTAGTTATCTGCTATATCAGGTAAGTGCAATCATGAGCTGTAAATCAGCATAAAATAAAGCTCATTAATTGTTGCGCTCACCTGAAATAGCAGATAGCTCGTTATTGCAACAAAATCATGGTAGGCAAATAACTCATTATTACGGACGAGGGATGATCAGCAACATAGTACTGTAAATCAGAATAGTCAATGAATCTTAATGTATCTGATGCTTTTATATCGCAGAGAATAATTAACTTGTGGCTCCTGCAGCATCCTGGTTCTGTCTGGGGAAACCAGCAGATCCGTCTGGCCGATGATGCATTCGGCAAGCTAAGCAACTGCATCAACGACCTGTCGCTCCACGTGCGAGTGCATGCTGCAAAACTGCTGGGCAAGATGGGGGAGGTCTCGTCAAAGCCAAGTTCCTGCAGCAGTCCTTGGACAAAAAGCTCATGTCAAACATGAGGGTGAGCTTGTAGATATCACAGCAGAAATACCATGCAATTAATTGCTGTACACCTCGGGACAGCACGAACTTAACTCCTGCCTCACTTGCTAGAGCTGCAGTTTTAAAAGACAAAGATATGCAGATTTGCAATTTTGGGGTAGTTAAGAAGAATTTTAGAATATCAAAAGAATTTTAGTTCATGTCTCCGTCGACTGTTTGGTAACACCCACAAACAATGCAAGAGTAAAGTTTGTGTGTTCAGGGGTGTACAATAGAATATTGTACTTCTTTTAACTCTAAACCTGTTTTATTTTATTAGTAAATAATTTTGCTATGATATTTTTTTCTAACATTTTTTTTTTATTTTTTTATTGTTTTGTTTTATTGTTTTAAGACAACCTGCATAGAAAATTTTTATTGCAGAAATGAATAGAGGGCAATAGAGGGCACCAAATTATGCTACTTTGAATTTTTTCAGTGTTTTTCAGTGTTTTTTTTTTTTTTTTTATATATAATTTAATATTCAATTAATTAAATTGGCATTAGAAAACTCTCATGCTGCCAGTTCAAATAATCAATCAATCCCTCTCTGTTTATAGCGGTGCGGAGTGTGTCTGTGGATGCACCTGTGCCTGCTTGCACTGACAAGTGAGTGACCTCAACTTTGTCACCCTTTCGCTGGACTTCCTGGTGGACATGTTCAACGACGAGATCGAGGAGGTTCGTCTGAAGGCCTTCAACAGTCTCACCAGTATCAGCGGCTCCATCGTGTGCAGAGAGAACTAGCTGGAGACCTGCATCCTGGGGGCCTTGGAGGTGAGCAATAAGTTGTAATTAAGTCCAAGATTTCTAACACTAAAAACTTTACATTACAGTTCTAATATCATGTGGCAAATTTTAAAATAATTTTTTTACTGTAAATACTTAAAAATAATTAAGGATGAATCTCAGTAGGTTGATATCTCACAATCGTACCGCCTGAATGCAACAAGACTTGCAGGGGACTTAGAACTCACCATCAATAGGTGGCATATAAATGTTGAAGCGAATCTGTCTTATCAGTTTTGTGAAAACTGAGGTAGAAGTTTAACATTGGCCTTATGGACGGAAACCGGAAATGGAGCTGTTGTAAGAAAACTGCAAGACTGAATTTGCTCAAACCATAGGCGATTAAGTTTTAGAACATTATCGATTTTTTAAAACTTATTTCATTCGATTCATTTGCAGGGAAATATTCTTTGATTCCCAAGTAACTGAGATTAATCGTTAAGCGATTGACCTCAGTTATTTCGGAGTAAAAAGAAATTTCTTCTGACGGAATCAAATAAAATAAATTTTAAAAATTCAAGAAATTAGCTCGACGACATTAATATTGCTACAGTCGTGCTTTAATAAAGATTTAAAATTCAGAGTTTCATGAACTTTTGTGAAAAGTATTATTCTGAATTCCGTAGCCATGCATCACTTCAGAATATAAAGGTAATACTACAAGGTTTTGTTGCAAGTGAAGAGCTTATAATGCATGCAATATGCATTTTATTATATTGGGTACTTTGGTTTTGTAACTGTTACTGAATTTACAATAATTTGAATTTTAAAGTTCACTAATTTAGCAAGGAGGGAACTTCCATGCTAAATTAGCTAACTATAAAAAATAATAACTTGAAAACTAGCTCATATTTGTATACCTGATATTTTGATATTTTATAGCTACTGATAAGGTATGTAAAGGAGAACATATTTTATTTTTTTATTTTTTTTTTTTTTCCCCCCCCATAACTTTTATAAATGGGATTTTTATTAACATTGGGCATGTTATCTCTAGATTCTCTACCTTTAAATCTTTATTCTTCAATACAGTGATTTCAACCAATGTAAATTTTGTTGGATTTTTGCGTGCTTATTCTTTTAGTGCAACTGTACAAAAATTTATATTTGGTTGTATGGGGGAAGGGGTTAAGGAGGGATTTCACCAGTACATGCATGCATGATATTGTATTTTATTTTAAATTTTATAGAAATCAATATAATACATTAAACTGCAGGCTTAGATCTATGAATCCTCCCCCCTTCCTCTTCACTATTAATTTATTTTTTTATATATCATGGGGTAATGCATATAAGTTACTGAGCTAGGTTTTTCTAGTATTTCTACCACTTCAAATTTTTTTATGCCGCACCCTCCTCCTACCTCTTTTTCTGTGCCTCTTTATAGTATACAATTAATTATGTTGTTTCATACTATATATTTTATTTTATTTATTTTTATTTATTTTATTATTTCACCCAAGGTACACACAGTTTTACAAGTAGTGGGGTGGGGGTAGCAAGCAAGGCACTAGAAGCACCATATCACAAGTGGCTGCTAACCTACAAATTTATACCAATGCTATTGCATAGAATGCTAGAGTCAAAAACAAACAAATTAATTAACTATTTTTAAGAATTTAATAATTCTTAAGAGCAGAAGGAAACTGCTTAGCATAACTTTTCTTTACATTGCAGGGCAACTTATTCCATTCAGACACAGTCCTTATGAGAAAACCTTTTTTATATAACTCTAAACGAGCCTGTGGTGGAATAAGACTAACAACACCATCTTGCCCTCTAATTTGACGCCCATTTTTAACAGTATCAGTAATATTCAAATCCACCTGACCTGTTCTACACTTATTGAAAAATAGGAGATCAACTATCTCAAATTGTTGACTTATTGGAACAATATTTGTTATAGAACAGTCAGGCTTATGATTATTATAAATGAACTTTAAAGCATGTTTTTCTAAAGCTTCAAACTTTTTCATGTTTGTATTAGTTGTGGGATGCCAAGCTGGAGCTGCATAGGTTATTAAAGACCGTATAAGCGTCAGATATGCTAGACGCTTAACTTTTGTGGTACAACCATAGAGGTTGCGCTTCAAAAAATACATCAATTTAGCAACCTTGCACCTCACACTTTCTACATGTATATTCCATTTTAGATTAGCAGTAACATTAACACCCAACACTTTCATTTTATCAGTATAAGTAATGACTTTGTTATCAATTGTATAATTATAAAACAAACCATCATTACTCAAAGTAATATATATTAAAGCACACTTGGATTGATTGAGAGACATGTTATTATTAATACACCAAACTGATTTGTTATTTAAGTCATTTTGTAACATCTCCATGTCCTCATCACTCTTAATAAGTTTAAACAATGTTGAATCATCAGCGTACTGAATGAAATCTGATGAAATACAGTCCAATAAATCAAACATATAAATATTGAATAATGAAGGGCCAAGGACTGACTCCTGTATAACTCCAGAGACAACATCAGTAGGTTCTGAGACAGCTCCACTATAAACCACACTTTGAGAGCGACCCCTAAGAAAATCACACAACCATGCATGCAAGCTGCCCTCTACACCAACATTTTGTAATTTAAGTGACAGCCGTGAATGCGACACACGATCAAAGGCCTTTTCCCAGTCCAAAGACATGGCATGAATATGACCACCAGGGTTTTTATCCAACAAATTTTGCCAACTGTTAATTGAATTTGTAAGCATTGTTGTACAGGACTGACGTGGGAAAAAATCACATTGATTTTTTGGTATTTGATTAGTCATCTGGAGATGATTAATTAACTCAATATTTATAAATTTTTCTAGAATTTTACACAAGATTGATGTGACAGATATGGGACGATAATTCTTAGTGTATTTTTTTATCACCAGATTTAAAAACTGGAGTCACAAAAGCCTTTTTCCACTCTAATGGTATTCTGCCACATGTAATAGAAGTTTTATATAAGCAACAGAGAGAGGGTGAAATTGCAATGGCACACTCCTTAAGGATTCTAGCTGGGATATCATATAAAATTGTTTCACTTCCTCTTTCATCCATTTACATCATTATTAAAAAAAAAAAAAAAAATCTTTGTCATGCAACAATGTATAAGCTCAATAATCATCTTCTAGGGCACTACAAATAATTTTCTGTAAAAAAATTTTGAGGTCATGCAGAATTATATTATGTTTCTGTATTTGGTATGTCTGAAAAGTATGCAATAAAATTTATTTTTAAACATAAAAGTTAATGAGCCTTACTTCAAATGATTAATTGTTCTCTTATACCAAATAAATTGTTTCATTAATATAGAATGAATTTATTAATTAAAAAAAAGATAGGAATAACCAGCAAGGCCTTGTCGATAAAAAAAAAAAGTCACAAGATTTTTACCTGTTGTGACTCTTTTGATTGGTAAGGCCTTGCTGGTTATTCCTATATAAATAAGTATGTATTATATCTTTTTCTTTTAATAATTAATTTATCACAACCTTAATGATTTATTTATTTTTTATTTTGAATATTTATATAGAATGATAATGACTTTTAACTCAGATGTATGTATTAATCTATGTATATATTATATTATTTATATCAATGAGTCAGTGGAGAAAACACAGTTTTGAAAAAAACAAACAATGAATTACTACAGTTTGAAAAATGCATATACCTGCGCTTTCTCCGAGAAGAAGTGTGAGTTTCAAGCCCACTATAATAAAAGTCGATTACAATATCCCTTGGTTCTTTTGTAACAATATTATTATAATAAATTAAAGAATTTATAGTATAACAATATCAGGTGGATTCTGGAGCGAATGGTTATATTTTATCTACCTGTCTACCATAGAGTCCATAGAAGTTTATGCTCTGCTCTTTATATAATTTTATTATTATGTGTAGGATAATATATTGTATATAATCTTCCTACTATGATAATTAATTTATAAAACTATGATCATGGAAGCTAGGTTCCTCCATGATGACTAGGGTTTTATTATAATATTATCAAAATTTAATTTAATTATGCTAGCTGTGTGTAAATTTAAATAGGTGCCAAAAATGCTACAGTATAATATTATTATATTGTGGATTAATAAATTAAATATTCTTTATTATAGCTTGCGCTTATAATTGTACATACTATAAAACTCCTGGTTACATATTTACAATTTGACATAATTTTTAAAATACCTTTACATATATAAAATTACATTATTTTGACATAATTAGTAAAAAATTATAAATAATTGGCTTATTATTGATTTCCATTAATCAATAATAAAATACACACACAAACACACACACAGATATATATATATATATATATATATATATGTATCGTGTGGAATATTATTAAGGGTAAGATAACACGAACAATCGATTGTTGTTAGTCCCATTTGATTAACATGTAAACCTTAGCAACCTCATAATGACTCTGAATTTTTTTTTGAGAGACAGATCTTGGCATTAAAAAAATATGGAGAAAATTTCAAAACAATCGGACGATCCAATTTTTTTAAATGAATTTTTTAAATTTTCAGTATAGGGCTTTCCCATGGAGACCGAAACTAAAAAATTAATTTAAAAAAATTGGATCGTCCAATTGTTTTGAAATTTTCTCCTTATTTTTTTAATGCCAAGAACTGTCTCTCAAAAAAAATTCAGAATCATTATGAGGTTGCTAAGGTTTACATGTTAATCAAATGGGACTAACAACAATCGATTGTTCGTGTTATCTTACCCTTAAATTTATTTTTTTTTTCAATAGTATAATAGTTTGTCATCATTGTATTCTAAAAATTGTGATTTGTCAAAAAAACCAGAGACTCTACGAAATACTGAATATCCAATATATAAGCTATATTTATACTGAATAGCGAAAGCTAAATAAAGATTATTTCATTTCCTAATTTTTAAAATTTTCTGCTCTTATTATCAAGGGGAGGAGGGGCGAAAAATCCTCTGCGATGCTAGCGCCATCTATCAAAAGGCTCCTACGCGGGAGGCGGGGCCGACTTTGCGTTGACGCATATTGAATTGAAGGGAGGGGCATGCGCAGAGTAGCGAGATGCGCAAAAATGTTCCTGTCTTTGATTGGTTTAAAATTTCTATTATATGACGTCATCAACATTTCGATTGTGTTTTTCTGCGGGATCCTTCTCACAGAGGCGCTGGACGCAACCAACCGCCACCTTCAAACGCGTCCGGCTTTTTCTATGAAGTTACACCCCCCTGATTAGTGTTTTATATCTCCGCCAACAGATGGCTCGATATCGCTGTCCAAACCGGTCCAAACACACTTTGCCGCTTATTTTCGAAAGAAGTTGAGCATCGTCGCATTCGTCGCGCAAAAGATGAGTAGCGTAGGAGATACCACCCCACTTTCGACTGCTGATGGCCAAGGTTGGCTTTATACAGAAGTTCCATTTCTCCATGTTAAATTGGTCAACTTTAAAAATTAATAACTCGAAAACTAGCTCGTTTTTGTATACCTGATATTTTACCTACTGATAGGGGATGTAGAGGAGAACACTTTAAATTTTTTTCATAATTATTATGAATGGGATTTTTTTAGCATTGGGCCAGCTGATCTGTATTATCTCTACCTTAAAGCAAAATTAGGAAGAAAACGGCGTATTCATTAAATACGATTCGAAAAAGTAGAGCGGGAAATTCAAATATATCAATTTCGCGAAGTTTCGCGCGAAACTTGGCTTGCGAAACTTCGCGAATATTCGCGAAACTAGCGAAATTTCGCGCGAAAATTCGCGAAACTAGCGAAATTTCGCGAAACTAGTGAAATTTCGCGCGAAGCTTCGCGAAGCGTTGCATCACTGGCTGCGGTCTGCGGTGGCGGATGTAGCTTTGCCGGCGGCCCAAATATTTGTATTTTTGGCCCCCAAGCGGTAGTTTCAGGACGTTATCATAAAACTGTGCGTAATGTTTTATGAGCTTTAGTGAAAAAACTCATGTGACCATTGTTAATCGGCACGGCGCGGTCTAGCGCGGTAAGAACCGGCAATGCAGCACCCGTCACGGCACAGAATAACGATCGACGCGCTACTGGTGGCTATTTCAGAAAGCTCTTTCACACGTTTTGGAAGTATTTCGTTACATAAAGAAGATACATCGCCTTGGTAAAATGGCGGTGACCTCTTATTCGCGTGGTATGAAACGTCATAATTTCGTCATAATTAGTTCTTAGTCTGTCCGCTAGGTCTCAGGCGCACTGTAGAGTCCGCCCGCGTCAGCCTGGGCCAGCCAGGAAGTGACGTCATGAGAGGTGGAAAAATGACCGCCGGGCTGGCCCCACTTGGGGCGTATTCGGGAATAAATCTGTCTTCTCCGACAGATAAATCACAGATAAAGGAAGTGACGTCACACACTCAGTCCGTCAGATATTTTAAAAAACACTTTTTCTAAACCAATAGACACGCCCATGATAGTTGGCTCCGCCCCCACAGATGTTTGGCGAGTTATTTTGTTTAGTACCATAAAAATGGATGGATTAATTAAATTATTGTTGCTGCAGCTTTTTTAATTGCTTACGACATTTTCTGTGCTCATTATTTGTGTGAAGAAGAAGATGATCAGCTCCCAAACTCCCGCGATTACGCTTTTCGACTCTCACAATTAGTTGTATATTTCCTCGCCGTGGCGCTATTTCCACTCTTCTCGTTTATCGCTGCCGCCGCAGCGAGAAGCGGGAGGACTCTTGCTGGTGGCGCGCTCTGGTGGTAAAAAGGCGGGCGTGACGACTTCCGCCAGATCTGGACTCGCAGATTTTCTTTAAAAACACGGATAAGTTTCTCCGACATATCGGAGCGACTTCTCGAATACGCCCTTGACGACAAAAAACGCTTCAGCCCAGGGCAGCCCGGGCTGGCCCGTGAATTCAAACGCACTCTTTGCCCATAGTTGATAGTTGACAGTTGACAGCAAGATATGCAAGTGTGTAATCTTGCAAATGAAATCTGCAAAGAATATATCAACGAAAACTACAATAACTATATTATTACATCTATGCAGATGGCTCCAAGAAACTCGACAATGTGGGCTCATCTTTCATAACTAGAATAAAAGACATGCAGTCATTAAAAACTATAAGTTACCTCCCAACAGTACCATTTACACCGCGGAAGCTTTTCGCCATAATTAAGTCGAGCCCTTTCTCATGTAATAAATAATGACATCAGCCCAGCAGTAATACTTACGGAATCTAAGAGTGTATTGCAAACACTTGAAAATAATACATTCAACACTATAATAAGCTTAACTGGCTCATCTATGTTATCAAAAACAAAATTTACCACATTAAAGAAAGCAATAATGGGAAGCTTTAATATTGACGACTCAATTCTCTCAGCCAAAGAAAATCTAGCGCGCGAACTGCGCGCGACGACATGTTCTATCAAGCTTCCTATCCTTTAACCCAGTGGTACCTGGTTTTTAATTTTTTTCGGTGGTTCTTATGAAGGGCAATTAAGATTAATAATTCATATGAGCCACGGGAAAGATCACTTTACACGACATAAAAAATATTCGAGATTTTGTGCAGCATAGAATTTGAATGAAAAAATAAATAAGATTTTTCTCCTAACAAACCTTATGGATGGAGCGATGTCAGAATGCGGCGCTGCGGCATTTTTAAGTTGAAGCTTGTCATAATACCATCGACGAGCTCGTTTGGATTCCATTGCAGCCCACTGTGGTATTTTAGGTAATGAAATTGTCGACGAAATGTCTAAATTAAACTAGCATCTATACTGCAGGGGGGATCTTATACGACTCAAATTACCAACAACGGACCTTGAGAATATATAATCAAATGAAAGCTTAAAACCAATGGGAGACAAATGAGACAATACATCAACTCAATGGTAAGTATCCATCAGAAAAATTATATAGTCGACATGTTCGTTTGCTAATTTTGACTCCCGCTACAACCACCGCGCATCGGCGCGCAACCCTTCTGCGCACGCTTTTTCGGCTCGAAGTCAAAACACTACTACCGCGAAATTCTTTAGATGCTCTTTAATTAAACTGACCCAACGCAAATAATAAAATTTTGATAGCAGGAAACGTAAAAGGTAATACGTAATTTTAAATTTGCAAACATTACTTATTTAGAGGGTTAATAAACAATAAGCGATCGAAAAGTTGCTCCGTATAGGATCTTACGTGCGCCCAATCTTTTTTTGTAAGTATAATAAATGGGAGGACAAAGGATTGGTGATGTCATTATGGATGCTGACCATTGGACCTGAAACATATAGCCCTCGACGTCATATAAACATTGAAAGCCTTTCTTCATAGCAAGTGACTTTCACTTTACTTAATTGCAATTTCTTTACTTTGTATATCAAGTAAAGTTATTTACTACATCGAAAATAATGTATGAAAGTTGTTTCAAGTACTTTTTTGTAATTTTAATATTCCATGACGTCATGATACATATCCGAAGCTTGGAAGATAAAACTAAGTTCCCGCCCTGACTTAACCGTAATATTTCTCAGGTAGTATAATATTTATCAACTAAATAAAATAATCAGCAAGCAGGAGACTACATTAAAGTAGTATATATCGCACTACAAGATACCTTCAATAATATCAGGTAAATATTTTTAAAAAAATATTTCCTCCCCATTACTTTGCGTGTTATTTTTTAAATTTCAGACGGCTAATATCTTGACAGTTGACGATCGCCCCTGCTGGTCTTGGCCTTCCACCAGAGGGCTATGCCTGAACCTTAATATATGGTACCAACAAATACAAAATGTTCTACCTTCCAAACCAATTTTTACAGTGGCTGTCTTAAATCAAGAAGATTCTATACAATATTAACAATTAAGACTCAGAATAGGTCATAATTTAAGCCCTACTCACTTGTACAGAATAAATATAATAGATAATGCAAGTTGTAATTGTGGACATCCTAATGGTAATCTACAACACATGATATTCATTGCGCTGGCGCAGATACCCATAGAGCGCCTCTCAGTGGTGTAGCCAGGATTTGTCCAAGGGGGGGGGGGGGGTTCTTCAAGATTGAGAACAGCCCACTGGGGGGTTTAATTGTAGGGGCGTAGCCCTCCAATAGCCCGCCGCAGGTGCGATTTTTTTTAAGGACACGCCCCCTTTTTAGGGTAAAATTATGAAAAAATACTATTTTAGAGAATGTAGAATGTATGGCCTAGCTGATGCAGTTTTTTAAAATTTTATATTTTTTGCACCCAATTTTTTTTTAATTTCTTTTCAATACGTGCAGTACGTACGTGATGCACTAACGTAAAAAGTAACAAATAAAGCTTTGAGTACATAATTTTAGTTAAATCAAGCAATTCGATCATGTAATAAAAACTTTTATATTATTTTTATTAGTTTCATGATGCGCGAATTTTTTGAAAAAAGGACGTGGACTTTAATTTTTTTCGATGAAAATTAAGTTGCAGCAAATTTCTTATATTTGTAAATCGTAAATTATGTAGTTACAATATTTTTGTCACTCCTTTTTTTTTCTATAAAAAAGTAGACCACATTTTAAGACGATGTACTGATTGATGTGTACGAGCAAGAAAAAATATGTATAATATTTAAATTTTCAAGACAGGGAAATCAATTTATTACATTAAGTATACTTAATATACTGTTGTAAAATTAATAAATTAATTCAAGGGTAAGGTAACGCCACCAATGTTATTAAAAAAAATCCCTCACACAAAAATTCTGAAAAAAATTTAAAATGTTCTCCTCTACACCCCCTATCAGTAGCTAAAATATCAGGTATACAAATTCGAACTAGTTTTTGAGTTATAAATTTTTAAAGTTGACCAATTTAACATGGAAGTTTCATTTCTCCATGTTAAAGTAGTCAACTTTAAAAATTTATAACTAAAAAACTAGATCGAATTTGTATACCTGATATTTTAGCTAATACTGATAGGGGGTGTAGAGGAGAACATTTTAAATTTTTTTCAGAATTTTTGTGTGAGGGATTTTTTTTAACATTGGTGGCGTTACCTTACCCTTAAGAAAATCAGATTTTTTTAACTTCAGTAATAAAATTAAAGATATGTACAGTATTATATACATTAGACAATAAAACTCCCACATAAAACTTTTTTCTCTCTATAATACATTTCTTTTTGTAAAAATATGCATTTCTAACAAATTAAAAAGCAGTCTAAATATTTTCAGGCACATTTCTGAACATTTCTATCATAAATGTTGTGACTTCTCACATTTTCCAAAGGTTTTCTGTTCCTTTGTTTACCGTTCTATGATATTTCTGTTCAATTATTATGAAATAAATAAAATAAATTCTTTTTCGTAGAATATATTTGGAATGTGTAAAAGATATTCCTAATGTGTTTTGTTTTATTTAAAGAAGAAAATTCAAGGAGAAAATATTTAGAATTAGGGGAAAAAAATTATGAAGGATACAAAAGTAGGGCCATAAAATATGAAAAATATATTAGAATATCTTTAGAACTAACATTGTAAGAGCATATTTTTTTAGGTGTACTCTTCTAAATATTTTCAAGTATGGATTTATTCAGAAATAACATGGTAGAAATATTTTTGAATGGTACATAAATTATATTTCATTGAAAAAAAAAAAAAAAAAAAAGATGTAATTGTTATACAACATAGAAAAATTTCAGATATATAATATATAATTTTGTTTATATCAGCTCATAATTATATTCTTATTTCCACTAATTGAAAATTGCAATCTACGGTATTGTTAAATATTTAACTGTGTCATGCATGTGTACTAAAATGTGTACAATAATGCATCGATCCATAAATCAATATATTTAATATTGTATATATTGACATATTATTGTATATATATTATATTGATCGATCATTAATTATATATATTGATCATTGCATTTATATAATTTGATATATATATATATATATATATATATATATATATATATATATATATATATATATATATATATATATATATATATATATATATATATAATATAATTATATGTAATTAGAATTTTTAGACCCCCTTCCCCTCTATTTTTTTTTTTTACTGGATTATTTATGATGAGTCGGCCGGGTGTGCATTCAATAATTGTTTGCTATAACGTATAGTTATAATAATTAATAATAATTAATATATTTTAATAAAGCTTAATTTAAATTTTAAACATATGTTTGTGAATTTAATGCATTAATAACAATTTTTCATATTAAGGGTAAGGTAACGCCACCAATGTTAAAAAAAATCCCTCTCACAAAAATTCTGAAAAAAATTTAAAATTTTCTCCTCTATAACCCCTATCAGTACCTAAAATATCAGGTATACAAATACGATCTAGTTTTTGAGTTATAAATTTTTAAAGTTGACTACTTTAACATGGAGAAATGGAACTCCCATGTTAAATTGGTCAACTTTAAAAATTCATAACTCAAAAACTAGATCGTATTTGTATACCTGATATTTTAGCTACTGATAGGGGGTGTAGAGGAGAACATTTTAAATTTTTTTCAGAATTTTTGTGAGAGGGATTTTTTTTAACATTGGTGGCGTTACCTTACCCTTAAATTTAATTTTGAAAAATCATTTGACTGATAATTAATTATTAACATAATTAATTAATGCATTGATCAGATTTAAATGATTTTTATACTTTCGTTCAAGAGTCTTAATTAAATTATGATGGAGAATTAAGTAAAAACCTTTTTGCATATTTTTTATATAATACACGCGCGGTATATTATATTGTATAATCATCTCAGCAGAGATCTGAAGTTATCAGTTTGAATTTTTCCACCCCTCAAGAAACTTCTAACTTATATGCCTCTCTTTTTCCTTCTTCTTATACATGCGAGCGTGCGTGTCCTAGGGGGTTAGACACGTCGGTGTCAGGTAGGAAAAAAAAAACGTTAGAATTGAAAGTTAGGCAGGGCTGCAGGTTCAAATCTCGGTGACTTCAAAAATAAAAAAATGGTCAGTTTAATATTTTTAAATTTTTAAAACATGCAAATTATTAAGAAAAAATTGAGGAATTGAGTGGTGTAACTTACATTACAATTATTGCTAATGCAAATGAGCTATAATTGATTTTAAACAATACAGCCATGGATAGAATATATGTAGAATTTAAATAAATATATAAATATAATAATAAATTCTTCAAAATTAAGAAAGAAATATTGTAGAAGAGTTTGTTTTATGGTTAAAGGAAGTAATAAATCAGCACCATAAATGAATAAGAAATGTAGTAGAATGGAATTTATTCTACATCAAAGTACAAATATATTACAAAAATTAGGGTGCGGATTGCAACAAAGCACCGCGCGGATGGCACTATTTCACTAAAAAGTGGTTATGAACTATGAACTTATATGAACGAAATCAATTATTATATAGCTAAAAATAATGCTGAAATTAATTGTGCTTTAGTAAACTTTGTACTAAGTTCAAATATGCCAATATAATAGTATCCCAAAATACCCTACATGTTCATAATTCATATAAGCAATCTGTTTATGTCCCTATACCTATTATATGTAAATAACACATGGCCCTCCCAACCCGGGTAGCCGCTATGGGTCGAGCTGGCAGAAGAGGTAATGGATCCCTTCCATCACAGTTTATCTATATATGTAAATCCCATATACCTGCACCTACTCAAACATAAAACAACCTCTGTTTCCCTCACATACGAAGTGCTTGGGTGCATGGCTGTTTGGCCTATTCTCAGAAACGGATCAAGAAGAAGAAGAAGAAGATCGTAATTTGTTATCAGTGCGTTTGAATTCACGGGCCAGCCCGGGCTGGCCTGGGCTGAAGCGTTTTTTGTCGTCAAGTGGGGCCAGCCCGGCGGCCATTTTTCCTCCTCTCATGACGTCACTTCCTGGCTGGCCCAGGCTGACGCGGGCGGACTCTACAGTGCGCCTGAGACCTAGCGGACAGACTGGGAACTAATTATGACGACATTATGACGTTTCATACCAGGCGACCAAGGTCACCGCCATTTTACCCAGCCCGGGCCAGCCCGGGCTGGCCCGTGAATTCAAACGCACTCATTGAGTGCGTTTGAATTCACGGGCCAGCCCGGGCTGGCCCGGGCTGGGTAAAATGGCGGTGACCTTGGTCGCCTGGTATGAAACGTCATAATGTCGTCATAATTAGTTCCCAGTCTGTCCGCTAGGTCTCAGGCGCACTGTAGAGTCCGCCCGCGTCAGCCTGGGCCAGCCAGGAAGTGACGTCATGAGAGGAGGAAAAATGGCCGCCGGGCTGGCCCCACTTGACGACAAAAAACGCTTCAGCCCAGGCCAGCCCGGGCTGGCCCGTGAATTCAAACGCACTCAATGCTAGCAGTGATCAGTGATGTTAGTCCGCGCATATTCGCGGCGAATATGCGCGCATATTCGCATATTCGCGCATATTCGCGGGCAATCTGCGGCCGCATATGCGCGCATATTCGCGAATATTGAAAATTGACTTTCCCGCCACAAAAATAGCAATTTAAAACTGGTTAAAACTACAGTAAATGCTACAGAGAGTCTTTTCTTATTTTTCTTGGTATAATCCCTTGCTTAATTAGTGTTTGGATTAAATTAGAGTTAATTAATCATGGAATTAAAGCAATCGGCCTTTCAGGCTGCCGAGGTGCTCACGTGATTTTAATTGCGCGCGGCCGCCATCTTGAAAGTATCTTTCGCGCATATGCGCGCATTTGCGCGCATATTCGCGCATATTCGCATGCGCATATTCGCGGACCAATCTTCGCGCGAATTTCACATCACTGGCAGTGATGTTAGTCCGCGCATATTCGCGGCGAATATGCGCGCATATTCGCATATTCGCGCATATTCGCGGGCAATCTGCGGCCGCATATGCGCGCATATTGAAAATTGACTTTCCCGCCACAAAAATAGCAATTTAAAACTGGTTAAAACTACAGTAAATGCTACAGAGAGTCTTTTCTTATTTTTCTTGGTATAATCCCTTGCTTAATTAGTGTTTGGATTAAATTAGAGTTAATTAATCATGGAATTAAAGCAATCGGCCTTTCAGGCTGCCGAGGTGCTCACGTGATTTTAATTGCGCGCGGCCGCCATCTTGAAAGTATCTTTCGCGCATATGCGCGCATTTGCGCGCATATTCGCATGCGCATATTCGCGGACCAATCTTCGCGCGAATTTCACATCACTGAATGCTAGTAATGTTTAAGCAAAAGGGGGGGCGACTTTCTAGCTTCCTAATGTTATAGTGTGTTGGTCAATTTCAAGAGTTGCATTTCTGTGTGACGACACAGACGCCCTGGCTCTTATAGCCTCCTGATTCGCTCTCTGTGATCACGTGATGCAGCTGCTGCTATAGCAGCTGTTCGCTGTACCAACCTACAGGCGTCAAATTCCAATAGAGTTAGGGATATTTTTTTTATAATTTTTATTCAACTTCGTTTTTCATATAACGTCTACCAAATAAATGTTGCTTACAATTACAATTCCCATTAACCTGTTGTTATGCTTATTTTGCTACTATTCATTGTATTCAGCGCAGTATTGACTGATCAAAATTAACATTGTTAGTGCCTATAGTGACGTCATAGACGCCCGTTTCAAACGTCAGTTAGTGGAACCGCGCTCGGCGAGGCTACAGCGCCACCTACCGGATAGCCTCTCTATTTAATATTAACTCTATGTGTTTAAGGTAGAGATAATACGGATCAGCTGGCCCAATGCTAAAAAAAATCCGATTCATAAAAATTATGAAAAAAATTAAAAATGTTCTCCTCTACATCCCCTATCAGTAGGTAAAATATTAGGTATGCAAAAACGAGCTAGTTTTCGAGTTATTAATTTTTAAAGTTGACTAATTAACATGGAGAAATGGAACTTCCATGTTAAATTAGTCAACTTTAAAAATTCATAGCTCGAAAACTAGCTCGTTTTTGTATACCTGATATTTTACCTACTGATAGGGGATGTAGAGGAGAACATTTTAAATTTTTTTCATAATTTTTATGTATGGGATTTTTTTAGCATTGGGCCAGCTGATCCGTATTATCTCTACCTTAATGTTAGTTGATTTTTTTGTACAGAAACTAGGAAACTACAGAAAGTACAGAAACAAGTTGAATTAGACGGAATTAGTTGAAACAATTCGGATCTGCATAGCTTCTATAGATATACAGGTAGCTTTGGTTCTAAACACACAATACATGTATGTCACAGAACTTAAGAGTAAGATAACACGAACAATCGATTGTTGTAAGTCCCATTTGATTAACATGTAAACCTTAGCAACCTCATAATGATTCCGAATTTTTTTTGAGAGACAGTTCTTGGCATGAAAAAAATATGGATAAAATTTCAAAACAATCGGACGATCCAATTTTTTTAATTAAATTAATTTTTTAGTTTCGGTCTTCATGGGAAAGCCCTATACTGAAAATTTAAAAAATTCATTTAAAAAAATTGGATCGTCCGATTGTTTTGAAATTTTCTCCATATTTTTTTAATGCCAAGAACTGTCTCTAAAAAAAAATTCAGAATTATTATGAGGTTGCTAAGGTTTACATGTTATTAAAATGGGACTACCAACAATCGATTGTTCGTGTCATCATACCCTTAATAAAAAATCTAAATCTTAATTACTACTCAAGTCTGCCTCTCTTCCACTATGTTAAGCACTACGTGCGAGAGTCGTGAGACTGCCGAGACTATCCTGCTACTACCCTGTTTGTCACTGTTTGGATTTTCTTTCTTTCTTTTTTTTTTTTTTTTTTTTGGTCTCATTCTTCTGGGCACATGGGCACAAGGTGAGGCTGGCTGGGCCAGACACTGACCAAAATTGGCTGTGAACTAAATGTGGACTGTATGATTCTGTTTTGGATTTTAGCCCTGTTTTGGTTCCAACCTGCTTTTAGGCTCCTTCTAGGCAAAAAAAGAAAATTGTAACTGATTAACCAAACCCTCCCTTCCATGAAAATAACAACTGCAATACCTTGATAATTTTTTTACTGGTTCAAAAAAATCAAAAACGAATAAAAACAGGGTTTTTAACAAATAGTTCGTTTTTATTTTTTCTGCACTATATAGTAAAAAAAATATCATGGTATTGCAGTTGCTGTTTATATGAAAAGGCTGATTTGGTTAATGGATTACAATTTTATTTTTTTTACTTTTTTTGGCTATAAAAGGAGTCCAAAAGCAGGTCTGGACTAAAACCGGAACATTTTTTTTTTCATGTCCTTCCACACAATTTTTTTTTTTTTTTTACTCAAAGAGATGCTCTGATATGGAACTGAAATTATGATAAACTCTATTGCTACATTCTACTGAACATGTTAATTTTTTTCAAAATTTTAAGAACCCTAAATATGGCAGATAATAATTGTTAAAAGTGAAAAAAGTCTTATGGGTGTCCGTTACCGGGCTACGTGGTGTAGAGAATACTGGACCCAGTGGAGGTTCGATTCCAGTTCTCACCACAGATCCCACAGTGTTTTCACAGTTTAGGACTTAATGGTATGCACCTTGGGTATGCATGTGAAAATGCTTATTTTTGTGGCAAAATAAGAAATATTACCATCCTATTTTTTTTGTGATAAACTAACACAGAAGCGATTGAGAGCGTCTCTAGCTTGTTCAGTATGTGTAATATTATATCCATATGCATGCTTAGTTCAGTATATTTACATGTGAGTGTTTATTTATCATGCATGCGCATAATTACGATCATAACAAATTTCAAGTTTTTTGCATTCAGTCTTTGTATTTATAATCTTTGTATTTATGATATATATGCATGATGTGTATATGCATACAAATCCACACTGTAGAAAAGTTAAACAAATTAGAGGGTGCGCAAACCACCGAGGCGCGGATCCAGAAAAAAAATGGAGTGGTGGAAGTGCCTAAATTGCCTAAGTTAAATCCAAAATAACTTTGTTATAGGAGCTGAAAAATACCATTCTTATTCTCACCACTCAGCAAGAAAAAAACAGTCAACAAACAACACCCAGATAAATCAAATGGGCATTGTTATGAAATTTTGTCTGGAACATTTAGAATATATTAATGTTGAAGAGGAAACGTCCTCTTTGCAAATGTAAGTACTTGTCTCAATGTCCATAAGCAAACTGTACAGTACAGTTCCTTTTCATTCTGTTTAGTATACATATAATATTATTTTATATCTAAATAATTCAATTTAAAACAAAATATCCACTGCACCGAATGACCTGAAGGGTCGACTCTTTAAATGTTACAATACTTGCTTGCTTGCTCAGAGGTGTCACCAAGAGGGGCTTCTGATCTACAGTCTACAGTGACGTGTTCTGACCGATACTCGTGATCTCACTTGTTAGTTACTCACTTTAACTAACTGAATCCCTCACTGTAATGACTTGACTGACTTTTATTCGTATTACTGGGTTACAGGTAGGACTTTAGGTAGCTCACTCTACTGGTGGAATCGCAAACTGAAGGTTCTCGATTCATGCACTGATACAGTATTATACATGATACTGGCATGTATAGATTGCAGTTTTGTACTTGCTAATTTACAATAAAAATCAAAATAGACAATAATGGTTTCATTTCTTGATTTCATAGTTAGAAGATATGCATCAAATTTTCAGTGGTGAAAGTAAGCCGGTGCGCGCCAGTGCGGCGCACTGGTAAGACACTGATCGAAATTCACTAAAAAAACAACAATAATTTTTAATGAAAAAAACAATATTTGCAAGTGTGAATTTAACAGATCACATTATAATCATAATCATTATTATCATGCTCAATGCATGTTCTTGTACTTTGATTTTATTTATCCCACAAAGTTTTAATTAACTTAATTGCACTTTCTTTTAAAGTCAAAACTTGGTACTAAAAAAAAAAAAATAATAATAATTGAAATCTATGTTGAATGAATTTACTTTTATTTATTTTTTTCAATGGGTAAAAAATAATAACAATTTGTGATACGAAATTGTTGCATTGAAATGAATAGTAAGTGCTAAGCTGCAGTAAAACATTATTTTAAAAGACTATACAATAAAAAGGTTAATTTTAATATTTTTCTCACAAACGCCTAGCTTTTTTTATGGCGAGCCTGAGAACACAAATTTTTTTAAATATATTTTTTTAAATATATTTTTTTAAATATCTGTAGGTTTACTTTTTACTGGGTTTACTAGTTTATCTTCAATTTTCATATAAAGTGGTAATCATTAGCACTTTTTTAAAATTGTAGCCTATACACCTTTTTGGAATTTTTTGTTTAAATTAATTTTTGAGACATTTAAAACGATAATTTAATTATTTAAAAAAATGTTACATTAATTAAATTAATTTTATTATTTTTATAGAAAATTCTAAATTGTGAAACAGTTCATTAAAATATTTTTATTGTATTAACAGTGCTGCTAGACATAGACAATTTGTTTGCGATTATTTTCATATTAAAAGTTATGTTTTAATTTTCATCAGCCAGCACAGATATTTTTGAATATTTGTTTTTTATCAATTTAATATGTGACACAACATTTTTTTTTTTTTACTTGGTTAAAAGTTTGAAAAAAATGTTAATTCCCACAAGGATTTTCTATTTTTTTTTTTCCGGAAAAAGGCTCCGTAAAAAAATATTTTATTTGTAAATCGAAAATCCATTAATGAATTTACCATAGATTACGTATAGGTATTTTTTTAAAATATTTTTAGAAAATAAATTCTTTAAAAAAATGTACAATCTATCACTCGACTTTAAATATTATAAATCAATTTTAGTGCAACTTTTCAATTAAAAAAAATATGCCACGCCCCTTTTTCCCAAAAACTCGCGCTTCCAGGGGGGGTTTTGGCCCTTCAGGCCTCTATCTAAAGCGCACTGGTAAGAAATTAAAACTACTTTCACCACTGCAAATTTTGCTTTCTGAATATTTTTATATTTTTTGCAGTGAGGGATTTATTTTAAAAATAATAATAATTTAACTGAATCTTTCAGTACATTTACTGATTTACATGATGTTCTTGGATCCGTATTCGATGGATGCATTTTCAAAAAAAAAAAAAAAAAAAAACATTTTCATGAACTGCAATGTTTACATAAAAATTTTCAATCCGTATTGAACGTCGTTGGATACGCTTGAAGCAAATATCATGAATAATTAAAGCACATTGGATGATTGCGGATCAAATACCTCTTCACATGAGTCTTTAATACGGATCCGTTAAATACGTGTTCATCGGTGTTTGCTTGGCTTTGTTGTTGTTTACATTCATCAGTAGGTACTTAGGGGGAACTGGAATCACTTGATTTATTGCTCCTAATTTAACATATTTTTAATTTTTTTTTAACAATAATTTATACGTACGAAAATACATATATAACTTGAACATATATTTTTTTTATTTTACCTAGTTTCTTTATCATTATTCTTTGTTGTGCCGTTTCCCCCTCGTATTCAAAAGTCCGCTGGGAAAGCAATGGTCGGTGATTGGCTGATTTTTTTTCAGAATGTTAGGGTCAATATCAGTGCATAAGTGTCGTAAAATGGTCATTATTGACGTGAAATTTGGAGTCGATTTACATTTTATTTAATGATTTATTGTATTTTTCACAGATATCATTGGCAAATATTGCATTTTTTTCCATTTACTTGACATTTCAATCTATCAAATAAAATAATTGTCAAAGGTATCACAATTGTCATATCGCAGAAAATAAATAGTTTTTGGTGTGCTACTACCATGTTAAAAGAGGAGTCAGCGAGTTGAGTGCGCAGTGCATGACGGGAATGACGTCACGCACTATATATGTGCATACGAAAAAGTTACGTCGGCTCCTCAAAAGCTGCGCAGTAGAAATTTATGCAAGTTGCGCAATACGAGCATCTGCTGAAGTTATATAGTGTTGTTGATCCCGTTGATCCAGTCAGCTGTTAACCGGTAGACCGCATCATTTGAAATGAAAATTTGCCACGGATTTTGGTATTGTATCGGAATTTTCTCAAAATTTTTATGAAGGGCTAATAAAGGTTATGACACTTTCTGATTCACCATAATATGTTCTATCTTAGAATATTTTTTAAACACATTTTACGGGAGATTGCGAAAGAAATTAAAGTTCGAATAAAAAAGAAGCCACGTTTTTCGAGCGTTAGCATGGAGTAGATGGACGAAGTCATCGACTTTTAGACCCAAATGCTCAGAATTTTTACGAAGGACGGTCTCAACTGATTTCAGATCCTTATTTATGGTGCTCCAAAGTAACTTTTTACATGCAAGAGAATGAGCTTTACCATCGGTCAATTTTTCACTCACTCTACTTTAGGTGCTTTTTGCCTACATTCACGTGACGTCATGTTTTTGTGACGTATGGTGAAAGACCCGTATACGGATCAGACAACTCATGTAA
The DNA here is from genome assembly GCA_949825025.1 of Siphlonurus alternatus. Classification (NCBI taxonomy): domain Eukaryota; kingdom Metazoa; phylum Arthropoda; class Insecta; order Ephemeroptera; family Siphlonuridae; genus Siphlonurus; species Siphlonurus alternatus. Next base: position 10,465,951 of record OX463788.1, read on the forward strand.
ACGTACTGAATGTGACCAATTCAGGTAGAGATAATACGGATCAGCTGGCCCAAAGGTAAAAAAGTCCCATATTCAATTTAACATGGAGAAATGGAACTTCCATGTTAAATTAGTCACCCAAGTCTTGAGCGAGTACGAAATGCACTCTGTGTTAACTACTATATACGTACAAGTTAACAAAATAACAATTTTCTCTCGCTGGCGTTAAAAGGTTCCTGAACTTGAAAATTCATATGCAGATATGGTCCTCACAAGAGTCCGGATGCAAGTTTTAGTTGCTTAGGTCGCACCATTGTCTAGATATGAGCGAAAGAATGCCACGCGGCTAGTAGCGATGACTTCACATCGCTTAAGCTCGTAGCGATCTTTTACACACGAGCATACGGCCGCGCGGCGGCCGCGACCACGTTTTCTCGTACTCGTGGTCGCATAGCGCGAGTTAGGAGTGACGTATCAACAAAAATCAAAACGGACATGAATGACAACATCCTAATGTACATTGAACTCAATTTTCGAACATTTATGTTGGTAAAAAAAAAAAAATAGATATCGCAATTCACAAATTAATATTTTTATTTTTTATTCACAATGAAATATACAGAAACGAACATGTTTCTTTGCGTGATTTGTTTGTTTTTGCTTCACATTATATTACATACGTAAAGTAAGTGATGTTGTAAATTGTTAATTGCAATAAAATATTACAATCTCATTATTTAGTAACATTAATAAAAATACTCCAAATATTTATTATATAATAATTACTTGAATTATATTTTCTTCTTCTTTTCTTATATTATAAATAAGCAAAATTACATGGTGCGATAACAATATAATTTTAATATTACTACATAATTATGTTTATACCTTATACAGATATAGGTCTCGTAAATTCGTATTATATCACTGTGAAAAAATAATTTCAAACTATTTATATAAGCATGCAATGCTCAAAATAAGGCGAGTTATAATAATATATATTATGGTCCATGATCGAGGCGCCTCGATCGAAAGCCTGCAGGATGGATCATACGAGTTGCATTTCTTACAATTAAAATACTGTATTAATTTTAACTAACTAATTTTCTTTAGTCCAAAATTAATTATGCTGCTGAACTATGTAGATTAATTATATTTTCTATATTATATCGAACACTGCGTAACTTTTTCCTATATACCAAAGAATTATGGCAATTGAATAAATGATTAATTCTGGCTCGTTTCAACATGCCTTAAAAATATAAAACAGGCATCAAGAACAGTGTTGGACAGTGCGGTGACCAGTTTTCGCTAGATCACTGATGTTCAGCAACGTTGAGCGTGGTTGTTATTTGGATGGGTGACCGTTTTCAGCAACGTTTCACAGCTTTTTTATTATATTGAAATTTAACAAAAAAAAAGTAATAATGCATTTTTTCAATTACAATTTTGATTAAACACGTATAAATTAAAATACGATATTTAATACATACACATAAACATATAATAATAATGTAATTTTTTTTAATCAACCAACATTACAATCAACTTAAAGGGTTCCTGAACTTGAAAATTCATATGCAGATATGGTCCTCACAAGAGTCCGGATGCAAGTTTTAGTTGCCTAGGTCGCACCGTTGTCTAGATATGAGCGAAAGAACGCCACGCGGCTAGTAGCGATGACGTTCACATCGCTTAAGGTCGAAGCGATCTTTTACATGCGAGCGTACGGCAGCGCGGCGGCCGCGACCACGTTTTCTCGTACTCGTGGTCGCATAGCGCGAGTTAGGAGTGACGTATCAACAAAAATAAAAAAGGACATGAATGACAACATCCTAATGTACATTGAACTCAATTTTCGAACATTTATGTTGGTAAAAAAAATAGATATTGCAATTCACAAATTATTATTTTTATTTTTTATTCACAATGAAATATACAGAAACGAACATGTTTCTTTGCGTGATTTTTTTGTTTTTGCTTCACATTATATTACATACGTAAAGTAAGTGATGTTGTAAATTGTTAATTGCAATAAAATTTTACAATCTCATTATTTAGTAACATTAATAAAAATACTCCAAATATTTATTATATAATAATTACTTGAATTATATTTTCTTCTTCTTTTCTTATATTATAAATAAGCAAAATTACATGGTGCGATAACAATATAATTTTAATATTACTACATAATTATGTTTACACCTTATACAGATATAGGTCTCGTAAATTCGTTTTATATCACTGAAAAAATAATTTCAAACTATTTATATAAGCATGCAGTGCTCAAAATAAGGTGAGTTATATATATTATAGTCCATGAGGCGCCTCGATCGAAAGCCTGCAGGATGGATCATACGAGTTGCATTTCTTACAATTAAAATACTGTATTAATTTTAACTAACTAGTTTTCTTTTGTCCAAAATTAATTATGCTGCTGCACTATGTAGCTTAATTATATTTTCTATATTATATCGAACACTGCGTAGCTTTTTCCTACCAAAGAATTACGACAACTAAATAAATTATTAATTCTGTCTCGTTTCTACATGCCTTAAAAATATAAAACAGGTATCAAGAACAGTGTTGGACAGTGCGGTGACCAGTTTTCGCCAGATCACTGATGTCCAGCAACGTTGAGCGCGGTTGTTATTTGGATGGGTGACCGTTTTCAGCATCACTTCACTTTTTCATACTGTATTTTTCTTGGATTTAGGCAATTGACAAAATACAGCACGGGTCCATCTTAACTTAAGTATCCACGTTCCCTTTAGTCACAGGGTCCTGTGGATGAGCGTGCTAGGGCAAAGTGTCAGAAGGATTGTTCTATATATCAAATATATACATTAATTAGTAAGTACAACAGTAATACTTAAGTTGATTGTAATGTTGGTTGATTAAAAAAAATTACATTATTATATAATATATGTGTATGTGTCGTATAAAATATCGTATTTTAATTTATACGTGTTTAATCAAAATTGTAATTGAAAAAATGCATTACTTTTTTTTTAAATTTCAATATAATAAAAAAGCTGTGAAACGTTGCTGAAAACGGTCACCCATCCAAATAACAACCACGCTCAACGTTGCTGGACATCAGTGATCTGGCGAAAACTGGTCACCGCACTGTCCAACACTGTTCTTGATGCCTGTTTTATATTTTTAAGGCATGTTGAAACGAGCCAGAATTAATCATTTATTTAATTGCCATAATTCTTTGGTATATAGAAAAAAGTTACGCAGTGTTCGATATAATACAGAAAATATAATTAATCTACATAGTACAGCAGCATAATTAATTTTGGACTAAAGAAAACTAGTTAGTTAAAATTAATACAGTATTTTAATTGTAAGAAATGCAACTCGTATGATCCATCCTGCAGGCTTTCGATCGAGACGCCTCGATCATGGACCATAATATATATTATTATAACTCGCCTTATTTTGAGCATTGCATGCTTATATAAATAGTTTGAAATTATTTTTTCACAGTGATATAATACGAATTTACGAGACCTATATCTGTATAAGGTGTAAACATAATTATGTAGTAATATTAAAATTATATTGTTATCGCACCATGTAATTTTGCTTATTTATAATATAAGAAAAGAAGAAGAAAATATAATTCAAGTAATTATTATATAATAAATATTTGGAGTATTTTTATTAATGTTACTAAATAATGAGATTGTAATATTTTATTGCAATTAACAATTTACAACATCACTTACTTTACGTATGTAATATAATGTGAAGCAAAAACAAACAAATCACGCAAAGAAACATGTTCGTTTCTGTATATTTCATTGTTAATAAAAAATAAAAATATTAATTTGTGAATTGCGATATCTATTTTTTTTTTTTTACCAACATAAATGTTCGAAAATTGAGTTCAATGTACATTAGGATGTTGTCATTCATGTCCGTTTTGATTTTTGTTGATACGTCACTCCTAACTCGCGCTATGCGACCACGAGTACGAGAAAACGTGGTCGCGGCCGCCGCGCGGCCGTACGCTTGCATGTAAAAGATCGCTTCGACCTTAAGCGATGTGACGTCATCGCTACTAGCCGCGTGGCATTCTTTCGCTCATATCTAGACAACGGTGCGACCTAAGCAACTAAAACTTGCATCCCGACTCTTGTGAGGACCATATCTGCATATGAATTTTCAAGTTCAGGAATCCTTAAACATGCATCGATTTGATCTGACTTTTTTTTTGTGACCCTATTAAGGGGTCGATGGTCGATCTATGTTTTTTTCCAAAAATAATTATTTATTTTAAATATATACTATCAATTAAAGCTTCATATAGTACCTTTGTATCTTAATTAGATATTACAGCCAATTAAGTTATGTACTTAGCATAAAAAAAATATTAATTGAATGAAGCTAGTAATAAGAATTTGACAATGTACGTGTAATATAAATTAACAATGAAAATACTATATATATTTTTTTTTAGTAATTATGTAATTCAAATACAATTGCAATCCAATTACAATTGTAAGCATAAATCAATTGTAATCTAAGAATTACAATTGTAATCTAAGAATTACAATTGTAATCTAAGAAATACAATTGTATCAGAACCTGAAAGCAATTGTAATCTCAAATAATACAATTGTAATCATGAACATTACAATTGTAATCCAAATGTTACAATTGTAACCCAAGTTTTACAATTGCAATCTTAGTTTTACAATTGTAATCAGTCAAATTACAATTGTAATTTGGCTGAATACAATTGCAAATTTCCAATAGGGTCGTAGCTCTGCTATACGTGGCGGGTGAAAAAAAAAATTCCCTCAAAATGTTTCTCACCCAAACAAAGATAAATATGGACCAAAGATCTTGAACTGGTCATAGGGCATTTAATTTTTTAATTATTTTCAAAAAATCCGCAAATTCGGGATGTTGCTAGGGCAAACTTTGGCAAGTTTTTATTTTGGGAACTCCTAAATATCCCTATTATCGATTAAAAATCAATCCAGCTTGTAGAACGCCACTTGCCAGTTACTCGCTTAATTTAGCAGCTAGCGCTCTGCGCTTCCTCGCCTATAAGGTTTACATATTAATCAAAAGGACCTACGTAGAACAGCTGTTCGGCGTTATCTCTACCTTAAGGTAGAGATAACACGCGGATCAGCTGGCCCAATGCTAAAAAAATCCCATTCATAAAAATTATGAAAAAAGTTTAAAATGTTCTCCTCTACATTCCCTATCAGTAGGTAAAAAGTATACAAAAACGAGCTAGTTTTCGAGTTATTAATTTTTAAAGTTGACTAATTTAACATGCAAGTTCCATTCCTCCATGTTAAATAAGAGTACTTTTTGGGGGGCATACATGACCAAAATGTGTCAATTGCCCCAAAATACCAACCAACCAACCAAAAATTAATTACTCGAAAACTAGCTCGTTTTTGTGTACCTGATATTTTACTCACTGATAGGGGATGTAGAGGAGAACATTTTATTTATTCTTTCATAATTTTTATGAATGGGATTTTTTTAGCATTTGGCCAGCTGATTCATATTATCTCTACCTTAATTACTGTACAACCAGTTGTTCAAATAAATAAAATTAATAAATAATCTCAACCAGAGATGTGCAGGGAAATTATTTTAATTCCTAATGTTATTTTTTCAGTGATGACCAGTCAAACATCATTTCCAGCTACCAAGCATAGACGTTGTATGACTCGATCTACTACGCTGGCCATGGCAACAAATGCAGCAAATACAGCAGTAGCTGCAGACCTTGCTAGTCTGTTTGAATGTCCTGTTTGCTTTGATTATGTCCTCCCTCCAATACTACAATGCCAAAGTGGACATTTGGTTTGCTCCAATTGTCGGCCAAAATTGTCTTGTTGCCCAACATGTAGAGGTCCATTAGGTAAGACATGTCATTAGCATGCCCATCTTGATTAACTAACCTTTAAAAGGTAAAAAAAAACTTTGCTACAATTGTTTTGCTCATTTCAGTATCAGCATAAGTTGAAATAATGTTGTTCTTATGCTTCTGCTCAAAACTATGTAAGCAAATTCTTGATTAGACTTCATTTGCAGCTTAAGGGAGAACAAAGATTTCTATCATTAATATTGTTATTTACATATTTGGGAGCCTTAGTGTTATTTTGGTTTCTGTGTGCCTCAACATTGTCATTTGCTGTATTAAATTCCTAGTGAAGCCGCTCTAGGGCAAATAATTTGAAAAGTGAAGGCAGTGGAGGTTGGTATAGTTATCTGACCCTTGCTGCAGCAACTTACCGCTGTCGGCAAGACAGTGAAGAAAAGGAGGAAATGTCTAAGCGTTACTGAGAAAGTGGGGCTTTTTTTCTAGCGGTAGGCTGCTGCAGCTTTATTGGGTCAGTTTTAACTTGCCAACTGTCTTTGCCTTCACTTTTCAAATTGATTACTGTATCTAGATTAATTATCCAGATCAGCTTCACTAGAAATTGTATGAAAATATATTTAGGCACATCAATGCCAACATAAGGGGGGTCGATATTGAGGCACATCAATGCCAACATAAGGGGGGTCGCAGACAGACTTCGCATTGCATGGTATCATATGAATTCGTATGATAAAAATTTAGAACCAGTTCTAAATGAGAAACTTACGATGTCATACCATACGATACCATGCGAAGCTGTGTGCGCACGCATTCCTGATTGCATAGTTTCTTAATTTTTTTTATCATACGCTGCAAAATCATGCAATTCTATCTGCGACTAGCTTAACTCTTACGATTTCTGAATAAGTAAAAAAAAAAAAAAAATGTTTTTGGTTACCTTTAAACTCATTTAGGTTTATTTAATACTGCCTTTATGCATACTTAAAAAGAATACCCAGTTTTGAGAACAATACTGCACGTAGTTATTTTAGCCACCGTGTGACAAGTTTATAAGCAGATAAACTTGACGGTCTTAATTGTTTATATTTTCATATACACTAGCTGTACTACTGTACAGTGCTTGTAGGTTTCTGAAAATATACAATTGTCTTTTTCACAGGAAACATACGTAACTTGGCTATGGAGAAAGTTGCCAGCACAGTGATGTTTCCCTGCAAATACTCAACAACTGGTTGCTCTGTGTCTCTGCTACACACAGAAAAGGCAGAACATGAAGAGTTATGTGAATTTCGACCATACTCATGCCCGTGTCCTGGAGCTTCATGCAAGTGGCAGGGCGCACTTGAACAAGTGATGCCTCACCTTATGATGTCTCACAAGTCCATTACAACACTGCAGGGTTAGTAGTCGGCAGTTCTAATTCCTACTTTGTGAAGATTAGGCAAAAAAAAAACAAAAAAAAGCTATAACATTTTTCTAAACAGTATATCGTCTTAGTAGTTTCTTCTTTTGCACTTTACTCTCTTTCTACTTTGTGGAAATGTAAATTTCATTTCACAACTGTCTAAGGGTAAGCGGAAAAAAAAACCTCGGAAAAAAAAACCTCGGGGATAAAAAACCCACGGAAAAAAAAAACTTCGCTGAAGGAGCAGCCCCAAGGAGCATTCGTGGCGTAGTAGCGCGGTAGCGAGGTTTCACGGTTTGGGGAGCTCATCAAAATGTAGAAGTCTACGCGGCGATGTTGTGGAAGTTAACTATTATCTGTATAGTAATTCCAACTGTGTTTTTAGTTAAAAATTATTTTAAAAACATATTTTTTCTAACTTCGAATATTATAGAGGGGATTGCGCTGACGTCACGCGAGGAGGGCCAGAATGCACGGACTAGCATATAAACAAAGAGTGCAATAATTTTTTACTTAACTTAATAAAATAAATCAAGTTCAATTTAAATACTTCAATAATACTTTAACAGTACACGATAGAACTCATAAAAAAAATCTCACCGCCAAAAGACCGTTAAAAGTATTTTTTATAATCTTTTTTCGTCATTTTGCCTATGCTCACTGTATAATCTGGCCTGCCAAAACTTTCTCTTTTCCCTCCCTCCTGCGCCTCCTTCGCAATGTATTATTATAGGGAAACCCCTCTCCCACCTCACGTAAACATAAACAGAAATCAGCTCTATATATTGGATATAAAATAATTAAAATAAAAAAGTAATAAAACAAAAAAAAGTCGTCGTCCTACTCGTATTATTATTATATAACATATAGACATAAAATGAACATTTGAAAATTATAATATCTAATAGGTTAAGTGATTCAATAATTATTATTAACATGACTAATGAGACTAATCAGATATATGATATCTTATGTAATATATATTATTGGAACATATATAATAATAATCTGTCAAAATAGGAAAAAAAAAAAAAAAAAAATGAAGATAGACAAGCTTTAATTTAAAAATGCCGCAGCGCCGCATTCTGACATCACTTCGTCCGTAAGGTTTGTTAGGAGAAAAATCTTATTTATTTTTTCATTCAAATTCTATGCTGCACAAAATCTCGAATATTTTTTATGTCGTGTAAAGTGATCTTTCCAGTGGCTCATATGAATTATTAATCTTGCCCTTCATCAGAACCGCCGGAAAAAATTAAAAACCCGGTACCGCTGGGTTAAAGGATAGGAAGCTTGATAGAACATGTCGTCGCGCGCAGTTCGCGCGCTAGATTTTCATTGGCTGAGAGAATTGTGTCGTCAATGTTGAAGTTTCTCATTAATCAAACAAGACGCAACATTAACGTTAGTTCAAGCAGGAAATATTTCTTGTATATTATATTATATAATAATATATATATATACATATTTTCTCTATGACATTTATATATTAAAACCGATATATATATATATATATATATATATATATATATATATATATATATATATATATATATATATATATATATATATATATATATATATATATATATATATATATATACAAGGCGATTGTTTTAATATATTAACAACATCGGCACAATATTTTTTTAATTGTTACTTCGTAAAACTTAATTAATTGAGTCGTTAAATTTTTTAATTTTTCTTTCTTTAAAATAATAAAGATGAAAATCAAGTTTTCAAAAATTACAGCACTTCAGTTTTTAGTCATTTTATTTTGGTTAAAAAAAAAAAATTTGGTTTGCTATCTTATATTGCTCGATCGATACTTCGGTATTCTGGCTTAATTGAACCGGTCCTCATATCGATCTTTTAACTGATGGTGATCGACGTATAGGGATATATGCATTTTATTTCCATATATAAAGCACTAACACATTCTTTTAAACGTAATATTTTGACATACAATTTTCACCAAAAAACACTTAAAAGTATAAACTAATAGTTGAACTAGCCATTACTTAATGTAATATGGAATAATTTTGACTCGAAATTTACACTTCCTTTTTTGTTATGGTAAAAAGACATGGAGGCTATTCTTTTGGTCCTTGTTATCCTTTTTTTTATCTCTATAACCCTTAATGTTTTTTGTATGCTGCGAATGCTGTACATACGTGTAGTGGTGGTTCCATGCAACCCACTCTACAAAAAATTATATGAAAATTGCAAGTACTACTGTATATAATTATATAATACTTGCAATTATATATTATAAACATCAGTTTTCTTTTATTGGAATATCCATGTACGTACTTATTATGTTATCAAAATAAATCTTTGCTTTTGACTACATTTTTTTATTAGCAGTTATATTATTAAATTCGTAAGTTATGACTACTTATTTTAGTTTGTACTATATACAAAACAATTAACGCAGGATTATTTTTTTTAAATATGAATACTATCTATAATGTTAAAGGTACCTTTTAAACATTACTCCCAGGTCACTTGCACTAAAGGGAATTAACTTTAACAAAAGCAATTTATCAATAAAACTCTTGATTGACAGCAGAATCAAGACAAGGAATAATTAATTACGTATCATAAATATAATAAAATGATATGATTTATATAGTATTCTTTGGATGATTGGTCAAACTTTCAAGTTGCGTAAACTGGAAGGAAAAATTTTATTTCCAGCCAGGTAAACATCTGCGCGCGTGAACCAAGTGGGCTGACGGGCAGCCGAGTATGCATGCACACTCAATGCAGAGAGAGATGTTATCACGCATGCAGTGTGGCAGTAATTTAAAAATAATTAATCTAGTAATGCATATCGTTAGAAATTTTTAGTAAACTGCTTGGTACAGTTCCGCATCTGTGATGGGCAAGCTTGGAATATGTTATCAGTTTTCACAGCATGCAGCATTATATAAAGAGATTAAAGTAAAGTGCGTACGAGAAAAAAAAGTTGAGTTAGTGCTATCTAAAAATAGTTCAAGTGGTCCTCCATATGGAACTGAAATAAAAAAAAATCCATCTCAAATAGGTTCTCCAGAAAAAAATTCCAAAGTCTGAATGAGCGCGTCGCTTAACATTGGGCCTTACCGGACAAACACCCTTGATTATCTCTAAAAAATACTGCGTTCAGTGGTATAAAAAAAATATAGCGATGTTTTATGACTTGAGCTTTAACCATATGCAAATTTTGAGCATTTTTTTTTTCGAATCAGTTTTTCTGTAAAAAAATATTGGCAATTTCTTAATATGATAATTTAACATGGACGATTTTCAGCGGTACCGGGTTTTTAATTTTTTCCGGCGGTTCTTATGAAGGGCAAGATTAATAATTTATATGAGCCACTGGAAAGATCACTTTACACGACATAAAAAATATTCGAGATTTTGTGCAGCATAGAATTTGAATGAAAAAATAAATAATATTTTTCTCCTAACAAACCTTACGGACGAAGCGATGTCAGAATGCGGCGCTGCGGCATTTTTAAGTTAAAGCTTGTCAATCTTCATTTTTTTTTTTTTTCCTATTTTGACAGATTATCATTATATATGTTCCAATAATATATATTACATAAGATATCATATATCTGATTAGTCTCATTAGTCATGTTAATAATAATTATTGAATCACTTAACCTATTAGATATTATAATTTTCAAATGTTCATTTTATGTCTATATGTTATATAATAATAATACGAGTAGGACGACGACTTTTTTTGTTTTATTACTTTTTTATTTTAATTATTTTATATCCAATATATAATATTCGAAGTTAGAAAAAATATGTTTTCAAAATAATTTTTAACTAAAAACACAGTTGGAATTACTATACAGATAATAGTTAACTTCCACAACATCGCCGCGTAGACTTCTACATTTTGATGAGCTCCCCACACCGTGAAACCTCGCTACCGCGCTACTACGCCACGAATGCTCCTTGGGGCTGCTCCTTCAGCGAAGGGTTTTTTTTCCGTGGGTTTTTTTATCCCCGAGGGTTTTTTTTTTCCTAGGGTTTTTTTTCAAGTATTTTTTAATACAAGGGTTTTTTTTCCCAAGGGTTTTTTTTTTCCGCGATTCCTGTCTAAGAGATTACTGTATACACATTTTCTCTCTTTATGACCAAAATAAATATGGTGAAGAAGATTCATAATTTATGCATGTTAAAAAAATACATTATAGATCCTAGTATTTGAAAAAAAAAAAAAAAGAAAAAAAAAGGATTTCAAGAACGTTTTTTTAATAGAAAAAAAAAGTAGCCAAAACATTTACAACTGACCAATTAGATTTCAGACTTAAGACTTAAGAGATAAAAATTATGAATAATTGAATTTATTGCCTGGAAGACACTTCTAAGTCGTTGTTGTGGAGCTGTGAACCTTATGATAATTATCATAATTTGAGTATTGTGCATTTGACCTTATATCTTAAACCAAACTTTTTCTTGTAGTAATAGTAAATTAATTTATTTTTTTAACATTAATTTTCAATTTCCATTAAAGGTGAAGACATTGTTTTCTTGGCTACCGACATCAACCTACCTGGGGCAGTGGACTGGGTTATGATGCAGTCTTGCTTTGGACATCACTTCATGCTCATTCTTGAAAAACAAGAGAAATTTGAAGGCCATCCCCAATTTTTTGCTGTGGTTCAAATTATTGGTTCAAGAAAACAAGCAGAAAATTTTGCATACAGGTAAACCATATTTCCCCAATCTTAAAAAATAATAACAACTCCATGTTTCTTGCTAGGGTATTGCGACTATTTTGGCGCTCACATAAATAAATGCAAATCTGCAGGGAGGGCAATTTTACAGTCGTTGTGGGGGTGGTGGGGGGGGGGGGAGAGAACACAATTTGTTTACCATTATTGGAGATGCTGCAATCCCGCAGCCCCTCCTCGAGAGCTTCAAATCTACAGCTTCATTAAGCTGAGTCAATTGGTCTACTTTCAGGAAAAAAAAAGAAAAAAAAATAGCCTGTTCTGTTCTTGAGAATCAGCAGTTCACCTAAAAGAAACTATCCTCATTAAAAACCTTAAGTTGTTCTTTTTCAACTTGTACACATATACAGCTCTTAATGTATGAATGAACCATCTATGCTACCATTAAACTAAATGGTTCAATTTGCCTGCAAAATTGTGATGATCTTGGTAAACATCTTTTATATACCAATTAAGTGACAAATCCACGTTTCATTTTCACTCATGGATTTTGCAATGAAAAGTTGTTTGTCGGGCTTTAAATATTTTGTATCCTGATAGCTGAGATAAATTTGTTTATGACTTTGGTGGTAAATTTTTTAAAACAATTTTTTTTTTTCTAACCTTGTGGGGGACTTTCGTGGGTTTTCAATTTTAAATTCAAGTGATTCAAATTATATTCAATGTGTACCAATTTTTTTATTATTATTATTTTGTAGATAAGTTGACCTTCTGAATCATTGGTGATATTTTAAAATTAACCAAAATAACCCTTCATTACAAAATGGGCTCCAACACATCAAATAATTAATATACTGTAGCTTGTTTCTAACATTGCCATTCAATTGGGCTTTATTTTTTTGTCCCAAGAACAGCTTTGAATCTTTTTAATCGGTTTACGCCCAGAATTTTAATTATGGGTAGAAAATTTCCTCCCATATTTAAATTCAAATTCTTAATGTAAACCGATTAATATAAATCAAAAGCTGTTTCTGGTATTAAAGATAAAGCCTGATTGAAAGTAATAAAACTTATTTCATTTACAAGTATTTAAACATTTTTATCTGTCTTCAAATTTCTGTTTGTTTTACTATGTTTCACCTCTGCAGGCTTGAGCTGAATGGTGTCCGAAGGAGGCTTACTTATGAAGCAACACCACGATCCATCCATGAGGGCGTTGCTCTAGCAATCCTTAACTCGGACTGTCTAGTGTTCGACATCAGCATGGCACAGTTATTTGCTGACAACGGAAATCTTGGCATCAATGTAACAATTTCCATGGTTTGAGGGATTGAAACAAGACAATCCTCCATTTTTATACTGAAATTGAGATTAAAACATAATTAATTGTTTAAAATAATTATGTTAAGTAAGTTGCGTATTTCCCCATAATTTTGGATGAGGAGAGAGGGGGAAAAAAATATAGAAAAAATATGTAAGAGGACGCTAGGAAAAAGACGATAATAAAATTGACAAAACTTTCGTGGATATTATGAAATACATAGCAGGGATTGGATGTGGATGCAGATGCAAGATGCACACGGATGCGCAAAAATGGGCTTGCATCCGCATCCGTGCATCCCAGATGCTCGGGAAAAAATTAATGCATCCGGATGCGCATCCCAGATGCATGGAAAATAAATTTGCATCCGGATGCACATCCCAGATGCATGAAAAATAAATTTGCATCCGGATGCACATCCATGGATGCACGAAAAATTAATTTGCATCCGGATGCGCATCTCGGATGCACGAAAAAAACGCGTGCATCCGGTCCCTGTGAAATAGGCATAGTAAAAAAAAAAAATAAAAATACTGTAGAGTAATGATATAATTAATTTTTTAAGGCGCCGATCTAGTACGAGACCCATAATGATAACATGGGACTAGAAACCAGGATCTGGATGGCTTAATTCTTACCCCACAGTCATAAAAATTAGTTTGCAAGAATGATCACCTTCTTGCGCCGCGGGCTGTGTAAACAGATTTTTGATAAGCAAAACTCTTATTTTATAAATTAATTAAAGTAGAGTGAGTGATTGATTGCATTTTTTTAATATTTTATTTTCTAAAAATAGTTTAAGCTGCCCTCTATTGAGAAATGAAAACCAAAAAATTCCATCTCAAATAGTTTCACCACAAAAAATTCCCAAAGTTGGTGTTTCAGAGGCCTTTGACGTGCAGCCTTATGGAACATAAAACCGCGTTTTACTCCAACATTTTCTGAACTATGCTACCATTTAAAAAATACCTGCGTAATCTATAATGAATTCTTTAATGGATTTTGAAATAAGTAAAAAAAATTAAGTTTTATCAGGTTAATTCCCATAAGAATTTTCATGATTTTTTTCCAAGAAAACGACCCCGTAAAAAAAAATCTTTATTTGAAAATTCATTAAAGAATTCATCATAGATTACGTAAGTATTTTTTAAATGGTACCATAGTTCAGAAAAAGTTGGAATAAAACGCGGTTTTATGTTCCATAAGGCTGCACGTTAAAGGCCTCTGAAACACCAACTTTGGGAATTTTTTGAGGTGAAACTATTTGAGATGGAATTTTTTGGTTTTCATTTCTCAATAGAGGGCAGCTTAAACTATTTTTAAAAAATAAAATATTAAAAAAAATGAACTCGCTCACTCTACTTTAAATATAGCAATACTTTTTAGTTTTTCAGCTTCTTCTCGGATTCTTTCAAAGTGCTTTCTTTCCAAAAGAATGCGGGGGTTGGTATCTGTTTATTGCCTCTGTACCTAACTTTGAAAGAAAAAGGTTTCTCTTCAAGCTCCTCAAGCTAGAAAAAAAAATAGAGGAGGGTGGGTGGGGGATTTTTTATTTATTTTTTTTTTTTGTCAATGCGGAAGTATAGTGGTTGTCATAATGTTGGATTTATATTATACTTTGTTAAATTTAAGAAATTAAAATGTTATAGATATCATTTACATTTGTGTAATGCAATTTTGTGTGTGTTAGAGAGAGAGATGAGAGAGAGTGTGCACGTACTGTAAAAAAAATATAAATTTTATGCAAAGTCTTCTGCTCGTTGTTAGTAAACAAAGTATTGTTGTGTTATGTCTGTCGCGTGAAAGGAAAAACATGAGACAGTTGTTAATTTACTTGTTAACTTATGGAAAATGACCGTTAATTATGAAAGTTGTTATGTCTACTAGCGCCAAAAATGTGTCTACTAGCGCCAACAATGCCATTACGTTCTCTGCTCTGGTGGCAAAATTAGGCATTATGTCGTCCCATGTTCATCAATGAAAAAGGCTTCATGCGACAGACATTATAAACAATGGTTTGTTACAACCATTGCAAGTAGAAGACTTTGATTTTATGTTACATAATGTAAATTAGTTATTTTAATAGGCATGTATAATTGTGCGACATAGCAGTTTATTTTTATTTTTTTCTCTCTTCTATATTGAATAATATATATTATGTATATGTGCAGATATATACTAGCATTCGAAGTAACTGAAGGAAGCTTGAGAAAAAATTACAACAAATCACTAATTTCTACCTATTATATATATATAAATTATTATTATTATTAATTATGTGTGTATTGTTGTAACATATGTATGCTTGTGTATGTGTGGACGATCGACATAATACAATATGTCTTGATTGTAATGTACTTGATATTGTATTATCAATCGAAAGCAATATTTTTTTTTTAATCAAACCCAATTGGGTACTTCTATTTTTTACTAATTACATATGTAGTATATATACTACTTTGAAACCCCGAACTTTCCGAAACCCTAACTTGAACGTTTTGCGGGCTCTTTCGGAACGGGGGCGGCCACGGCCTTGCAAGCCATCCTGGCATTTGCCTGCAACTGAGGAAAACGTGGAAACCTCAGCCAGGATGGACGCTATACAGCTTTTGTCAATGAACCGCAAGTGTAATGGTCCAATAAAGCACATAGTGGGAAAGCGTAACGATTTACCCCTGGGTGGGAAACGTGGTTTTTGTTGAAAATGGTCACCCATCCAACTACTAATCCCGCTTGGCGTAGCTTGACTTCGGTGATCTGACGAGACCCGGTCTAGCGCACTACGCCATCAATGAATTATATAATACATGCACTTGTATATTCATAAAAAAAACAATATCGCAAATCACGAGAGGGTGATATATTTTAATTTTACTATTTTGAATAAAATCAAATTAATTGATATGATTTTTTATAACTTATTTTTTATTTTACGTATATGTATAAGATATTTTTATTTTATACACATATCCGTATATAATAAAATTCTGTAAAGAAAAATAATTGTTTTATATTTGTTATTAGAACTTATCAACAATATTATGTTATTTTAATTCTTAATATTGTATAAAATAATGCTTTATAAAGACATTATATATTATTACATTATAAAGACATATAATACATATATATGCTAAGATACAAATAAAGGCAAAATCAGATATCAATGACAATTATTGGATGATTATAAAAGTTTGGAAAGGTGCAGTAGATTTCTTTGTTTACATGCAGCCTTTATGTTTAGCACAAAATTTGACATTTCACCGCACTGCTGCTCGTCAGTCGGTTGTGTGACGGGAGTTCCATTATGCTACATTTTGTAAAGAAATTTTGTTGCCAACCTAGGCTTACAACAGAGTTACAAAATTTAGTAGAGAACTCAATTATTTTCTTAATTAATTAAAAAAATAAGAGTTTTACCTATCAAAAATCTGTTACACAGCGCGCGGCGCAAGAAGATGATCTTTCTTGCAAACTAATTTTTATGACTGTGGGGTAAAAATTAGGCCATCCAGATCCTGGTTTCTACTCCCATGTTATCGTTATGGGTCTCGTATTAGATGGGCGCCTTATTATTGACTGCCCTAGCAATATTTTTGCATGTTATTTTTTAGACTCGGATGTTAAAATACAGTATGCAATTACATTTTCTGATAAAAGTTATTTACCTATCTACCTCTATTACTTATTGGAAGTATCCTTTATCACAAATGTTGTCTTCTTCAATTTTACATTCGTAGTCTCATTTCAATACAAGAATCGTGAGTGTTTTTATTTTTTTACGCATATCTGGTGGTTATTTGATTTTATGTTGTTTTTGTTTTGTTTTTCCTAAATTGGAATAAATCAATAAGTACTTGACTGTATTTTTGTCTATAATTTTTCTTTTTACACTACATTCAGGATATATAAAACTCCAATGTCTAGCTATAAGCTCTGTACTTTGAAATTGAAAAGGGCTATGCATGGATAAATTATAATTCCTCCATGGGGCTGTGTTTGTTCATCTGAATATCCAAGATCATGGCATAATTAATTGCAAGATAAGCACATAAAAATGAAACTTAAAAAAATTGTTACTTACAAAAGGCAACATTAGGGTATCTACCTTATTTTTTTTTTATTGCAGATGAAATAGAAAGAGAGGTTGCAAAGTTATTCTAGTCTGATTTTTTTCGGATTTTTTAATATAGCCAGAAAAACAATTTTTATATTTTTCATGCCATGTAAGGATATATAGGACATAAAAGGGAATATGGGTTCAAATGAAACCAGATCTTGGCAAAACTTTTTAGCAGTACTTCCTGGACTCTAACAAAACTGAAAAAAAAAAAAAAAAAAAAAAAATCGTATTGCATTTTGCATCCCCTAGCTCTATAACGTACACGTACGATTTTGAAATTGATACTCTATTGATTAATTTTCTTTTATTCTATATTATTGTCTAAGTAAAAGGTATTTCATTAAAGGTGAACTGAAGGGATTGCTTTTTTTCCACTTTAGGGAACCTTAAATTACCTTTCCCATCCATCTGCACTAATTTTTTCATGGCTGATATTATTGTGCTGCTGTAGGACAATTAGTGAAAAAGTGAAGTTGTGACGTATCAGCGACGGTTGGTTGACTTAAAACTCGCCGCCGTGAAAAAACACACGAGCGCCCGCGAGCGCCCGCGGAAACTGCCGAGGGAGCGGCGATCGGCTCGCGATCGCCACTCTCTCGGCAGTTTCCGCGGTCGCTCGTGTGTTTTTTCACGGCGGCGAGTTTTAAGTCAACCAACCGTCGCTAATACGTCACAACTTCACTTTTTCACTAATTGTCCTACAGCAGCACAATAAGTATCTGCCATGAAAAAATTAGTGCAGATGGATGGGATAGGTAATATAAGGTTCCCTAATGGAAAAAAAAAGCAATCCCTTCAGTTCACCTTTAACACTTATAGCTGCTTCTGTCAACTGTTGTTATATTTATTTTTATTATTTTGTTAATTATTAATAATGTAATTGATTCTATAAGTAATGATCTCTCTTCTTAAAAATCCCTCACACAAAGGTTATGAAAAAAAATTAAAATGTTCTCCTCTACACTCTGTATCAGTAACTAAAATATCAGGTATGCAAATACGATCTAGTTTTTGAGTTATGAATTTTTGAAGTTTACTACTTTAACATGGAGAAATGGAACTTCCATGTTAAATTGGTCAACTTTAAAAATTCATAACTCAAAAACTATATCGTATTTGTACACCTGATATTTTAGCTACTGATAGGGGGTGTAGAGGAGAACATTTTAAATTTTTTTCATAATTTTCATGTGAGGGATTTTTTTTAACATTGGTGGTGTTATCTTACCCTTAAATAAGAAAAATAACATTTATATAATAGAGTACCGACCTCACTTCCTTTTATTGCAGAAATGGATAGAGCATGCAAAGTTATGCTACCCTGATTTTTTTCAGATTTTTTAGAGACTGGGATATTTTTAAAAAAATATTGAAAGTGCTGTTTGTGACGTCACGAGGCGGCAAGTCCTATCTTTTTCTTAAGGAGCGGCGTCTTGTGGCGTCACAAAAAGAACTTTCAATATTTTTTTTAAAAATACCTCCTGGGCTCTAAAAAATCTGAAAAAAATCAGGGTAGCATAACTTTGCATCCTCTATCCATTTCTGCAACAAAAAAATTTGAGGTCGATACTCCATTAACAATATACCATATATAGTGTATATGTTACTATCTGATTTTACTTCAGATTATTTCAAGTCGCTAAAGAATTTTCAAAAAAGATTGAAGGTGCAGCAATGAGAACCTGCACCGCCTGATTTTCTTTTAAGCCTCAAATATATTATATATACTGTAAATATATATATATATATATATATATATATATACTGCAGGCTTCACAGATCTGCATGGTGGTCGAGAGCCCAGAAGAGTGCAGGAAAGGGTTCTGGGAGCCTGGTAAGCCCCAGCTCGGTGGCAAGATAACTCTTACACACAAGGTTAAATACCTGGCCACACCCAAAAGGGTAAAATGGGGTCAAGGGATATTAACTTTTTTATTAACTTTATAATATATATATATATACATACATACATACATACATACATACATACATACATACATACATACATACATACATACATACATATACATACATACATACATACATACATACATACATACATACATATAACATATAAATATATATATATAATATATATATTTGTTTTATCCATCATCTGTAGAGTGTAGATAAGTTTATAACAATAATAATATTAAGGGTAAGGTAACGCCACCAATGTTAAAAAAAATCCCTCTCACAAAAATTCTGAAAAAAATTTAAAATGTTCTCCTCTATACCCCCTATCAGTACCTAAAATATCAGGTATACAAATACGATCTAGTTTTTGAGTTATGAATTTTTGAAGTTGACTACTTTAACATGGAGAAATGAAATTACCATGTTAAATTGGTCAACTTTAAAAATTCATAACTCAAAAACTAGATCGTATTTGTATACCTGATATTTTAGCTACTGATAGGGGGTGTAGAGGAGAACATTTTAAATTTTTTTCAGAATTTTTGTGAGAGGAATTTTTTTTAACATTGGTGGCGTTACCTTACCCTTAAAAATGAATATAGGTATAAGAAATGCACCAATTAATGAATATTTATTGAATTTTTATTACAGCTATAATGCTGAGACCATAATGGCCCGCTTTATTTATGAGCTAAATCAAAAGAGGGTAAAAAATTATGATGCTGTGATTTTTTTGCGAATTTTTTGCGACCTCAAACATCTTTAATTTAATTATTATAATTTTAATTTTCAGTACTCCTTACCTGCTGGACATCCCTTACGTCATTACATTCTTTGACGCGATGTATAGCAGCTTCCGTTAGTGTTTTTTTAACAGGTAATCATGGGTAAATTACGTAATTCCCGGCGACACCTGGATTGTAAACACCGGTAGACGCCATTAGTGTTGTAAAAACGCACGCGCACTTTACTTTAGCCCTTTAGCCTTTAGCACGGCAGATCATCTTCTGTATGTAACGAAATATGTACAATTCGCATGAAAATGTTATCGGAAACAACCACCAGGTGGCACGTCGGTCAAGCTTTGTCAAGTTGCGCTTTGCGTTATTCATTTTCTTACACTAAATAAAAATGGCTTCCACTTCCGGTTTATAATTTAATTAATTTGCTTACTATTTTATGACTATTTACAAAAGAACACAGAGAAAATGGGTTTTATAACTTGTATTTAAGAAATTTTACATCATAATAGATTTGACAGTTGTCACAAAATGGTCCCAGGCTCGAGTTTTCCACTCCGCGGGCGAGATTTTCCTCCTCCTTGGCATGCAAATCCAATGGGTGGGTCCAGGCCTGGCCAGCTGCAGGCTTGTTTCTGCTGTAACACGAAACAAAATAGCTGTAAACATGCATATATCGGTAATTACTATATTAATAGGTTACACAGAATAGCCACAAGGGAACGAAAAATTACATCCTGCAACAAAACTGATGAAAACGGGACATAAACAACGCCTAATGTCCCGATCTTTTGGTCATGTACTAACCTTTACTTCGTTCGTTCATATCAGGATGAATCCACCTTTTGTCTTCATTATATAGTGGTGATACAGTTCTTGCAGTCACAATAAAGGCTTATAAAAGTTACACACACATTTATAACTCTTCAATAAATAAAATATAAGAAATAATAATCGAGACGACGATAAGCGCCATTCCGCTGCCGTATTGAAGTCGCCATGTTTTTCCTAAGAAGCTGATATTATAAAAAAACTTGAGAAAAAAATTGAAACTTCCTGAAACAACCGCTTGAGGGCCAAGAAAATACAAATATTTGGGCCGCTCGGGAACTTGCATCGCCATGCCTTTAGCGCATTTTCTTATTTGCGGGAAAATTTGAATTGCATTAAAAGAACCCTAAATTTCGATATTCTGCAAGCACTAAAGCTATAATAAATCGGCTAAATGAAGTCGTTAAACAAGTTTTTACTTATAAAAAGTGCATTAAAAATTAAATTCACTAATATAACTGCATGCACAACAAATAAATAATATATTATAAAAATTTATTGGAAAATACTTTAAAACTGGAACTATTTAATTAATCTTGGGAACAATTTTAATTGCATATCAAGTGATTAAATTACTTTTCATAGTTATATTTAAGGGTAAGGTAACGCCACCAATGTTAAAAAAAATCCCTCTCACAAAAATTCTGAAAGAAAATTTAAAATGTTCTCCTCTATACCCCCTATTAGTACAAAATATCAGGTATACAAATACGATCTAGTTTTTGAGTTATAAAATTTTTTAAAGTACGTTGACTACTTTAACATGGAGAAATGAAACTCCCATGTTAAATTGGTCAACTTTAAAAATTCATAACTCAAAAACTAGATCGTATTTGTATACCTGATATTTTAGCTACTGATAGGGGGTGTAGAGGAGAACATTTTAAATTTTTTTCAGAATATTTGTGAGAGGGATTTTTTTTAACATATTGGTGGCGTTCAGGGACCGGATGCACGCGTTTTTTTCGTGCATCCGAGATGCGCATCCGGATGCAAATTAATTTTTCGTGCATCCATGGATGCGCATCCGGATGCAAATTTATTTTTCATGCATCTGGGATGCGCATCCGGATGCAAATTTATTTTCCATGCATCTGAGATTCGCATCCGGATGCATTAATTTTTTCCCGTGCATCTGGGATGCACGGATGCGGATGCAAGCCCATTTTTGCGCATCCGTGTGCATCTTGCATCTGCATCTGATCTTTGGTTTTTATAATACACTTTGTTTCTTGTAATTTTTAAACGACAAGTGGCAAATAAAGTTAAAAAATATGCCTCGATCGTGTTAAAGATTTATTTAGAGGCAATTAGCAAAAAACCTGATAAAAAAGAGAAAAAAAAAGTGTTAAATGGATGCAAATTTATTTTTCGTGCATCCGTGGATGCGCATCCGGATGCAAATTTATTTTTCATGCATCTGGGATGCGCATCCGGATCGATGCATTCATTTTTCCCCGTGCATCTGGGATGCGCATCCGGATGCATTCATTTTTTCCTGTGCATCTGGGATGCACGGATGCGGATGCAAGCCCATTTTTGCGCATCCGTGTTCATCTTAAAATTGCATCCGCATCCGCATCCGATCCCTGGTGGCGTTACATTACCCTTAAAATTTTTAATTATTTTTAAGAAGGTACTTAGCTGTGACCAATCAACAAGCAGAGTGAACGCGCCACTTTTTAAAAAACGCAATTATTTCTATTGCGCGACCGCAAATTCTAACGCGCATTTTCTAAAATGCGCTGCGAACGTCCGCTTTTTTACAACACTAGACGCCATCGAACAAATTCAGAACAAATTACTCCGCACACGGACTTCTTTTGTAACGTCACAGCACTGAAATCCGATGCGCATGCGCGAGGACTTAGTGAAATTTTTTTCCGTGCATCGTGGAGTTCACGTGGGCCTTTTCCACGCAAATCAAAACATTCGAATTAAGGTATAACCTGAGAATTTGTCTGTCAAGGTCAAGAGGCGTGGCTATAGTGGCAACACTGTTTGCATTGGAATGCGAATAATTTTTAGGAGGGGGTGGTGACATCAATCCTTGAGAACGTTGCCACATTTCTCATCACATATAGGAAACGATCATCGCCACGGTTCAAAATATATGAAAACAATTCAGAAAAATAGGCTAAAAAATAAGGTTGTAGTAAAAAAAAAAGTAAAAGAATCTGTTGTATAGTTTTTTTGCAATGCTAATTAATAAATTTAACATTGGAAAGATACAAAATTCTCATTTAAATAAATTAATTATAATTAAACCAACGGTTAAAAAATTCCGAAAAAATTCAGAGCTAATTTGACGATTGTTGTCCACCAAATTAATTTGAAGAAAATCTGTTGCAGCGAATTTTTCGTCCAAATTTCTCAGGTTAAGCCTTAATAACTTCATAGTAAGAAAATATGAAAAAATATCACGGTCTTACACATAAAAGAGCAAGGAACTCTATTTAAAGTAGACTGAGCGAGTTTATTTTTTTTAATATTTTATTTTTTAAAAATAGTTTTGAAGTATCCTTAGTCTCTATTTGATGTAATTAAATAGTATTAACATAAGGATGATTAAATAAAAACTCACGGATTCTTGAGTTTAAATTCGAAGCTGTTTATTCCATTTTTCAATACAAAAATTCTCACTGTTGCGCTCTCTAACAGTCAAAACTCGAACTATATTTTTATTTAAATTCTGTAAGCTAGCGCCATCTAGCATCAAGACTATAAACTAAAAACAGCTGAAATGAGCATTAATAATGATACAGTATTACAACTTTATTAATAACATCATTTCATTTCTCTCTCTCTTTAAAATTAAATACCTAACAATAAATGACACAATAGTTTTAAATCTCCAGTTAGGTAACATCATTTTGAACTACAACATTTTAATCTTACAATGCCAATTTGAATTTTTTAGTTTGTCAAACATGAATTTTCTTACAGCTAAAAGCACACAGTATGCATATACAACATAGTGACAATATGCATACTACTACAAGTCTAACACATCAGGTTTTTTTCTTACCCTATTGGAGGCTCTGAGTGATAAGCCTTGACTGGTGCCAGGGCCAGGGTCTGGTCCCTTGACCTCAGGACCTGCTGGGTCCTTTACAACTGGTTCAGACAGTGTTTTCTCCATAATAACATCACTGTTCTGGGTGGTGCCTACCTTAACATGTTTCATATGGTCAATATGAGTTTTCTTGACCACCCCATTACACTTTACATTGTACACAAAAGGGCTCAACTGATCAACTACCTCTGCCTCCTTCCATGACTGTATTTTATCTCCAATGGTTTTGGTGAGAACTTTATCACCAGCACTAAATTTACATTTAGGAGGTTTTACTGTCTCACTTTCCTTTTTGTTTAGAACAGCTGTTAGAAGGTTCAAGTTGGACAGAGGGGTTCTGATTTTGTTTCTAAAAATAAAATCAGCTGGAGCTTTGTTGGTGCTTGTACTGGGGGTAGTTCTGTATGATAAATGAAAATTATCAAGGGTAGTTTGCATATCAAAATCATAATTTTTCTCCTTGCTTTCAACAATAGATTTTTTGATAAATGATTTTACAATATGGACAGCTTTTTCAGCAGCACCATTGCTTTGACTGTGATAAGATGGGCTTGTTTTGTGTTCAATACCATTATTTTCACAGAATGATTTGAACTCAGATGATATGAATGGGGGTCCATTATCAGATACTATTTGACAGGCTAGTCCCAAGAATGAAAATATTTTTTGTAACACAGCTATGGTGGAGTTTGCATCTGTTTTTTTCATGATTACAACTTCCATCCATTTGGAGTGTGAATCTATGAGTACAAACAAAGTAGTGTCATGTATTTTACAAAAATCAATGTGAACTCTTTCCCACACTCTGCTGGCTGCAGGCCAGGGAGCAAGGTTTGGTTGTTTTGCTGGCAATACTTTTTGACATACTGTACAAGAACTAATAAACTGTTCTATATCTAAGTCAATATTAGGCCACCAAAGTAGTGATCTAACCAGCATTTTTGTTTTTGTGATACCACAGTGATTTTTGTGTATCAGTTGCAACACTCTTTCTTGCAAGGACTTGGGTATAACAACTCTGTTACCCCACAACAAACACTCTTGTTCCAAGGACAAGTCAAGTCTGTGCTTGAAATAAGGTTGGAGACCTTCATCAGTGGTGAAGTTAGGCCAACCATGGGCAGTAAGAGTTATTGCTTTTGCCAGGCTTGAATCTTTCTTGGATTCTAAGGCTATTTTGTCCAGGGATAGAGGTAAGTTGGGTTCTATATTTACAGCAAAAAAGTTTACTTGTCCCTTTGAAACAACTGGTAATGGCAGTCTAGACAAAGTGTCAGCTGGTATATTATTTGCACTTTTAATATACTTTATCTTATACTGGTAATTGGCTAAAATGGCTGCAAATCTCTGCATTCTAGCTCTAGCTGTGGCTGGTAAAGACTTATCTTCTCCAAATATATTAGTAAGTGGGTGATGATCTGTAAGCAAGATAAATTTTCTCCCCCATATGAATTTGTGAAATTTATCTACAGCATATTTCAATGACAATGCTTCCTTGTGTATTTGAGAATAATTTTGCTCAGTTTCAGTGAGTGTTCTAGAAGCAAAGAATATTGGTCTTTGAGTACCATTATCATCTATATGTGCAAGAATAGCTCCTATGCCTACTGGGCTTGCATCACTTGAGACAACAATATCCTTGTATGAGCCATATGGTACTAACATTGGGGCATTCAGAAAAGCTTGTTTACACCTTTCATAAGACTTTTGTTCTGTATCTGTCCATTTAAAATTACATTCATTTAACTGATATAATGGTTTAGCCAGTGTAGCCAAATTTTCTATGTACTCATGGTAATAATTTAGCAAACCAATAAATTTTTGAACTTCAGAGAGACAAGTTGGGGCAGGAGCATCTTGGATGGCTTGGAACTTTTCAGGAAGGGGATGAGTACCTTCAGCACTAACCTTGTGACCAACATAATGCACTGAGGGTTGAACAAACTGGCATTTTTTAACATTTACTCTTACACCATGTTTGTGCAGCCTCTTGAACACTGCATGAAGTCTCTCCTTGGCCTCTACTTTGGTCCTCCCTGCCACAAGTATATCATCAATGTAGCAGTTAGTTCCATCCAGGCCTCTCAACATCTTGTCCATGATCTCTTGGAAAGTTGTGGGTGCACTAGAAATACCATAGATTAGCCTAGTATACTTAAACAGTCCCAAATGAGTGTTAATGGTTAAATATTTTTGATCATCAGGGTGTACTTTTACTTGCAGGTAAGCTTTACTCAAATCTATTACAGAAAAATATTTACAATTCACCCATGTTGTGCTCATGTCTTTAAAATTGGGCAATGGATAATGTTCAGTTTCAATATGTGGGTTTATAGTAATTTTAAAATTTCCTACAAGTCTGACTGCTTTTGGGTCACCTTTTTTGTGAATTGGCAGTACATTTGTGGCCCATTTAGCTATTGTAACTGGCAGTAGAATATTTTGATCAACTTTACTTTTAATTTCTGCTTCCACTGCTGGCTTTATTGCATAAGGGACATCAATAGCTTTACAATAAACAGGTTGAGCTTTTGGGTCTACATGAATTCTGGCTTCTACTCCTTTAATTTCCCCCACACCTTCAGCAAATACATCAGAGTACTTTTCTTTCAGTATTTGGACCATTTTATCATGACTATGTTTATTAAATTCAGGGACTTGGTTTATTTTGTGCACTACTTTAAATTCTGACCAGTCAATTTTTATTTTACTTAACCAGTCTCTCCCTAAGAGTGGTTTTTGCTTTGTATTTGTGTCAATGACAACTATGGGTAACTGTAAGGAGTGTTGGTCTTTATATTTTACATTTACTTGAGCCTGACCAACAATTTTCAAATTATCTCCTCCATAAGTGGACAAAGACACACTACTTTTGTCTAACTTTGTATTAGGGAACTTTCTTTCAAATTTAGAAAGGGGAAATACAGTAACATCAGCACAAGTATCAATGAGCATAGACACTTTCTTATCATTGATATCTACCTTAACTTTATAAGGGTTTTTTCCACCTTTCTTTACAGAACCTATCAGATTACATGACAATTCATCAGAACTTGAGCTACTGTCAGAACCTGAACTACTTGAGACAGATTTCTTACAAGTACAGTGAATTTTTTTTTTCTCTCTTCTGTCTTTCTTGTGCAATTTACATTTACTGTACTTACTGTGTTTATCTGACTTACTGTTCCTATACATACCATTTTGTTTGCACATCCTAGCTAGGTGTCCTACTGAGTGACACTGGTTGCACTTGTATTTCTGAGCTCCACAGCTGTCTGGGGAGTGATCTGTATACCCACATCTCCAGCATGGAGTCTCCTCCTTCCTTGGTCTTGGTACCCAGTTCCTAGCTTGAAGGGCATGGACATCTCCTTCACTACCATCCTCTTCTTTTGGTCCAGTTTTCTTCTCTTCTTCTTCTTGAGACTTCTGCTTGGCTGCTTTAGGTCCATCACTGATTTTGAAAGCTGCCTCCATGGCTTTAGCTTTCTTAACAGCCTCACCAAAGTCCAAGTTTTCTTGAATTAAAAATGTTTGGATCCTCTTGTCACGCACATTTCTATTGAATGAGTCAGCCAATGTTGTTTTTAATGCATCAGTAGAAAGGTCACATTTTATAGACAAGTGCTGCAATGCTGCAGCAAAATCTGCAATACTTTCACCTTCTTTTTGTTCTCTAGAAGTTAAATGAAATCTTTCTACTGATTGTATAACAACAGAGTCATAATGTTCTTTCAACAGCTTTTTACAGCCTGAATAGCTTAAGTCCATTGGACTTCCAGGCACTGCCTTATCTATCAACACTTGCACTGCTGATCTACCTATCAATGCAATCAAGGTCGCTGATTTCAAATCTTCACTTGTCTTATTTACCTTAAACATACACTCTAGTCTGAGGAAGTATGCACTAAGGGTTTCTCTTTCTGGGTCGAATTCACCAATAGAAGGCACAGATTTCTCATTTTTGGGAGGCATGGTCGTCAAAGTTCAAAAACTCAGTCTGAGCACATGTGGCCACTGCACACTGTCTGTGAGGGTCACTTTTCAGTTCACTTTTCACACTTCTCTTCACGCATGGAACAAAACTACATCCATCGTCGCCAGATGAAGTATCCTTAGTCTCTATTTGATGTAATTAAATAGTATTAACATAAGGATGATTAAATAAAAACTCACGGATTCTTGAGTTTAAATTCGAAGCTGTTTATTCCATTTTTCAATACAAAAATTCTCACTGTTGCGCTCTCTAACAGTCAAAACTCGAACTATATTTTTATTTAAATTCTGTAAGCTAGCGCCATCTAGCATCAAGACTATAAACTAAAAACAGCTGAAATGAGCATTAATAATGATACAGTATTACAACTTTATTAATAACATCATTTCAAGTTTAAGCTGCCTTCTATTGAGAAATGAAAACCAAAAAATTCCATCTCAAATAGTTTCACCACAAAAAATTCCCAAAGTTGGTGTTTCGGAGGCCTTTAACGTGCAGCCTTATAGAACATAAAACCGCGATTTACTCCAACTTTTTCTGAACTATGGTACCATTTAAAAAATACTTACGTAATCTATGATGAATTCTTTAATGAATTTTCAAATAAAAAAAATTTTTTACGGGGTCGTTTTCTTGGAAAAAAATCATGAAAATCCTTATGGGAATTAACCCGCAAAAAAACTTAAAGATTTTTTTCAGAAAAAACAGCTCCGTAAAATTATTTTTTTTATTTAAAAATCCATTAAAGAATTCATCATAGATTACGTAGGTATTTTTTAAATGGTAGCATAGTTCAGAAAATGTTGGAGTAAAACGCGGTTTTATGTTCCATAAGGCTGCACGTTAAAGGCCTCCGAAACACCAACTTTGGGAATTTTTTGTGGTGAAACTGTTTGAGATGGAATTTTTTGGTTTTCATTTCTCAATAGAGGGCAGCTTTAACTATTTTTGGAAAATCAAATATTAAAAAAAAATGCAATATCGCTCACTCTACTTTAATCAAATATCTTAAATTTTTAATGTATGGAAAATTGGTGGAGCTGCCCATGTAGCACATTTGATCGGCGCAATATTCACCACAGATCGTTTTGATATTGCCTCAATATCAAATTCGACGTTGGTCCAATAGTGCAGCTGCAACAAACCTCTATGGCTGGACGATATTTAATATCAATGTTGCACCAACATTTAAAATAAGCATTGTTCGGATATTTAATTTCAATATCGTTTCAATAGTGCAGCTGCAACAAACCTCTAGGGCTGGACGATATTTAATGTCAATGTTGCACCAACATTTAAAATAAACATTGTTCGGATATTTAATTTCAATATCGTTTCAATAGTGCAGCTGCAACAAACCTCTAGGGCTGGACGATATTTAATGTCAATGTTGCACCAACATTTAAAATAAACATTGTTCGGATATTTAATTTTAATATCACTTAAATTGTGCAGCTGCAACAAACCTCTATGGCTGGAGGATATTTATTGCCAAGGTTGCACCAACATTTAAAATAAACATTTTTAGATATTTAATTTAATATTGGGCAAATGTTGCTGCAATATATTTTTAATAAATCTCAGGAATGGCCAACCAATATTGGCACAATATTGGATTCGATTGATTCCATAGGGTAATAATATGTATGTAACATATTACATGGAACCGCATGCATCATATGGGGCTTTTTTTTTTTTTTTTTTTTTTTTTAAGACTTTTTCCCAAGTCTCGATGATGGAGTATATTTTTAATGTATAACACTTGTATTTTTATCATAGACTATTTGTTATTTCAATCTATATCTCTTTTTAGAGTTTCTCTTATTGTTTATTAATTTTTGATTCCATTAACAACAGCATTAAAATATTTATTGTCTTAAAAATTCCCAGCATAATGGTTCTATTTAGTGTTTACTTTTAAAAAAAAAGTACAGTCACTTTAAATTAATTTTAATTTAATTTTTAAATGTTTTTTAAATTTAATTAATTTTGCTGCCATCTATTGACAAAGTTAGAACTTATAATTGGTGGAATATTGGGCCAATATTTAGCCAATCCCAATCTAAATATTTCGAACATCGCACTTCAATGCCCACCCAACGTTGCATTGACATTGGGAAAATTACATACAATGAATATTCGGCAAAGTATATTGGAGCAACGTAATGAAATTAAATATTGTGCTGGAAACTTTAATCCAACATTGCATGAATATCGAGCACAAATATTGAGCAATATTCACATATCAATATTGTTTGAATGTTTGTTACAAATTCCTATGATACATTTTGACTTCAATCCGTAGCCAACATTCAACCAATGTTTAATGTTGACACTGCAGCAATATCAGAAAGCCATTATTGTACCGACATAAATATTTTAAGTATTGAACTTCAATGCCCAGCCAACGTTGCATTGACATTGGGAAACTACATACAATGAATATACGGCAAAGTATCTTGGACCGACGTAATGAAATTAAATATTGTGCTTATAGTAACTTTAATCCAACATTGCATGAATATCGAGCACCAATATTGAGCAATATTCACATATCAATATTGTTTGAATAATTGTTACAAATTCCTGTATGATACATTGACTTTCAATCCTTAGCCAACATTCAACCAATGTTTAATTTTGATACCGCAGCAATATCAGAAAGCTATTATTGCACCGACATAAACATTTCAAGCATCGAATTTCAATGCCCAGCCAACGTTGCATTGACATTGGGACAACCACATTTAATGAATATATGGCTACACGTATATTGGACCGAGGTAGTGAAATTAAATATTGCGCTACCAACTTTTAACCAACATTGTATGAATATTAAATGCCAAAATTGGGCAATGTCGGCATATCAATATTGTAAGAACATTGGCTACATATTGGTGATATCGTAGATTTTAAGCCAATATTCCCAATATATCTGACCAATATTTAGCCGATGAAGTGTGCTACATGGGTGGTGGCCCAGTGGTCTTTCCACTGGTTTCCCACGAAGAACATAGATTCTCCGCAGTAATTTTTTTAAATATATTCAATGTAATTTTATTTATGATAAACAAATGTGTAGGGCTTTCCTTAATACACGGAATTCATTTTTAATCAATTACCGTAATTTTTAAACTAGTGGAAAAGGATGGAAGACTTGTGGAAAAATCCATGCCCACAACTTTTTCACATTAATCCACATAAAGTCCACTACGAGTTCCACGAGTGTGCTACCAGGGTTCAATGTCTTTAGGAACCTTTAAGGAAAGGGGGACAATCCCCCCTTCCCCCCCCCCCGCTGGATTTTCGTAAGACTTAATTATAGCTGCAGAGAAGACATTGATGATGTTCACAAAAAGACAAAAAGAATGGGTTAATTTAATTTTTATTTTAATTTGACCACTGGCGTTACAATACAGTAACAACATTGTTGCAATACAGCATTAGTCTTGTTTAGTCTTGCAATGTTCTTAATATACTGCTTTGGTGAGTTTTCAAGGGTCGATAGTTGATTTTTATTGAAAAAAAAAGCAAAAAAAAAAAATCAGTTCTTAATTCTGTCCTTTTACTGGTGGATGATCTGACATATTTGCATGCATGATGGAGGTCGTTCATAATAAATCATAAATAAGAAATCATAAATATGATTAATTTTTATTATACACATATATTATATATAATATAATTTAATTGCATTTGTGTCATTTACAAATTGGAGACGTACGTACTGCTATGCAGTATATTTTTACTGTTTCATTCCATGGTGGGATTTTTTCCAAAAGTGAGTGGAGACTCCAGCATAACAGTCACTGGGCCATCATTTTGAATGTCCACTTGCATGTAGGCACCAAATCTGCCGTCTGCAACAGCACAAAATAATTTTAATACCGCAATAATTATGCATGTAATATGGCATATGTATTATTTAATTATACACATGATTTGAATTCATCATACTGTCTAAAATTTCTTTGTCTGCAAAACACCTTTTCCTATAAATTTTTAATTTTTTTTTTAAATTTTAATTTAATCAGATTTCTCAAAACAGAGACTAACTTAAAACTTAAAAAATATCACGGCTTCTCAAAAGACTAACATAATATGCACTGCACATGATTAACGCTGAAAGCATGTGAAATCTTTGCTGAATCTCTTCCATATAATATACAATTTGTTTCAGCCAGTTGAATTTGGATTTATAGAAATGTTTGACTCAAATAAGATGTATGCAGCCATCAACATAACACTCTGCAAAGATTTCATACGATTTCTGCTTTAGAATGTGCAGTGCATATGAGCTAGTTGAGCTAGTTCGTTTTGAGAAACAGTGATTTTTTAAGTTAGTCTATTTTGATACTACATCATCGATATAAGCATGTAAATAAATAAATGTGTTTGTATGATAACTACAGACTGGGCCAGAAATGGTGTTCCAATCGTACGCTAAATTTTCGGCGGGAGAACTTTCAGCTAGAAAGTTGAAATTTGGCATACATAAAGCCAAGGGTTGTAAGTTTTTTTGACATGTGTTAGAATTTTTTTAAAATCAATATTTTATGTCTTTTTAGGGGTGTATTCACGATTTGCATTACCTCCTTATGGGATTTCCATGTTAAATTAAAGCAGAGTGAGCGAGTTCATTTTTTTTAATATTTTATTTTTTAAAAATAGTTTAAGCTGCCTTCTATTGAGAAATGAAAACCAAAAAATTCCATCTCAAATAGTTTCACCACAAAAAATTCCCAAAGTTGGTGTTTCGGAGGCCTTTAACGTGCAGCCTTATGGAACATAAAACCGCGATTTACTCCAACTTTTTCTGGACTATGGTACCATTTAAAAAATACTTACGTAATCTATGATGAATTCTTTAATGAATTTTCAAATAAAAAAATTTTTTTACGGGGTCGTTTTCTTGGAAAAAAATCATGAAAATCCTTATGGGAATTAACCCGCAAAAAAACTTAAAGATTTTTTTCCGAAAAAACAGCTCCGTAAATTTTTTTTTTTTATTTAAAAATCCATTAAAGAATTCATCATAGATTACGTAGGTATTTTTTAAATGGTAGCATAGTTCAGAAAATGTTGGAGTAAAACGCGGTTTTATGTTCCATAAGGCTGCACGTTAAAGGCCTCCGAAACACCAACTTTGGGAATTTTTTGTGGTGAAACTATGAAACTATTTGAGATGGAATTTTTTGGTTTTCATTTCTCAATAGAGGGCAGCTTAAACTATTTTCAGAAAATAAAATATTAAAAAAAATGCAATCGCTCACTCTACTTTAAGTTGATAGAAAATTTTCCTCCGATCGATCAGCCCCAAATTTTATTTCTAGGGGGTTCAAAACATGCTGAATCTAATGGTGTGATTTAAAATGTGATAAAAACAACCCCTAATGGGATATTAACCCTTACTAAGTTAAAAAATCATTTTATCCTAATTTTGACATTACCATTGAAACAAGCTCATTTTTATACCCTAGAAATCATCTTTGAATTTTTTAAATCGGAGAGATTTAAGGATTTCAACATGAGGAGTAAAAATACCAACCCCTAAAAATTAAATCTTTGATGAACTCCGATTTCAAAAGTTCAAAGGTGTTTTCTGGGGTAAAAAAAATAAGCTCGTTTTAATGGTAATTATATAATGTCAAAATTAGGATAAAATAATTTTTTAACATAGTAAGGGTCAATATCTCATTAGGGGTTGTTTTTATCACATTTTAAATTACATCATTAGATTCAGCGTGTTTTGAACCCCCTGGAGATAAAATTTGGGGCTGATCGGAGAAATTTTTCTATCAACTTAATTTAACATGGAAATCCCATAAGGAAGTAATGCAAATCGTGAATCCACCCGTAAAAAGGCATAAAATATTCATTTTAAAAAAATTCTAACACGTCAAAAAAACTTACAACCCTTGGCTTTATGTGTGGCAAATTTCAACTTTCTAGCTGAAAGTCCTCCCGCCGAAAATTTAGCGTGTGATCGGAACACTGTTTCTGGCCCAGTCTATATATAATATACATATTCACATTTTATAAAATATTATACATTGTATTATTATAGACACAATTTATGTACTGTTTATATTATATATATATTAATTATGTCATAATATGTTGTACATACATTGTATTAATGTATATAGTTATCATAATCATAATGTATATACATTATGTTTATATATGTATATAATAATTACCTTTTACTAGCTCAGTCTTGTATTTATGTCTCAGCTGACTTAAAAATTCAAGATAGAAAGGTTCTGATTTATCAGCAGCCATTGCGTTGTGGAAATCTGGTTTGTTTCCTTTCAGCTCATGATATAAAGTAAATTGACTAACACATAAAACTTCAAACTGCTTCTCTTTAACATTTTTATTCCAGCGCTTTCCACAATCATCATCAAAGAGTCTTGTATTTAAAACTTTACGAACTCTAAAACATACAAATATGATACAACAATTAATATATTATAATCAATTAATTATTTCTTCAGTATTTTTTTTTTTTTTTTTTTTTTTACTTAAGCTGGAGCCAGTTGCTCGGTTTAGTCGGTGCCAAACGTGCGAGCACTGCAAGCGGAGTGCATATGCAGAGATAAACAAATGAGCAATGCTATCCATTCAAATTAGCAAAAGCCAAATTTCTTCTCTGTGAAGCACAAAATGATGGAAAGTACCTAAAGGAAGGGTGTTAGCGCCGAGTGAATGTGCTATGCCAAGCAGCTGCTTCCAGCTTAAAATCACTGCATTATTGCTTTTAAAAAATGTATTATATTAAGATCCAAATGTATCAGGATGATTTACAATAATGGAGTACCGACCTCAAATTTTTTTATTGCAGAAATGGATAGAGGGTGCAAAAATATGCTACTCTGATTTTTTTCAGATTTTTTAGGGACCGGGAAGTATTGCTAAAAAGTTTTGGCGAGGTGGGGTTCGAATCCACGTCCCTTTTGGGTCCTATCTTTTATTAAGAGAGGCGGCAAGAGGCGGCACTTTTCCTGCACTTTCAATAATTTTCTAAAAATACTTCCCGGTCTCAGAAAAATCTGAACAAATTCAGAGTAGCATATTTTTGCACCCACTATCCATTTCTGCAATAAAAAATTTTGAGGTCGGTTCTCCATAGAATTATCAGCAGGCTATGCACATGCATGCAAGGAAGAAAAATGAACCCATTATAGTTCACATAATTATTTTAGTTGACATTATTAACTTACACCTTAATTGTAAGAAAAAGGATTTTTGTGGCTTTATTATATAGTCTTGATGCATATATGTTAGTGCTCTTTTGTCTGATCTAGCTACCATGGTTGTAAGTCATGATGAAATGTCCGGTCTTCATTGTTTTTCAATTGTGTAGATTGTAGTGCCATGTCCTTAGAAAATCTTTCGGATGGCACAAAATTAAAAAGTGCTAAATATACGGACAACCTCCATGAATTTTTTTTACTGCAGAAATGAATAGAAGGTGCTAAATTATTATACTCTCATTTTTTTCTGTTTTTTTTTTTTTTTTTTTTTTTTTTTTTTTTTTAGTCCAGGAACCATTTTTAAAAAATCATTGGACCTGTGGTTGTGGTTATGCCACCTGGAGGCCTTAATAAGCATTTAGACCCTATCCATTTTATTAAGAATTCAGGGGGGCAAACTTGCAAAACTTTTAATAATTTAAAAAAAAAAAAGTTCAGGAACTCAAAAAAATCTGAAAAAATTCATGGTTACATAACTTGATACCATCTATTCATATTTGTCAGTAAAAAATTGTCATGCAGGTTGGAAATTTCATCAAAACTTACGACTGGTAAATCGGAAAAAAGGGCACAATCACAACAATATATAGAGGTTGCTTTATATTTTGGACACATATACAATTGAAGTAGTCACCAAAAATTTTTATAATATTTACAATTTTTTTCTCACTGTAGGCTACGTAGCTATTATAGCTGCACCTATACCTATTAATTCTTGCACACCTTATTGGGACAGCACAAATTATCACTTCCTAGATTGCAGCACCAAATGATGCAGATTTACAGTTTTAAGAGAGAAAGAAAACTTCTAAGTCTATATATTAACCAAACTAAACATTACGTGACATCTCTACAGACTGCATGCAAAAAGCCCAGAAACAGAGCAGCTAGGGGTAAAGTTTATGGCATCTCGAGATATTCTCTATTTGTATTCGAGGTCTGCACTTACATACACTTATATATCATAATCATGACCTATACTGTAATTATCATAGCATATATACTATATGCAAATAATTACATAATAATATATTATGTACTTACATATATTCTATATCTTGTGAAGTATCATTTCTATTAATTCCAATGAAAACACATAGTCCTCTACCAATTGTTGCAATCACTTCTTCACCAACTATAACAAAAAGAATTTTGCAATAGTGAATGTCTTTAAAATATATTTTTACTGTAATTGGGGAGGGGGGTGAGGAAGGGTAAACAATATGATATTATAAATATTTTTAGTCCATAAACTAATAAGGACAAAATAATTAACTGTTAGTTTGCCAATGTAAAAAAGACAACATTCTGTGTATATTTTGAGTACTTAAATTTTTCATATATGAAAAAGATACTGATTTGACTAAAAGTCACAGCGGTCCCCATTTAAAACAATAATAATCTTAAAATTTTACAGAATTTGGTCCAAATTTCTTTTTTATGAAAAATGATTTCATGGTGTCAGGAAGGTTTCATGAAACTCTCAGAGTGGTTCACCATATACAAAGCCTATTTTTCTTATACCACTGACACTAGCTCAAAAATTTGGGAAAACGGACATTAGTGATTTCTATTATTTATTTCTACTATAATATATAATATTATGATAAAAACCTTGATGTATAATATGCATGGTATCCTCAACATACATCATGTAATTGATGATTGTAGGTTGGTTGGTTGGTTGGTTGGTTGGTATTTTGGGGCAATTGGCACATTTTGGTCATGTATGCCCCCAAAGAGATGATTGTAGGATGAATGGTACTAATAAAGATTTTTTTTTAATTTTGAGGACTCTGAGGTATATGGGTGTGTCAAACATAGCATCTATAGAGGGAATTGAGCTGACAACATGCCCCTGGCAAGTAGGCAGGCTGAGGTGGTCAAGAATGCACGGACTAGCATATAAACAAAGTATAATATATATACATACATATATATATATATATATATATATATATATATATATATATATATATATATATATATATATCGATGTTCTCCCTGCTTTTTTACCGATCTGCATTTGTTTTATTTTACTTTTTTACCTATCTGTTTTTTATTTATCAAACTTTTTTACCTATCTGTTTTTATTTTGTCACACTTTTTTACCTATCTGTTTTTGTTTCTTCAAACTTTTTTACCTATCTGTGAAAAAGTGAATTGTTCAGGAGAAGGTTTAAACTGTTTATTTCTTTATTGTTGTGATTATTTAAAAATACACTTAGCTTTTTTTAAAGGTAATATTATTACTCGTTGTAACGATTTTTTTTTTTTCAAATTCCGTAAATTTCTCGCGTAAAAAAATATAATCGGGATTCAAAATTCTGCTCAACAAGTTTTATTACTTATTATTACGCGTGTAGATATTAATGAAGTTTACCATACATAATATATAATTATGGTAATTAAGGAACATTAATAAAACAGTAATTGATGATGCATCAATCGGCATAAATAGTTATTGTGAATACGAAAAAAGTAATGCTAATTAATTATTATCCTCGGCATTTTTGGTAAAGAATAAAATTGTAACATAAAAGAATTAAATTTATTTTTGTAATATTTATAAAAGGCCATGGGAATAGGGAATTTGACTAAATAAAAAATATAATTATACTTTTTACATTCTAAGCAATCATTTAGGATTAAAAATGTATGTATCGATTGTAATTAAGATTATGCAAACCTTTAATTTCAAAGTCACTACAGTATTTTAAAGTTTAACATAATTGAAATTTGTTTTTTTTTGCATATTTTATAGCCTACAGATAAATAAAACTCATCATTAATAATTAATAATTTATATTAATATCAAACATAATAATATATCAAATTAATAATAAGTATAAATATTATTATATGTTTTGTAACAATTTTTGTATAATATATACAGTAATATAATATAAATGAAACGAAAATTAAATGAAATATTCTTCATGTAGCTTTCGCTGTTCAGTACAAAATATGCTTAATTTATATATATTCTGTGGGGCCATAAAATCTTCTGATGTCCAGTTTCTAATTGTTTTAGCAGACAGGCAGAGTGTATTAGTATACATCATTTCACAAACTTTAAATTACCACTCTCAGTCCTAAGGAAATACTGCCGTTGTACTTGTTTACGTAGCTTTACAGGGCTACTCAATGTTCTACGTTTTGGTGCAGCTGTAACGACAGAGTCTCGAACAAACACTTTTTTTTGCATATTTGTCAAGTGAATAAAAATAATTATGAATTTTTTCTCTATCCTTTTCACTCACATTAGCACAGAATTTTAATAACTTTTGGGTGTCCTTCTTTTCACTGTTTTTACACCCAGCTTTCATTCACCACTGCAGGCTTGTTGTCAGGTGAAACAATACCAAGTTGTGTCTTCGTTCCAACATATGGTTTCCCCTGCTGGCGAAGATTTGGGTTTGTGAATTATTCAAATGAAGGACGTCTAATATTACTTTTAACTTTTGTTAATTTCTTTTTCATTCTGTTAACGTTTTAGAATTGTTTACTTTACGATTAATATTTTGCTCTGCATCTGCTAAGGCTAATAAGGTAACAAAGGAATTTCAAGTATCAGTACATTGTTCTTCAATCGTCAAAACTGACTCGGCTTGTTCAGAGCTCCGACCACTAGTGCTTGGTCCAATCTCCATACTGAGAAGCTGTAAAAACAACAAATTGTTACTATTGCGATCATTATTATTACGTATTTCACTCTAATGAATGTAAATATTACTTAGTTAATAATAGAATATAATATTCTTACCTATTTCAATCCTTATTTGCATGTAGACTCAGAAGAAAAGCAGAAATAAACGTCGCACGAGGTTTGTTTTGGTCTGTCAGCCGATTGTTCCGGATTGTTCTTATTTAATTTAAATTATAAAAAAGCCGCGAAACACTCTGAAATTTTAACAGCTTACGTACGGTGGTGCACTCTATATTTTTCCGCGATAAATTTTTTTTTTTCAAATTGACAGATAGGTAAAAAAGTTTGAAGAAACAAAAACAGATAGGTAAAAAAGTGTGACAAAATAAAAACAGATAGGTAAAAAAGTTTGATAAATAAAAAACAGATAGGTAAAAAAGTAAAATAAAACAAATGCAGATCGGTAAAAAAGCAGGGAGAACATCGATATATATATATATATATATATATATATATATATATATATATATATATATATATATATATATATATATATATATATATTTCTTAACTTAAAAAAAAATTAATCAAGTTTAAATATGTTAAAGGTGAACCAAAGTAAATACTTTTTTTTAGATATTCTGGTAGCTGTGAATTATTTTGTTATCCCTGTGGCTCAATATTTTCGTATGATGGCTCAGTTATTTTACAATCAATTTTTTAGTAAAAAAGTTGAGTTTTAAGTCCGTTGGTTGCTTCAAGCCGGCGCACGGCAGCAGCAGGCGCTGATACGTCAAGAAGAGGGCGAGAGGAGGTTCCCTCAATTTGCGGGAGATTCTCGTTGTATCAGCGACTGCTGCTACCGCGCGCTGACTTGAAGCAACCAACAAAATCTCACCACCAAAAAAGTAATTTTAAGTATTTTTTATAATTCGTTTTTGTCATGATTCCTATATTTCTCATACTATCTGGCCCTCCTATACTTTCTCTTTTCCCTCCCTCCTTCGCAGCGTAGCATAGGAAGTACCCCTCCCACACCTCAGGTAAACATAAATCAGCTTTTAAAGAGTATAAGAGTAACTGAACTGTAGGAGAAAGTTGAATGCAGTTGGTATGAGTCAATGCCCACAGTATCAAGGCCTGTTAGGCCTGCACACTGCGAAGCGCGCGAAACAAAATAGTAGTCCACCCCATTTGATATAGCATTGTAAAATTCAAATTAAATGCAATAGAAATAAATTTTTCTTGCTATTTTCACACCCCCAAGCATAATTTCTAAACCCCTTATCTTGCTGTGTGTAAAGTTTCAAAATTTTAGAATAACTCCTTCTATGGAAATTTCGGGGTGAAATTACCATGTACCAGAGAGCTTTGATTAAATCAAAGCTCTCTGATGTACTATAACTCGATGGTAAATTGAAAATCTAGGACTACTATTTCGAAAAATAATCGAGACTGATATTATAGTGTGCAGGCGGCCTTGATACAGTGGGCATTGTATGAGTGTATTAGTAAGGAATACAGTGTATGTGTGATAAAAGAAGGAGGTTAAGGAGAGACCATGTTGGAGTAGGGTAGCAAAAGTGATATGGGCAAATATTAATTTCTGAGAAGAACAGTGAGGGAGTGGGACCTGCTGGATTCTTGAGTTTGTGGATGCTCAGAGTGTCGGGAGGTTCAGAGAAGGGCTGACAGAGTCAACAGCAAGCAAGCGCGCCACCGTGGTGGAATACCCACAATGGCTGCAAGCAGTAGTCTGTGCATATTGTATTGTACACACTCTGCTTTACTTTACAGGTATAGTGAGAAACACATGGGTGATGAATGGGTGTGGAGTGAAAGAAAATGCAAAGACAAGTACTGCTTAATTGGATCTTGGAATCTTTAGAACATACACTGAAGTAAAGCTACATTGAGCATTATGGTTAGTACTTGGACGGGTGACCGATTCAAGTAAAAGGTAAATGTCTTGCTTTCCACGTAGAGCAGTGTGATGCATTTGTGTGTGGTTCCCCAGGCTTTGAACTTCACTTTCGTTCATCGATTAAAAATGTAGAGGTGTCCGTCCAAACTGAAGTTTTTCACAGTTCACTCACAGTCGGTCTCACCTCATCAGTGAATATTGTGGGATGTGTAACATGGCAGGCTGCAGCCACCATTCTTTCCCTCCCTTATCCGTACCCAGGATTACCCCGTCTTGAGCTCCAAGCTCATAGGATTATATCCTTGTAAAAAAAAAAAAAACTTATCTTTCATACATTTATAATTATATATATATATGTATATATAACAACCTTCAACCAGATTTTTTTTTATGCTAGTTTGATCCTCGATCATAGCCTCAATAAATTTAATACTGTACAGAATATGCATATATTATACCTTTTACTTGAGCTCTTGTCACTCTCTGAATAAGTGCTTTCATTGCATCCTGTCACAGTAATCACAGTATTATATTATAATATACATGCAGTATGATATATTATTATGCATGTACTGCTTAATATGCATGAATAAATATGCTGTATGACATTGTATTCATACTGTATGCATATTATCACAGACAAGAGACAATAAAATATTATTATGTTATTATGTATGCACACCGCACACCTCACGCCAATAGGTCTGTTCGTAAATACACAATCAGAAAGAATTGATTATTAGTGATGAACCTTACGTTTCATGTACAGAAGGTTCATCACAAATAATTGAATCTTTCTGATTGTATATTTATGAACAGACCTCATGTTTACGTCTACAGCTGGGTTGGGTCAGCTGGAGCTGCGTCATTCATGAAATCGCATGAAATTTCATGATAACTGACTGCGTGTCCATTCTGTTATTCTGTAGGTCTTCAGGGTTCATTTTTTCTTACGGACCGCTGTACGTGTACGGCACAGTAATTTAACATTAGTTAACTATTATAATAATTATGATACAAGATGTCATTATTCTGACAAGATGTAACTATGATATGTGTGCATACAAAGCCGGCTCGTGAACATTAAAAATCTCACTGGAATCACTGGTTGCTGGTTGGGTACAGGTTGGGTATGCATATATGCATACAGCAAGTGACAGCAAGGCACTGGCAAGCTGGCAAGGCATAAACCGCATAATATAAAGTCCAGTATCATTCGAATGCATACTGTACGTATTATCGATATAGGCAACTGATGATATAATTATGCATAACTAAATGCATGCATATGATGTTTTTTTAATTAATAAGTATACAGTAAAATATATATATTTATATATACGTCTGTTAATGTGTCAAGATGTCTGCGTTAAATGGCAGATCATTTGGTGGCTCTGAACAAGATGAAGAGGTGATAGACTCTCAAAATCGGTACCTGACTGAAAATCTGTCCCATAAAGTCAATAGATTAAAGTCGGTAAGTATTGAAATATAATTCTGTACGCTATGCAAACTAGTACAGTACATATGCATATAATATTAATGCATACACCACGTAGCCCGGTAACGGACCCCCCTAAGACATTTTTCACTTTTAACCATTTTTATCTGCCATATTTAGGGTTCTTAAAATTTTGAAAAAATTATTAACATGTTCAATAGAATGTAGCAATTGAGTTTATCCACAGACAATATATTGTCTGTGTATTGTCTGAGGTTTATTATCATAATTTCAGTTCCATATCAGAGCATCATTTCTTTGAGTAAAAAGAAAAATGTGTGGAGGGACATGGAAAAAAAAATGTTCCGGTTTTGGTCCAGCCAGGCCTGCTTTTGGACTCCTTACAGCCAAAAAAAGTAGAAAAAATAAAAACGAAATATTTGGTAAAAACCCTGTTTTTATTCGTTTCTGATTTTTTTTAACTATATAGTAAAAAAAATTTCAAGGTATGCATATTGCAGTTGTTATTTTCATGGAAGGGAGGGTTTGATTAATCAGTTACAACTTTCTTTTTTGTACTTTTTTTTTTTTGCATATTTAAGGAGCCTAAAAGTAGGTTGGAACCAAAACAGGGCTCATGTTCAAAACTGGGAATGTGTATATGCATGCATGCAGTGCATATCTCTTTACAGCTGTGCGCATATTATATTTTATATAAATGATATAAATATAAATTCACTGTAAATTCATAAATATGCACGTGTAAATATAGACATACATATTTATATATATCTCGTATTCCATATATATTATTATGCTCATATAATCAATGATGACCTCCCCGCACAGCAGACCACTTCATTTTCTATTGATGCATATGGCATATACATGTATATGCATATATATAAGTGGAAAAATGCTCTTACACCTCCACCTGGACACAATAATAGTCAGTGTTGCTACTCGGCACTACGAGTAAACTATTGCAATGGTGGCTATTATATACTCTATATTAGTCTATACGGGTGACCATTTTCAACAAAAACCACGTTTCCCACCCAGGGGTAAAACGTTGCGCTTTTCCACTATGTGGTTCCCCTGGCTTTGGACCATTGCACTTCCGGTTCATTGACAAAAGCTGTAGCGTCCACCCTGGCTGAGGTTTCCACGTTTCCCTCAGCCGCAGGCAAATGCCTGGATGGATTTGCAAGGCCGTGGCCGCCCCCGTTCCAGAAGAGCCCGCGAAACGCTCAAGTTAGGGTTTCGGAAGGTTCGAGGTTTCAAGTAGTATGTAATTAGTAAATAGAAGTACCCAATAGGGTTTAATTAAAAAAAAAAAAAAATATTAGTCTATATACAGTAGCTGTCTGCATGCTCTTATGCATGTCAAAAGTATACATAGTCTGATTGACCATAACTGTTCACTATAGGTTTGTTGGTAATAAATAAACCCTGCTCCGTGTACTCTGAGCAAGTTTATAAACAAAA
This sequence comes from Siphlonurus alternatus, assembly GCA_949825025.1. Lineage (NCBI taxonomy): Eukaryota > Metazoa > Arthropoda > Insecta > Ephemeroptera > Siphlonuridae > Siphlonurus > Siphlonurus alternatus. The sequence continues at coordinate 10,509,646 of OX463788.1, forward strand.
AAAAATGTGATGTCAGCTGCACTGCACTTCCTATCCCACTCTCTGAGCTGGAGTAAGAAAGCCTAGTGTACACCCCAGGTGTAAACCGAGCACGTTTTACGAATAGACCTTGTTTATGTTGTTTTATGCATACAGGATCACACTGTATTGTATTTGGGAAAAACAGTAAAAATTTCTTAACACAGAACCATCTATTGGTCCTTTCTGTACTCAATAAAAGTAATAAGTATGAACAATTTCACACAAGGCCGGTCTTTTCATCCCTCCAGGTATCGGTCCACAAATAAAAAAAATTTTACAATGTGTTCTGTAGGAGAGTTAAATAAAAAAAAAAAAACTCAGGTGTGAAAAATTTTCGTTTTATTTCTTAAGCCTGTACCCTATTTTCATTATTATTTTTGTTACAGTTGGCTTTTGACATTGAAAGTGAAGCAAAAGAACACCATACCCTCCTTGATGGACTTGGGACTGATTTTGAAGCAGGCACAGGACTTCTCTCTGGAAGTATGAACCGCATTCATAAGATGATGGCCGGTGGACGTGGCAACCGACGAGCGATTTGCTATGTGACGGGACTTGTTGTTGTTGTATTTATGGTGATATATTTTGGCTCATCAATATTTATTAATGCCAATTCCAACTAAATCTGTTTTTGCTGGCATATTTTTATAGCGGTGCAGAAAAAGCTATGACATGAACAAATGAAAAAATTATGTTTATGAAGTTGAAAACAAAATTAAAGCAGGAGAAATTTAAAATCCAAGATAGTGACATTTGTAAATTATGTAAAATTGAACCTCAAGACAGAGGGTATATGTTTAGATGCTCTGCATTAACTATGGAACTTGACTTAATTGTTGCCTGGCAACATGAAGAGAAAAGACAGAGTCTTTTCTCTGTTGGCTTACCAGAAGTAAAATGGTTTAGTAACCGATATGTGGGCATAAGAAAAGAAGAAGAAAATTAAAGCATTCTTGTCTATTTCACTGTTGTTAGTTATCATTAGAAAATTTGTTTTTTTAGACTTTTGATTTCACTGACTTAATTGCTTGCAGAAAAACTATTATAAACCAGAATATTGGAAAATTATGGTGTTTTATTAAAATTTTCATTGTGTCATACTGTAATTCAATAAAGGAGAGGAACAGCTTTCGTTTTTATATTTTTTTAATCAATTTATAAATAATGTCAAACTCATATTTGCACAAACTCACACCCTATACCTTATTGATGTTTTAAGTAATGAAATGGGGCTTATGTCGTAATGTTTTCACAAGTGCAGAAGCCGGCAGCACCCCATGCAGAAGTGCCAATGCGAGTGACAACACAATTATTAAGACCCACTTTCCTCGGCGCCTTTTTTGAATGTCAACCGTTGAGACCGTCTCAAACTCTTGGAAGACAGGGTGGGGACATTTTTTTGGTGCACTAAAAAGTTTGACATTAATTTATAGAAATCAATAAAAATATAACAGTTAAAGCCGTTCCCCTCCTTTAATACTGCAATGCATTTGTCTCTGTACTTGTGTATTATGGCCACATCAGAAAGGAGTTTTTCTCAAAATGATTATTTTGGTCTATTGAGTTCAATGTCACAAATAACATTGTACAGATTTTGGAACTCATAAAATTTGTATCAAATCACCATGGCCTTTGCTGTAGATCTCAAGTAAATCATTTTACAGAACTTTGAGGATGTTTTTGTAAACAATAATGTTAACTAAATTGTAAGTTCTTTCTAAGTTGGCCCAGAGACAAATATTTATTCAACATTGGGCACGGTATATAAACTTGTTTGAAAACCATGTATGGTATAATGTAGAATTGAATGTTTCCACATATATATTTATGTATATTTTTTTTAGTGAAGTTATATTCATAAAAATGCAATGTTCAGATTGGGGTATTAAACTGTTACCCTTATTTTTTTTTTTTTATAAATGTTTATATCCAGGGGGAGGACAGACTATTGTTAAGATGTTATGATAGCCCAATTACGGAAGATACAATATATGCATGGTTTGTTTATACACTCAAACATTGCAAGCATAGACAGAGGTCCAGGACGCTGCAAGGCTGTCACTTCTCTCCAGACTCATATCGTATGACAGCATATACGATATGAATCACGAATTCAAATCAGCCGCTTAGATCTTTTAGATGTTAATTAGCAGCCGCTACAGCTCGTCAGTATGTCGAATATAATTTTTAACGCTCTAGTAGGGAGAGGGATTAAGCGAACATTTTTAAGTGCTTGCGCACTAATCCTCCGTTTATGCTGGGATTGAACCTTCGCCTCTGAACATCAAGATCGTACAATCAACGACGCTACACAGGGGTATCTCCTCTCCTTAATGATATTATTATATTAATGTTACTAATGGAGTACCAACCTCAAAAATTTTTACTGCAGAAATGGATAGAGGGTGCAAAAATATGCTATTCTGATTTTTTTCAGATTTTTCTGAGACCGGGAAGTATTTTTAAAAAATTATTGAAAGTGCAGAAAAAGTGCCGCCTCTTGCCGCCTCTCTTAAAGGTGAACTGAAGGGATTGCTTTTTTTTCCATTAGGGAACCTTATATTACCTATCCCATCCATCTGCACTAATTTTTTCATGGCAGATATTTATTGTGCTGCTGTAGGACAATTAGTGAAAAAGTGAAGTTGTGACGTATCAGCGACGGTTGGTTGACTTAAAACTCGCCGCGGTCGCTCGTGTGTTTCTTTGCCGCGGCGAGTTTTAAGTCAACCAACCGTCGCTGATACGTCACAACTTCACTTTTTCACTAATTGTCCTACAGCAGCACAATAAGTATCTGCCATGAAAAAAGTAGTGCAGAGATGGATGGGATAGGTAATATAAGGTTCCCTAAAGGGAAAAAAAGTAATCCCTTCAGTTTACCTTTAATAAAAGATAGGACCCCAAAGGGACGTGGATTCGAACCCCACCTCGCCAAAACTTTTTAGCAATACTTCCCGGTCCATAAAAAATCTGAAAAAATTCAGAGTAGCATATTTTTGCACCCTCTATCCATTTCTACAATAAAAAAATTTGAGGTCGGTACTCCATTGTTAATGCAATATTTTTATACAAAAAATATCATCAGTGATGATGATAGTGTGACTGATTTTTTTCCTAGAATTTATTATGAAGTACTGCATGAAGCGTCTCTTTTTATAGATTGGAAATATTTCACCCCCGAAAAAAATACATTATATTAAGGTAAAAATATTATACGTTAGAATTAATCAAAAATATATTATATATACATATATATTTTTTTTTTTTAGATAATCAATATTTTTTGGGGGTGTTGGATTTTTTTATATACAGCAAATCACATGTAAACTTTGAAAGATATATATGTATTATAGCTAGAGAAAACAAAGTAATTTGGGTCTACCCAACGGTTTTTAAGTTCAAATTTTTATTAAGGGTAAGGTAACGCCACCAATATATGTTAAAAAAAATCCCTCTCACAAAAATTCTGAAAAAAATTTAAAATGTTCTCCTCTATACCCCCTATCAGTACCTAAAATATCAGGTTAACAAATACGATCTAGTTTTTGAGTTATAAATTTTTAAAGTTGACTACTTTAACATGGAGAAATGAAACTCCCATGTTAAATTGGTCAACTTTAAAAATTCATAACTCAAAAACTAGATCGTATTTGTATACCTGATATTTTAGCTACTGATAGGGGGTGTAGAGGAGAACATTTTAAATTTTTTTCAGAATTTTTGTGAGAGGGATTGTTTTTAACATTGGTGGCGTTACCTTACCCTTAATGCCTTTAAGTACATTATTATATAGCTTAATTCATACCAAATTTGGAAGCGAAGCTCCGTAACAATTTGAGTGATTTAGGTGATTTCAAGAGCTAAAAGCTATAGTAGGGATTATGAGCATAATCTTAACTGTATACTTTAATTATATAACTGTATTTGCATTCAAAATTTCCAAGAACTTTGTGAATACATAATTATATATTTCAGATATATACTGTATATGTATAGCCTCTCTATCATTATTCTAATCTATAACTCCACGAACTTCCATGATTTCGGTATTACTTTTGATGTTTATTTATTAAAATATGAATTACAATATATATTTTGTTAAAAAAATGCTCATTCCTTCTCAAAATATTGTAGATGTCCAATATTAAAAAATTCTATGAAATTTTGTAAAACTTTTACTGTACGCTTGAAATTTAGATTTAACATTATTTTTTTTAAGAGGCCTGCAGACAATACATTCCCAAAGCAAGAGTTTTTAATGTGAGTAAACCTCAACAGATGTATTATTTTTAGTATATTAATTAGCTTATATAGTCATTTAACATTGGTTATATCAGTGCATGGCATAATTCAAGGAACAATTGATCACATATTTATTAATTATTTAAATAAATACCTGCAATCCATCATTCTTTGTTTATACCACTGATAAAACCAATCATTTTGCAACATATTATTACGACCGAACCCAAGTCCAAGAAGAGGGAGGGCCATGTGAGTTCCCCCGTGCCCTAGAAGATTCCAAATGCAAAACATGGGAGGTGATACTTCCCCACCCCTAGTGCCCTCAAAACTGAAAATTTTTGGGAACAGGAAAACACCCCTGCCCCCCCCCCCCCCCCCCCCCCCCCCCCCCACATAGTCAAGCGTACCGTTGGATCCACCTTTAAAAGAGGACTCTAAATGTTTTGCATATTGTTAGCTGTAGATCTAAAATTTTTAAAAACATCAAAAAATGTTTCTTTAAAGTGAAAAAATAAAGTTTTGAGTATGAATAGTTCAATAATTATTTTGGAAAAGACTTCATTTGTATGTTCGTCATATTATTTATTTCAGACTCAAAAGCTGTAGGAATTCTACCATACTAACAACATTTCGAAAAATGTAAATAACTAGTTACTCTTACTTTTTTATTTCATTTAAAGTAAAGGCAACACCACAAAAAAATAAAACCAAAAAACGGATATACTCATTCTAAAAATGGTTCTAGTGCTCTTCCATGCATATGGAACCAAAATCTAAAATATCTCACATAGGTTCTCCAGAAAAAAAAAAAAAAGTCATCATTTAACATGGGGCCTTTTCTGACATACAGATTAATTAACTCTAAAAAAAAAAATACACTATTAGGTGGTATGGGAAAAATTTAGCAAAGTTAAATGGCTTGAGCTCTACAGGATGTTTTTAAAAAATATTTTGTATTGAAACCGTTTCCCCTTCAAAAAATGAGAAACAACTACATAATGAGAATTAACATTGCTAGTTTTCCATTTTTTTTTTTTTTTTTTTTTTTTTTTTTTTTTTTTTTTTTAAGGAAAACGGTTTATTTTGATGAAAAACAGCTGTAGAGGTCCGAGAGGTCCCAGATTAAAATCCTGAACATATATGGTAGACTTTTCAGACTTTTGGGATGGGTATTATATGACTGACTACAGGATGATGGAGTTGGTAGGAGGAAGATAGCTTATGGCTGCAATATCAGCTATAATATATACTCCACTGGGGTGATTAGTATCACGGAATGTTGTCTATACAACATACATACCCCACTTCGAAACGGTACTTGGGTGTCTGGTGTGCTGACTGGGTATTAGAAGTCCCAGAGAGCACTGCGAACAATGTTGAAAAACAGGTTCAGCTATTGGTAGCCAACCTACCAACCATTTTAAGAAGATACTACACTTTATTTATTTTTTGTGGTGTTATACCTTTATTTTAAGAGGAAAGGAACTATGAAATTAATAAGAAAAGTTTCCGTGCTCCTTACAAAGGGGAAACATCACATCATGTCAAGTCATGGTAAACATATTACTCAATTAAATACAAACGGACCACAAAGAAGTTCCCTGTGACCCAGCTTTTCAATGCAGTATATATGAATTAAATATTATATACCCCCACTTCTGTTTATTTTAAGACAGTGGTAATTTGCATATTGCATGAGTATTAATTACTTTAATATTAGTTATTACCATTTTTATTCCAATACATGTACTTAATTGTTACAAAAAAATTGTAGGCAGAAGGCTCATGTTGTTATAGCAACCATATGTATACTCCATTTGAATATAAATATAATGTCTGATCTGGCCATATGTTAAAGTATAGCTGAGTGGAGATTTTTATTTGAATGGAGTGTATGTACATGGAGATAAATATTATAGTAATTAAATTCATTCTGGTCATTTGCATAGTTCTCATGAAGATTGTCATTTGTCAAAAGTTTCTTATAGAACTAACACTTCTAAAAAAAAAAAAAATAATAAAAAATATATATCAGGGAACTCCCTGGAAACTCCTTGTGGTCTTTGTGTTAAACAGGTATACATTTTGTAATCAATATCTAGAGAGTCTATGTACTGAGAGCCCGCGGATCAAACGGGATTAAGACATTTACACTACAGGTAAATTATCAGTGAAATGAAGTAAGAAACTAACCTTTAATTACCTGCATTTGTTTTTAATCTCGTTTGATCCGTGGGCTCTTAATACTACTGTACTAGAATTCACGTCTTCATTTAAAAAATAATAATTTACTTTGATTTTTACAACACTATAAAAAGAACTTTAAGGGTAAGATAACACGAACAATCGATTGTTGGTAGTCCCATTTGATTAACATGTAAATCTTAGCAACCTCATAATAATTCTGATTTTTTTTTTTTTTTTTTTTTTTTTTTGAGTGACAGTTCTTGGCACCAAAAAAATATGGAAAAAATTTCAAAACAATAGGACGATCCAATTTTTTTAAATTAATTTCTTAGTTTAGGTCTCCATGGGAAAGCCCTATACTGAAAATTTAATTCATTTAAAAAAATTGGATAGTCCAATTTTTTTGAAATTTTTTCCACATTTTTTTGGTGCCAAGAACTGTCTCTCAAAAAAAATTCAGAATTATTATGAAGTTGCTAAGGTTTACATGTTAATCAAACGGGACTACAACAATCGATTGTTCGTGTTACCTTACCCTTATTAACTCATTCATAACTGTTTCCATCTGACACTGGGAATGAACTTTTTCAACAATAAATATACATTTTGTTATTGTCTTACTCTGTTTTAACAAACACTTGAAAGGATAAGTGCATCCCCCCCCCCCTAAAAAAATATATATAACTTGGCACTTTAGTGAAAACTTACATCACTGCATTTTGATTATGAGAAGGTAAAAGATTCAGTGGCATAGCTTCTCTGCAATGTTGATTCACACAAAACTAGGTAGGAGGGTTAGGGGCATAGAGTGATAAAGGGTTTTACCCTGCAAATATTTACAATGAATAAACTTCTGAGTTATCACACTGGCTTGAGAAAAAAGTGAAAAAACAGTATTATAAGGCCAGAGTTAAGCAAACTTCAAAATAAAAGGAACTATAACAAGTAATGCTGCAAGGTGTGTGATAGGACGAGATCTCTTCATTCTTCAGTGTATGCAACGTGCACCACATCACCACCAACGTTGATGAGGCACTGACCCTGAAGCACAAAATATTTAACAATGTAGGATATAAATATATATATACAGTACATATTATAATACATAAATCACAAATAGACGTCCAAGTGTACAGTACATGTATTATTGATACTGCCAGCTTCAAAACCTGCTCTTTGACTTTCTGATATAAAGGCTTCCTTTTTAGTTGTTGTGATACATATCACTTAAAAATGTTATTCACTAAGGTATCATCCAGAAAGGTATATAACCAGGTTTCTCACCAACCGCATTTATTTTCATTGCGCTAGGCTGACACTAAACGTGGATAGTGATCATGGCAGTGGCGTGCGGTGACATTTCAGACTAGTCAAGCAAATGAAGTAATGATGACACAGCGGAGGGGGCCCCGAGGGGCTAATACCCCGCTGGAGGCGCGATTTTTTTGAAAAAGGGGGCGTGGCACTCGAATTTTCATTACAAGAGATATACGTAAAATCATGCAAAAACGCTCTCAATAAAATTGTTTCCTTAATTATTGCTAATTGCCGTATATTTTTATTTTTTTTTATTCATTTTCGATCATGATGGGGGTGCATACAACTATGCATATTAAAGCTTTTTTTTAACTGTATATGCATTTAAGTACCTTCGGTGTACCTTTTCATTCGGTAATAGGGCGGCCGGCATGAACGATTTGCGTTTTTTCAGATTATGTTACCCAATTTTTTTTTTTTTTTTTTAGATTAGGAATAATATTTTCTTCTTGAAGTAATTCTGCCATTTTAATAATAATAATAATAATAATAAACGTAGTCATCACGCTAAAGCAATTAAATTATGAGAATAAAATTGTACAAAACACCATATATAGATGAAGAATATTTTTATGCATGGCAAATTAGTGCGTTTTTATAGTCCATTAATTAAATAAAATATTGGGGAAAAACACGAGAAAACACTTAATAAGGAGCCACAAAAATCACGCACTGTTGCTTATTATTTGTTTCCCGAAAACTAAAAACTAATAACTTTGATGATCGAGTCACTCGTGGACCTATAAATTTTGTCCCTGATTTTTATCATTTATGCGCCATCTATTGATACACCGTTTAACCAGTTGGGCGTTCCGATCATCCAGAGCCGCCATTGTACAAGCAGTGCTTGTACATTCCACAAGCCTCAGCATTTTCCACTCCCTCCCCATACATTTCCTTATGAAGCTTTACGTTGGGTGGGTTGTTTACAAGCAACCAAAGTGATTGCTTGTATCAGTAGGGGCGCTGCTATCGCAAGACAAAAAAATTATAAATCGCGGCAAAATGCTGGCAAATTTAAAATTGTTAAGAGAGAAAAAAATGCTTGTCACGAAATTTATTTTCTTCTTTTTTCTCGGAAAATTCAGGGCAAGCATTGCTTGCATTGCTTTTATGGACCGCACGCCCCTGGATCATGGTTATATTCTCTTTCGTGTATTGCTCTCATAATGTATTTAAGCACAGTTAAGAATGTCAATATCTCATAATTAAGTTATTGCTGAGTAAAAAAAATAAAGACAAAATAGTTGAAAAAGCTGTTCATAGAAAATTGATTATATTCACATGCATGGTTGATGGTATGTTAATTGCAATATACTAATAAGTCACAATTTTTTCAACTTTTGAAATCCAGCTATGGTGTACAGAAAAGAGCACTTGTCCCATGTCCAAGAGGTTTCCGGTTAAAGTAATTAAGGCAGACTTTTCGTGACTTAATTGCAATGGGTATCTGATAACTAGATGACTAGATAATGAAGTTGTTAGGAAGAAGGCAGCTTATGTCTGTCTATATACTCTGCTGGGGTGGTTTGTGCCATGCAATGTTATGTATTTAACATACATGCCCCATTTAGAAACGGTACTACAGTAATTGAGCGTCCGGCATGCAAATTGGATATTAGGAGCCACAGAGAGCACTGTGAATAATGTTGAAAAACAAGTTCCACCATTGGAGCACAACAATAACTCTTGATTGTTTCATATGTACTTAAAGGTGCATGAAACTTTCACTTGCAAGTAGATATGATTATTCTCTTTCACCTGATACTATCAATTTTCGCCTGTGCTAATTATTTACTCCCGTGTTTATAGAGACATGCAGGTTTTGAAATTTGACTTTGTGATGTCACAATGATGTGTCATCTGGCTAACGGACAGAGATTGACTCATTTTATGTTGAAAGTTTCATGCTTCTGTAAGCAATTAAATATTAAATCACTATTTTTTTTTTTCTGGCATTTTTCCTTACAGACTCTTTAAGAATGTTTATGCAGTTTTACTTTCAAGTCATGAATCTTGTAAGCACTTTTATCAAAATGTGTTAAACGGGGTAGCCATGTAACTGGACAAATAGGTTGAGCTTTAACTTCATTTAATTTTAAAGGGTATAGGCTGATCTTGACATCATGATGGTCCATGATATTCAACTTAATGGATGTATCAGTTTCCATTGTGAAGGATATGGTTCAGAATGTAAATTACACGATACAAAAAATAATAAACCTCAAAATCTCAATAAAGGCTTCAAGTCAGCTGATTTTTTGGTGTTCCCACAGTCCTATCTAAAACTTTGTAAAAAAAAAAAGGGAATTCATTTTTTCAGTACAAGAAAGATTATTTAAAGAGGAGTCAGCGAGTTGAGTGCGCAGTGCATGACGGGAATGACGTCACGCACTGTATATGTGCATACGAAAAAGTTACGTCGGCTCCTCAAAAGCTGCGCAGTAGAAATTTATGCAAGTTGCGCAATACGAGCATCTGCTTAAGTTATATATTGTTGTTGATCCCAATGATCCAGTCAGCTGTTAGCCCGTAGACCGCAACGTTTGAAATGAAAATTTGCCTCGGATTTTGGTATTGTATCAGAATTTTCTCAAAATTTTTATGAAGGGCTAATAAGGTTATGACACTTTCTGATTCACCATAATATGTTCTATCTTAGAATATTTTTTAAACACATTTTACGGGAGATTGCGAAAGAAATTAAAGTTGGAATAAAAAAGAAGCCACGTTTTTCGAGCGTTAGCATGGAGTAGATGGACGAAGTCATCGACTTTTAGACCCAAATGCTCAGAATTTTTACGAAGGACGGTCTCAACTGATTTCAGATGCTTATTTATGGTGCTCCAAAGTAACTTTTTACATGCAAGAGAATGAGCTTTACCATCGGTCAATTTTTCACTCACTCTACTTTCAGGAAAATTCCTTTACGGAGCTCGAGTCCAAACTAAACACTACAAAGGATAATGCAAGATTTAGATTCTTCACGTCATTTATAACTGGAAAAAAAAAAAAAAAAAAAAAAAAAACTTTGCTTCATTTTCAAGTGCCAAATGGAAGTTAACGACACAAATGAGTATCGCGAAGTATGCTCACTTGAAGCCTCTATAAAGATGAAAAGTCAACATATTTTCCTTTCCTTGTTTTTCTTTTCTCCCCACCTTTTTTTTTTTTTTTATTATTATTACTATGTTATTTAAATATTTCAAGGTTGCTGTATGTCCTTATTCTTTGTGGACTTCTGTATAGGAGTGATGGAGGCACTATTTTTTACCTGCCTTCATATGTAAGGAAAGCAAATCATTTTTAGAGGAAGAGATGAAATTTCAATATTAATAATGATTTTGTCAACACAAGCTTAATTAAGTCTCTTTACTATATACTAAACTAGCTAAAATTGTAATATAGGATGTAGCATTACCTGGTTCTTGTGAGAGCTGCTAAGAAGGACACATTCATTCATGAAGTAAGCAACCATTGCATTTCCTCCCAGAGCTGTGACATGAGCACGTACGATGGCTAGCACCTCAGCCACAAAGCTGTGAACGAAGCCACTCAACCCACCACACTACAACATAAAACACAAAAAAAACATTACTCACTTTGCAAAGAAGATAAAGATTTAAGACAATTTGTTTACCTCACGAATGGTAGTACTTTCTCGAATAAAAAAGAAATTGAGATTTCCAAGATATTGCTCAATGCGAGCTCCAGGGACATAGCTGAGAGGTGTGATGTCAACTCCGTAGCGCTCACGAGGAGCAGTCTGAAACAGTATCAGGCAATTAATTTCACTAACATGTACAATATACACTAAGAGTATCTACTTGGTTAATTTTAAAATGTTATGGTTGATATGTTGAAAATGGTTACAATGAATATTTACATTTTGGAATGTACAACAAAAAGTAGGTACTTTCCTGAATGCACAGCCTGCCTACTATACTCAATGAGTAGAATTTATAGAGAGGGATGGAGGGCGGAAGGATTACTAACATGTTTGCCTCGCAGCATGTTGCTTTGTCCCAGGTAGAAGGTAGGCTGGCTGGCTTGAGAGTTTGGCTGCATACAGTCTTCATCCAGTTTAAATATCAGATCTGTGTCATCTAAAACAGTTTGAGATGGTGCATTAAATCTAAAAATTAATGAAATGTGCTATTGCACAATTGCTTAATATCAATAGAGCATACTCTGATTTTTTTTTTTTTTTTTTTTTCTTACCCTGGGTTTTTATGTAAAAAATTTTATTGACATGCTCTTTTCTGACAATTAAGTGTCATCTTTTTTAAAGATACAGTATATATTTTTTATTTTATTTTATCATCTCTTTCATGGGCACAAACATACATATATATAACAGGCCTTCATATTATGTCTAATTGATCACAAACCTAAAACCATAAGTGACTTAGCTGTGATATATTATGTTGATGATTGGTAGGACTTTATAATACATTCATAATATTATTAACATTCTTTTTTTATAAAGAGAGCATCAAGGGCATAAATCAGACTAAGTTAGAGGCTAAAAGAAAGTTAGAAGAAAATGTCCATACCAGACTTCTTCAATGCCTCGCGCTTTGGCCGTCCAGATGATTTGGCATGCACCTGAGGATCAGCCAATCCGAGTGCCATACCTTTAACACAGTAAAAACATATTGTTTACAACTGCACAGTAAAACCTTATTTTACATGCTTGAGGGGACAGAAAAATTAGTGTGCAAAGTTATACCACTGTGCAGGCGCGGATCCAGAAAAAAATTTCGGGAGGGGCTGCCTCCATAATGCCAATGTTAAAAAAAAAATTTGGAGTGGGGGAAATGCCTATATTGCCCATGTTAAATCCAAAATTTCGGGGGGGGGGGGGGCTGCAACCCCCCCCAGCCCACCCCCTGGATCCGCGCCTGGCACTTCGTTTTTCAGGTTTTTTGGAGCACGAAAACCTTTTTTTATTTTCTTTTTTTTTTTGCTTTGACCAAGTACTATTTTTATTTTAAAATAACATATAAACTTTCAATAATTTTTTAAAAATAGTTCCTGGACTCTTCAAAATATAAAATAATTATATATTATAGCAGCATAAGTTCTACAATATAATTATATATATATATATATATATATATATATATATATATATATATATATATATATATATATATATATATATATTTTAAAAAAAAAGGCATTTATTTGTAGTCAAAAAACTTTTTTTACACCATTTTTCTTTTATGTGTTCTGATGAGATGTTACAAAAAATACTGAGTGTTTTTATTTTTAACTTTAAACATTTTTATTAAAATTCTAGCAAAAATGGTCTAAAATTGGGGGGGGGGGGGGGGGAAGGCATTTTTTTTAAAAAAAGGCACGAAAACCAAAAAAAGCGAAAAATGCATTTTTTTTCTTTTTTTTTAATTTTCTTAGTTTTATTGGTTTCACATGAACGGTGGACATCTTGAGAGAACAAAATAGTCCCCATACGCACAAAAGGCAAAATGCCTAGATTCTGCCCTCTAGTCACAAGCACATGATCATCCCGATACATACCCACAACTGAAATTTGAATTTCATCTGCTTCTGGAAGTTCAACATTGAAATTCATGTGACACAGAGCACATGGAACCATTTTACGAAGCTTGAAGTAAAGACTCTGTAAATTAAAAGAAGATTGTCTCAAAATTTATCATTTAATGTAATTACAGTACTTGTGAAAAACAGACTCTTATTTTCATATTTGATTAAGATTATATTTACTGATAAATATAGCCAACATACTCCTTTCTCTCTCTCTCTCTCTTTATGAACCTGACTTTTAGCGTTGCTTAGGATTTTGTGGGTCCCTTCCAAACCAAGACGCCAATGGCTGATAACAATGCACTTTTTTGTAAATGGAAGGGATTTTTGGAACTCTCAGTTACTCTTAAATCTAAATGTTTTTATAAATCTAATTTCCAAGAGCTGCAACACTTGAACCGTTGTGGTATTAAATTGCAATATTCAAATCAAGACCTAAACTTACTTGTTGTAGTCTGTGGAAGTGTTTGCTTAATGAAGTTGCTCCTTGACAAGCATTCATTCTTGCTCTCCACACCTGTGTAAACATCTGGAGATTGCAAACAATTTCAAGGTTGGATTGTCCAGGTACAAACTCGGTGTTGACTACATCAAAGCCATCAGGAATGCGAGGTTCAATGAGCAGCGCAACAACATTGATGTCCTCCGTGTCATCCACCTATACCAAAAACAATAGTCACCTAATTGTTCCCACAAAAAATTACATTATACTACCTCTAGGATAAAAGCATCTTTGTTTCCACATGATGGCTCTAGATCAGGCAAATCCTCGTCAGATTCTTCAGAGTCCGAAATTCCTTTTGATTCGCTGCACTGCTTCTCCTGAAAGTTTGAATTTTTTTTTCTGTTGTTTTTATGGATAAGCTAGAGAGCAGGTAAGAGGTAACAAATCAACATAGCATGTAACATAGCTCATAAGAGCATAACATTGTGGTATAGCGTCTGTATTCTATAATGTATGTATATGTTAGCACCCAAAGCCGAATTCGGGCAAAAGCCGAAAAAAATGCTCACATCTAGTTCTGCGCATCACGAAATGAGCCAAAGCCGAAGTGAGTTTTTTTTTCGGCTTTGGCGCATTTCATTTTGAACAAAACTAGATCTGCTCAAATCGAAATGCGCCAAAGCCGATATGAGATTTTACTTCGGCTTTGGCGCATTTCATTTTGAGCAAAACTAGTTCAGCGCATCGCGGTTTGAGCAAAAGTCGAAATGATATTTTATTTCGGGTTTGGAGCAAAATTTTGAGCACATCTAGTTTTGAGCAAAATAAAGATGATTTTAATGGCGAGATGATGATTTTAATTTTAACGATATTAATTTTAATTTTTAAAAAGAAAAATAAAAAACTAAGACACTATAAACTTATGATAAATATTAATATTGTGACCTAATAGCTTTCAAGCGCTGTTTAAAAATAAATTAATTAGGGAAAAAAATAATGACTTTAAAATGTAATCATGGCATATAGCGCAGTATACGTACGTACATACCTTATAAAAAATAGTGTAGAACCTGTTGTTTTTATAAAACACTCCACTATTTTTGTCACTTAATTACTACTTGATTATGTTTTTGTTAAATTAATAAATTTTTTGTTTTAAGAACTGCAGCTCAAATAAAATAGACATGTACGCCACACGTTTTAAAGTATTCTTTAGATTCACTCGCTCTCACCATTAGAAATATTGTCATGCACGTACTGTACTTGTAAATTTCATAGTTCTATTTCTTCGAACATTGTTATAGCAGCCACAATACATAAAATGGAGAAAAAAATGGCCGGCGATGATAGTAGACGTGTCGTCTGTCGCTCGTGCAATAAATCTTGTAAAAGTGAAGATAATGTGGTCCAGTGCCAAGGATTTTGTAATAGTGAGTTTCATTACACATGTGTACGTGATTCTATGAACATTCCCTTCCCAGGGTACGAAGCAAGTAAGAATTTACGATGGTTCTGCGACGCCTGTTGCAGCCTCGGTGAGACGTGTCTCGCTCAAGTATCAGGCGAGATGAAAAGATTGACTGAATCACAGAATAATAGTAATGTATTACTTACTGATTTGCATGCCAAAATTGATGAACAGAATAGTATTATAACTTGTTTACGTCAAGAAATGGACGAATTAAAACAAAACAGTAATAATGGTGCTAATAATGCTAATACAAATTGGCCCACTGTAAATCAACAAACTCACATGTTAAATCACAGGAAAAATTCAAAACAATCACAACATTCAAATAAACCTACACTGTTGACGAATCCACCCAAAAACACAGAAACTAAGATTACTGTAATTACAGACACATCAGCTGAATTGTTTGCCAACGCCCACCAACAGCTGCAGCCAAGGTCAACGACCTTGGGAGGCGGTACGCCCCCCGAGTTGCAGCGAGGCAAGCAGCAAGCGAGCGCTCAGACTGAGAGCATCGAGGAGGAGATCGACGGCTCGAGCACGGACATTGGGTCGCAGGGCGATCCCTCGGACCGCGCACCGCACCCCGCAGTGGGTGGGGGCGCGGACGGTTTCCGGGAAGTCAAGCCCCGGCGACGCCGGCGTGCACCATTGGTGGTTGGAACGGCCGAAACTCTTACCAACTGCCCCTTTCAGGGTGCCCAACCATTGGCCCACATTTATGTTGGCCGAATAGTAACTGGAGCAATCGAATCCCAAATTCAAGATCATGTTTTAAGTTTAATAGATCCCAGTGAAAGAGAAAATGTAAAAAAAAATATATGTGTAGAAAAACTTCTCTCCAAAGGAAAATTAGCATCTTTTCATATCTCTATCGATTCTCGTTATGAAAAAAATGTAAAAGACCCATCTAACTGGCCAAAGGGTATTGTTATCAATAGATTTTATTTTAAAAGACAAAATTTTCCAGTAAAAAACCACGACTTTACAGGGAGTTAAATAATAAATATAAATTTAAAATATTCGTACAGAATATTCAATGTGTATCTAATAAACTTTTAAAACTTAAAACTGAATGTAATATTCATGATTTTAGCATCGTAGTATTGACCGAACATTGGCAAATAAATAAAGATATTGAGCAATATGTTTTAACTAATTACACATTGTTGTCTCATTACAGTAGAACTAAAAGTATACATGGTGGTGTATGTATTTTTATAAAAAATGGGCTTAATATTATAGAAAGACCCGAGTATTATGATTACTGTATTGAAGTTGATTTCGAGATTTCAGTTGTGGAAATTGTGGGACAAAACACTGTTATTTGTTCATTTTATCGTTCTCCATTGGGAGACATAAATGTTTTTCTAAGTCATTTAGATATAGTCCTAAATATTTTAATTGAAGAAAACAAAAAAATATTTTTCTGTGGTGATTTTAACATAAATTTTTTAAATGTTGATACAAATGTGTCCCAATGTAAAGATATTTTTGAATCGTATGGTATGGTACAAATGATTAATAATCCTACTAGAATATGTAAAAACTCAAAAACTTGCATCGATAATATTTTTACAAATGTAAATGACTGTATTGCAAATGTCACAGAACTTGCATTATCAGATCATAAGGGTATCATATTAAACTTTAATCTAAAAATAGCTGTAAATAAAATATGTTTTACTAAACGTAAAAATATAACAGATGTTAATATAAATTATTGTAAAAATGAATTAAATTGTGTTAATTGGGATCAATTATTAAAAGATAACTCTGTTAATACGGCATTTAACTCAGTTCAATCATTGTTGCTACAAATTATTAATAAAATTTTTCCAATAGTTAATATTGTAAATTCTCCAAAAGGAAAAAAATTAAATTGGATAACTGATGAATGTATTAAACACAAAAATTATACAAAACTATTACTTGACATGCATAGAGATAAACCATTTGATCCCATACTTAAAGAAAAGTATTTGTCTCAAAAAGAAGTTTACCATAACATTTTAATTGAAACAAATAAAAATTACAATTCTAATAAAATACTTAATTCTAAGAATAAGTCAAAAGAAGTATGGAATGTTATTAATGAAAATTCTAATAATAAGGCCAAAAAAAAATAACAGTATTGATGAAATGTATATTAATGAACATAAAAATGAAACATCTACTAACAAATCTGAAATTGTAGATATTTTAAATCATTTTTTTATATTAGCACCAATAAAAATTCATAATGATATCAAGAGCTCTAATAGTAATAAAAACTCAAAGTTTTTAAAACCTGCAATAGAAAATAACGAGGAAAGTTTTTTTCTGTCTCCTGTAAATATAAATGAAGTTAAAAAATTAATAATGAGTTTATCAGATTCAAATGCCAATGATTTTAATATGATTTCAACTAAATTATTTAAAAAATTTGTTAATGAGCTCGCAGAACCAATATCTAAATTAATAAATGAATCTTTTACATCAGGTATTTTTCCAGATAATCTTAAGATAAGCAAAATCATTCCACTTTTTAAAAGTGGAGATAAAAAAGACCCAAATAATTATCGGCCAATTGCAATACTTCCGGTTCTGTCAAAAATTTATGAAAAAGCAATATATAATAGACTTGTTAAATTTCTCACTAAAAATAAAGTTTTCAACACAAGTCAGCATGGATTTGTACGTAATAAATCAACTACTACAGCTCTCTTTGAATATGTAGAAAGTACACTTAAAAGTTTGGATAACAGTGAAAATGTGTTTGGCTTATTTATTGATTTAAGCAAAGCTTTTGATTGTGTTGACCATAAAATTTTACTTGACAAGCTGGAAAAATATGGAATTAGGGGTACAGCTCTTAATTTACTACAAAGTTTTCTTAGCAATCGAAAACAATATGTTGCACTTAATTCAATGAATGGAGAAATAAAATCTGAATTATTAATTAATACAAATGGTTTTGGACAGGGTTCAATCTTGGGACCGCTCTTGTTCATAATATATGTTAATGACTTAATTGTTAATAATGAAAATATTGATATAATTCAATTTGCCGACGACACAAGTTTTAAAATAAATGGTAAAAATTGTCAAGATGTCATTGATGCGGCCAATGACCTCATTTTAGATGTCAACTCATATTTCAAAAGTAATAAACTTAAGCTTAATGCTAATAAAACCAATTTAATAAATTTTCAATTGTATAACAACTCAAATAGTTGTGTTGATCTCAAAAATGTTGTAAAATGTGAGAATGACTATTTAGAATTTACCGATCATTCGAAACTTCTCGGTCTAATTATTGATCACAATCTAAAATGGGATCATCATATTAATTATATATGTGGTAAATTGTCCAAAGTGCTATTTTTATTGAGACGCCTTAAAAGTTTGGTTGATGTATTCGTGTTAAAACATATTTATTATTCTTATTTTCACTCCATATTGTCATATGGGTTAGAAATTTGGGGAAATGCTGCAAAGTATTTAACAATGAGAGTTTTTGTATTGCAAAAATCGGCAGTAAGAATACTTGCAAATGTGCCGCCAAGGACATCTTGTCAAAATTTATTTAAAGAACTCGGTATTTTGCCTTTACCGGCATTATATATCTCAAAAGTGCTGATTTTTGCAAAGAATAATTCTCAATACTTCAATAATTGTAAATTTACCCATAATTATAATACCAGAAACAAAGACAATTTCATGCTAGATCGACATAGAACGGCAGCATATGAAAAAGGTCTTATGTACAGTGCCCAATCTTTGTTCAATAGGCTTCCAAGTGACATAAAAAGTGAGTTTCATCTAAGTGTTTTTAAGAAGAGAGTGAAAAAACATTTATTTGATAAGAATGTGTACAGTATTGACGATTTTTACAAACGTGAATAATATAATTATATTATTATTTTTTATGCAATGTGTACTTTGTTGACTTGTCTTGTAAGTGAGATGAATAAATATTTGAATTTTGAATTTGAATTTTGAATTTTGAATTTAAACATATACGGCAATCAAATGGGGTTAAACTTCATTGCATTGCTACTTTCTTATCTCGTTGTACCAATAACAACCTGTATTGCATGATAGCCTAATTCTAAGACATATAATAGAACTATGAAATTTACAAGTGCGTGCATGACAATATTTCTAATGGTGTGAGAGCGAGAGTGAATCTAAAGAATACTTTAAAACGTGTGGCGTAAATGTCTATTTTATTTGAGCTGCAGTTCTTAAAACAAAAAATTTATTAATTTAACAAAAACATAATCAAGTAGTAATTAAGTGACAAAAATAGTGGATTGTTTTATAAAAACAACAGATTCTGTTATACAATATTTTTTATAAGGTATGTACGTACGTATACTGCGTTATATGATTACATTTTAAAGTCATTATTTTTTTCCCTAATTAATTTATTTTTAAACAGCGCTTGAAAGATATTAGGTCACAATATTAATATTTATTATAAGTTTATAGTGTCTTAGTTTTTTATTTTTATTTTTAAAAAATTAAAATTAATATCATTAAAATTAAAATCATCATCTCGTCATTAAAATCATCTTTATTTTGCTCAAAACTAGATGTGCTCAAAATTTTGCTCCAAACCCGAAATAAAATATCATTTCGACTTTTGCTCAAACCGCGATGCGCAGAACTAGTTTTGCTCAAAATGAAATGCGCCAAAGCCGAAGTAAAATCTCATATCGGCATTGGCGCATTTCGATTTGAGCAGATCTAGTTTTGTTCAAAATGAAATGCGCCAAAGCCGAAAAAAAAAACTCACTTCGGCTTTGGCTCATTTCGTGATGCGCAGAACTAGATGTGAGCATTTTTTTCGGCTTTTGCCCGAATTCGGCTTTGGGTGCTAACATATATATACACACACAAACACACACATATATATATATATATATATATATATATATATACATATATATAATAATAAATGTATATATATACTGTATATATATATATAGTCAAGTTAGTAGTTTTTTTTTTTTTTTTTTTTTCGTTTTTTTTTTTTTTTTTGCCCATGTCAAGTCGTTATTATTTTATCGACACATTGGCAATATACAGAGACGCTCCGATGATATGTATAATATAAAGACAGGCCTTTCAATGTTAATACTTTCGATTTTGTCAATTCCAATTTTGTGAGCTCACGTTTTGTTGGGTCCCTTGAGACTTCACAAAATCGAAAGTTTACTGTATATTGATGGCAACTTGTGAGGCCATCAGACATTTATTTTGTACTATCTGCTACCTGCTAGGAGCCCTAATTTTCTTAAATCTAAAACTTAAAAGTTGAGTAACCTTGATACATATTGATTTGAAGCTATGACATTTTATTTATAACTAATTCTATTAATTATCTAAATAAAAATCTGAAATGGAAGAAATACAATCACTTAAACCTACTTCTCTACATTATAAATCTTCTATTCTCGAGCAGGAAACCAACTTCAACACGTACATAGCATGTAAAATGGAACCTTACCAGCAAGGGAGTACTGGAGGTGAGTGGCTGCACACAGAAATGTTCTCGGTTTCGTTTGCTTGTTTCGTGCAGCTTCTTCTGCATTTCTGCAACTTCTGCTTTATTAGACCACGAATCCCCAGCAGCCACTCTTGGTACTGGTGGGGCAGCCATTGGTGAGAGGAAGATTGCAGTACCCGTGGCAACTCCAACCAGCCAGCGTTCTCCAATGGAGACTTGGACCTAACAATGAAACTTGAATTTAGTATTATAACCTGGTCCACAACAGTGATTACTATCAGAACCAAAAAGATGTGCCCCTCTCCTTATGGAACTTATATGCTATTCAGGGGTACACCTTTTTGGTTCTGATAGTAGTCACAATTTTAGTTATAGTCATAAAGTTGGGATATGTGTATTAGCAGCTTGTAGTCCACATTCAGTTTAGAAATAGCACTAGTGCATGAAGATGAACATCTAGCTATCATTTTTATGCACTAAAATTACAACAAGCCAATTTGAGGGCAGCAAAAGAGAGGGGAGGATTTGTAATTTTATATGCACACTATTTGTGTTTAATAAAAGAAATACAGTATTATATTATTTAGTATATATTTATCATGCAAGACAAATTAAGCAATGGATGCACATCATAGTTCAACTAAGGTGGTGCACCCGATATGATGTCTACAACATAATTAACTCTTGCCAACATTTATGTACTGTTGATGATGCCATATAGTCAACATATCAAGTCATATCTAACTACAAATTTCAAATTTTATTTTTGTAAATTGGCCCATAGTAAAAAAAAAATAGTTTAAGCAAGCATAATATGTTTTGTGTAGTATCTTTAACATAGATGTTAACATCAACAGGTACGTGAGTAGCAGATGTATAGATGCATAGATGTTAACATTCATGTTAAGGAGACTGTACGTACATTCACGGGCTTTTAAAGGTGCATGAAACTTTCACTTGCAAGGTACAAATAATTATTCTCTTTCGCCTGATTCTATCAATTTTTGCCTGTGCTAATTATTTACAAACATCATCAAGCCAACAGACAAAGACTGACAGGTGACATCATCGTAATGTCACAGTAGTCAAATTCCAATATCTTGATGAAAACTGGGGTAAATAATTACATAGCACATATAAAAGTTAATAGTATCAGGCATAAGAGAATTATTTTATCTTCATTTTATGTTGAAAGTTTAATGCTTCTTTAAGACAGTGCATAATTTTAATATGAAATAAAAACATCAAACCATTTTTATATAGTAAAGGGATGAATTTGCACTAAATCACATTTCAACAATATATTCATTAAAAGATGAGCCACAAAATATTCCGCCAAACATCTGCTTTGCTGATTATACAGTGTACATTCCCTTACCTTGAGGTTAAAGAGAGAATTCATGCCTTTTACTCTTAGTTTATTGATAAGAGTGCGGTGAAGCTCATATTCTAAGAATGGAAGCCCATCAGAGATTTCTCTTGCATTCAGTTCACCACGACAATCTTTCTTAGGACGGAATACATGAGCTTGCAATAGACATCCCCGTCCAGTGATTGGGATTCCCTCAGGAGGCTCAATTGTGGTAAATAAAACATCAGGAACTTTGCCTTGCCTGTAACAACAAAATTAGATTTGAACAGATACAACAAATCAAGTAAATGACTATATTTACATAGTTCCTAAGAGCTGACTTGGGGTTTTTCAAATAAACTAGACACTGCATTTCAATTAATTGGGACTAAAATAGTTTATTTTTTTATAGTTACTTATGGAAAAATCTACACAGCTTAGATTTAAAGATTAAAGCATCATTTTTTAATTTCAAGTGGATTTTTTTAATCACTTATTTGGATGAAGGATGGATTATTCTAATTATGTATTTTCAATTTTTTTCAGTCTTCCCCCCCCCCCCCCCTCCAATACCTTCAGAACTAAAGGGAATTAGTGACTATGCAAAGGAAGATGTAGTCCGACTCCTAATACTTAAATGCTATATTTATGTGTGTATTAATTTATATAACTTATATAACAAACATATATATTTTAAAGCAAAGGATAGGAATAACCAGCAAGGCCTTACCAGCAAGGCCAAAATGTAGATATTTAACTATTTTTCGATTGAACCTGTAACCGCAAGATTTTCTCCTTCTGTGACTTCTCGATGGGTAAAGCCTTGCTGGTTATTCCTATCCTTTTCTTTAAAATATATATCACAACCGAAATGGTTTATTTTCCTTAAATTTTATATAACAACCACAGATTTATTTTTTCTAAGATTATGTATTACCAATACTTAATTTATTTTGTACTTACTATTATTTTTGTCTATTGTCGTCTCACAATGCAAATCACACAACTACAAACAAATTCATGGCCCTTATGATCTAGTGAGACAAGGTTTAGAATAGCATTATTTTTTTTTCTCTCTCTCTCTCTTTAATCATGTGATTTGCATTCAGAGATAACGCTGTTTCTGTTTTTATATCTGTGTTCTTTCTATGTGTTACATTGTTATATGTACTGAAGATCATGTACTTATATAACTAATTTCATATATACACTATTTGTATTTAATAAAAGATTTACTGTAATAAATTGAGGTGGAAAGACGCTGCAACTTCATAGTCATGCAATGTCTTTCCTTATACTTATATGTTAAGGATTTTAAGAGGGTTAAACAAGGGTTAAACAAAAACTGAAAAAAATTTACAGTACATAACTAGAGGTCCTCTCTGCAAATATACAATTAAGAAATATAATTTGGATTGTCCATTAAATAAGATATGCGACTATGTAAGCAATTTTTGTGATTTTGTTCAATATGCAAGAATAGGTAGCATTTATGAAAAATAGTAAACAATTTTGCAAAGCAGCATTAAGGTAGAGATAACGCCGAATAGCTGATCGACGTAATGCCCTTTGATTAACATGTAAACCTTAGCAAATTGACAAAAATTCTGAAATTTTTTTGAGAGGCAGATATTAGTGCCTAAAAGCCATAGAAAAAGTTTCAAAACAATTTAACAAGCCGATTTTTTTTTTTTTTTTTTTTTAATTTTTTTAATTTTCAGCATAGGGCTTTCCCATGGAGAGCCAAACTAAAAAAATTAATTTAAAAAAATCGGCTCGTTAAGAGTTTTTGAAACTTTTTCTATGGCTTTTAGGCACTAATATCTGCCTCTCAAAAAAATTTCAGAAATTTTGTCAATTTGCTAAGGTTTACATGTTAATCAAAGGGGATTACGTCGAACAGCTGTTTGACGTTATCTCTACCTTAAATATAAGGGGAGAACTTGTGCAACAATTTCATAAAGAAAGCTATGCTTTCAAAGGAGATGTGTGTATACAGCTAAATAGTCTAAATACTATATTTTTTGTGTTTGTTATTTAGGGAATTTGACGTGATCTATGTAGGCATTGTTTAAATAAAGAGAACAAAATAAGATAAACACCCAAAAATTCAGCAAGTAAAGAGCTAGCAACAAATTTTGAACATTTCAAATAATTTAAAAGAAAAGTTCTTACCTACAAACTGCACATTTGAGCAAACTGACAGGCATTGGAGCATTTGTGGTACTGTAAGGAACATGGCAAATTGTACACTGTGGTGCTGCGTCTTCTTTGGAATCCATCGCAATCCTTGATTTTGGGTGAACCTAAAATAGAAATTATATTTACAATTAAAAGATATGCTAAACCAATATGAATTTTTCCCCCCTCCAATGAGCAAGTGGCAGGATTTGGGTAGGTTGCGGCCACAGTCTGTTACACAACCCAACATTCACTGAGGTGTGACTGAGAGAACCATGAAAACCCTCATTCTGCTCACTGCGAAGCCCTGGTGACTAAGAGGGTTGCGACGGTAAGTGCTGAAGAGTTGGGGAGTGAGCCAGCCTGAAGATGCCGTCGATGCAGATCTTGGTGCGTGCTAGTCCCCCCCTCCCCCCCCCCCCCCGCCTCCCCTTGCTTTAAAGTAAAGGGTCTACTGCAAAAAAGACAACAAAAAAACGAGTTAGTATTTTTTAAAAATAGTTCCAGTGCTCCTACATATGGAACCGAAATCCAAAAGATTCTATCTTACATAGGTTCTTCAGAAAAAAATTACAAAGTCAGAGAGAACTCGTCATTTAACATGGGGCCTTACCTGAAAAAACAACCTCGAATATCTCGAAAAAATACACCGTTTGGTGGTATGAAAAAAATATAGCCATGTTCCAGGCGCGGATCCAGGGGGTGGGCTGGGCCCCCCCCCCCCCCGAAATTTTGGATTTAACATGGGCAATATAGGCATTTCCCCCACTCCAATTTTTTTTTTAACATTGGCCTTATGGAGGCAGCCCCTCCCGAAATTTTTTTCTGGATCCGCCCCTGCCATGTTCTATAGCTTAAGCTTTAACCAAGAGTTGTTTAAAAAAACATGTTCTCGAATCTGTTTTCCCATCATAAAATCACGAAAAACTTATGGGAATTGACATGGGAAATTTTCTTAATTTTTTTTTTACGGAAAAATGGATTTGAGCAATTTTTTTTTATTCCTTTTTCTGTTAATTAAAGCTCGGGTCATAGAACTTCGTCATACTTTTTTTTTTTTTTTTTCACACCACCTAACAGGGTATTTTTTCGAGATATTCGAGGGCTATTTTTAGGTAAGGCTCCATGTTAAGCGACGCATTTACTCTGACTTTGGAATTTTTTTCTGGAGAACCTATGTGAGATGGAATTTTTTGGAATACGGTTCCATATGTAGGAGCACTGGAACTATTTTAAAAATATACTAACTCGGTTTTCATTTTACAGCAGCTGATAGACCTTTACTTTAATTACAAGACAACAAACTTGGTTTACATCACTCAATCTCTACTTGCATCGGATGAAGCATCTAAATTATGTGAAACGTTTTTATAGATTGTAAATAATTTTTTGTGTGAACCTGTGTCAACAAGATTTTCACCCTCTGTGACTTTTTCTATTGGTAAGGCCTTGCTGGTTATTCCCATCTTTTTTTTATAAATGACTGTATTACTTTGGTTCATTGTAATACATGGGGTACACATACACAATTTGGTACTTTCTACATTGGGGTTTTAAGTACAAGCTACAAGTGTACAAATTTTAGATTCTCCCTAATTATGTTCAATTCCAATGTATTTTTTCATAATGTTCATAGAATAAATATAGTGGAGGTCTTTAAAAGTCAGTCACTACTGTCCATGCATATACAGGCTAAAAATATTTAGTTTCAGCACTTTTTACCATTACAGTATGTTATGGATTCAAATATATTCACCAGGGCAGGCATTACCTTCTCTTCTAAAATTAACATGTCTGCTTGATCTAGAGAAGAGTGCATGACATCACGAGTAGTAGAATCTTTACTGAGATTAAGCTCCTTCATTCCAACATTGTGCTGCAGACTGATTAGAGCTGCTGTTCCTGATGCACTAAGCACACACACATCTTCACTAAAATCAAAAGAAACAAAAGGTAACTAAATAGTAAGGTTTAATTAATTTAATCACATTATAATGTACCAGTTGGTAATGTCACTCCTTTTCTTTAACTTACCAAATACTTGACTGTTCTTTGTATCCTAAAACAACATTGCAGGCCAAAGCTCTTGCATGAGAGCGGACCTCCATTCTAAGCTCATTCCACCAGGTATCTCTGCTTTCATGATCTTCTGTACTTGTAGTACGCTCCAGCAACTTGACACTACGAGAGCTCACCATGCCACCTACAATCAGACACAAATTCTTGTATCAAAATTCATCACTTATGAAAGTTTGACAAGAAAATAATAAGAACAAATAACACTTTTAAAGAGTAAATAACCCAATTGAAAATGGAGTTCATTTATATATTATGTATTCTTCTTGGAAAATTTACAGAATTTTACCATTTTTCACACAAGGGAATGAATTTTATCTAAATGTTTCCCAACAAAGTTCATATTTTGTTATAGAATAGGGAAGTGTAAACAACAAAAATCTAAAACACATTGTTTGTTGCTTCTAAGAAAATAGACCAAATATTTTAATTCTTTTACCCTTATATACACAGTATATAAAATACCAGAGCCCATTAAAGGAGCTTTTATAGATTTATAAATGTCAAACTTAATATTGTAAAAAAATAAAAGTCACCAACCTACAAACTTCTAGGAGTTCCGGAAGTCATAGGGTGGTGATATTTATTTATTTATTTATTTATTTATTTATTTATTTATTTATTTATTTATTATTATTATTTTTTGTGCAATAATAAGTTTGACATTATTCATAAATCAACAAAAATATAAAAGCTGAAGCCATTCTCCTCCTTTAAGGCTGGTCCACAATCGTACTCAGTGACAATTCGAGTTACAATTAAAGTTATAAAGTTGGAACATACGATACATTTCCAACTTGTAGTCCACATTTGGTTTAGGATTATAGTAGTATTAGTACTAGTTTTAGTCACATGGATGCATAACTTCTATCTTTAATTTTATGCACAATAGTTACGACGAGTTAATCAGGGCACAGCAAAGAAGAGGATTCGGAATCACACCCTGAGAGGTACACAGAATGGAGAAACAGGAATCATGGTGTGAGAGCTGTGGAACCATGTAAAAAACAAAAAAATAAAAGGTCAAGGTACCGTCATAACTATGACCAAACCATTTCTGGACAAATACTAGCTAAACTCAGTAACTATTCACTAAGCACGGTTATGACTTGCCTGAAAGAAATAGAGACATCTGTCTTACATCCAGAAGTTTGACCAACATTTCCAGAGCTTCACCACGACCAGACCTCATAGAGCTCTGAAAATTTTAGCAAAGTTTCTAGACATAAGACAAGGAATTAAGTCTCTAATGGTCTTTGATAATATAAAATCATGTTTTATAATTTATTACTTTATTCTGCTTTTTAAATTTTCCCATTATTAGACATCTAGACACAATTAAGTAAATCACTTTTATAAGCTCGAGCCAAGGTAGAAATAAACAATGTATTCTACACATTTATAGTTCCTTACCAAGTCGCAAGATAAATCCTGGAGGGTATTTTGCCATTGTGAGAAATGGATACTCCATCATATCAAGGCTGCTCTCTTGGTTTAGATGAGCTCGTGGAACTCCCAGTGCTGGTGCTATTGAGTGGCGATTGTGAGCAGAACCTCCACTACCTCCCAGAATGCTACCTGCATGAAAGGAATATAAATGTTTAGTGCAATAATGCACACATAAGAAGTGTAAATAAAACAACAAACCCTACACTGATATCAAAGTTAACAATGCTTATTATTTTGGAGATTCTATTCTATTTTATTCTATTTGTACACTTTTTGTGTTTAATAAAAGACTTACAGTATATGTTATTTTGGAGATTTATGCTTTCACAGCATAAATAAATGTCATGTCATTTCAATAAGACACTGAACAAGGCTCAAGGAATTAGATATTAATATGACTAATAATGATCATTTGATAGTATATCTGCACATATATTGATCAGAACAAAAGTTAATCAATTTTATACAAATTTATATGCAATATGTATTTTAAAGGAAAGAATAGGAATAACCAGTAAGGCTTTACTGAACGAAAAGTCTTAATAGAAGAAAATCTTGTGGTCACTCAAAAATTAATTACATTTTACAAGACGTTTCACATTGTTTAGATGCTTCATCAATTGCAAGTTTCATTAAATTTGTATAAAATTAATTAATTTTTGTTCTGATCAATATATGTTGCAGATCTACTATCAAATGATCATTATTAGTCAAATTATTATCAAATTCCATGAGCCTTGTCCAGTGCCTTATTATTGCACGCGAAATTGTGGTAGGCAGGTAGCCAGGAATATTGCTCAATATTCCGGAGGAGACACAACACGAAGGTTCAGAATGAACTTACAAAACTCAAAATCTAAAACTCAAAAGCTTATAAAACTTAAAATCAGTAATTGAACTAAAATAATATTTTTTTAAATAGGGGCCAGTGAAATAATATTTTTAGATTAATGTTCAACGAAACTTCAAAGTAAAACTTCAAACATTAAGAACAACTTCTATTTTAAAATAAATTATGAGTAAAAATAAAAGAAAGAAAGTTAAAAGTTAAGGAAAAACCTTTAGGTGTGACACTTAAGTCCGAATCAGATGACCGCCTGTGCATTCCCATTGGCCCGGTGATGAGACGTGCAGGTGACAGCTTGTTGGCAAGCAGAGAGTGTGTAGAGGGTGTTGAACAAGCAGCACCACTTCCTCCGCTACGGTGCTCTTCTACACAGTTGTTGGTACCACTGCCTGGTGCTGCTGCTGGGAATGGAAGCCTGGAGGGGCATGAGCTTGTTACTGAATTAGGGGAGCTAGGGCAACTAGATACAACATGGCGAGAGGTATCTGTCAATTTACATGCACGCAGTGGTAGTGGGAAGGTAGCTGAAGCATCAACGGAACATGCATTTGAAACTGGTATTAATTGAAAGCTTGAGTTATTAACGTTATTACTTTCACAATTGTTATTATAATTTTGCGGTAAAGAAATATCAAGTGATAAATGGGATTGACCATTTTTTATCAATTTGGTTTCCTCCTCTGCTTGCCTTGTTGTTTCTTGAATTTCGGATATACCAGTTTCATCTGCCAGCAAGTAGTTTCCTTTCTGTACTGCAATGTCTTCTTCAGCTGTTGTAAATTTTAGATTCAGTTCTTCATGTTTCTCAGGTCCTTTGTCAGAGAGTGCTTTGGCAAGACTAGAATTTGTGTGTTGTTTTGATGGTTGCTGTGATGATTGCTGAAAGCCTGAAGCTGGTCCGCCCAATGCAAGGTCTGAAGATTTGCTAGAATGGCTGCTTGATGAGAGAGACGATGAGGAGGATCCAGATACAGACATGGTGAATCTTTCTTCTAGCATTGAACTTGTTTCTGCTGCAGAGCTAACGGAACCACCAGGCACCAAACAAGAGTCAGACTGAGATCCCCTCAGTGGTACATCGGCGCTTGAAGCACCTGACGCTTCCTCGTCAACAGAGTCCAAACGTCTCAGGTGATCATTTGGTGCACCAGGAGTAGGAGTAGGATCACTAGAAGAGCGTCTATGTCTTCTTGGCATGAATTCAGGTAATAAAACTTCAGTTTTATATTTGTCAGCATCAATGGGACAAGCCAACGGTTTATTAAAAACTTTGATAAATTTACGAGAAAGGACATTTTTTAAACTCTTTGCAAATGTTTTAAAGTTGTGTTTTTTCTTCTTTGGTAGCTTTGTGAGTTCATTTTCAACAGAGGAAGGAGAGTTGTCTGTTTTTACAGCTTCACTGTAAGAATGATGTCTTCTATAAGAACGTGATGCACCCTCACCACAAAGTGCATTCCTAGATGAAGATTTGTATCGTGGAATGGAAAGAAAGGGAATTCTATCCTTCATACTAGCAGAACGGAAGAGAATTGGAAGATTTTTTTTTGTTACAGAAGGCCAACCACCAGTTGAAGATACTCCAAGTGATCCAGTAGGGGTTGGAGGAATAACCAGTAGGAAAGGTGGAGAACTGTAAGTTGAAGTCAAACCAAGGCTCATATTTCGAGACCGAGACCGGTCACTATGCATGCTTGTATTACTACTACTAGGACGTAACAGGCAACTACAAGAGGAAGGCCTAGACAAAGATGGAGCATAATATGCTAGCCCATCACTTGTGCATACACTTAATAAAATAAATTAAAATAAATTTTTCACAAGCATATGATGTGTGCAAAATGAATTAATGGTTTGGGATCACAAAAACAACAAAAGGTCAAGAGAAAGGAAAGAAAGCAAGAAAAATTACATTTAGAATATACCCAATAACCTTGACATACATAACAAAATTTACAATTACTATACCACAAAAAAATAAAAACTTGGTGGTAACTAATGTGTCTGCATTAAGAAAAATTATCTCATTAAGATTATGAAATCAAGTCAATTTCCTACAACGTATGAAATTTGAAATACTCTGGTCTTACATGCTGAGGTTTCAGTCAAAAGTTCACTTATATAAATAATAATAATAATAATAATAAAAAAAGCTTGAATAAAAATCTGTCTTACAAAATAAGTTGTATTGTTCCTATGCAGTAAAATTGTAAGGAAATCCAGGAGTAAAATTGCAGATTGTAATACCAGCATTATAGTAATTATCCACCCACAATTTTCATCACTGCACTACATCTCTAGCCATGCCCACAAACAAAGTGCTATGGCTACAAAATAAAACCTCGCTGATTAAATAATATTAATGGGTCCGAAGGATGATACATTGGAGAATGACTTAGAATAGTAAATGTAAATTTAAAAAATATATATATATATATATATATATATATATATATATATATATATATATATATATATATAGTTCTTAACTACCTTTTTCGACCTATGGAACAGTTTGCCACATTAGCCAGTAACTGGTTAATGACAGCTAGTCAATCAAATGTATTCCTAAAACACAATATGTTGACATCACCGGGAGATGTGTAAGCTGTGGCTGACTTCAAAAGTAAGTCATCCTCCAGTGTATTGTCATTGATGGATCCACTTTTGAGGCGAGAATGAGAAAAAAAAAAAAAAAAAGTGTTAAGGTCAATGTTAATAAAAAAAAAATGGAGTGCAATAAATATCATTACTGTCCATGTTAAATCCAAAAATTTCAGAAGAGGGGGAGTTCCTCAGCCTTCTCCATGGATCTGTGTCTCAGTGGATCAAAACACAATCATTTGCAACTTCATTCAAATTTGAGACGTCATAGAAAATTCTATTTCAAAATTTCAATCAATAGTGGTTGGGCAATTTTTCTTAATTCAACAAAATTTTATGACTGCACCAGTTTAAAATATTGCCATTAATGTTTATTTGAAAAAATATATGTATATCTTTTTATCCCAATCATGTACATCATAGAACAACTAATGTTACCCCTGTTCTTGTGGGTGTTGTCAAAGAGAATATTAAGGCAAGGTCAATGCAACTGAACAACTTCTGCGGTAGCTTGATTTGATGCTATTCTTATCTGCCCAAAGTTGAATATTTTGATCTATTATAGCCACAATGGACAATTTGCATGACATTTTTTTATTGCAGAAATGGACAGAGGGTGCAAAGTTATGCTACCTATGAATTTTTTCAGATTTTTTAGAGACCGGGAACTATTTTTAAAAAATTATTGAAAGTCAGTTTTATGACGTCACGGGCGTTTAGCGCCTATCCTTTTCTTAAGGACAGACTCCTCGCGACGTCATAAAATCGACTTTCAATAAACTTTCAATAATTTTTTAAAAATAGTTCCCGCTCTCAAAAAAATCTGAAAAAATTCAGAGTAGCATAATTTGGTACCCTCTATCCATTTCTGCAATAAAAAAATGTCATGCAAATTGTCCATATCAGCAAATTTGGCAGGGTTAATATTAAAACTGTACCAAGCTATAGATAGGGACAAAAAAGTATAAAGGGTAAAGTTTTTCAACAAAATCTGTTTGATTATATCAGTTTTGTTTAGTGAGGGTGTAAAAGCAATCACCCAGGATAATTCCCTCACCAACAAATGATTGAAGTATCAATATATCATCCAACAATACATCTTTGCCATGTCCATCTTTTCAAAGGGAATTTTTCCTGAGGCAAGAACTTAACGACATAAACAAAGAATATACATTATCGAGTTCATTTTTTAGCTGTCAAGGTTACTGATTGACACGCCACTTTTCACACCACTGTTTAATAGATAAATATACTGTATGCATTCATTCAAACCTTAGTTTACGCTTCAGATGGTGGCTGGTGGCTATTAATGCCAACAGCTTTTCCTGTTGTGTATAATAAAACACAGACTACAAATAGAAATATCAGATAAGTAAACTAAGATTTTAAATACTATGAATTATCATCAATGTGATAGAGTCTTATTAACCAAAGTCAACTTTGTAAAAATATCAATGGGGTACTGACCAAAAAAAAAAAAAAAAAGTATCAAGTTTTTGTCAACATTTCAAAAGGCATGAGAATTTCATGAAGAACGAGCCCCCTATTACAGCATTCTACGACAATTTCTTGATTTTATATTAATTTTTAAAACCTCTCGAAAATGATGACACAACATTGCATCTTAAATGGGAAAATAGATCAGTTGACATTGCCAAATCTCATACTTAATATTTAAATGTAACCAAAACTTCATTTGTGAGGTTTTTAAGTGCTAGAATCACGATAATGAAGGTTTCAAATTCCTACCTCAATAACTTTTCATTTTAGCAATGTTAACTTATGCATTTTCCCATTTAAGATTCAATGGTATGACATCATCAAAGAAAGTTTTAAAAATTCATATAAAATCAGCAAATTGTCGTAGAGTGCTCTAATAATAGGGCTCGTTCTTCATAGAATTCACAGAACTTTTTACTAGTATTGCTAACTCAAATACCGGTCAGTACCTCATTACTGTTGTATATAGAGAACCAGCTTTACATCGGCAATTTAGAATCTTCTTACTATGTTGACTGCGGCAAATCCAACTCTACCAGAACGAACTGTATGTGGTCTGAAATGGTGTGTGTAGTCTTCATTGAGCAATAATATCTTAAATTATCTAGTGTAAATTACGTAGATTCTACTCACTCATCACTGATGCTTGCAGGGGGACATTCTCGCTGTCGCACAAGGGTTACTGCCGTTCCAATACCACGGACAACAATGCCTGATTCACCCTCCAAATCAAAGCACTTGTGATAACTAAAATCAAAATGAAATCCCATAATGGGGTACTGACCGGTATTTGAGTTAGTAATACTAATAAAAAGTACTGTGAATTCTATGAAGAACGAGCCCTATTAGAGCATTCTACAACAATTTGCTGATTTTATATGAATTTTTAAAACTTTTTTTGATGACGTCATAGCATTGAATCTTAAATGGGAAAATGCATCAGTTAACATTGCTAAAATGAAAAGTTATTGAGGTAGGAATTTGAAACCTTCATTATCGTGATTCTAGCACCTAAAAACCTTGAAAATGAAGTTTTGGTTACATTTCAATATTAAGTATGGGATTTGGTAATGTTAACTGATCTATTTTCCCATTTAAGATTCAATTAATGCTATGACGTCATTTTTGAGAGGTTTTAAAAATTCATATAAAATCAGGAAATTGTCGTAGAATGCTGTAATAGGGCTTGTTCTTCATGAAATTCTTAATTGTGCCTTTTGAAATATTGACAAAAACTTGCAACTTTTTTTTTTTGGTCAGTACCCCATTACATTTTTTTCTAATTAATAATAATAGAAAAATAATAATACAGTAAAAACTCTTTATTACGCAACTCGTTGTTAGGTAAAACTCAATCTTGGGTAAAGGAGATGGCGGTCCCGTCAAAAATAATTAGCATTGCAAATATAGCAAAAACTTAATATAAGGTAAACATAATTTCCTGGGTCCCTTGACTTGACATAATAACAATTTTTTACTGTAATAAAGTTTTAAGCTTGTAGCACCCCCCAAGAAAACACCCGCTTATATCCTATCCTCTCAAAGCTCAAAGTTTAGTACGGGCACTTGCACCTTGGCTCAATTGAGCCCGGTGTTTGTGCTTAAAGGAAGTAGCCTGAACTCACCAGGGGCGTAGACAAGTGGGGGGGGGGGGGGGGGGAGGGGGGGGAGAGCTGTACATTTTAAGGGAAAAATAACAAAAAAGGTGCTCTACAGATACGATTTAGATAAAAAAAATTGAAAATTTTTCTTAACAAAGAAATTAAAAAATTTAAACATTTATACCTTCGAAACTTATTTATAATACGTATTTAATTTATTTAAAATGCATCCAGTATTATGATTATTTAAAGGCCTTCTGAACCTTTTCACAGTATTAAGTGCACGGTTAGCTTTGCTTCAGGGTGATTCGGCTGCATAATTTTTTTGGTTTCAGTAGCACAAATATCAGAGATAATAGCCGATGAAGAAGCACCTGTGACGTCACTCACGCTCATTCAGCGGCGACAATATAGGGAAATCCCTGCAAAAGATAGGTTCACTCCCGCTGCAACCACGGCCACAATTTTACTTCTGGAATTTTGAAACTTTACCAGGGCAGTCTTGATAGTATTTGTCAAATAGACTGAAAGAATTTTTTTGGTGGCGTGTGTACAGATTGAGTTATTGCGGTTGCAAGATAAGCTAAAAATTTAACATTGTTTTCCTATACAACATTTTTGCTCCTCTTTCTACCGCAATAACTCGGTTTGTATGAATGTCATCAAAAAAAATCTTTCATGCTATTTGACAAATACTATCAAGACTGCCCTGGTAAAGTTTCAAAATTCCAGAAGTAAAATTGTGGCCGTGGTTGCAGCGGGTGTGAACCTATCTTTTGCAGGGATTTCCCTATATTGTCACCGCTGAATGAGCGTGAGTGACGTCACAGGTTCCTTTTCATCGGCTATTATCTCTGATATTTGTGCTGCTGAAACAAAAAAATTTATGCAGCTGAATCATACTAAAGCAAAGCTAACCGTGTACTTAATATTGTGCAAAGGTTCATAAGGCCTTTAAGTACTTACACTTACTATAATTCTAACATTCTAATCATGTAGTACCGTAATTATTATCAAATTATTTATGTTTTTGTAATGAAGATAACAATTTAAAATATAACAAATGTTTTGAACATTCCATATATTTATGATATATGATATTCAGCATAAAAATTGAAATTATACAATGGCATTTTATTATTTTTTTAATCAATTATAGGTAGTACAGGGATCTTACAATTGTTAGTTTTGCTGTCTAATGTATATAATACTGCACGTATATCTTTAAATTTATTATTTAAGTTTAAAAAATCTTATTTTTAATTGTACTGTACAGTATACCTTATAGTGTAATAAATTGAAAATTAAATACATAGTAGTTAACAAGATAAGTATTTTCTCTCTCGCTAACATTAAACTTTAGCACATGCAAATTTCACTGTTTTTATTAAGTTTATCAATAAGCTTAGATAAAAATTAGGTCATTATATCCCAGGATAGTTCCTTTAAAAGAAAGAGAGCAAAGAAAATATAGAATAAAAAAAAAATATATTGAGAAAAATTACAGTGTATAGAGTAAAGGGGGGGTGGGACATGTAAATATATTGCAAACAACATAATAACCCAATTGGTGAATATTAAAGGCTAAAAAGGCAATACACATTAAGCAAGCATTCAACACAAATTATTAACAAATTAAAATAATCTCGGATGAAACCTAAATGAAAATATATAAATTACTTTGCTCTCATTCCACATATTCATTCACTCATGCTTTGTGCATTTCAAGAAAGACAATGTAAAAAATAATACATACCCGATGACAGCATTTCCACCTATATCAAGAACTTTCAGTCCGATGCGCCTCTGCACTTCACCCGAGAGTTTGAAAAACAAAGTTTGACGTGCTTCATTAGAAGCTCGAGGTGTTCGAATCTTATCAATCCATTGATACTCTGGATCATCATTGACAACCAATTCTTCAACAAATCCATGGATAACTTGAGCTTGAAAGCCGTAGGGAATAGAAGGAGCTGAAAATATATAAATGAAACACATTGTACCTTCCATTCTTTTAATTCCATTACTGACTCAGATATATTTAAAAGAAATTATAAAAATAATTTGAATTTAAAA
Organism: Siphlonurus alternatus; assembly: GCA_949825025.1. Lineage (NCBI taxonomy): Eukaryota > Metazoa > Arthropoda > Insecta > Ephemeroptera > Siphlonuridae > Siphlonurus > Siphlonurus alternatus. The sequence goes on from OX463788.1 coordinate 10,546,088, forward strand.
AATGTGGAATAAGATATTTCTTTTAATTTACAGATAGGTTCATTTACACATATTAAAATAATGCTATAATAATAATAATAATAATCAGTATATTATAATATATATATATATATATATACATATGAGGCGTTGCAGATCAAACAGATTTATATCCAAGCCCAACTGGATTTTTAAGCTACATCAAGAAAAAAAATTTCAGATCACTTTTGAACCTGGATTTGGAAAGTTAACTATACTTATCTTATAAATTATAAGACTTGTAAGACTGTACGTAAGACTTTATATATTATTATATTATACTTGTATATTGTATACTTATATATAATAGTATATTATATGCATGTTAAGTATTAAGGGTTGCATTAAATTCCACATTTTTAACTCAAACTAACTAGGTATGGGGACCAAGCACTTACAGCAGAAAAACTGGACACCACATGATGATTGACGGAATTTGTTGGTATCAGAGAACAGTTCCACTTTAACAATTAAATTAACTTCTCCTCGAATCCCATGCATTGTATCAAAGACAGGTACCCAACCAGCAAATGATGATCCTCCAGATGCTAGGCAAGTTGATGATGTGTTCAGTCCATCAGAAGAGTCCAAACGTAATGCACTGAGATTGCATGCAAGTGTTCCAGATGAAAGCAACAAAGGATTCAGATCCAGGTAAACCTTGCCGATAGCATCATTGGCAGAGTAGACATCATAATCCATCAATCGAATCTGCAGAGGTTCATCTTGCAACTCTGAATCATCAACCTAAAATAGAATAATAATACAATATAATATACAGTCTCTCAAGGAAGAGATTGACATAAATTTCGTACTTTCCGCTTCTATTTACAGTGGTATTGCCCACAATCGAAAGCGTAAGCAATTAAGTAGAAATTGCATCATAACCAGAAAAATTTTCAGACTTTTGTTTTAAAGACAGAAATTCACGTTAATAATGTATAAAATTAAAAATTAAAAAAAAAAAAATGTATAAGAATTATAGTAAGCATTCCACTTATAAAAACCCAACTTGCACTTGAAATTTTTGAAGCTGTAAAACTATGAATGCATACTCAAATTCAAAACAATTTTAAAGCGAAATTAAATTCTCGGTGGGGAAACAGAGGCAATAGATGCTTTAAGTCAGTGTGCCTCACAATGCACCTAAGTGTTGCACTTGAAACTGAAGCAAAGTGTTTTACTTTTTAACCTTTCTTGGTTATAGAGGCTTCAAGTCAGCTGATTTTTTGGTGTTCCCACCCGCTATACCAAACTAGTGTTGTAAAAATGTAAATGTTCACTGCGAACATTCAAGAAGTTCGCTCGCGAACATGTAAAGTTCACTCATGTAATGTTCGTTCGCGAACTTGTGAAACATAATTCAAATATCCCGCGTAAATTTCAGCGTTCTGATTGGGTACATCTGTGTTCTTATATAAAAAAGTTAATATTTAATAGAAAGTTGAATTAAAACACCTTATTTGTAACTATTACTATTATTTTGGGTGCCAAAAATGAAAGGACACGATACTTAATGTATATTTTAACTCCCAAAGTCTAATGGCAGGACAAAAAAATAATTACTTTATTGCGAGGGTAAATATATTTAATTTATATCTTTAACTCGCTTTCATGAAGTTCATTGTCATTAAATGTGAACATCTTGCTGTTAAACTTACTGAATATTGAATTAAGTGTACTTTTATACAGAATTCAAACGTTCCCAGTTTTTCACATGTTCGCGAACTTTGTAATGTTCGCGAGTGAACTTGTGAAAGTTCACTCATCACAAGTTCCTTTCGTTTTTTACAACACTATACCAAACCTATGTAAAAAAAAAACGTGAATTCGTTTTTTCACTAAGAATCAGGGGCGTAGACAAGGGGGGGGTTTGGGTGTTATAACCCCCCCCCCTTGAGAGCTGAACCTTAGTAAATTTTAAGGAAAAAATAACAAAAAATGGGACTCGACAGATACGATTTAGCTAAAATTTTATGAAAAATTTTCTTAAAAAAAAATAATAAAAATAAAAATTTGTATCCCCGAAACACATCGTTAATACATATTTATTTTATTTAAAATCGGTCTGCAGAATTATGATTATATAATCATGGTATAATTCTATATTATTATAATTATAATATGTACTATTCCTCATTAAGTTATTTATGTTTTTGTACACGAAAAGACAACAATTTAAAGTGTAAAAAATGTTGAAAGCATTCCCCGCATAATGTTCAGCATAAAAATAAAAATTATACATAGTATTTTATTATTTTTAATTAATTATATAGGTATATTACATCTTACAATTGCTAGTTTCATTGTCTCATGTATAATACTGTACGTATATCTTGGAATTTATTATTGAAGTTAAAAAAAATCCGATTTTTTAAATGTATTAATTTTACAGTATACTTAATGTAATGAATTGATATTCCTGTTTTGAAAATTTAAGAAAAATATTTTTTCTTGCTCGTACATCAGTACATCGTCTTAAAATGTGCTCTATTTTTTTATAAGAAAAAGTAGTGACAAAAATATTGTAACTACATAATTTCCGATTTACAAATATAAGAAATTTGCTGCAACTTTTCATCGAAAAAATGTATAGTCCACGTCTCTTTTTCAAAAAAATCGCGCACCATGAAACTAATAAAAATAATATAAAAGTGGTATTAGATGAATTACTTGATTTAAAGCACGTTAGTGCACGTATAATATTGAAAAGAAATTAAAAAAAAGGGGTGCAAAAAAAAATAAAATTTTAAAAATATTGCATCAGGCCATGCATTCTCTATAATAGTATTCTTTTATAATTTTACCTTAAAAAAGGGGCGTGTCCTTAAAAAAATCGCGCCTGCGGCGGGCTATTGGGGGGCTACGCCCCCCAAACCCCCCAGTGGGCTGTTTTCCATCTTATTTATTTTCAAGAACCCCCCCCCTTGGGCAAATCCTGCCTACGCCACTGCTAAGAATAAGATTTTTCAAGGAAAATTCCTTTGCGGAACTTTGGTCCAAACTGAAAAATAAAGTAGATAATTCAAGATTTAGATTTTTTACTTCATTTATAACCGAGAAAAGTTAAAAAAAACACTTTGCTTCATTTTCAAGTGCAAGATGGACCTTAGCGACAAACAGTTGCGCAGCACGAGCGCATCACTTGAAGCCTCTATAAACTGCGTAAAAAATTTAAATCTTCATATTATTTGATTCGGACAGAAGTTCCAGAAATTATTTTTTCCTAAAAATCTTATCCTTTGTGAAAAACCCTTTTTTTTTTTTTGCATAGGTTTAGTCTGGAATATTGAAAAATCAGCTGCCCCTATCAACTTTATATTAGAGGATTCCAAAATATATTATAGAGGTATTAAAACTACTCCCCCCCCCCCCTCATAAACATGAATAAAAAACAGGTCACCCCTTCCAGCACCACAAAATGTAACATTGCAGCCATTGCAGGAGAAGCACCCCCCTCCCCCTAAAGGCCTAAAGGTGCTTTATATACTCTAAAATCTCTAAAATTGCTATGGCACACCCTAGAATGCTGCAATATTTTATGTATTACTTCCGTTCGTCTCCGGCTGCTTGGACGGAAAATCATGTGAAAGCAGTAGAAAAATCAAGATGAGTTTGATTTTTCTACTGAGTGCCGTAGAATGCAGCAGGAAATCACTCGCTTCTACGGCATCATCAACAACATTTGCTATTACAGCATTTCTCAATGTGATCCTGTAGCAATTCTGCAGTATTTGAAAGCACGTTCAGGCCTCTATATATATAGGGCTGAATAACTAAATTCGGCATTGCAAATAAATGTCAGAAAATTAACTTACCTCAAATCTATACCACTCAGAACTCCACTGAGGATTCAATGATTTGCGACACACATCTGTCTTGTAAGTGGTGTTTCCCAATTTAATCTCTACATATGCATCTGTAGTATCAGCTGAGCGGTCCATAACTGGTAAGTTACGGCCCGCAATGATCTTTACCTTAACTTTACCAGGCATTTCTGCAATGTGGATGCTAAAATGAGACAATAATTAAAACAATTAATGTATGCATGCACACAGCTTATTTGGAAACAGTAACAACTCCAACTATGAACTGTATGCTTGTACAGTAACAAATGGTTAAAACCACATCAGTTCAATAAGGAAATGGAGGGGGTATAGATTTTGATAAATTTCATATTATTATGTTACACATCTGACCTAGGTTGATGAGGTTTGGAAATTATTTTTTTCAAAATAAGAATAAATAAATAAATAAATAAATAAATAAATAAATGAATAAGTGAATAAGTGAGTAAGTGAGTAAGTGAGTAAGTGAGTAATTATAAATAAATAAATAAATAAATAAATAAATACATAAATAAATAAATAAATAAATAAATAAATAAATAAATAAATAAATAAATAAATAAATAAATAAATAAATAAATAAATAAATAAATAAATAAATAAATAAATAAATAAATAAATAAATAAATAAATAAATAAATAAATAAATAAATAAATAAATAAATAATCTCGAGAGATAAAAAAAAATGTATCTGAAACTCTGCTCCTCATAAAATTAAAATTTACTTATTTATTTTTTATTTTTTTTTTAGTTTGCAATAGAATTGCTTAACTTTTTTGGATTGAAAATTTATTTAGGTCAAAGTTCAGAGGTCAAACTTTAAACATTGTATATTTTCATGGCAAAGCATTTAGCTTAATAATTCAGGATATAAGTTTTGAAGAGTGCATGTCTATCCTTCTATAATATACTATTTACAAATTTATGGAGAAATTCAATATCGAGATTGCCTTTATTATTAATTTTTAATATCCAAATTTAACCTCATCAACGTAGGTCAATGCGTAACCTATGAGAAATTTATAAAAATTTATTGACAATATTGACACTCTCCATTTCCTTATTGAACTAACGTGGTGCATACATATAGCATAGCTCGGTTATATGCACATCATACTATGAATTTATTAATTTATATACAGTATGTATATCATATACTGTATATAACTTAATAAAATACATTTATACGTAAATACACAATCAAATGAGAATCATGAATCAGAATTTCCTTATGTTCCCTAAATGTATGGCTCAAGACACCACAAACTCTACTCGACCTGCTCTGTTTAATAGACAACTTGCATGAATTTTTTTATTGTATTTGTATAAAGCACCTTGAGTTGTGTACAGTATTGTCCATTTCTTTAATTTATTTATTTTAACTCTTATCAGCCTTAAAATTGAGACGCTCTGTGACATCAGTCATGCAAAGTCTTTCTGTAAGCTTGCGTTTGAAATATTTGAATGATCTTGACATCACAGCGTCTTTCCTCTCGATTTTAAGGGTGTCGATTGTTCCAAAGGAACTTAAAAAATTCATGATACAAAACAAGATTTCCTTTATCCAAATACGTAATAAAGAAATTTCATGTAAGTTGTCCATTGTACGGGTTGCAGTCTATAACTGTACTCAGATTGAGGTTCGGTGAACTTTTCAGTATGACTATTAAAAAATTAAGACTGTTTGCTCTTGTACCCTTCCCTTAAAATTGCAAATCTACATCTCTCTCTCTCTCTCTCTCTCTCTCTCTCTCTCTCTCTCTCTCTCTCTCTCTCTCTCTCTCTCTCTCTTTCTCTCTCTGCCTATTGGAGCTGCAGTGTCAGCAAATAAGAAAGAGAAGTTAGGTTAATGCTGTCCAGATGGGTAAGTGTAACGCATGAATATGAAAAGATACAAAGTTAATATCCTTGACGCCATTTTACCTTTTCGGTTGTGGCCAGGTATTTAACCTTGTGTGTAAGAGTTATCTTGCGACCGAGCTGGGGCTTACCAGGCTCCCAGAACCCTTTCCTGCACTCTTCTGGGCTCGACTACCAGATCTGTGAGGCCTGCAGTATTTGAACTTACAGGGTGGATCACTTTCTTCGGAAATATTCCGAGAGATGGCAGCACCGTGATCAATTGTGCCGCCGTATATACAGCACGTATGCCAGTAGATGGCAGCAGTGTCACTTTTTACAGTGTCACCCCTCCAAGTACTAACCACGCTCGACATTGCTTAACTTCGGTGATCTAACGAGAACCGGTGCATTCAACGCGACAAGGTTAAAAAATTAAGACTGTTTGCTCTTGTACCCTTCCCTCAAAATTGCAAATCTACACCTCTCTCTCTCTCTCTTTCTCTCTCTGCCTGTTGGAGCTGCAGTGTCAGCAATTAAGGCAGAGAAGTTAGGTTAATGCTGTCCAGATGGGTAAGTGTAACGCATGAATATGAAAAGATGCTTTCACATAATCAAAAATACAGATAACGGAGGCAAAATTTAAGAGTTCTTCTGAAGCAATTAAGTGGATTATGTAAGAATAGAGTGCTGCTGAGGTCTATTTGTGGACGGTAGATGGTGGAGGTAACTAATGCTGCTGGCTTAGCCCGTAAGGGCTATGAAGTCATGTTATGTATATGAACGTAGTTAACAGAGTTCACGCTGCAACAATTAAGGTGCAGAAAATATAGCTCTATAAGAAAATCAAGATGAGCATGATTTTTCTGCTGAGTACAACAGCAAACTTGATAATGTGAAAGCTTTTTAATTTATGTATGTATACCTACAGTACGCAGATGCATGGTTCATCTGATTCTTGATTCATGTACTGTATTTGTATTTATGAACAGACCCAAGGTAATGCATAGCAATTTCTTTAATTGGAAAAGACTTCTTTCATTACATGCATACCATATATATATATATATGGTCTAGTCATTGAGCTCTATACAAGGCTAGAGGGCTAATCAGCTGTTTTAGGCGCGCACGGCGTCTGGGAGGAAAGTGGGTGGTGGTCGGTGCTATCGAATGCCTGGTTGACCAACCTAAGAAAGTTTCCTTATAAAATAAGTATTAAAAGTTACACTGCAGTTGGCAATTCTGAGGAGAATACGTTGGAATGTGTGACGAAAGCGCAATCTCCCACCCACTTCCTCCCGCCGGACCGTGCGCACAGTTTAACATTGAGAAGTATAGGGCATTATCCCTCTAGCCTTGTATAGAGCTCAATGGGTCTAGTCTAACAGATCTTAAATTACCTGTAGACTCAATGGCGCCTAGCTTTGAGACATGTCTAGACGTATGTCTGGCCATGTTAAAAAGCAAAAGACGATCGAAGCGTGCAGTCGAACTACACTTAAACTAAGATCTGTAATACTGTATACATGAGAAGCCGAATATCAAACAGGCATAAAAGCCATTGCAGGTAAAAGGTAAAGGCTATACATAGTAGTTTCTTATCTCATTTCACAGACAAAGACCTGCATCTATTGAAAATGGTCTTTACACTCGTTTGATCTGTGACTTCTCATATGTATGAGCTTCAAAACCGGCTCTTTGAATTTCTGATAAAGTCTACCTTTCAGGTGTGGTGATAAGGAATGTACATAATCGAAAAGTCAAAGAGCCGGTTTTGAAGCTGACGGTCTCATACACATAATTATATACAGTATATTCTATGTATCAAAATCATCAAATATTGTACAGCATGCATACTAGAGATCTGCAAGGGCCTTGCAATTTGTTGAATTTTCAATGGTGATGTTTTTTTTTTTTTGTAATTTTTATTAACAAGGAAAGAGGAAGAAAGGAAAAAATAAGTAAAATAAAATCTTATAAAACAACTTCGTTGTCAGTTTTATAATGTGTTATAAAGCACTAAAATAATTCACATCAAGCAAGCCGAAGTTGAATCACAGATAGACCACAGGCCAGGCTACTCTTTGAAACAGGTTTCACGGGCCGTGCAGACCTCTAATGCATTATCCTGTATACATATTGTATGGCAAGTATACAGTTATGATATACACTCGATCACTGCATGTATGCTTAAAATTATGTATATATATTTATATGCATACTAGCTTATGGTGATATACTGGATTTCAATTACAGTACAGTAGATTTACAACATATAAAATATGCATGCATTTACATTTTTAACGATCTGCGGCAAATGCGGCTATAACACGGTGGCTCGCAATGTTTAAGTACTCAACGCACTCTTAAATCCCTCGTAACTCTCTGCCCCCACCACCTCGGACTCCCTCACTGTTTGGTTTATGAATTATATATCACTGTATGATACAGTATGTATAACATACAGTATATCTTAAAAAGGGTGTACAGTAGACTTTTGTGGTGCGCCAAAGCGACGCCGATCTCCATGCAGTGCAATATCCAACAAATCTGCACCCGTTCCAAGATCTGTTACAGTACGTGTTATTATGTATACATACTATACATATATGTATGCAATGCACATATAATAATATACTGTATGTATATGCACACACGCATAAATTATGCATACATTATGCATACCAAATCAACAAAGAATAATTATTTGAACATCCAGAACCATACTAAAATACTAACTGAACACATGAGAATAGCTCTGGAAAAACCGAGGTTATTATATAGTGATTTTTTTAATGTGTTTACGTATTATATATTATAGGCATGCATTATTGTTTATTGTACATCACAAATACAGTTATATCCCGCGCTTATTTCTATAGCTTTACCGAAAATAGTTTTTCAAGGAAATGCACCGTAGCAGCTTATTTTGGCACTAATCATCTCCCTCGTTGATCTCCCTCTATTAATTGATGTGCAGCAAAATTGCAAACTCGTAGTTTTAACAATTAATCCAGACCGGGTCCTAAAAAATCATAGAACTTGGAACTTGGAACACAAATAATTTGAGGTTTGAGGACTTTGGACAAGCCAGCCAGCTGAGCCAGCTTTCAGAAAGAAAATTCCATAGAGTTAATTCAGAGCTCCTCAGGCTACAGTACAGCCTGGCTCCAGCTGTCCAGCTGCGGGCTGCGCGGCCAAGGTGGCTGGATAGTAAGGTGGGGCAAGGTGGCTGGATAGTAAGGTGGGGACACGGAGCTGCTGCCCCCTCGCGGCCAGTGAGGAACTACAAAAAAACAGTTGAGGATCGCTTTTTTGGATCCAATTTCATCCGCGAAAAATTCAAACGATGGAACTGAAAAAGCCATCAAGTCATATTTACAGTATAACTGTGGGTAAAATTGTGATAGAAATAAACTCTATGTTAAATTCTGAAGAAGATAGACTCAATTTAAGAGAATTTTAATGGCTCATCGTCCCGATGTTCATGGATTTCTATTACACCGTTTGAATTTTTCGCGGATGAAATTGGATCCAAAAACGCGATCCTCAACTGTTTTTTTGTAGTTCCTCACTGGCCGCGAGGGGGCAGCAGCTCCGTGTCCCCACCTTACTATCCAGCCACCTTGTGCGCGGCGAACCAGCTCTCCGTGTATGCAGTATTAAACTGTTTGAGAGTGTGGGGTAGCTCCACCTTAACCAATGCAGTACATTCAGGGTGGATCGGCACATCTTTGGGCAAAAAAGGTCCATTTTAAGCTGTTTTGGTCCACTTTGGGCTACCTTAACCAATGCAGTACATTCAGGGTGGATCGGCACATCTTTGGGCAAAAGAGGTCCATTTTAAGCTGTTTTGGTCCACTTTGGGCTACCTTAGCCAATGCAGTACATTCAGGGTGGATCGGCACATCTTTGGGCAAAAGAGGTCCATTTTAAGCTGTTTTGGTTCATTTTGGGCTACCTACCCTTGTCAAAAAATGAGTCTAGTAGTCAAGTGGTTGACGACTTAAAACAAGTAGTTGACTACTTAAAACAAGTAGTCAGACTACTGGGTCAAGTAGTCGGACTACTGAGTCAAGTGCTCAGGTGCTCAGTGTTCAAAATCTTGACCACTTGTTAAGTAGTCGGACCACTGAATCAAGTAGTCAGCGCTCAGTGTTCATAAAATCTCGATCACTTGGTAAGTAGTCAGAATTTTGTGACCACTTATGCAAGTAGTCGGCGCTCAGTGTTCATAAAATCTCGACCACTTGGTAAGTAGTCAGAATTTTGTGACTACTTATGCAAGTAGTCGGCGCTCAGTGTTCATAAAATCTCGACCACTTCGTAAGTAGTCAGAATTTTGTGACTACTTATGCAAGTAGTCGGCGCTCAGTGTTCATAAAATTTCGACCACTTGGTAAGTAGTCAGAATTTTGTGACTACTTATGCAAGTAGTCGGCGTTCAGTGTTCATAAAATCTCGACCACTTGGTAAGTAGTCAGAATTTTGTGACTACTTATGCAAGTAGTCGGCGCTCAGTGTTCATAAAATTTCGACCACTTGGTAAGTAGTCAGAATTTTGTGACTACTTATGCAAGTAGTCGGCGTTCAGTGTTCATAAAATCTCGACCACTTCGTAAGTTATAGTCAGATTTTTGTGACTACTTATGCAAGTAGTCGGCGCTCAGTGTTCATAAAATCTTGATCACTTGGTAAGTAGTCAGAATTTTGTGACTACTTATGCAAGTAGTCGAAACATCATGACCACTTAGCATTTGACTACTTAATTAGTTGTCACAAAATTCTGACTACTTAAGAAAGTGATCACTTACCAAGTAGTCAATTGTACGGGGTTCTCGTGATGAAGAAAATTATCTAAAATGGTGGCACTAAACACATGTGAGACGGGGTTGTGTGTGCAGAGCTCCCGGAACAATTTGTTTTTCAAGCAGTTTTACATCAGATAAGTACCTTTTCAGTACCTAAAACGTATTATGAAATGTTATTTATTAAAATTCTCGTTACTTTGTGTCAAATTATTTGTTCTAGGTAGCCTTAAACAGTCAATGTTTATCGGCTCTTGGAACTTGATAAAAAAGACGCCGAGATGAAAGCCGTTGGTAATTATTCTTCAAAGATGTTCATATTTTATTATGTATTTTATTTATTATATTAATAATTATAAATTTTTAATAATCAACGTGTTTTTTTTTTCATATATATTTTTTTTTATTATATATTTATAAAGTATGAATTAAAAAATATTATTCTTTCATTTTGCTGTAAAAAATTAAAAAAATACTTAGGAAATTAAATAAAAATTAATAAGTTAGGAATAATTTAATAAAGTAAATGTTTTAAAAAGTTTTCTTTTTTAAAAAAAGTTTTAAAAAAAAAGTAAATGTTTTTATTGCATGGAGCGTAAAATTGGTATGTATATTATAGATGTTTCTCGTCCTATTTGTTTGTCACGTTTTTATCTTGAATTCTTACAAAGTATTATAATTACATTTTAATAATTCAAGTTAAAAATGTGAAAGAATAATTTCTTTACTTGTTCCAGTTATAATTTATCTATCTGTTGGCTTAAACGGGAAAAAACTGCATCGTGATGATAGACGGATATATCGCGAGAAAATACTAAAAAACCGTTTAATTTGACCACTTGAAATCGACTACTGGTGACTACTTGAAAGTGACTACTGGTGACTACTTGAAAGTGACTACTGGTGACCACTTGAAAGTGACTACTTGAAAGTGACTACTGGTGACTACTTGAAAGTGACTACTGGTGACTACTTGCGACCACTTGGGCAGTGACTACTTGACCACTGCTCAAATTATCACTTAGCAGTAGTCACCACTTGACTACTGCCTTTATTTTTCGACTAGGGTAACCAATGCAGTACATTCAGGGTGGATCGGCACATCTTTGGGAGCCCAAAGTGGACCAAAACAGCTTCAAATGGACCTCTTTTGCCCAGAGATGTGCCGATCCGCCCTGAATGTATGCATACTGCATTGGTTTAGGTAACTTAAAGTGAACCATTACAGCTTAAAATAGACCTCATCTATAAGCTGGGTCTATTATATTTATCAGAATTAATTAAGTCGTCTGTCATGTTTACAAAGATTTCGCCATTTGTAGACTTTTGGAGATTAATTTAGCGCGTTTCCGATGGTTTCCGATCGGTTCCGAACTTCCGATCGCTCTGATTGGTTCATTTGAATTCATTTCTCTACCGGTTTTCCATCTGACTTGTGACAGTCGACAATGTTTGTTGTTGTTGCAGTATGTATATTTCTTATAGTGTCATAAGTAGTGTCATGTATCTATATTTTTAAGGTTTTCTTTAGTGTAGTAATGCGTTAATCATCTGCTAAGGTAAGCATACATGTATATAGTCTATATACATCAATATCTCAGGGTTAAAGTTGATCGGGAAATGTTTTTCTGTTCATGCCACCGGGTGGCATATCTCTCCTAATAGGTTTAAGCTGCTAACAATGCAGTTCCTCAGCCTATTCTTCCACAATTTTGAAGAAAAAAGCAGTTCTACACAGCCAAAATGTAAGGAAATAAATGAACAAAGGTTAATTTTGTTCTAAAATTGCGGTAAGTGGCACTTTTTACAATTTTAATAACAATTTCACAGCTATAATAAATGAAACTGTATTTCATTCAGGATATTATGCTCTCTAATTACTAATAGAATTGTTACAATGACCTCTTACATACGTACTGTATGCATACTGTATTTACCGTGTGCAAATAATATGCATTCAGTACGTTATTTGTACGTATATGATAAAAGAACAGAATAAAAATGCACCTCATTTAATATGCATACCATGTGATTCTTGGGCCAGTCTCTTCCCCTCACAGTCGGCCAAGTATTCCTTTGTATTATTAGTGTCTGGTATGCATGCATCAGCATGATGACAATACTGATTTTCCCTATCTCTTAACCATGAATAAATTATATTATTTTATAGCACTTTTATCAACTTTGAGCTTCTAGTATCAACTAATTAATAGAATGCATTCATGGTCATAAAAGGCACATTAGGCAAAATATTTCTATCTTCATCTATTTTCGTTTGTTTTATGAAGAGATAGTTAAGGTAAAGAATGCAATACATTCAGAGGAAAAAAGGCCATTTTGAGCTATTTTAGTCTATTTTTAGCTACTGTTTGTAATGCAGTACATTCAAGTTGAATAAGCACATCTTTGGGCCAAAGAGGTCCATTTTAAGCTTTTTTGGTTCACTTTGAGCTACCTAAACCAATGCAGTACATTCAGGGTGGATCGGCACATCTTTGGGCAAAAGAGGTCCATTTTAAGCTGGTTTGGTCCACTTTGGGCTACCTTTACCAATGCAGTACATTCAGGGTGGATCGGCACATCTTTGGGCAAAAGAGGTCCATTTTAAGCTGTTTTGGTCCACTTTGGGCTATCTTTACCAATGCAGTACATTCAGGGTGGATCGGCACATCTTTGGGCAAAAGAGGTCCATTTTAAGCTGGTTTGGTCCACTTTGGGCTACCTTTATCAATGCAGTATATTCAGGGTGGATTGGCACATCTTTGGGCAAAAGAGGTCAATTTTAAGCAGTTTTGGTCCACTTTGGGCTACCTAAACCAATGCAGTATATTCAGGGTGGATCGGCACATCTTTGGGCAAAAGAGGTCCATTTTAAGCTATTTTGGTCCACTTTGGGCTACCTTAACCAATGCAGTATATTCAGGGTGGATCGGCACATCTTTGGGCAAAAGAGGTCCATTTTAAGCTGTTTTGGTCTATTTTGAGCTATATAAGCGTACTGGGGACAACCAGGGTAGAAAAGGTCAAGTTTGGGCAAATTTGGTCCATTTCCAGCTTGTTTAAGCATGGCATAGTTGGTTCAAACTGATCCATAATGAGCTACATAGAGCTATGGATTAAGTGGTGTATTGGTCCAGTTAGGGTTATATTGGGCTATTACAGCTCAATGTTACTTTTTTTGCTAGCCCAGATTTGCCCAAAATCGGCCAATTAGGTGCCTGTCGGAGTCTAATTGGGCTAGCAAAATTTTGGTCTTATTTGAGCTGATAAGCCCAAAGTGTAGTCAAAATTTATACGTGGGCGGACGGCTGATGTCTCGACAGATGACGATCGCGCCGGCTGGGTTTTGGCCTCCTACTCAAGTACGCTCTGTACTGGGTATAGGGATAAGGTAGGGAACGGATATTAGTGGCCACGGCCTGCATGCTTACGCGTCCCAGCATTCGCTGAGGTGAAACTGAGGGAACCGTGGAAAACCTCAGTCAGGACGGACACCTCTACTTTTTCTCAATGGACCAAAGCAATATCCAAAGCCTGGGGAGAACCACACACAAGTGCATCACTGCACTGGGTGGAAAGCGAGATGAATTTACCCCAGGGAGGGAGCAGCGTATTTTTTACTTGAAACGGTCACCCATCCAAGTACTAACCACGCTCGACGTAGCCTGACTTCAGTGATCTAACGAGAACCGGTCAATGCACTATGCGCCACATTGTCACATAGTCGTCCGGATTTTTAAAAGTAAATGGGTCCTAGCTCCGTGTAAGAAAATATTTATTTTAAAATATTTACGTGGAAAAATGAAAGTAAATTTTGTACGTAGTCTGATGTCCATGAATTATTTTTTTCTACACGCTGTTATTTTTATTTTTTTGATAAATATGTAACGGTCGCCTACTAGAAATGACCTTACCAAGTCCTTCACACACTAGTAGGGAGTTACTTTCATCTGATTATTTGACTCACTACCTACTTCACCCTCGTAGCCAGCTATATACTCCAGGGCGATATTACAGCCTCTATATTACTCGTATATATCTCAAGGCTAAAGCTACTAGATAGGCAAGAGTCTTCAGGAATACACCGAATTTGTCATGGTACTTTAATATTTATTGTTGCTTTGGATAATACAGGTCAGGTAAATGTTAATAAAATATACAGAAAACAGCCCAGTAAACTCTAAAACACAATATGTGACAGAAATATGAAATTTGAAGTTGAAAATTGAGCAAAACTTTACTTTAGATTAAAAAAAGAAAAATATCAAAATATGGATTCACCCTCTAAACGTGGCTCGACCTTGACAGGGGCTTCACGCTGGGGCCTGGCTTAACGCTTAAAGCTTTCCACACTAGAAAAGCGATTAGGAAACTATAGGTTTCCTTGCGCCCAATTGACCTTCAGACAACCTCTCACTGAGGAGCTTTAGAGCGGCTTATACACGCTCAAGTGCAATACCAGTGACCTTCAAGTGAAGGTTTTGAGAGCGGCTGACGACTCGCTCTGGTCTTCAACCAGTGACCTTGACTTGACCTTCAAGTGAAGGTTTTGAGAGCGGCTGATGACTCGCTCAGGTCTTCAACCAGTGACCTTGACTTGACCTTCAAGTGAAGGTTTTGAGAGCGGCTGATGACTCGCTCAGGTCTTCAACCAGTGACCTTGACTTGACCTTCAAGTGAAGGTTTTGAGAGCGGCTGATGACTCGCTCTATGTCAACTGGTATGACCTTTGGCTCACCTCTAAGTGAGACCTTGGGAGCGGCAGATACCTCGCTCAACGTCAACTGGTATGACCTTTGGCTCACCTCTAAGTGAGACCTTGGGAGCGGCAGATACTTCGCTCAATGTCAACTGGTATGACCTTTGGCTCACCTCCAAGTGAGGGCCTAATATTTGCAAGTTCAACTTGCTAGGTCAGTTTATTAGGAGTGTGCAGGCCACACTCCCCAAAGCCAGTGAGCTTTTCTGCTCGTGCAAAAGCTTATATGCATCCAACAGCATAGGAGGGGGCCAAGCCACGCCCTCTCAGCACTCAGCAGCAGCGTCGTCTGCTAGAAGCTAGGGCGCCCGCAACGCCACCATAGCAGCAGCGTCATCTGCTAGAAGCTTTGGCGCCAACAACGCCATCTCACAGGTTTTATGTGAACCACTTATGGAGTCATATTTATATAATTACCATAAAATATATTATTGTATATTTTACCAATGCTGAAAATAATACATGATTAGTTATATGATTATTATTACTATAATATTCTGATTTACAATTTAAGCAACTTTTATTACCATTAATAATAATATTAACCTTATAAAATTGGTCGATGATCGTATCAAAACTTGGCAAGCATATTTATATTTTATATTTAACCCATTAAATAATACTTTAAACAGACAAAAATTCTAAGGATATTTTAGATTGAAATATGAAGAATTTACTAAACATAATTTAAATAGCTGATGGTCTTTAAATACTTCAAATACTTACAGTTCGAGAACAAGTTCACCAAACCCAGCCGGCAATAACATATGACTCGACGTCAGCAAAAAAAAACGAGACAAATGCCGCGCGATATACGCTCGCTTGAAAAACCCGCACAATATTTAAACACTTTTAATACCATCGCTACAATTAATTAATTTTGACATTTTTGTAAAAAAAAATTAAAAAATTAATACCTTATAGTAATGAGACGACCATGTACAATGACCAAAAATTTTGAAAACAAAATTTACATACTAAAACATTAAACACATTAAAATATTACACTTCTTCTTGAAGCTAATAGTCCAAACCATTAAAAAGTCAATATTTAAATAAAATTAAACTCTTCACGAGCATGTCCAAATTAAATACACTTTCAATTATATTAAAATTGAAAATTACAACTCACAGTTTCCATTGTTATATGCACTTAAAAGAATCCATTTCAAAAGTTATTCATAAACAATGGAAAATAAAAACACTAGCACAATCACAACACAACTCGAGCTGGCTTCTCGAGTCTTGCAGGCCCCACGCCAGTCTTCTCAAACAGTTAGTCCCGAAATCTGCTTGGACGAACCATCCGCCGTCGGTCCCTCAGGGTATGGCCACCGCTCGGCAATTGCTGGGCAGGTATCTCAGCTCTCCTCTGCCTTCTTGGGACTCGACCCCCCGGGTCCTCTACTGGATTAACCACAGCCCAATCAGGTGGCTGCTGATAAACTTTCAATTGGTCTGCATTGCGCTCCTCAGCGTCGAGATCATCCATGGTAACCAGTCTAAAAACATTCTTTCCCAATTGGCCAGCAATCTTAAACGGACCATCATAAGGCCTGGAAAGTGAACTGGTCACCCCCTTTGAAGCGTCACTCAGCGTATAACTACGCCTCATCACAAGGTCACCAACTTTAAATGGGACAGGTCTGCGACCTTTGTTGTACACCACCTCATTTCGCTTCCTCGCCTTTCTACAATTCACACGAGCCGACTAATAGGCAACCTTGAGTCTCTCACTCAACAAGGTAGCAAATTCAGCCTTATGCTGACCAGGAGTATGCTGCTCGGTAACATTGAATGGAGACTCCAACTGACGACCGAACGTCAAAAAGGCAGGTGTCTGACCAGTTGTCTCACAGGGTGCTGTACGAATAGCAAAACTAATTGCATGTAGCTGCCTATCCCACGCCTTGTGGGACTCTGCATAAGCTTTAATGCAGGTTTTGACTGTTCGATTCATTCTCTCTGTGTGATTCCCTTTTGGCCGGTACGGCACTATTTTTCTGACCTTTATGCCAAGCACATCACATGTCTTGGTCCAGAGCCTGCTGGCGAACTGAGAACCATTGTCAGATCTCAAATTCCGTGGAAAACCCATCCGACAGCAGTATTCAATCAACTTGTCAGTGACAGCACGGGAAGTTGCCTTACGGATAGGATAGATCTCTGGGAATCTAGTGAAGTCATCGACTATTACTAGTGCATACTCGAAACCAGACGACGACCTTGGAAGAGGACCAATCAGGTCACATGAAACTGAAACTCCAGGTCCTAACTCTTCCGGTCGACTATCCATGAACCCATAAGGTCCTGCATTCGTGGACTTGACCTTTTGACAAGTTTCACACCCCTTGACATATTGAGCTACATCTCTCAATACCCCCGGCCATACATACTGATTTAGTACTCGGTACTGAGTTTTCTTGATTCCCTGGTGACCACTCAATGGATGATCATGACAAACTCCTAGCACAGCTGCTCTCAATTTACTGGAGACAAGAATGACCTCCTGTTTAGAGGCCAACACCTGTTGAAGTACTCCATCCTGATCCAGGAAATACTTCGACCCCACAGTTCCTGCAATTGCGCGCTGTCTCAAGATCCTTGTTTTGTCATCCATTTCTTGCGCCCTGACCCAATCTACTGGTGACTCCGGAAAAGCTTTTGGTTCTCCCACCACCACACAAACTTCAGGCTCTACATTAGGGAAATCAATAATGTTATCTATTAACTCCACATCACCGCTCACCTCTACCTGAAGAATTGCAGGAACAGCCACAACTGAAACAGGTGACTCTACAACTTCACCTTTTCCCTCGAGTACATGACAAGTTGTCTTACCCTCCTTGAGTGAGAGTTTCTGTTTTACTCTAAACATACAGTTGTGATATTTAAGACTCTCAACGACCTTGGCCACTCTTCGGTCACTACCCACCATGGACACTAACTGCCTGAGGACTGAGCTGTCTATTTCAATCTCAATTTTGGTACTGAGATAAGGCATGAATGCTTGCACTGCATATAACAGGCTCTCAGCTTTCAACTCATCATGACTCATGCTCTTCTCACTCGTCAGCAAAGTGCGCCTAGCAGTGGCTACTTGACTCAAACTTTCACCCTGAATCTGCAACAACTCAGCTGACAGTCCGGCAGGGGAAGCATTAAATCTCAACAACATTCTGTGAGTCATGTCTGGTAGCACATCAAACTGGTCACTAGTGAAAGCCGCATTGAGACCTGCGAACACATCATCATGGTTTTCTCTCCAAAACCATGGAGTGTCACGCTTTCGGGCATTGGTCAATGGTGTGCGAAGCTCCTTGGCCGAAGGCCAGGATCCCAGATCCACAACATACAACTTCGGCAACTCGCTACCAGCCCCACAAGCTACAATCCGCTGTTCACCGGCTACCTGTTCCTCACTTTCCTCGAGGATTACCACGCAGGCCTCCAACACTCGGGCATCAGTATCTCCAGACTCCTGCAACTCCGTTAGCCGGGGTCGGGGTCTTGCCTTGCGCTTGCTCCGTGCTCCAGCAACCTGTTGGGACTCGCCATCTGACCCCTCCAAGTTCATTTACTGGGGTTTAGACTTGCCCTTGCTCTTGGCTGGTTTGCGCTTCTTTGATTTCTTATCACTCTTTGCTTGAGTTGTACACTTGTCACAACTATGCAAGAGTGGAACAGACTGTGGATACTGCTCAAATCGAAGCCTAGGCTCCTCAGGAAAATCCTCGATAGGGAGAACTTCATCTACTGCTCTCTTTTGTCCAGGCACTTCTAGTCCACAGGGGTAACGTGACAGAGCGTCAGCCGTGAACATCGTAGCACCTTTCCTGTGTCTGATTGTACAGTCCAAACTCATCAAGCGCATGGTCCACTGCCGGACCCTCCCACATGGTTGGTCCATAGTCATCATTGCTTTCAATGCAGAATGATCTGTTTCAATAATGAAATATCTAAACTCCAGGTAAGGCATGAACTTTGAAACAGCATAAACCACACTTAGTGCTTCCAGGTGAGTCACGCAATAATTTGCTTCTGCAGGCAGCAAGGTCCTACTCAAAAATGAAATTGGGCGGGGACCAAACTCTCCTTGCTGCAATAACACTGCGCCCAGACCACTGTATGAAGCATCACACTGTACTGTAAATTGCTTTGACATGTCAGGTAAGGTTAAACACGTTTCACTCGTCAGGGCTGCTTTCAACTTATTAAATGCCTCTTTTTCTACATGTGTCCAGCTCCAAGGAGTACCTTTCTTTAAGAGTAAGGTGAGCGGCCTTGAGGTGCTAGAGAAGTTCGGTATGTACGAACGATAGAATGCCAAGCATCCTAAAAACACCTGCACATCCCTCGCACATGTCAACTCAGGGTAATTATTAATAGCTCTGGCCTTCTCAGGGTCAGGCTTGACCTTCCCAGGCGAGATAATATGGCCCAATAGCTTAACTTCACTCACACCCATCTGCACCTTATAAGGAGAGATCGTGAACCCTGCATCAGACAATTTTCCAAAAACCTCCGCCAAGTGGCTCTCATGGTCTTTCCAGGTGGCGCTAAAAATAATGACATCATCCATATAGGGCATGGCATATTCATACATTGCTGACCTGAGAACATTGTCAATTGTTGATTGGAAAGTAAATGAACTTCCTTTCAACCCTTGACCCATTTTGAGATACCTGAACGAGCCACGATGAGGAGTCACAAAACAAGTTTTGTCCTTATCACTATCTTTCATCCTGATTTGGCTGTATGCATCTGCCAGGTCAACTACTGTGAAGACTGTGGCCTTGCCCAACTGTGCCAAGATCCAGCTGATCCTTGGCAACTCATAATTTGTAGTATGAGTTCGCAAGTTCAATTCTCTCCAGTCCACAACCAGTCTCCACCTTTCCCCACCATTTGGACCTGGTTTTTTGCGCACTAGTACAGGACAACTTCCCCAGAGACTGTTATAACATGGCTCTATAGTCCCTGCCCTGAGTTTTTCATCAATCAATTGGTCCAAAATTCTAAGTTTACAGGTGTTCATGGGACGAGGGCGATACCTGATGGGTTTAAAACCCTCAGTATTTATCTCATGGAATACGCCCTTCAAAGTACCTAGACGGTCACAGAATAGTCCCAACTTGACAAATCGTCTCAATATTTCAATTATTCTCTCTCTATTCCCAGGAGGTGCCTCACATTTGCTAATGACTTTCATGATCCAATCCTCTCCGACATCAACTTGCAAACAAGATAACTCATCAGTCGGAGTGTCAAATGGAGTGATTTCCTGCTGTAAACCCATGCACCAACCACCACAAGCTATGCTTACAGTCATATCAATTACTGAAATAAAGTCTTGACCCAATATCACAGACTTTGTCAGGTCCTGCAATAAATAGAACATCTGACGACGACTGCCCCCATTCCACGTAGAGTGGACCATGGCAGTTCCTCCTAACGTCGTCTGACCTTGAGCCATTTTTAAAGGGCGAGCACTCTCTCTTATGACATGACCTGCATTCCTCAACTCTGAAATGACTACTCCACCGAGCAAACTGACGGTCGCACCTGAGTCAATCAGTGCCAAATAATACTTCCCAAGTATTTTGACCTTGAGTAGTGGCTCTGGGGTTTTCTCCCTACGGGGAATCCTCCCATCAATAGCGTCACAAGATGGAACATCCTCAGCCACAAATGAATCATCGAGCACATCCCCCAAAGCTAATGGAGCCTCCGCATCTGGGGAGTCCTTATTAGCTGTGGGGACAGTGGGTGAGCGGGGGCGTATATTACACACGCACGCTCTACGCTCTCGTTCTTTTCGCACGCGACGTTTCCTAGCCCTCTGCATGCGATTCCTGCGTTGTCTATTAGTCTCAAATTCTCTTACCCCCCGCTCACCCTTACGCACCCATCTTAAGTACGTGAGGGGCTTTCCCCATTTTTTGACCTTGGAATGGGGTTGGCCGTGCACTGTCTGGCAAGGTGACCTTGCTCATTGCACCTAAAACAAGTCATGCGACTGTAGTCCCTGGGTTGCTGTCTAGACCTGTTTTCAGGTGTGTTTTTATCAGTCTCAGTATCTGTCTGGTTTTTAGCTGTAGGTCGATCAGACTGTGTACTCTGGCTGTCTGCAAAAGACACCTTTCTAGTCTCAGATGACCTACGCTCCTTTTGTCTCTTATTGAATTTCTCCTGACCAGGAGAGGCAATCAAGGAAGGATCAGACCCTGTTCTCATTGCTAACCGAGCTC
Source organism: Siphlonurus alternatus (assembly GCA_949825025.1). NCBI lineage: Eukaryota > Metazoa > Arthropoda > Insecta > Ephemeroptera > Siphlonuridae > Siphlonurus > Siphlonurus alternatus. The sequence goes on from OX463788.1 coordinate 10,567,612, forward strand.
TATAAGGATCAAGTGCATTCAGGCTAACTTGTCCCGGTGAAGCCGTATAGACTCGAGCTACAGCCTCTCTCGGGGCTGGGCTTGCTGCTGCTGAACCTCTGAAGGCCAAAGATGGCTCAAGACTCTCCTCTGGTGGAGGATGATGACGGTACTCGCGTTTCATCAGCACAGCCCTTTGAATATTCTGAGCGTCAGCAGCCAGCTCCCTCAGAGACTTGTATGTCCTACCAATTAAATACTTCCTGTAATCAGAGTGCATGTTACGTAAACAATGCTGCACTTTATCCTCCTCGGACACTTGAACCTTGAGCCTCTTAAAAAACTCCGCAATGACAATAATAAATGTTGTTAGTGGCTCATCAGGGTGCTGAGAACGGCGCTTAAGCTCCTGCCACAATATTTCCTGGTAATTAATTGCTCCAAAATCTCTCATCAAGGTCTCAGCAAATTCATTCCAGTCAACAAAACCACCATAGAATTCCCACCACTGTGCCGCTCCTCCCTGAAGAGCATTTGGCATACTAATGGTCAATAATTCTCTTGGTTCTCTACCAAATGATCGCGCATATCTCTCAAAACTTGCCAGAAAATCAGCAGGAGATGATGCATCATTATGGCCTGAATAGTGAGGCAGGTCCATCACATGCGAAGGAGGTGGCTGGAAAGGCCTAGGTTTTCTCCCATCCTGTGTCCATCTATCACTGCCAGCTGGGAACTCCCCAGCTCGGACATCACGGTCACCTCGAGCCATGTTGCTCTGCTCCTCCGCCCAGCGTGCCTCTTGGTATGATTTTCGTCTACCATTATCCCCAAGATCCCCACGGGGCAACTCATACATTGGCAACGGGTTCTGCATAGGTACAGGGACCTGCCTTAAACCAAGCACTGACTGAGATCCCCGTGCCCTTCCATCTGGCACAATTGTCTCTCCCCTGTTCACATTAGAACCATGCGCCTCATTGCGAGTATCTCGTCTTTCAGGGGAGGGTGGTGAGTCAAGTCTCACCTGGAGCCGAGAATTCCTCAACTGAATTTCATGCAATATATGCAACTGCTCCTAACTTAACTCATCCGAGGCCTCACTTATACTACGTCTCATGTTTTCAGCCTCCCTAGGTGACATGTAACCCAACATCACATTCACCGCTGACTGTGTAACAGGAGCTGACCTTTGTCTTAATGTATGTGCTTTCACCGACTCACGTCGGGATACTTCATTTGGTAACAAATAGGTTTCTGCATGACCTTGAGTTTGACCTTGAGGCATACTGGCTTGGGTCCTCGTGTCCATACGGCCTCGACCTTGCACTCGACCTTGAGTACTTCTCGAGTCTATAGATCCTTGACCTCTGACTTGACCTTGAGTCAAGCTACCTTGCAACCTCGTGTGTGTTATCTGACTATACAAGCCTTGCTGAGTCTGACCTTGAGTCTGACCTCTAACTGGCCCTGGTGTGACAACACCGCGAGCAGGCATAGTAAGTTCTGATGTCACATCTTTACTAGCAATTTGACCCTGACGGGGTACACTCTCAATTATTGGAGCTTGCCGTGTAACTGCCGGTTGGGACTCAATTTGTGAAACACTCGAATGGCCTTGAGCCACTGATTGCCTCTCTCTTTTCTCCAAGAATTTCCCTTAATTTTCTCTGCGACTCCCGATATCTAGAGACAATTTCAGTAATTTGTCTCTCATTATCAATCAATGAACCAGGAGAAAAGATTTCCGACACACTTTGCCCTTGAACTTGACCTTGACTTCTAACAGCTATCTGTTTTACTGAAATCTGGTCACCATCATGTTGAGAACCCCCCGTCTGCTGACTGCCAGCTGAGATGGATTTTTGTGACTGTGATGGTTGCTTAACCTCAGGAGCAAAAGCTTGCTGCTGAGTGGCAACAGAGACAGTCTGCGAGGTCACCTGTGGCTGATTTGTGTCAGTCCACCTGACCATCATAACCTCAGGATTAGTATTACTTGATTTAACCCCAGGCCTTGAACTTGAGTATGATGACTCATGTATTGCAGGATTTTTAAGGATACCCCTTGCTTGGGTCTCCTTTTGTTCCTCTAACCTATCCACGGAGCCGACAGATGAGGCAGAGCTCATCATGCTTTCTCCCTAAAGTCGAGGAGGGATCATGCTACTGTCCCTACCATGGCCTCCTTGAGCCTGTGGTGGTGAGTGTACAACAAGACGGCTCTGCTGGAAACCCAGTCCCAGCAATAGTTCCGCGTCCCTTAAACTCTGCAGTTCGGGAACTTCACTTTCAAATCTATCTGCACTATTCTCAGTGCCCACTGCAGACGCATCAGCGTTGATCAGACGCTCCTACTTTGCTTCCTCTGAGTCAGGGTCACTCCCTCGACTTCTCTCCATCCTTGACATTATCAATAACTCCAAGCTCAAATCCGCTCAATACGAGGTGTCGCGACCACCCCAACAGACCAGGCGGTGAAAGAGAGAGAGAGTAATATTGTGTTAAAGGTTTCAAATTATTACTTACAGTATTTGGTATAATAATAATAACCTTAAACAACCTTGTATTCACAAAGCAACAATTTTATTCCGGCAACAGGCCCCCAACTTGTAACGGTCGCCTACTAGAAATGACCTTACCAAGTCCTTCACACACTAGTAGGGAGTTACTTTCATCTGATTATTTGACTCACTACCTACTTCACCCTCGTAGCCAGCTATATACTCCAGGGCGATATTACAGCCTCTATATTACTCGTATATATCTCAAGGCTAAAGCTACTAGATAGGCAAGAGTCTTCAGGAATACACCGAATTTGTCATGGTACTTTAATATTTATTGTTGCTTTGGATAATACAGGTCAGGTAAATGTTAATAAAATATACAGAAAACAGCCCAGTAAACTCTAAAACACAATATGTGACAGAAATATGAAATTTGAAGTTGAAAATTGAGCAAAACTTTACTTTAGATTAAAAAAAGAAAAATATCAAAATATGGATTCACCCTCTAAACGTGGCTCGACCTTGACAGGGGCTTCACGCTGGGGCCTGGCTTAACGCTTAAAGCTTTCCACACTAGAAAAGCGATTAGGAAACTATAGGTTTCCTTGCGCCCAATTGACCTTCAGACAACCTCTCACTGAGGAGCTTTAGAGCGGCTTATACACGCTCAAGTGCAATACCAGTGACCTTCAAGTGAAGGTTTTGAGAGCGGCTGATGACTCGCTCTGGTCTTCAACCAGTGACCTTGACTTGACCTTCAAGTGAAGGTTTTGAGAGCGGCTGATGACTCGCTCAAGTCTTCAACCAGTGACCTTGACTTGACCTTCAAGTGAAGGTTTTGAGAGCGGCTGATGACTCGCTCAGGTCTTCAACCAGTGACCTTGACTTGACCTTCAAGTGAAGGTTTTGAGAGCGGCTGATGACTCGCTCTATGTCAACTGGTATGACCTTTGGCTCACCTCTAAGTGAGACCTTGGGAGCGGCAGATACCTCGCTCAACGTCAACTGGTATGACCTTTGGCTCACCTCTAAGTGAGACCTTGGGAGCGGCAGATACTTCGCTCAATGTCAACTGGTATGACCTTTGGCTCACCTCCAAGTGAGGGCCTAATATTTGCAAGTTCAACTTGCTAGGTCAGTTTATTAGGAGTGTGCAGGCCACACTCCCCAAAGCCAGTGAGCTTTTCTGCTCGTGCAAAAGCTTATATGCATCCAACAGCATAGGAGGGGGCCAAGCCACGCCCTCTCAGCACTCAGCAGCAGCGTCGTCTGCTAGAAGCTAGGGCGCCCGCAACGCCACCATAGCAGCAGCGTCATCTGCTAGAAGCTTTGGCGCCAACAACGCCATCTCACAGGTTTTATGTGAACCACTTATGGAGTCATATTTATATAATTACCATAAAATATATTATTGTATATTTTACCAATGCTGAAAATAATACATGATTAGTTATATGATTATTATTACTATAATATTCTGATTTACAATTTAAGCAACTTTTATTACCATTAATAATAATATTAACCTTATAAAATTGGTCGATGATCGTATCAAAACTTGGCAAGCATATTTATATTTTATATTTAACCCATTAAATAATACTTTAAACAGACAAAAATTCTAAGGATATTTTAGATTGAAATATGAAGAATTTACTAAACATAATTTAAATAGCTGATGGTCTTTAAATACTTCAAATACTTACAGTTCGAGAACAAGTTCACCAAACCCAGCCGGCATTAACATATGACTCGACGTCAGCAAAAAAAAACGAGACAAATGCCGCGCGATATACGCTCGCTTGAAAAACCCGCACAATATTTAAACACTTTTAATACCATCGCTACAAATATCATACTTTTCGAGAAAAAACATAAGGCGGGAACTGCTGAGTTATATCTTATAAGTCTGGTAATGTAGTATGACGTCACAGAATATCAATACCACAAATAAACAGAAAATCGACCTTCATAAATATTTTGATTACAGGAATTAACTTGATTTGATGTTAAAATAATATAAATATTCACAATAAGGTAGAGTCCATGCAATTCCATTCATGCAAAATATATATAAAGTCTATATACTATAATACGTACGTACCGTCATATATCGCTTTTTAATATTATTTTTGCGGGTGAAAAGAAAAGTTTGTTGAGCAATATATAGACTCTAGCTGCCCTGTCCTAAAAAGCTGAACCAGAGCGTACTTGAGTAGGAGGCCACAACCCAGCCGGCACGATCGTCATCTGTCGAGACATTAACCGTCCGGAATTAAAAAAATAACATGCAATGTAATCGGGAGGAAATATTTTTTTAAAAATATTTACTTGATATTAATGAAGGTGTCTTGTAGTGCGATAATACTTCAATGTAGTCTCCCGTTTGCTAATTATTTTATTTAGTTCATAAATATCATACACGTCTTGAGAAATAAGACGGTTAGGGCGGGAACTTGGTTCTATCATCCAAGCTTTAGTAATGTATCATGACGTCACGAAATATTGAAAACACAAAAGTACTTGAATCAACTTTCATACATTATTTTCGATGTAGTAAATAACTTTACTTGATATATACAAAGTATAGAAAATGCAATTTAGTAAAGTGAAAGTCACTCGCTATGAAGAAAGGCTTTCAATGTTCATATGACGTCATCGCCAGTAAACTGACTTTTATTACTTCGCGCATGCCGGCGCATGCGCAGATGTAACAGAAGTAGCAGAAGTCGGGTTCATAAAAGTTTAATTTAAGTGTATTAATATTGTTTTTGCGTGAAAAAAAAGGTTGTCCACAGTACGATTAAACTATATTAGAGTTAAACTTGTTTCATTTTGAAAACTCTAGCATACAGCGTAATTGTCGTAAACCGCGACCAAAGTGAAGCCCTCTTCTGCCCATTTCACCCATTTGATTACACGCAAACCTGCTGCTCAGTGGGACGGCTATACGGTGTTTGCTTGGCTTTGTTGTTGTTTACATTCAGCCAGAGCGAACTTGACTCAAGTACGCTCTGATTCAGCAGTAGGTACTTATATAGGGGGAACTGGAATCACTTGATCTATTGCTCCTAATTTAACATATTTTTAATTTTTTTTTTTAACAATAATATATTCGTAAGAAATGAATATACATAACTTGAACATATACATTTTTTTTATTTTACCTAGTTTCTTTATCATTATTTTTTGTTGTGCCGTTTCCCCCTCGTATTCAAAAGTCCGCGGGGAAAGCAATGGCCGGTGATTGGTTGAATTTTTTTAAGAATCTTACTCAAGTAAAACAAAAACGTATGCAACTGGTATGCATCACGTATAAATCTGGTATGGAACGGGCTAAAAATGTATGCAATACGGTTGGAACACGTATCAGCACGTATGCACAGCAAAAACGCAAAATCCTCTAGTATGCAACAAGGTTGGACGGACTGGGTTGCAACACACTTGCACATTCTCTAGTATGCAACTAGGTTGGACGACTGGGTTGCAACACACTTGCACACCCTACTCTCGGTTGGAACTCACTTGCACACAAAAATCTCGGTTGGAACTCTCTTGTATTTTTTCTCAACTCCCTTCTAGTTTGCAACTCGTATGCAATGTGTACGTGACCTTAAACTTCCTTCAAAAAACCGTTAAACGTATGGAAACTCGTATGCATCAATTTGAAGATTCATTCCTAGCTGTGTAAAAGATGGCTTGCCATTGGTTTAGAAGTAATGTTAAAAAAATTTCAGCTCTTTTTAAACCAATAGAATTTGTTGTTGCATACCCTTTAACTTTAACATTCCAAACACGAAGGCAGCAAGCTGCAAGCAAGCAGCAGAGCAGCCATGGACTCCGAGCAGAGCGGACATATTATAATGCTGTTGCTATAATATAATATTATTATAGCAAGGAATCAGGTAAACATTACAATTAATATAATTTTATAAATATACTCATTTTAACTTTTATGTATATACATAGTTTAATGCATTACAGTACAATTTATAACTGCATGCAAATTCATTTAAATTCAAACTTTAATTTTCTATTTGTCAATTTTACTATTAAAATTGATCATTATAAATATTATTAATAAAAATTACTCTGTAAAATTACATGGATAAATTAAATTTGATCTGATTCTCCATAATTATAAGTACTTACTATATTATACCTTTGAATGATTAATATATATAGTAATAATAAAATAGATAATGTAATCAAAGATGTATATTATGTATTTTAATTATCTTCTCTTATATGTTTTTAGTGGAGGAGCTGGAATGCATGCAGCAGCATCTAGCATATTCGAAAAAATAAAATCATCTGATGACCTGATGCTGCAAATTCCCATCCATGCAGAAAGAACTCTATAGCTGAAGGCCGGCCGGTCGCCATTATGGCAAAGTTTAGTTGCACGTGGAGAATAAATTGTAGGGGAAACAGGAAGTAGGCGGGAGGGGCGGAAATGGAGGAGGGGGCAGGGGACGCTACTATCAGTGATGTGAAATTCGCGCGAAGATTGGTCCGCGAATATGCGCATGCGAATATGCGCGCAAATGCGCGCATATGCGCGAAAGATACTTTCAAGATGGCGGCCGCGCGCAATTAAAATCACGTGAGCACCTCGGCAGCCTGAAAGGCCGATTGCTTTAATTCCATGATTAATTAACTCTAATTTAATCCAAACACTAATTAAGCAAGGGATTATATATACCAAGAAAAATAAGAAAAGACTCTCTGTAGCATTTACTGTAGTTTTAACCAGTTTTAAATTGCTATTTTTGTGGCGGGAAAGTCAATTTTCAATATGCGCGCATATGCGGCCGCAGATTGCCCGCGAATATGCGCGAATATGCGAATATGCGCGCATATTCGCCGCGAATATGCGCGGACTAACATCACTGGCTACTATTGTGCAAACCAGTTGCAATTGAATTGCAAACCAATCCATACGAGTTTACCACGTGGCCAAGGCCCTGTAGTAAAAATGGTTGGAACACGTATGCACGTATGTAAACTGGTATGCACGTATGTAAACTCGTCTGTAACTATTCTGAAATAATGTGACGTCATCTGGTATGGATTTGTTTCAATTCCATACTTCGAACAAACCTTTTTCCATACCAGTTTTTGCCATAGCATTAACATAGGATTTCCATACCAGATTTATACGAGATGCATACCAGTTGCATATACGTTTTCGTTTTACTTGAGTAGGGTCAATATCAGTGCATAAGTGTCGTAAAATGGTCATTATTGACGTGAAATTTGGAGTCGATTTACATTTTATTTAATGATTTATTGTATTTTCCACAGATATCATTGGCAAATATTGTATTTTTTTCCATTTACTTGACATTTCAATCTTTCAAATAAAATAATTGTCAAAGGTACCACAATTGTCATATCGCAGAAAATAAATAGTTTTTGGTATGCTACTACCATGTTAAATAGGTGCTTTTTGCCTACATTCACGTGACGTCATGTTTTTGTGACGTATGGTGAAAGACCCGTATTGAAAAGTGGGCGCGGTCGTGCTGTGGCCTCCCGATTCTGAACCAATGAAATTGAAGCGCGCAGATTCGAAAGTATATTTCATCCTGTGAAGCTGTGAAGCTGTGCGAATTAATGGGGCTGATGACGCACGGTATTTGAGTTTTTTAGCAAATATTACTAAAGAGTACTGTGAATTCTATGAAAAACGAGCCCTGTTAGAGCATTCTTCGACAATTTGCTGATTTTATATGAATTTTTAAAGTTTTTTTGATACGTCATATAGCATTGAATCTTAAGTGGGAAAATTCATTAGTTAACATTGCTATTAATATATATTATTATATATATAAGAATTAAATGCATGAAGAGCGATGAAGAGTTATTGAGGTAGGAATTTAAAACCTTCATTATCGTGATTGTAGCGGTTTGATCTAGCCCCTAAAATCCTTGCAAATGAAGTTTTGGTTAATATAATACATTTCAATATTAAGTATGGAATCCCAGGGACCGCAGGTGTATCCCCGGGGCGTTCCAGGGATACCCCTCAAACGTCCCTCCGGAGTGCCCCAAGGTGTATCCCCTATTTCCATGCACAAAAGGGTACCCCTTGGGGACATTCCAGGGATACACCCTGAAGTCATTGCAGGGATACATAGGGTTATATAGCAAATATGCTTATAATTACCAATTAAAAAATGTTTTTATCAATTATAATGATGTTATCAAAGAGAAAGAATAGCAAAAAAAAATTAAAAAACTGGCATAGGTGAGACTCGAACTCAGGACCATCAGATTTGAAGTCCGGTGTCTTTACCACTAGGACACATGTCTTCATACTAAAATGTAGAAAACTTAACCTTATGAACTATAAATTTTGAAATCGACTTGTATATTTTTGATACTTTAGGATATTTTACAATCTATGGTTTCTTTTATAAATTTTAATAATAATAATGAGAAACTTCCAATACGGCACATAAATAATGTTTATCTTCAAATTTTAACAATTTTTTATTTTTTAATTTTTTAGAAAAAAACTACGTCTCATGAATGACCCCCAGGTGCACTTACGGGACATTCTGTTTACTAATTAAAATTATTCAAAATTGTGATTAAAAATTCAATCAGCTACATACTTAAGCAAAGAAAATTGTTATTTTACAATTTTCGACAATACCCCCCGTGTGTCCCACAGAGACACCTGCGAGACATTCATCGATAGTTATCAAATTAATCAAAATCTTCTCGAGATGAAGCTAAACGTTTTAAAATACTATAATTTAACCAATTAAAACCAATATTAAAAAAACAGTAACGTCCTAGGAGTGCACCTGCGGGGCATACATGGGATACCCCTGGTGTATCCCTGCGAGACACTCAAAGGACGTTTGATCCAAAAGTTCAATATAATTGCGTTATTTTCTTCTGTGTCCCTTCTACACTATAAGTTAAGCAATTCCTAAAAATTTTAAATTTTAAAAAGCATTAAATTAATATAATATAGACCACGGGACATTCGCGGGGCATTGCAAGGACGTTCCGCTGTGTCCCGGGGATACCCATGCGGTCCCTGGGATTTTTGGCAATATATATACGGGAATTTTATGTTTACATTTTGGGTAGCACGGGGATTCCCGAAGCCACCCGAAGAGCTTCGGGATGTAGGCAGAAAACCCTAAAATAATATGCTGTGCGTGTTAACGTTGTAACTCACAACACCTCTTTACTCATAACAGTTTTGATCGCCAAATATTTTTTTTTTAACTAGCATATTGGTTCTTCTTTTGTCACCATTTATGAAAGCAAATTCTACGATATTATACGAATCGTCAGGAGAAATTAATTTCGAGACCAACTTTAACACGTATTTGCTATGCCGCTGACAATGTTTTAATTGTGCCTAATACACAATTATGACGTCATATTGTTTCGTGACGTATGGTGAAAGACCCGTATATATGCTAACAGATCTATTTTTCCATTTAAGATTCATGCAATGCTATGAGTGCTATGACGTCATTTTTGAGAGGTTTTAAAAACTCATATAAAATCAGGAAATTGTCGTAGAATATATGCTGTAATTGGGCGCGTTCTTCATGAAATTCTCGTGCCTTTTGAAATGTTGACAAAAACTTGTGTTATTTCTGTATACAAGCCCTGGGCTGCGTTGCGCGAAGAATGCGCGGTCCAGATTCTCGTAATGCGCTCGCGCTGCCCAACTGTTTGTCGCTAAGGTCCATCTTGCACTTGAAAATAATGAAGCAAAGTGTTGTTTTAACTTTTCTCGGTTATAAATCAAGTAAAAAATCTAAATCTTGAATTATCTACTTTATTTTTCAATTTGGACCAAAGTTCCGTAAAAAATCTTATTCTTAGTGAAAAAACGAATTCAAGTTTTTTTTACATAGGTTTGGTATAGCGGGTGGGAACACCGAAAAATCAGCTGACTTGAAGCCTCTATTTCGAAGTGCTGTCCAGAATTGTTTCGAAATCAAAACGAAAAATCTCGCGACGCTCGACTTTCAACCATGGCAATCAGAAAATTCAAAATTTCTGATTATTCAGAAATATATATATATATATATATATATATATATATATATATATATATATATATATATATATATATATATATATATGTGTGTGTGTGTGTGTGTGTGTGTAAACGAGTGTTCGGGTTTATTCGGACTGTTCGGATCGAGTGTTCGAAGATTTTTTCCGATTCTGATCGACAATTCTGGACATGCAGTTTCAGACATTATCATTTTTTTTTTTTGAAGGATACACCCCTATAAGAGCTTTCAGCTCGCGGTGGGGTAATGGGTATATAGCTAGGATCAAAATTTCAATTTAATGTAACAATTAACTATAATACCCTAGATTTTCGACTGTCTAAAATTATACATATTATAAAATTATTGTTAACATAAATGGGCGTTGGGAATTTAAAAGGAGGCGAATGGGTTTTCTATCACTTTCTATTATGGTGAATATATATGGGACGGCACTCACGGCAGTGGTGTAGCCAGGATTTGTCCAGGGGGGGGGGGTCTTCAAGATAAAGACTGAGGACAGCCCACTGGGGGGTTTGGGGGGCGTAGCCCCCCAATAGCCCGCTGCAGGTGCGATTTTTTTTAAGGACCCGCCCCCTTTTTTAGGGTAAAATTATGAAAAAATACTATTATAGAGAATGCATGGCCTAATGCAATTTTTTTAAAATTTTATATTTTATTTTTTGTACCCCATTTTTATAATTTCTTTTCAATACATGCACTAACGTAATAAATAAAGCTTTGAGTAAATAATTTTAGTTAAATCAAGTAATTCATCTAATAAACACTTTCATATTATTTTTATTAGTTTCGTGATGCACGATTTTTTTGAAAAAGGAGCGTACGTGAACTATTATTTTTTTCGATGAAAAGTTGCAGCAAATTTCTTATATTTGTAAATCGTAAAATATCTATAGTTACTATATTTACACTATTTTTGTCACTAATTTGTCTTATAAAAAATAGACCACATTTCAAGACGATGTACTGATGTGCGAGCAAGAAAAAATATTTATATTTAAATTTTCAAATCAGGGAAATCAATTTATTACATTAAGAATAATATACTGTATATTATACAGTATATAATATATTATATAATATTATATATTAATATAATATAATATATTATACAGTATATTGTTTTTAATGCATTTAAAAAATAATATTTTTTTTTAACTTCAATAGTAAATTTATAGATATGTACAGTATTATACATTTTAGACAATAAAACTTCCTATTGTAAGAAGTAATATACTTAATTAATTAAAAATTAATAAAATACCATATATAATTTTAATTTTTATGTTGAACATCATGCGGGGAATTTTAATAATGAATATATTACATAATATAAATATATAATAATATAATTAATATCATATGGTATAATTGAATATTCATAATACTTGACGCATTTAAAAAAAAATTAAAGATGTATATTAACGATGTGTTTCGGGGATATAAATTTTTAAAGTTTTTTTTTTTAAGAAAATTTTTCATAAAATTTTATCTAAATCGTATCCGTCGAGTGCCATTTTTTTTGTTATTTTTCCCTTAAAATTTACGAAGGTTCAGCTCTCAAGGGGGGGGGTTATAACCCCCCCCCCCCTTGTCTACGCTCCTGATGGGACGTATATACAGGACGTATACTTAATTAATATATGCATACTTTTTACAACAGTGGCCAGAGCGTACTAGAATTACTATAAGTGTACGAGTATATTATAATCTGTTCCATCAGGTCCATGCCATGGCATTGATGAAAATTAATTAGAGGTGTCTGTCAACGTGACTGAGTTTTTCCACGGTTGACACGGTTCCCTGACCAGTGGCGTTTGGCGTAGACAGGAATTAATTAATGGAGGATGGGAGTTATAATACACACATTGGCGAAGGACGATCGAAGAATATAAAAGAGCAAAGGATGGTCTAGGGGGCAGAGGCTCCCAATAGCCCGCTGCCCGCTGCAAACGCGATTTTTTTTTAGAAAAAGGGGCACTGCCATCAATGCTTTTAACCAAAGAAATTACATATTATATATCATTAACGCAATTTCAAGAAATTACATTTGATTTTTTTTATAGATTTTATCAACTTTATTATATTTATATCTGCAGTATAGGAAAAATAATCCTATACTGCATGCCTAAAAATCATTGTCGAAATCGGTCAATTTTCACCCCCAAGTAGAGCTACCTGCGAGTAGAGCCAACATAAACTAAATGACACCAAAATTTTGAAGTTAATATTTCCTAAAAAAAAATATATATATATATATATATATATATATATATATAATGTATATAAATAAATAAAATATAACAGCTTTTCCATATTTTATGAAACTGCATGAATTTATAAATTCTCTACAAAAAAAAAAAATCTGAAATCAGACTAAATACGTAATTAGGTACCGTACATATGCCACACAAAATATAAAAAATATCTCTCGATGTACGCTTATACTGCTTAAAAGAAAGTTCGTTGATATATATAATTATAACGACCGGGCATGAAATAATTAGTGACTTGATCGGGCTGTAAACTATATAGCTCTATGGGTATTATTTCTTAATATCACCTGGTGATGAAACCCATGTATTTTTGTTTTTTTAAAAAGTCTTTAAATATGTAGTGGGAGGTTCCATTCGGCCATCAAGGAAGTTTGAGCTCGATCAAAGATTTTTAGGTGGAGTTATATATTCCACCTGGCGTACGAGAGACTGCTAGCTATAGCTTATAGTACATGCATAATGCATGTTTTCAAATTTACAAACATATGGAACCTTTTATTACCAAAATTATAACCCTCAAAATGTGTGAGCTAGGTATCCTCACTTCCTCAGTAATTAAGTTGCTGCATGGGTCTTGCTGGTAAATAAATGTCCTATATATTATATGTACTGCAGTGTCAAGTGTCAAAGAATTTTTTAATTCGACAAACGAAAAATATATCACATTGCTTGCAATGATCGAGCTATAGGAAGACAATAATAAAAAAAAAAAATGTGATTTTTAGTGTGTTGCGTACTTTAATTGTTGAAAGATCCCTAATAAAGGGATCTTGCTTTAATGGAGTACCGACCTCAAAATTTTTTATTGCAGGAATGGATAGAGGGTGCAAAGTTATGCTACTCTGATTTTTTTTTCATATTTTTTAGGGACCGGGAAGTATTGCTAAAAATTTTTGGCGAGGTCGGGTTCGAATCCACGTCCCTTTTGGGTCCTATCTGCTCAATAGAGTTGCTCCCCCCCTTTAAAATCATCTTTTATTAAGAGAGGTGGCAAGATTCGAGGCGGCACTTTTTCTGTACTTTCAATAATTTTTAAAAAATATTTGCCGGGCTCTAAAAAATCTGAAAAAAATCAGAGTAACATAATTTTGCACCCTCTATCCATTTCTGCTATAAATTTTTTTTTTTTTTTTTAGCTTTTAAACTGAACCCTAGTATAGGGTACTGGCCACATTTAAGTGACTGAATTGAATTTAACCTCCCGGCTCTTCGCGTGGACCCTACTTTTGTGGGTCCCTTCCAAACCGGGGCGGCCATGGCCTAAGCAATCCATCCCAGCATTCGCCTGGTTGTAACTGAGGAAACCATGGAAACCTTAGTCAGGATGGTCGGCAATTGATGGAGGAAGCCATCAATCACCTCCCGGATGCACGAGTGGGTGTTCTTTAGCATAAAAAATTTTGAGGCCGGTACTCCATTGTTGTTTGAACTTGTTTATGTTTTAATTATTATTAATTATGACTATATTTATATAACTATATAATTGACATTATATGATCTACATTATGCTGTATTTTTAAATATTATATATACAAGGACTTCAAAACAGAGCGATGAAAATTATATTGGGTTGTAATAAAAGAACTCATACTAAATTAATTGTTGTTGGAAAGTTTGGAAACTCTGCAATGGTTGAGTGTAAAACAAAGATATATATGCATTAAAAGTATATACTGTTATTTTGTTTATGATATTATTCATGATAAATTTCCTAAGCATTTTAAAAGTGAAATTGTTAAAAAATAGTGAAATGCATACTTATAATACAAGAGGATGTAACAATTTTTTCAGAAAATGTGTCAATAAACAAGGATCAGATGGATCAAATTATAATTAACTGTGGGAAAAAATTGTTCAATGAACTACCAGATAATATAAAAATATCACAATAAAAAAATGTTTAAAAGACTATGTATTAAATATGTGAAGGAAAGATTTCCCTATAGCAGTTAATTCTGTTAATTATATATTGATTGTGTAAGTAATTATTTGTAAAAACTATCTTATATGTTAATTGGTATTTTTGCTATTTCTGTTTTAATACATTTTGGTTCGTTCTGTAGTAATCTGTAGGCATAAAAAATTATGAACCAAATTCTTATATGTTGTTGTAAAATCAATTAATATGTAACTACAACTATTATGTATTTAAATAGCGAAAGCTAAAATAAAGATTATATTTCATTTCATTTTACAAGCAATGGAGGCTTCAAGTGATGCGCCTTCGCTGCGCAACTGCATGTTTGTCGCTAAGGTCCATCTTGCACTTGAAAATGAAGCAAAGTGTTTTTTTAACTTTTCTCGGTTATAAATCAAGTAAAAAATCTAAATCTTGAATTATCTACTTTATTTTTCAGTTTGGACCAAAGTTCCGTAAAGGAATTATCCCTGAAAAATCTTATTCTTGGTGAAAAAACGAATTCACGTTTTTTTTACATAGGTTTGGTATAGCGGGTGGGATCACCGAAAAATCAGCTGACTTGAAGCCTCTATTGCTTGTGAAATTAAAGATTGAAATAAATCGATATAATCGAATCTATAATATATATTCATGCAGGCGCGCCTGCCGCGCAGTCCTGAGATCTAGGTAACTGAGATTAATCCTTAAATATATTATAGTTTTATATTAATAGAAATTCACCATACCGCTCGAACCATGTCAACCATGTATAAATACCAAGATATTATAATATATATATATATACACATATATATTATAGTCATATAGTCTTTGTCCAACAATGCGTCTTTAAATTTAAAATTGGCGCGGTTTATGAGAATTTAACATGGCCGATGGCACATGGCCGACATGGCGCTGCTCATCATCGTAGCGATCGTAGAGAAGAGAATGCGGCCGCTCCTGTTTATTATTGCCGTGCCTGCGGCAGGTAACGGGCCTTCTTAAACACTGGGGACTGTGGAAACAGCCAGTCAAAAGTTGACCACGCTCTGGAGTACATCATTTCTACAGAATAGTTGTCTCGGCCTCCCTCACTTCGAATTTAGCTATTGCTGGAACAAAGCAACAAGGGTAACCGCAACAAGAACATTTACAGGTACGCTGAAACTTTTCTTTAATTATGATAGAGTACGAGCTTGATTGCATGTTTTCGTACCCGATGTGCTAGTCAGTCTAATCGTTTTTTTTTTTTAAAAACATTTGTTTTAATAAGTTGGACATGGATTTTACTTTTTTAATGTGGTGACTGCTCTCCCTCGTTTGGAATGAGGTCGAACTGTTGACAAAACGAAAGGGGTTTTTACATCAAAAAAATATTCAGATGGTCATGGATGCAAATCTAGATTATATAATATATGTACTAGCTGTAACATACAGGAGGATTTAATTGGAATGCATAATATTTTTACTATTAATGTATCATACCAAGTCCGAGCTTGCGACGACGTCTTCAAGACTCCTGACAAACAGCAATATTCCAATATTGAATAAATAGGTTACATTACTGTCGTTAGGTCACACTTCCTCTAGGTTAGTAGTAACTGCTGGTATGTAATAACATATAATAATACGGTACATGAATACGTATGATCACATGATACTATATAACAATTTACTATGATGCGTTCAGGGTGATGTATGCACATATGATCGATATACAGGAATTATAGTAACAGGATCGTAAATATAAAATACCACCGCGAGTATGCATACCAGTTACTAGACCGGTATGATACTTTTTCTGTGATACTATGTACTATGCACGTTGGCCCTTTTAATTATGGTGTATATATACCGCATATTATGCGATATATGTCGTATATGCGACAGGTGCGTGTTCTATTGTCTGATCAACGAAAGTTTGGTGCAACGTCATCATAAATGGGTGCCATGCCTGCGAAATGCCTCTCTTCATTTATCCCAGTCTTGTAAAACTCCTCTCTGCCAAGTATGATACAGTAAAACATTTAAAGGGGCATTCACAAAGCCTTAAGGCCACAATTAAGGCTCAATAATTTAAGACCAGAAATTTTGGGTCTGAAAAATACGTCCAAAATCAAACTTTAAATTATTGAGCCTTAAATGTGGCCTTAAGCCTTTGTGAATGCCCCTTTTAATTAGTTAGAGTGAACGTTATATTGTAACTATACAGTATAATATATATTATATATATATATATATATATATATATATATATATATATATATATATATATATATATTGGATACCTATATAAAACTTAGTATTATGATGTATAATTTTTGCACTATATTCACATTATAGATTAGATATGTACAGGCGCGGATTCACCGCCCCTCCCCTCCAAAAAAGTTCCCAAAATACAGTGAAGGTATTAAAATTAACCCGCACCCGTCGCCCCCCCCCCCCTCCCTCCCCAAAATTTAACATTGTGGGATAGGGCACCGCCCCCCCCCCCCCCCCCCCCCCCCAGGAGCCGTGGGCTGGATCCGCCCCTGTCCAGGGGGAAGGGGGCGCCTACTCACTCCCCATTTTTTTTTTATTCAACGTGGGCAATATATTCATTTCCCTCAATTCAGTTTTTTTTTAACAATAACTATACAATACTTTTATTAGTTTTATTTGTAGGTAACTTTTTACTAAATTACGATAATTATCATTGCGTCATCATCCTACCTAACATAACACGCTTACTATAACATAGGTAGTTGAATTACAACAAAGACAATTTAGCTCTTGATTAATTTAATTAAGACTACAGCACTGGCCTCTTGATTTATTATTTATCCTAATCCTCAGCCAATAAAATTCAAAGAAGAAGAGAGATGAGTGAGATGACCCCCAAATGACCAACATCAATACTTCAATAGTGTAAGAAAGGTAACACACCCAATGTTAAAAAAAAAAAAAAAAAAAAAAAAAAAAAAAAAAAAAAATCCCACTTATGAAAATTATAAAAAAAAATTAAAATGTTCTCCTCTACATCCCCTAAATAATTAGTAGCTAAAATGTCATGCAGGTTTACAATTTCGAGCTTGTTTTTCAGTTATGAATTTTTAAAGTTTACCAATGTAACATGGAGAAATGGAACTTCCATGTTAAATTAGTCAGCTTTAAAAATTCATTACTTAAAAACTAGCTCGAATTTGTATACCTGATATTTTAGCGACTGATAGGGGATGTAGAGGAGAATGTTTTAAATTTTTTTCATAATTTTCATGTGTGTTTTTTTTTAACATCGGGCGTGTTACCTTCCCCTGAAACAAATTAAATCAGGTTTAAAAAATTGTAAAAATATTAAAATACACTAATTGACGATAGATATAAGCATTAAAAAAATCGCATCATTAAAGAACAATCTATTTAAAACTATATAATTATAATATATTCTTTTTTGCTATTAGTTGGACCTCCACCAACTACTTTCTCTTTTTTACCCCCAACTCCCCCTCTTGACCGTTTGTATACCAGCTTGTTATTTTCCCTCCCTAGTCTCAAGTAAAAATAAACAGCAAACAACTATAATCTATTTGCAGCAATTAGATTCGTGACGATGTTCTATCAATTTAAATTAATGATTTAAGGTAATGTACAGTTCTTAAAGGTAAAAATTGGAATACAAGGGCTAGATATGAGAAAAGGTTTTAGGTCTATAACTCCAGTGCAAATTAATTCTAGGGTGCAAAACTTACCTTAACAGGTGTTGGCCTAGTCAAGGGTTACTCATTTCGTGAGAAAATGTTAACGTCCAGTCATTTTCACCCCCTGCAGGCGTGAAAATGTGTAAAAATCAAATATTGTTGAAAAATTCTAATAACTGAGACCTGGTGGTAAAAAAAAAAAAAAATCAAAATCTGAAGTTGCATTTCTAAAAGGTTTAACTATTCTATTTCATCCCCAAACCACTCCAAAGTTTTCCATTTTTTTATTTAAAATTTTTTTATTGTCAGATTGGTGTTTTTCATATTCATACTTGTAAAAAATGACACATTGAGTTGGGGGTTGTTGGTAAGGTAGTTTCACCCCTAGTTCTGAAATTTATGTTTTATTTATGGTTTTATAATAATTTGACCATGAAAAACACGAATATGTCAATTAAAAAAAATTTAGAATTAAAAATTAATAATTTTGGGGTACTTGAGGGATGAATTAGGGTAGTCACATCTTTTCAAAATACACCATCATATTTTAAATACTTTTTTACCCCCAACCCTCAGATTTTTAGAATTTTTGAACAATATTAGATTTTTACACGTTTTCACCCCTGCAAGATGTAAATATTTTCTCACGAAATGAGTAGCCCTTAACTAGGCCACCACCTGAAGGTAAGTTTTGCGCCCTAGAATTAATTTGCACTTGAGTTATAGGCCTAAAACCGTTTCTCCTACAATATACAATATTACATAATATTATTGCTGTGTTTAATAAAAAATAGAAATTAAGCTATTGAATAATTATATTATGATTTCATAACGTGAATTACTGCACTGCTCTGATCGGTTGATTATGTATTTTTCCTAATTGCATGGACCCATTCACATTAAATTAAAATTTAATTATAGTTTGCAAATGCTGAGCTGTAGTTCCCATAGTAAAATTTTTGAACATTGTACTTTGCTAACATTGTGCTATATGTTCCATTCTCTCTCTACTTTCTATATTGGCAAGATGGGTAAAATTTGATTTTAATTTGTCTACCTTGTATGTATATACATGGACTTATTTATTTTTTTCTGAAAATCTGATCCCAATTTTTAATTGCATGTGAAAATTTAAAATTCCTATTCATCTACGTCATCTACGTCTTATTCTTTTATATATATAAAAAAAAAAATCCAGCTTGTAGGACGATAGACACTACAGCAATCGGACGTAACAATCTTGAAGTTTTACTAATACAGATGAGTTGTTTTATTATATATAAAATAGCGAAATGGAACTTATAATAGAATTGAAAGTTAGCCTTCAAGATATCACAAGTTTTAATATTTTCGAAAGTCGTAGAGTACCCAAAAAAAAAAAAAAGTGTTGGTATTTTCTAAAATTCATTTGGTTCTCCATATCGGACCGAAATAAAAAAAAATCTAACTTTCATAAGTTTTCCAGAAAAAAATCCCAAATCAGAATGAACACGTCACTTAAGGGTAAGGTAACGCCACCAATGTTAAAAAAAAATCCCTTTCACAAAAATTCTGAAAAAAATTAAAAATGTTCTCCTCTATACCCCCTATCAGTACCTAAAATATCAGGTATACAAATACGATCTAGTTTTTGAGTTATAAAATTTTAAAGTTGACTACTTTAACATGGAGAAATGAAACTCCCATGTTAAATTGGTCAACTTTAAAAATTCATAACTCAAAAACTAGATCGTATTTGTATACCTGATATTTTAGCTACTGATAGGGGGTGTAGAGGAGAACATTTTAAATTTTTTTCAGAATTTTTGTGAGAGGGATTTTTTTTAACATTGGTGGCGTTACCTTACCCTTAACATTAGGCCTTACCTGATAAAGACGCCTCGAATATCTCGAAAAAAAATATCCCATGTCCCTTGAAGGTTACCAATCCCGCCAGGCGCGGATACAAGGTTGGGGGGGGGGGGGCAATGGGGTTGACCGCCCTCCCAAAAAGGTCCCAAAATACATTGAAGGTGTTCCCCCCCCCCCACTCGTTGCCCCTTTTCTCACCCCAAAATTTAACATTGCGGGATAGGGCACCGCCCTCCCAGAGCCGCGGGCTGGATCCGCCCCTGGATCCCGCGGCCGTATACAGTTCTTTCACCATACGTCATAAAATAATATCGTCGCCTCAAAATATAAGTGCCCTAAGCACCACGACGTCACGTGAATGTAGGCGGCAAAACATTACAGCGGCATAGCAGATACGTGCCAAAGTTGGTCTCGAAATTAATTTATCCTCGCTAATTGTATAATTTTTCTTAAAATTTTCTTTTAAAAATAGTGACAAGAAAAACCAATGCTATTGAAGAAAAATATTTATTTGGTGACCAAAACTATTATTAAAAAAGATGTTGTGAGTTACGTTAAGGGTAAGATAACACGGATCAGCTGATCCATGTAGTCCCATTTGATAAACATATGCATGTAAACCTTAGCAGGGACATAAAAATTCTGATTTTTTTTAAGACAGATTTTAGCATCTAAAAGCCTAGAAAAAATTTCCTTTTTCATTATTTATTATTTTATTTATTATTATTTTTTTTTCAGCATAGGACTTTTCTATGGAGAGCCAAAATAAATTAAAAAATTAATTAACAAAAATTGGCTCGAATAATTGTTTTAAAATATTTTCTACGGTAACATTTAGGAATTTATTGAAGTCTGTAAAAAAAAAAAATAATAAAAAAAAAGAGTGTTCTGTCATGTTAATTAAATGTCGATCAGTTTATAAGAAGGTTTCTGCCAAGGATGATAGAGATGATAATAATGATATCTATGCTCCTTGGTTTCTGCCTACATCCCGAAGAACCTCGGGCATCTTCGTGCTATCGAAACGTAAACATGACGCTCCCATATACTGGGAGGATTGTCTAGGACGTCAAATTGAAGAAAGTCGGTACTCAACAATTTTTATCAACCTTTAGGAAATCCCGCCAAATAAGCCACATGAGCGGTCTGTTTGGGCGGTTTGGGGACATCAAAGGTTTGACAGCTTAGCGCTAATGCACAAAGCGGCACCTTTGTAGAATACATCACAGATATAATAGAAAATAAATGTTTCTGTTGTAGTTACGTTAGCCAATTAATTAAGGTAGAGATAATACGGATCAGCTGGCCCAATGCTAAAAAAATCCCATTCATAAAAATTATGAAAAAAATTTAAAATATTCTCCTCTACATCCCCTATCAGTAGGTAAAATATCAGGTATACAAAAACGAGCTAGTTTTCGAGTTATTAATTTTTAAAGTTGACTAATTTAACATGGAGAAATGGAACTTCCATGTTAAATTAGTCAACTTTAAAAATTCATAGCTCGAAAACTAGCTCGTTTTTGTATACCTGATATTTTACCTACTGATAGGGGATGTAGAGGAGAACATTTTAAATTTTTTTCATAATTTTTATGAATGGGATTTTTTTAGCATTGGGCCAGCTGATTCGTATTATCTCTACCTTAAATACGCTTAAAAAGTCAACGGTGTGGGTGTGGACCCTGGAATAGGATTCTAGAATGCTATAATATGATAGCACCCTGGAATAGGGAATTCTAGAATGCTATGGGGTGTGTCGTTCGACATGGTTCTGCGTTAGCGGGAAAAGCGGTCGGTTTGAAAGTTTTTGTAAATAGTTATTGACTTGTTGGTGTAGCTGATAAGATGTAGCCATCTGGAGACTCCTTCACGCAACATCACAATTGCTCTAGGGACCGTTTCATTTATCCTCTCAGGCATAGATTGAGTCCCCAGCATTGCCATCAGTTTGCTTCCTTGCCATTCTGTAAACTTCGCGGCAGCAGGGAGAGCTGAGGGCGTTCCATGATTATCGTTACCCTTCATGGACGGGAAGCTAAAATAAAGTAACTGACCAACTCCCAGGTGGAGCCCCACGCAATGCGAGCTTCAAAGACAATCGGGTGCCCTTTAATATTATTATGATTATGACTAAACACCGGGTTCAATTAAGCCAAGGTATGCAAGTGCCGTACCAAACATTAAGAAGGGATAAGCGAATACATTTTTGGGGGGTGCTACAAGCTTAAAACTTAAAACCTTGCGCACAATATTTGCTGTGCCAAGGATAACAGCTTTTTGCATGACACGCAAATGTTGTTCCTTGAGAGTCAACTTCTCACTGGCATCTACTGACCAGTCTTTAGTCAAGAAGACCGTTGTTGTAAATTACCACTGGGATCACATCAACTTTATGGAGTAGTACGGTACATGTCCTTGAGCGGTACATGTCCTTGAGCTCGACAGCGGGCACTCGCGCTTCTTTTCCGCTATTGTAGCCACAAGATTTTCGTCCAACAGGACAGCAATATCAACAATCACTGGTATTCACTGCTGTTCGATTTTTTTGTCAAAGAGAACCGCCAGATCTGGGGGGTGTTAAAATACCGCCAATTAACAATTTGCGTAAAGTTACGCAAGACTACAGCATAGGAAATACATGTTAATTTTTTTTTTGCGTAACTCTACGGAGATTCTTAATTGACGGTATTTGAACACCCCCCAGGTCTGTTCGCTTCAACCGCTCTATCTGTAGTGATGGCAGAGTCCCACAAGAATTTTGCATCTTGAATACGGAGAACTTGTTTTTGCTTGCACTTGGAGCAAAGAATTAATTTTAATTCTTTGCTTGGAGTATGGAACCTCCGTCTCAGCAAGACCAACCCTCTTGGCCAAAGCTTGATAAAAAATCTTGGCAACAGAATGGGGAAGTGCACTAAAAAAAAAAAATCTAAAAATTAAGCAGATGTATCTCATTGAACTGCATGATGGTAATATTGTTTGTTTTACGTTTCTACGATAATT
Source organism: Siphlonurus alternatus (assembly GCA_949825025.1). NCBI lineage: Eukaryota > Metazoa > Arthropoda > Insecta > Ephemeroptera > Siphlonuridae > Siphlonurus > Siphlonurus alternatus. Next base: position 10,590,871 of record OX463788.1, read on the forward strand.
TGTTAATTCTTATGATATCTTAACTTAATTCATAATATATATATTTATATAAAATATGTAAATATAAATATATATTTTATACTGTAGTTTGTTGAAGTCTACAAGCGAACAGGAAAATCTGGAATGACGATTACACTAAACAATATATTAGTTTTTTGTTTATTGTTATAATGGAGTATCGACCTCAATTTTTTTTAGTACAGAAATGGATAAAGCGTGCAAAGTTATGCTACCCTGATTTTTTTCAGATTTTTTAGAGACCGGGAACTATTTTTAAAAAATTATTGAAAGTCCTTTTTGTGACGTCACGAGACGCCGCTCCTTAAAAAAAAGATAGGACTTGCCGCCGCGTGACGTCACAAAAAGGTCTTTCAGCAATTTTTTAAAAATAGTTCCCGGGCTCTAAAAAATCTAAAAAAAACTCAGGGTAGCATAACTTTGCAAGCTTTATACCGTTCCTGCAATAAAAAAAATTTATTTATTTATTTATTTTTATTTTGGAACTTCTTTTTGGTTGTACAAGACAAACATATGTTCAAGTCAAAATTGGACAAAATACAACATAAAAACATCAAACTTAAACACATTTACATAAGTTATTTAACACTATCAAACACAATCACTGACAATAATAATAAAAACAAAATACAAGCCAAAGTCACCATTAATACTGATAAATTTTAGTTTATGTGGAACATATATATATACATATATATATATATATATATATATATACATACATACATACACACACACACACACATATATATATATATACATACATACATATACACACATACATACATATACATATATATATATACATACATATACATATACATATATATATACATACATACATATACACATACATACACACATACATATATATATATATATATATATATATCAGTCAATACAATGTATATGTAAATTTATAATTTTGTTTATTTTATAATCCTGATAATACTTTTTCAGACATTTTATTACTCTCAAAAGCTTTAATAGAGTAAAACTCTTTATTGATCAATACATTCTTTAATTTTGTGCGAAAAAGTTTACTGGTTTTTATTTCTTTCAAACATGCTGGTAAAAATTCATAAAATTTTGCTGTTTGATACATTGCACAGTTTTTGAAAAATTGTGTGTTATGTCTTTCAGTAACTACATTCGATTTATTCCTAGTATTATAGTCATGATAGCCATCATTCTGAACATAAAAATTTGGATGATTTTTTTTGAATGAGGCACAATTTAAAATATAAATGCAAGGGACAGTTAACATTTTATTAGCCTTAAAATGTGAAACACACGACTGTCCTTTTGGTATTCTTAAAATCGTTCTAAGTGCTCTCTTTTGCAAAACAAAACATCGATTCAATAGTTCCGATTTACATCCCCAATTTATTATGCCATATGCCAAATGTGGATAAACATACGCATAATATAAGGTTAGCAAGGTTTCATGAGATACATGATTCCTGATTGTATATAACATAAAATTGGCCGAAATTATCTTCTTACAAATCGCATTTACATGTAAAGACCAATCCAAACTTTCATTAATGTGTAGACCAAGAAACTTAACAGACTCTGCTCTTTTAATTGTTTTTCCGGCTAATTGCAACAAATAACTATTCAAAGGGATTTGTCTAGGGGAATGAAATTGGATGTATTCGGTTTTAGTTGAATTTAATATTAGCTTATTATTTGTACACCATGTATGTACCTCTTCAATAGTAAGTTTAATCTTACGAATTAATTCATCTTCGGCTTCTGCTGTGATTATAGCTGTAATATCATCAGCATACTTTACTAATACCGCATTCTTGACATGATCTGATAAGTCATTTGTTCCTGTATTAAACAATGTGGCTGACATTTTTCCTCCTTGAGGAATTCCAAGTGTAATCGGTAATTTGTCTGATTTATATGTAATATTTTGGCCGTTAGAATTTGAATTTAATTCAACATATTGTTGTCTGTTTGTTAGATATGAATCTAATAGATTACGACTCGAAACTCCTATTCCCATGTTATCAAATTTATTCAATAATACATCTTTATTTAGACTATCAAACGCTTTAGATAAATCAAAAAATATTGCAACGCAAAATAGTTTATTATCTATTGCCATATAAACGTGGCTTAAAAGATCAAATAGTGCTGTATCAGTAGAACGGTCTTTCAAGAATCCATGTTGACAGGGAGCAATTAAATGATTTTCTGTTTGATAATCCGTAATTTGATCGTCTAATGTATTCTCAAATAATTTGCCAAAAACAGATGTATTTGATATTGGTCTGTAATTACCAATAATGAAAGTTGGGCCTTTTTTATGAGTTGCATAAATCTTAGAATCCTTTAAACAATCAGGAAATATACCATCTGATATTGAATGGTTAATTAAATTAGATAAAGGGACAGACAAAACAGAAGCACAATATTTTACAACAGTATATGGTATTTCGTCTGGGCCAGCTGCATACTTATTAGGAAGGGATTTCATTCGATTTAAAATATAAATCGGGTCTATCGAACTAAAATTTAATTTCGTTTTACTTTTATCAGAATCGACAATAATTAAAGTATTAGAATAATTAAAAGGAAATTTTTCTGTTATTATATTTTCAATTGTCTTGACAAAAAAATTATTAAATAAATTGCAAATTAGTTTGGGGTCTGTAATCGTTACACTATTTATACATAATTCATAATTATTCTTATTATTAACATTTGTTTTCTTTGTTTTGCATTCTTTATTAATTATATTCCACGTAGCTTTAATTTTATTATTAGCTCCTTTTATTTCATGGCCGATGGAGAGTATTGAGGCCGATACTCTATAACAGTGTTATAATAATATTAGTGTTTTGTTTATATTTGTTTATACTTCTCGTTACCCCATGCTTATTGCAAACCCTTCGGCTGCGTTACATATTACAATAAAAATTTGGTCTGGGTTTGTGCGAGCCACTCATGGATAAATTATCCATTTATTTCCTTCATGAAGCCACTGTATGGGTTTTGCTTTATTCTATTCATGATAAGAATTGACAAGAGGAGAAGACTTGTTATACGGGAATTTCATTTTTACATTTTGGGTAGCACGGGGCTACCCGAAGCCACCCGAAGAGCTTCGGGATGTAGGCAGAAAACCCTAAAATCCTATGCTGTGTGTGTTAACATAACTCACAACACCTCTTTTCTCATAACAGTTTTGGTCGCCAAATATTTTTTTCCACTAGCATTGTTTTTTCTTGTCACCATTTATGAAAGATAATTCTACGAAAAATGCTGCGAATCGTCAAGAGAAATTAATTTCGAGACCAACTTTAATACATATTTGCTATGCCGCTGACAATTTTTTGCCTACACAATTATGACGTCATATTATTTTGTGACGTATGGTGAAATACCCGTTATAAGGATTTGTGCATTTGTGCCTCTAATATTGTATTGTTAATCCCTCTATTATAAATATGGTGCTTATCATGCAGGTGCATGGTAAAAACGTATATAGAAATAAAAAAAAGTTAAACCCAGCAGAGTTTCAGAGCTCACTCACCTTCACTTTTTGTTAGCTGATAAAGGCTTTGCAATAATAGAATTCAATTAAATAAATTTCCTCTCGTAATTACTATTATCTGCAAATTTTGTTTTCGTAACTGTTATTTTTGCGAGCATCTTTAATTTCCCATATAGCCAATCATTAATTACCAAGTTCAAAGTTTTTTATATTAAGTTTACTAGTTTTATTATGAATTGGTCCATTGAGCATGGTTGTGTCTTCGGCTGTGATGCTAAAGGTGCAGTAAAATAATTTGATTTTTCCACCGGAAGTACCCGAAAGTGTGAAGTTTTTTACCTACATATTCAAATTTTCATTTTGAAATTTTGAAGACGGGTTTGCAATTAGAGTACTGACTTATTTGTAATTTTCAAAATTCAGACATGGCATGGCAAGGCGGCAACCTTCATACTACTGATGTAGAAAATCAGATATAAAAATCTGCTGAATATTTAATAGTTAATACCGTTTGACTTTAAAATGTTGAGTGAGCAAAGCCAAGTTGCTGACGTTTGACAGTATTTTACATTTCTAGTGAGACCTAATTGTTTTATTATAATATTTTATGCCGTGCGTGATGTTTGTCGATATACGTAAGCTCTACATCTTCATTTTTTCCTCTTTTATGTCAATGTATGCCTTTTCTTAATTAGGTCAAGTACAATAACTGGTCGAGTGTGTATGCTGGACATTCAGTTTTTTTTTTAATAGTTTTTTTGCTATCACATTTTTTAGCATTGCCGGGAATAATATAAAATATAATTTAAAGGGACATGGGACAATGCAATCATGAATGCATAAAAAGTTTATGGTTTATGTAAGAAATGTTAATGCGAGAAATGAGTAAATTTCTGTTTTCAAACCATCCCCCGAATTTATAAAAATTAATTAAATATGGACAGCCGCAGGGCAATTGCACAGGCAACATCGCACCGAGTACGGCTGGGTGGGAGGAGGCGGAAGTGAGTTCCATGGAGAAGAGGCAGCTGTGTTGCCATTTAGAATTCGTGACGTCAGCAATCCACACTTAAGTTACTTGCGACCTGCTTACCCTGGGGTACTCGCCACCGTGCGGCATGTATTCGTACTCAGTTGATGGGTAACGTTTTATTAAAAAATACTTATTTTTAGGGTCCCCTGTCCCTTTAATATAATGGGGTACTGACCGGTATTTGAGTTAGCAATACTAATAAAAAGTACTGTGAATTCTATGAAGAACGAGCCCTATTAGAGCATTCTGCGACCATTTGCTGATTTTATATGAATTTTTAAAACTTTTTTTGATGGCGTCATAGCATTGAATCTTAAATGGGAAAATGCATCAGTTAACATTGCTAAAATGAAAAGTTATTGAGGTAGGAATTTGAAACCTTCATTATCGTGATTCTAGCACCTAAAAACCTTGCAAATGAAGTTTTGGTTAAATTTCAATATTAAGTATGGGATTTGGTAATGTTAACTGATATATTTTCCCATTTAAGATTCAATGCTAAGACGTCATTTTTGAGAGGATTTAAAAATTCATATAAAATCAGGAAATGGTCTTAGAATGCTGTAATAGGGGGCTTGTTCTTCATGAAATTCTCGATAACACGAACAATCGATTGTTGTAGTCCCATTTGATTAACATGTAAACCTTAGCAACCTCATAATAATTTTGATTTTTTTTTTTAGAGACATTTCTTGGCACCAAAAAATATGGAAAAATTTTCAAAACAATCGGACGATCCAATTTTTTTAAAATTAATTTCTTAGTTTAGGTCTCCATGGGAAAGCCCCATACTGAAAATTTAAAAAATTTATTTAAAAAAATTGGATCGTCCGATTGTTTTGAAAATTTTTCCACATTTTTTTGGTGCTAAGAACTGTCTCTCAAAAAAAAAAAAAAAAGAATTATTATGAGGTTGCTAAGGTTTACATGTTAATCAAATGGGACTACAACAATCGATTGTTCGTGTTACCTTACCCTTAAGAGTAGGATAACATGGAATAGCTGATTGACGTTGTCCCATTTGATTAACATTAACATTTGAGTAGCAACCTCATAATATATATATATATATATATATTAATATATATATTAGTCAGTTCTAATCACTAAGAAGTTGCACTGCAGAAATTTTTTTAAAACAATCGGACGAGCTGATTTTTTAAAATTATTTTTTAGTTAAGCTCTCCATTGGAAAGTCCTACACTGAAAACTTAATTTTAAAAAATCGGCTCGTCCTATAGAGGACATAAAGGACCAAGAGATGGCGCTGACGTCTGAAAATTTTGCTCTTTGCATCGAGGATACGGCTATGTCGGCAATACCTATAGCATGGGGAGAATCACAAAAATTATTAAATTTTTAGGAACGAAATCACTTACGAAGTTGAATTTCTTTTTTATATTTGTCCGAAAGTATGTGACAACTAATTATGGTGTTGTCATTTCTGTAAAATTATGCTGTGGCTGCTGACGGAGCATTTATAACATGATTTTACAATGTTAATCATATACAGCAATCCTCGCCAGACGCACGTGGTTCCAGCAGTTACCACTAGGTTCGCACTAACTTTATGACGCCAATGGGGTACTGACCATAAAAATAGTTTCAAGTTTTTGTCAACATTTTAAAAGGCACGAGAATTTCATGAAGAACAAGCCCTATTACAGCATTCTACGACAATTTCCTGATTTTATATGAATTTTTAAAACCTCTCAAAAATGACGTCATAGCATTGAATCTTAAATGGGAAAATAGATCAGTTAACATTGCCAAATCCCATACTTAATATTGAAATGTAACCAAAACTTCATTTGCAAGGTTTTCAGGTACTAGAATCACGATAATGAAGGTTTGAAATTCGTACTTCGATAACTTTTCATTTTAGCAATGTTAACTGATGCATTTCCCCATTTATGATTCAATGGTATGACGTCACCAAAAAAAGTTTTAGAAATTCATATAAAATCAGCAAATTGTCGTAGAATGCTCTAATAGGGCATAGAATTCACAGTACTTTTTACTAGTATTGCTAACTCAAATACCGGTCAGTACCCCATTGTTTTGAAATTTTTTCTGCAACTAACTTATATATTATATATAATATATGTACTATCCTTCAACTGATGAACTGATGCAAGATTATGTGTCGTGTATAGCATGCATGCATTCTAGATTTTCGTCATGCTACATGACAGCTTGTTTGTACTCATACCCTATATAATGTAATGCATATTTTATGTAAATATATATTTATATATCATTATGTTGAATACTTTGATTGCAGGGCATCACATTCAAATATTTATTAATCTCTCATAAATGACGAAACATCATACTTCAAATTTGAATAGCAGGTCTCGAGTTGGTTTTGTTTCAGATTTTTTTTTTTTTAAACCATTTTTGACACCCTTAAACATGCTGCAAATTTGTAACGTCATAGGCATGACAATATTTAACACGCAAGCCTTGGTACACTTAATATGTTACTATTACGTATGTAACATTAATAACTGTATATACGACGTACAGTTCTGAAAGTTAAAAATTGGAATACAGGGGTTAGATAGGAGTCATAGGAGGTACGGTTTTAGGCCTATAACTTAAGTGCAAATTAATTCTACGTGCAATAAACTTAAATTCAACTGTTGGCCTAGTCAAGGGCTACTCATTTCGTGAGAAAATGTTTACGTCGTTGTCATTTCCACTCCCTACAGGGGTGAAAATGTGTAAAAATAAAATGTTCAAAAATTCTAAAAACTGAAACTTAGGGGTAAAAAGGTATTTAGAATATGATGGTGTATTTTTAAAAGGTGTAACTACCCTACATTATTAAACTACCCCAAAATTATTATTTTTTTTTTAATTCTAAAAATTTTTAACTGTCAGAATCGTGTTTTTAATGGTCCAATTATTATAAAACCATATAAAACATGAATTTCAGAATTTAGGGAAAACTACCCTACCAACAACCCCCTACTCAAAGTGTCATTTTTTACAAAATAAATATGGAAACACCAATCTGACAGTCAAAAAATTTTAAAATCAAAAATGGAAAACTTTGGGGTGGTTTGGGGATGAAATAGGGAAGTTACACCTTTAAAAAATGCACCTTTAGATTTTAAATATTTTTTTTTTACCGCCAAATCTCAGTTTTTAGAATTTTTCAACAATACTTTATTTTTACACATTGTCACCCTAGCAGGGGGTAGAAGTGACTGGATGCAAACATTTTCTCACGAAATGAGTAGTCCTTGACTAGGCCAACACCTGCATGAAGGTAAGTTTTGCACCCTATGAGGTCGTCAACGAATACGTATTTAACACCTTCATATGAACGTAGTGCGTCACTAATGTCTTAATTTCTCCTCATTGGGAAGCTTCGGTGCATTCTGACATTGCTCTGTAGGGTTTGATAGGAGAAAAACTTGTTTATTTTTGTATTTACATTCTGTGCTGCACAAAATCTAGTTTTTTTTTTTTTTGTTTTTTTTTTTTTTTTTTTTTTTGTTTCTTTTTTTTTTTTTGTCGTGTAAAGTGACATTTCCCGTTGCTTATACAAATTATTAAAATTAGAAACCAGCTAGATACCGCTGTGTTGAAGGGTAGAACATGTCGTCGCGCGTTATTCGTACACTATAAGATTTTCATTGGCTGAGAAAACCGTCTCGTCAGAGTTGAAGCAGAGAGAAAATTATGCCAACATAATCTTTTCTCTGGTTAATTGGAGATTGTCGAAGGTGTTAATAGTGGCGCTTGTACTTCCTCAATTTAGCCAGAGCAGTTTCGTTTTTTTTTTAGTATTACATTGCAGCATTTACTTGACGCAGTGGTATACGCCTCTGATTCGTAATCGGATGGTCGTGAGTTCGATCCCAGCCATGCACCGCCAAAATTTTCACAAGTGGCGGTTGCTAAAGAACACCCACTCGTGCATCCGGGAGGTAATTGATGGCATCCTCCATCAATTGCCGGCCATCCTGACTGAGGTTTCCATGGTTTCCTCAGTTACAACCAGGCGAATGCTGGGATGGATTGCTTAGGCCATGGCCGCCCCGGTTTAGAAGGGACCCACAAAAGTAGGGTCTAAGAAGAGCCGGGAGGTTAAATTCAGTCACTTAATTGTGGCCAGTACCCTATACTAGGGTTCAGTTGAAAAGCTAAAAAACTTTTGCATAAACCATGGTGCGATATGTGACTCGTGTTTGACATACTTGCTGTGGTTTTAATATAATGTTATTATATAATACATATTATAGTCATATATATCTATATATACATACTGTATATATAAATATATATATATATATATATATATATATATATATATATATATATATATATATATATACATATATAGAAATTGCGCACTATTCGCTCGCGTCCCATTCGAAAATGGCTCATAAATTCCATAAATTCTTCTTTATTAGTGTTATTACATGACGGACGACGGCAACGCATTTTGGTCATACCATGAAATTTAGTTACCGTGAATACTTATGTTTTCAAGTAAATTTTCCGCTTTGCGACAACGTAATTTGGAAGATCTGGGATTATCGGATTTCAGAACAGAACAAGTGTCAAACATAATTCGAATTGGCTTAAATATATAATTAATTTATTATTGATATATATTATTGTTTTCGTAATTTGTAATGATCGGCCTGTACCACAAACATAATGTCTTAAATGATATATATTTTATTGCTAGGTTTTGCCATATAGATGCATTGCACTTATTTTGCTTCTATTACATTTAGAAATTTTCTTCTTACATATTTATACTTATCAGGATTATAAGCAGTTATGCAAGGTTTTATGTTCTCAATGCAACTCTTAAACGATGAGGGAAACAAACTAAAATGACTTTTATATACATACTTACTTATAGAATTTCAAGTTGCTTCATTGTTTCAAAATTATAACGTGTATTGAGTTGCCAGAAATCATTCACTTCCAGCATGATCCAGTATTAACTAATTTTGACTACTATAGTCTATGCAGTCCACTATTCTTGGAGGCATGCAAATTTAAGTAGTAAGTTTGCTGTAGTTTTTAGTATTCCCAGGATCTGATGGCCTCAGGTGACCCCAAACCTTGACCCACTTGTCGTGCCCTATTCTTTTCAAGTTAAGTTCAGGTTGGGGTCGCAGAAGAAGCTAAGAAAACTCAGTAAAGGATTTATTTTTTTCCTTTATGTATTTACAAAAGCAAGTAATAATTTTAAAAGGTCAGCCTTTAAATATGCTTTTGAATATGTAGTTATATACTGTCTGGTCTCTCACTCCCCCTTTCTCCTGGACATTATTGCGTAGAACTTATTCTGTGGAGTAATATATATATATATATATTCGTCGCCTCAGAATGCAAATCACGTAACTACAAAAAAAATTGATGCAATTTTAAACCTTATTTTACTAGAACATAAGGGTCAAAGTCCCATCAATTTTTTTTTGTAGTTACGTGATTTGCATTTTGAGGCGACGAATATATGTATATATATATATATATATATATATATATTCATAATTTTTACATCATTGTACAGTCTTTAGGGATGCCTAAAAAGGTCATATGTAGTGGATTAGCCATGCAGATATTTCACGAAACAAAAAAACTAACTTTGGTATTTTTTTAAAAGTGCTTTGATACGTTTGTTATTAAACTATAATAATAATATAATCATTTATTTTCAAATAGCTGGTTGTACATTACAACATGATTCACATTAATAAAAAATAATAATAAAAACAAAGAAACATGCAAATTTCAATTAAACCAATATTATACAATTACGAGGGTCGTATGATAAGTTCCTTATGTCGTATAGAAAAAATCCGGCTAGATAAAATTAACAACTGTACCAGGTTAAGTAATATTTCAGTAGGTCAGATACAAATTTTTACCCCGATATCACTTATATTAATTTCTGGGGGTCAGTTTTCGTGAAGCACGGTCGGGAAATTAAAATTTGACCAAAAATTAGTACTTTTTACCAGTTTCAATATCTGTTGCAGAAAAAAGTTGATGCATGGGAAATTCATGAAAATCTCGTGAAAACATCAGAAAACCTTACTCTATCAGGCTCTAGTGCTGTTTATTTGTTACCTAAATTTTTAATAGGATATATGCCTCACTGAAGTGTACCCTTCACTGTTTGGCCAAAATCATCTGTCATTTAAGATTTCATTAAAAAAATACACAAAATTTTGAATACAGACAGTCTTATGTAACATCAGCAAATAGCAGAGATTATGGTCTTTCTAATGATATAATTATATTACATCTCCAATGAAAAATTACGACGAAAAAACTTGCCGCGTTAGGGGTGCCGCAAATGAGCTTTTTAAGGCCCAAAAAAAGGGTGGTGACGGTCCATGAAATTTCATAATTGCTTGTTTTTAAAGCAAAAATCAAACTATTTGCGGTGTCTGGTGGCACAGAATAGATCATTGGATCACGGCGCAATACCAAAGATAAAAAACATCCCTGGAATATCACAGCAGTGGGTGTTATACCGGTTCAAAGTTCAAATTTAGTCAATTTTGAGGGAGCTTCACGAAAACTGACCCCCAGAAATTAATATAAGTTTTATCGGGGTAAAAATTTGTATCTGACCTATTGAAATATCACTTAAGTCGGTACAGTTGTTAATTTTATCTCGCTGGATTTTTTTCTATACGACTTAACCCATTAGGGACTGAATTAATTTTTTGTTTCAAATTTTTGTTTTTTTGTTATAAACTGAAAGTATAATGTCTATAAACAAGAAAAATCACAATTTTAATTTTTTTGAAATTTAATTGCTCTTTTAATAGGCAATTTAACTGCGATGCCATACGGCATCGCTAGGACATAATGTTGTCAATTTGTGCTTTTTCCTTATTTGAGACTTAAATCTCTTTCAGTGCTTGAATATTTTTATTTTTGGGTCTCTATTATATAGGCCATTCTGTTTCATGCCCTCCCAAAATTCAGAGGGTCCCAAGTGGGCCCTAACGGTAAGGGGCCCACTACAGTTTCAGTACTAAAAATATAGCACAGTGATAAAAATTGAACTGGCCATTATTATCAGTTCCTGGAAGTGAAATACATTATTGTATATAATTTCAAAGTTTTTTAAGGGACCTGAAACAGGCCCAAATAAGGATCCCAAGGGTCCCAGAGCATTATTTAGATTCCTGTCATTTCTATTTATTGTATTTGAAAATAAAAATGACTTGTTAGAATTAGTATTACAAGGTATATCCTAGCAAAATGGGGTACGTGAGGGTCTTCAATTCGGGCCCAGGGCCCCATGAGACCCTAGCCCCTGTCTTGCTCAACTTTGTTGTTGTTTGGCATCTTCTATATTCTATTTTTTGTGGCATGTTCAGACGCGGATCCAGAAAAAAAAATTCGGGGGGGGGGGGGACGGGGGGGCGGCCTCCATAAGGCCAATGTTAAAGAAAAATTGGAGTGGAGGAATTGCCTAAATTGCCCATGTTAGATCCAAAATTTCAGGGGGAGGGGGCTCCGCGCCTGGGCGTGTTTATTTTATAAATTTAAAACTCATATGTTCAGCGTGGCCCAATGCATTGACTATTATAATTTTCGTTATATCATAGAAGTCAAGCTACGCCAACCGTAGTTTGTACTTGGTTGGTGACCGTTTCATATAGCAATTACACTGATGAGGTAAATTTATTTCGCTTTCCACATAGTGTAGAGATGCATTTGTGTGTGGTTTCCAATTATAGACATCGTTTTCGTCCATTTATAAACAGTAGAAGTGTCCGTCCTGACTGATGTTTTCCACAGTTACCCCAGTCTCACCTCAGCAAATTCTGGTGCACGTAACAGGCTATGGCCACCAACCATTTTCATACATTATCTCTTATCATAACCCTGCCGCGAGCTGTAGAAAAAAAAAAAAAAGACTGATGCTCCTAATAATATGTGTATGATTTCAATATTCCATATTTTACATGAAACAAAAATTGCTAGCTTCAGGTTACAGACAGCATACATGTTAGTAGAGCAATGTCAATGACGACCGTATTAGAAAATAGAAGATGCCAAACAACAACAAAGTTAAGCAAGACAGGGGCGAGGGCTCATGGGACCCGGGTCTCCAATTGAGATCCCTCACGTACCCCATTTTGCTAGGATGTACCTTGTAATACAGGCTCGGACTGGCCATAAGGCTGGGTCAGGGATCCCTGACTGGTCCCTCATATTTTAAACACAGGATTATAGGAAAAGTGGCCTCAGACCCCCTGAAAAGTGGCCCCTGCTGCCTTTAGTGCCCATATGGCCCTGACTGGCCTCTAGCTTCCCAGTCCGAGCCTGTTGTAATATTAGTTCTAACAAGTCATTTTTATTTTCAAATACAAAAAATAGGAATGACAGGAAGCTAAATGATGCTCTGGGACCCTTGGGACCCTTATTTGGGCCTGTTTTAGGTCCCTTGATATACTTTGAAATTATATACAACAACGTATTCTGCTTTCAGGTAGCTTGAAAGGATAACCATTGCCATTTTTATTACTGTACTATATTTATATTACTGATGCTGTAGTGGGCCCCTTACCGTTGGGGCCCAATTGGGACCCTCTAAATTTTTGTTTTGGTATGAAACAAAAGATTCCATATGAAAGAGACTCGAAAAAAAATATTTACCCACTGAAAGAGATTGTAAGTGTCAAAGTAGCAAAAAAGCATAAACTGACTACATTATGTCCTAGCGATGCCGTACAGCATCACCTTTACTTTACATGGAATTTCATCAAGAATATTAATTTTGAAAAAAAAAAAAAAAAAATATTGCATTTTGAAGCATAGTATGTAGGTAGCATTTTAATGTATGATTGAAAATTTTAGCATTACCTCTAAAAAAGTTATTAAGATATATTCAAAATAACTTTTTGCAGAAGTCGTACAAATTATGTACCCTAACTTTGCTTTACCCTGTGAGGGTCAAAAAAAAATTTTTGAGCAAAATTAACATTTCACTACCTCTATAGTGTCAATGCAAATCATTATTGACTATTTTTATCAATGTTACATTGTAACTTAATTTTAATTAAATTTTCTGCTAGAGGATGTTTAGTGATGCTAAAATGCATCGCTAGTACATAATGGGTTAAGGAACTTATCATACGACCCTCCATACAATTTATTTTAATAAGCATACTTAAACACATCTTACAAAACATTATAGCATTTCCAAATTAAACAAAAATTTTAAATAAAAATTATTAACCAATTACATTTTCTGGTAACCTATTAGAGTCCAACTCTTTTATTGAATAATATTCTTTGTCAATAAGTATTGATTTTAGTTTAGTTTTTTTTTTTTTTTTTTTAAACAAAACTTTCTATATCCCTTAAGGTAGAGATAACACGGATCAGCTGACCCAATGCTAAAAAAATCACATTCATAAAAATTATGAAAAAAATTTAAAATGTTCTCCTCTACATCCCCTATCAGTAGGTAAAATATCAGGTATACAAAAACGAGCTAGTTTTCGAGTTATAAATTTTTAAAGTTGACTAATTTAACATGGAAGTTCCATTTCTCCATGTTAAATTAGTCAACTTTTAAAATTCATAACTCAAAAACTAGCTCGTTTTTGTATACCTATATACCTGATATTTTAGCTACTGATAGGGGATGTAGAGCAGAACATTTTAAATTTTTTCATAATTTTCATGAATGGGATTTTATTAGCATTGGGTCAGCTGATCCGTATTATCTCTACCTTAATGATTTTGGCAAAAAATCATATAGCTTGGCAGTTTGGTAAAGTGAACTTTTTTCCAGCAGGGCTGAGCAATGTTTTTCAACTAAAACTTTATTTTTGTTTTGAGTGCAGTATGTATGATTATCACTGTTGTGAGAATAGAGTTCAGGGTGGCTACATTTATTCATACAGCAATTTAATACATATATACTTGGTAATGTTAAAATGTTAAGTCGTTTAAAATGAGAAACACATGGTATCTTTTTTCTTAAAATAGAGCATTGTTCTTAAAACTCATTTTTGTAAAATAAAAACTGTTAAATTGCTCTGAACATATGCCCCAAAAAATAATGCCATAAGATAAATGAGGATAAATGAATGCATAATGTATTGATAACAAAGACTGCTGTGATACATGATTCCTAATTGAATAGAGAACAAAATTTGCCCAGTCTATTTTTTTACAACTTACATTGGCATGGAAACTCAAGTCTAATGTGTCACTTATGTTCAGACCTAATTTATAGGAGTGTTTGATAGCTTAATTAAATAACTTTTATCAGATACTGTTCTTTTGTTGTTTGTGAACAACGTTTGAGAACAGTAAAGACTAATAGAGGCTTCAAGTGTTCGGGAAAATGTTCTCCATAAGATTCCATGTTAGAAAATTTGATTTTTTTTTCTCGGTAACAATTAAAGCAATCAATTTGAAACCATCTCATACCCCCCTCCCCCCCTCCATTTAGAGGTCTCTTGATAATGAATCAAGAACTCATTTTTCTCTAAAAAAAATCTCTTATGCCAAAAATGCAATTTTGAGTTTTTTTTTACATAGGTTTAGATGGAACGGTGGGAACACCGCATAATCAGCTGACTTGAAGCCTCTATTAACTTGTTTGTTTGTTATTGTTGACAGACTCCATATGGCAGCCAGGCCGAAGGATGTTGGTGTACTGGCGTTGGAGCCATACTTTCCCGCACAGTTTGTGGACCAGTCAGAGCTTGAGACGTTTGATGGTGTATCAGCTGGAAAGTACACAGCAGGACTGGGTCAAGCAAGGATGGGCTTCTGTACAGACCGTGAAGATGTGAATTCATTTAGCCTTACTGCAGTACAGAGACTTTTAGAGAGAAATCACATTGGTAAGCTGTTACATGTATGCCAAAAAAAGTATTATGTCATTAATTTCTTGTTGTTTGTTTGATATTGTTGTGCAGAATATGAAAGCATAGGAAGACTAGAAGTAGGTACTGAAACAGTTTTGGATAAATCCAAGAGTGTCAAGTCAGTACTTATGCAGTTGTTTGAAGCAAGTGGAAATACAGATATTGAAGGCATTGATACCACAAATGCGTGCTACGGTGGTACAGCAGCTCTCTTTAATGCTCTTGCCTGGGTAGAGTCTACTGCATGGGACGGTAAGAATAATTACACACCAGACTCCCCGTACTGAATTATAGATCAACTACAGTATAAATTTTACCATGTTTGTTGACTTGCAAGTGCCCAATTTTTTTTACGCGCAATTTTTTCTGTGTCATGATTGTGGCTTAAATTGTACCTGTTTGTATTCTTTAGGTCGGTATGCTATTGTGGTGGCAGCTGATATTGCTGTGTATGCCCGTGGATCAGCTCGGCCTACTGGAGGAGCTGGTGCAGTAGCGATGCTGGTGGGCCCAAATGCTCCACTAGTAATTGATCCAGGCAAGTGTGCCTTCTCTTAAATTTTTTGCAATGAGAGGACATTGTGTTTTGTTTTAATGAAAAGAGCACAAATGAACCAGTGGGACTAAAAAATTATGGGTGTAAATTATGAGTTTTGTGCAAGTATTTATATGTATATATGTAGAGTATGATCTGCAGCTTAAAAAAAAACAAAAAAAAACAGCACTTGTCAGCAAAGTAATTCTGATTTAACAAGACTTTATTGTGTTCTCATAGTCTACTGAGGAGATGAATACACCATTTTTAGTTTCTATCATACAGTACACAAAACAAGTAGTACAGTAAAGACTTGTTATTATGTAAAGTCAAAGGACCTCGAAAATTAGGTTTACCTTATATTGAGTATTACCTTATATCAAGTTTTTCCTATACCTGTAATGCTAACTACTTTTTACGGAGACCTGATATCCTTTACTCAAAATCAATTTTTACCTAACAATAATTAAGTTGTGTAATAATGATTTTTTACTGTACGCAGAATTATATAATGAAAATACATGGGTGATGAGTGAGTGTTAAGTGAAAGAAAAGTGTAATTGACAAGAATGAATATAGCACGCTATGTTGGTTTGGACATGTTGAGAAAATGGGTGAAGAAAAAATTGCAAAACAGGTGTTTAAAGGTAGAGTAGAAGGAACAAAAGGATTAGGTAGACCAAAAAAAGTTTGGTTTATTGTGGTTAATGAATGTTTGAAGAACAGGTGTGTTTAAAAGTACTTTCTGCAATAATGTAGAAGGTAAAAGAAGTATTATGAGTGTTAGTGTATCTGAAACAAGAGGAGTACGTATGTAAGAATCTAGTGTTATAGAGGTCTTTTTGTGGACGGCCAAGGTAATAATGCTACTGGCTTATTTGTAAGAGAAATAGCATCATATTTTATATATATGGTAAAAAAATCGTTACTATGCATATTGTTGTTAGGTAAAACTCAATTTTAGGTTAAGGAGATCACGGTTCTGTCAAAAATAATTAGTATTCCATGGTATAGGAAAAACTCGATATAAGGTAATTTCTAATTTTTTGGGTCCCTTGACTTAACATAATGACAATTTTTTATTGTATCAAGATTATCAAGAATGTAATACATATGAATCTTAACACTAATAAAACTACAAATATAATAATGAACACAAGCGTTTGAAGTGTTATAATTCCATCAACTACAATGGTTGTATATAATATACAGTTTTACATAATATATCGTCCCTCGTCCGGAATAATTAGCTATCTGCTTCCCATGATTTTCTGGCAATAATGAGCCATCTGCTTTTTCAGGTGGGATATTGCACCTAAAAAAGCAGATAGCTCATTATTGCCAAAAAATCATGGTAAGCAGATAGCTCATTATTCCGGACAAGGGACGATATGTCAATGGTGATGCGGATATCAGTAATTCTGACCTGAATAACAGCGTTTACACGAATACTCAAACTAAAAAAATGGGAGGGGACGATAATAGCTTACAGCTAATTGAATCATATATGTCAGAAAGGGAGCAGTATGTAGAAATCAATTTTGAAGTACATTCCAAAAAAATTGCCGTTAAATCTAATAGTTTACCTGTCACCCTTGGCGTACCACAGGGGGGGAGGATATCCGCAGATTTGTTCTCTTTGGCAATTAATGATCTGGCAGATTTTGTAAAAAATGGGGAATTAGTCAAATATGCAGACGATATAAGTGCGATTGTCATAGCTGATACGCAAGAAGAGTTAAGTACTAAGGCATTAAAAACAATAGAAGAAGTGGAGACATATTTTTATAAAAATAAACTTGTCCTAAATGCCTCAAAAACAGTTTATATGCATTTTCATACTGCAAGAACTCCACCAACATATAATCTTTTATTAAAAACAAAAAAAAAGAAATTATTAAAAGAATCAAATTTACAAAATTCCTCGGATTAAATATAGAAGGCACTTTAGATTGGGAAATACATGTAAATGCAATAAGCAAAAAAATTAACTCAGGAAACTTCATATTATATACTTTAAGAGATTCAGTGTCAAAAGAAACTTTATTCTCTATATATTATGCCTATATTTATTCCCATTTAACATATGGTCTAATTAATTGGGGATGTAGCGCGAGTCAATTAAATAGAGTATATCCTAAAGTTTGCATTATTCAAAAGAACCAATTCCGGTCTCTATACTCAGAATAATGACATGCATTCATATAATACGAGAAATAACAAAAAAGTAGCAATAGGCATTCACAAATCAAGTTTTTTTGAAAATAGTGCCATGTATAAATCAGCAATGATATATGACTTTTTACCATCCAGTCTTAGAAATATTGAAAGTGATAAAACATTTAAAAACAAATTGAAACGAATTTTAATTGAAAAAGAATTTTATACAGTCAAAGCATTTTTTTGTGCTAAATTGCCTGAAAACATAATCAGGAATCTTTAATATAATTAATATTATTGTACATAATATTTCTATTTAACTCAAAGATATATAAAAAAAATGTATGTTAAGTTATTTATCATGGTAATAAATGTATAAAATTCAGATTATATAGTTGAAATGTATTTATATGTTATTTGTGTGCACTGTGATTGTTGTGTTGTGCTTTGCTTTGTCTGTTTATTTGTTTTTTTGTTTGTTTTTTTACTTGACATGATCTAAGTTCGTCTATGTACAACCAAAACGATTGAATAAAAAATTTGAATTTGAATGTCATAGCAAATGTTGCGAAGCTGCTAAAGTGACTAACAAGGAAATCCGGTTGTTAGGTATATAATGTACTGACTACTACAGCATTGCCAAATATCCTTCATTTTCATTTCATCTCATTTTCATTTTTGTTCATTTTGACACCACACTGTTAGTCACTTTTGCAGCTTACAATTAGAGTCATTTGCTATAATTCGTTTGTAAGTCAATAAGTACAGTAAAAACTTGTTATTACGTAACTTGTTATAAGGTAAAAACTCGATATTGAGTAACGGAGTAAAGGTCCCGTAAAAATTATTTAGTATTGCAGTTATAGGAAAAACTTCATATAAGGTAAACCCAATTTCCTGGGTCCCTTGACTTTACGTAATAAGTAATAACAAGTTTTTACTAATAGAGCTTGGGAACATGATGCAGGATGATATTAAAGGACGTATCCGTGGGTTTAACAACTTATTTTCTATTTAAAATAATCATAAAACAGAATAATTAAAGTGCAATTAAAATATTGATAAGTTTTTCATAGCCTAGAAAAAAAATAGTTCATTTGTTAACTTAAACTATATCAAAATAATTAACAAAAAATATGGCAACTGCGCAATGTAGTGGATGGTTATAGCAGTTGTGTACGCACTCTGTTAACCAATACATACAACAGGGTTGCCACATACATATTAGTTATAAAGTTAACATTTTTTTTTTTCCTAGGCTACGAAAAACTAATCAGTATTTTAATTCCCCTATAATTATGCAGTTTTACTATTAGTTTCAATGGAAAATACGTTGTTAAGCCCGAGAATACGTCCTTTAAAAACTTTTTATTTGTATCTTTGTCCTTGTTTGATTAATTTTTTTTTGTTTTGTTTCTAATAGGGTTGAGGGCAAGCTACATGAGACATGTGTATGATTTTTATAAACCAGACTTATCGTCTGAATATCCTGTAGTGGATGGAAAACTGTCAATCCAGTGCTACCTCAGTGCCCTGGATCATTGCTACCAACTCTACTGTCGCAAAGCTCAAGCTAGTGAGTGTCTTCTTTTAATCAGTATAAATAGTTAAAAAAATATTTAGAAACTGTGAAGTTTGCCTATGTTATTAAAGCTGTTATTTTTCATTTAATTTTGCAGGCTCTCCTGGCAGCAAAGTACAGTTGAATCACTTCGATGCTGTTCTGTTTCACTCTCCATACTGCAAACTGGTGCAAAAATCTTTGGCACGGTTACTTCTGAATGATTATGTTCTGGCATCAGATTCAGAAAAAGAAAAATTCCCAGCTGGATTTGAAGCATTCAAGTAAGCCTTGTTAGAGCATTATGCAGTGTACATAGTTATATAATATAATCCCTCCAAACACCCCCCTCCTATGACCCCCACTTTCTCCCAGAAACTTTCTGGCTCCTCCACTGAACAAGTAAAGCACGGATCACATCTACTGAAAGCTATTATACTCGTTCAAGTAAAAGTTGTGAGTCGTTTGCATAATATGTGAAACAATACAATATCCAGCAAGACTATGTAGTTCAACAAATTGAGTGACTTTACAAATTTCAGTTAACAATTTGTTGCAGATAGCAGAACCATTTTTAATGCAAAATTTTCTCTCAGGAATGTGCAGCTTGAAGACACATACTTTGATCGTGATGTAGAACGTTTAGTAATGGATCACAGCAAAGACATGTTTGAGACCAAAACCAAGCCTTCATTGTTACTTGCAAACCAAGTAGGCAACATGTACACACCATCTCTGTATGGTGGTCTCGTCTCTCTTCTTATTAGGTAAGATGAAGTTACACAGCTTTTTTAACTTAGTTACTAACTGCAACAAATAATTGTTTTAGCAAAGAGCCAGAAGAGCTGCTTGGAAAAAAAGTTGCTCTTTTTTCTTATGGCTCTGGCCTAGCATCTTCCATGTATTCATTGCACATTACACAAGACATCACAGCAGTCAAGAAACTTGTTGCTGCTTTGGCACATGTGAAACCAACGCTGGAAGCTCGACGGAAAGTTTCACCAGGACAGTTTTCAGATGCACTTGATGTCCGTGAAAAAAATCATCACAAAGGTAATTAACAGTTGACCATTGCTCCGTTTTTAAGATTAGTTTTTCATTCAAATATAATTTAAATTACAATCAGAACTATTAAAGGGTATCATCAGGCCTCAAAATTAAAAAAATAAGACAGTAACAGAGAGGTGCTAGTGTTGACAATCAACATTCGCATTATCTTTCAAAATGACATCACAATGCACAGTCGGCCATAAGCAGCCATGTTTGTGACATCATTTTGACGTCAGCAAGGACTTGGATTCTTACTTTGCAGCACCCGCTCATGCAGCTGCATCTCGCATGGAAAAAAAAATGTGAATGTTGATTGTCAACACTAGCATCTCTCTGTAACTGTCTTATTTTTTATGAGGCCAGTAACCCTTTAGCTCTGACAAGAGCATGTAAACTGAGTGTAATGACTGATGACGTGTGCAAACCATGATCCTAATCCTTTAAGGGTAAGGTAACGCCACCAATGTTAAAAAAAATCCCTCTCACAAAAATTCTGAAAAAAATTTAAAATGTTCTCCTCTACACCCCCTATCAGTAGCTAAAATATCAGGTATACAAATACGATCTAGTTTTTGAGTTATGAATTTTTAAAGTTGACCAATTTAACATGGGAGTTTCATTTCTCCATGTTAAAGTAGTCAACTTTAAAAATTTATAACTCAAAAACTAGATCGTATTTGTATACCTGATATTTTAGGTACTGATAGGGGGTATAGAGGAGAACATTTTAAATTTTTTTCAGAATTTTGGTGAGAGGGATTTTTTTTAACATTGGTGGCGTTACCTTACCCTTAACTCGACAGCACTTTTTTTTTTTTGTTTTTTTCTGAAAGTTATAATGAAAGGCAAAAATTAATAATTCAAGTAAGTCACAGGAAAGATCACTTAACATAACATAAAAAATATTTGAGGTTTTGTGCAGCACAGAATTTGAATTAATAAATAAGTTACATACAGTAATAAATAATATGTTGTTTTTTCTTAACAATAAGTTTTATAATATAATATATGCTGCTTTTTCCTAACAAACCTTAAATAGCGATGTAGGTATGTTGCCGCTGTGGCATTTGCTTCTTAATGCTTCCAATTATTGATATAATAAATTAGTAAGTAGTGACTGGTATGGTATTTTCAGGTGTACTTATTGTCATAATATACCTCCACAGCTAGTACTCAATGCTCACTCACACACTCCATTTGCTTCAAAAATGCTCATGATATATGTACATACATACTTTTTCTGCCTTCTAATTCTATTGCACAAAGTACTTTTCACACCCTTGCCCTTCAAACTCTCAAATATCACATCCAACCAAACCTTATTTGGTCTACCCAATCCTTTTATTCCTTCCACACTACCTTGAAATACCTGTTTTGCAATTCATTCGTCACTCATTCTCTCAACATAATAATATATGTCATCACAATTTTATAATTATTCAGCATTCAAATTTTGGGTTGAAAAAAATTACAACACACTTGTTATTTATTTTCTTTTTTATCTCAGTTTATTCAAAGTAAAGTGGGCATCTAAAAAAATGAGCAAAAAAAAAGTTTGAATTGCATATATATATTAATAATTTAGGTGTTATTCCATGTAAAACCAAAGTCCAAAAGCTTCCCCAGAAAAAAAAATCTAAAGTCAGAGTGCATGCGTTGCAGGGAGTGGACCCGGTCGTCTTTTTGAGCAGATCCGGGTACCCGGATCCGATTTTTTTTCCAGCGGTTCTAAATTCGGGATCTAGATCCCCTTGAAAAAAGGGGGGATCTGAGATCCGGAACCGAATCCCGTTCATCAATAAAGGGGATCGGGATCCCCGGATCCCGTTATTTTGCAAGGGGATCCGGATCCGTTTTTTTTTTTTACTTTTTAATTTATCTTTTTTCCGCGGCAAATGTACGTACAATTAGTACAATATTTTGCGTATAGCCGTATAGATGTTACAGCTACATATTAAATTTAAATGTAACACTGTCAGTACGTTCACATGACGGTGTTTAATGCGTATTCGTTGACGACGCCTCATAAGAATAACATTATCCGTCGTCAACGAATACGCATTAAAAACACCGTCATGTGAACGTAGTGACTTATAACTATTATAAAAACCAGACTGTAATTATATGAATACTGTATTATCATGCGAGTTATGAAGTATCATGTAATTTTTATGTACAGTTCCTTTCACATTTAAAACTTGGAACTTTGAACTTTAAAAGTTTTAAAACACTAAAAACATTAAGTATGTAAGTAAATTTTAAGTTTCCTAAATTTATTTTGCTCCATGTTTCCAGTAAAACCACATTTTTTTTTAACTTCATATAAATTTTTATACCGTTTGTTGATATTTTTGTATATTTCTTTAGAAACGGGATCCGGATCCGGATCCGGGTCCGAATCTGGATGACTTTTTTTTAAGCCGGATCTCAGATCCGGAACCGGATCCCCTTTAAAAAAAAGGGGATCTGAAAAACGGATCCAGATCCCCTCTTGAAAAAAGCGGGTCCGTTAGATCCGGACCCGGATCCCCTCGTCTAAAAAGGGGATCTGAAGCGGATCTGGGATCCGGATCCGGATCCATGTCCACTCCCTGGTTATTTAACATGGGGACAAACCCCTTCAGACATCTCGAAAAAATACTAAGTTATGTGGTATGAAAAAAGGTGGCGGTACTCTGAACAAAAAAAAAAAAAAAAGGCTTGTAAGATAATTTTTTGTTCCAACTCCTTTTCCCCTTCAAAAATAAAGAAAATCTCTTGTGAGAATTAACTAAATCAACCAATTTTGCCAAAATATTGAAGGAAATTTGTTTGATAACAAATTCTTATAAACGGCATTTGGCTCGAGTCATGCCCACCCCTATATTTTTTTCATTTTTTTATTCTGGAGAACCTGGTTTGATATAGAGAACCACCTGAATTATTTTTAAAAAATAATAACAAATTTTGTGTGTGTGTGATGCGCATTATACTTTAAGCTCTGTAGCAACACCAACAAGCTGCCACTAGTAAATTAACAGCAGTCTTGTTTGCATGTATATCTTATCTTAATTTAATGTTTAGTTTATAGTCATAATGTATCAACTGATATTAATGTGAAAAAATAAATAAATAAATTATTAACATGTAATTAATTTGTGCATTTGTTCTAATTGCAGCTCCATATGTGCCTAAAGCGCCAGTAGATGATCTTTTTCCTGGTACTTGGTACTTGCAGGAAGTGGACGACAAACATCGCCGTAAATACAAGCGTGTCAGTCTCAATCCTTAGCTTGCTGTGAATGCCAGCAAGTGTGCAGTTGCAAGGACAGAAATTGTATGTGGTTTGCAACACAGCTAGGCTTACTAAAGCAGCAGTGACAACAGTGTTGAACCTGCAGTATTATTTTGCAAAATAATTTTTATTCAACATGCTACACTAGCAATAAAATATTACGTGCTCCTCCATATATTTCTGTCTTAGCTCTTAACATTATTTTTATTTAGTATTGTAGCTGAATTTTTGTCCCGGTGTTATATTTATGTGTTGCAATGATTGCTAATATCCGTCCTTTATGTGTCAACGTTTTACAATTTGATTAATTATTGCAATTATTGCAATTCTTAAATCATGTAAAACTTTTAAAGATGGTGCTATTTATGACAATGTATTTAAAGAATTACTGATTAGTGTTCATAATTCTCAGGTTCTAATATAAAATTACTTAACATAATTGTATGAAGCATGTGTTGATTTAGGGATAATTCTTTCTCATTTCTCGTTTCTAATTTTCGTCTTGTCATTTATTAACTTCAAACTGCTCTCTCCTCACGTATGTGACCCTGAATGGTATTGTACTGTTGTGTGTGTGTGTGGGTTGGGGGGGGGGGAGAGGGAAGGAACTAGAATTTTTCAAAGACAAACCCCTGAAAGTTTTGTGATGACCCCTCAAAACAACTCAAAACCTTAGAGATTATTATGATTTTAAAAGGTTTTAAACCCCCTTAACACCCCCCCCCCCAATCTCTCTTTCTCTCTCTTTTAAAAAAGTTTCAAACATGTATTTTTTGTTTGTTTCGAGACAAAACATTGAATCAAATTTACTACTATTAATGTCAAACATATTATATACACACGCATATTTTATATGTGTTTTGTATACATACATAACATGAAGCCATATCCCTTACGGGGTAAGCCAGCATATATATATATATATATATATATATATATTATATATATAATATCCTTGCAATGTATTACAAGTCAACGTCTACTTGCAACTGATATGAAGCATCACGACGGCGCAGAATGTTTTAATTGGATGCAGATATTAAATAAATTTTGAAGTGAACCTGTGACCACAAGATTTTCATCTGCAGTAACTTTTTCAATAAAAGTCGAAGATGGTCAAAACGAAAACACTTATTTTTCTAACGAAATTATTGTTTAAAACATTTGGAAACTCCTCTTCACATGACACTACAATACCACAATTATAATACCTAACAGTTTAAATACAAATTATTAAGGACCATTAAGGTTGTGATACATAATTTAAAGAAAAGTACAAGAATAACCAGCATGGCCTTAGGTCGAAAAATTAAGTGAAAATCTTCCGATCACAGGTTCACTTTGAAAATTATTTGCATTCAGTTTAATGGTAAAAGATAACACATCTAATGTTGAAAAAAAAAAAAAAAAAAAAAAAAAAAAATCCCACATATGAAAATTATGAAAGTTTTCTTAAAATTTTCTCCTCTACTTGCTAAAATAGTAGCTAAAATAGTAGCTAAAATATTCAGGTATACAAATTTGATTTAGTTTTTAGTCAACTTTAAAAATTCATAACTCGAAAGCTAGATCGATTTTGTATACCTGATACTTTAGCCACTGATAGGTTTAAATGTAAAAGAGTACATTTTAAAATATTAAATTAAGATTTTTAGTGCTTTTTTGCCATCCGATTATTACATTACTATGAATACAAGTATCAACATTTAAAAGAAAAGAGAGGTCTCAACCGGGCTTTGAACCCCGGATCTTCCCATTAGGTATTGCGTCATTAGGAGCTCTAACCAATAGAGCTACCAAATCCTCAGTTCTTAGAGCTCCTAATGACGCGATATCTAATGGAAAGAGCCGGGGTTCGAAGCCCGGTTGAGACCTCTCTCTTTTCTTTTAAATGTTGATACTTGTATTCATAGTAATGTAATAATCAGATGGCGAAAAAGCACTAAAAATCTTAATTTTATTTAGTTCGCGCCATCACGTAATTGAGAAGTAAGAAATTCAACAGAATCTTGATTTGAATTTTAAAATATGTTGTCTAATTTTCATGTGGGAATCTTTTTAACATTGGGCGTGTTCCCTAACCCTTAAATACTAGTATACCTATTATGTGTTGTAATTGTAGTTAGTTATTGATCCTGAGAATGTGAACAAAATATCTGATAGAGCATTAATATATGCTGGTGATCTGGGTGGGCAAGTGTGACTGCATGTGTAATTGAGAAATTGGCAACCTGCAATATCTACCAGTGGCATGCCATGACCAGAAGGGCTGGGTATTTAAGGAAAGCACTGTTTACCTGTTGAACTTCTACATCATAACTAATATACCTGACCTGGTGTTATGTTAAGTGCCTGTACGCGTTTGATTAGCCATTGTGGGGTCAAAATTATTGGTGGGAGCAACCTCAAAATTTAATAGGATAGTCAAAAAACTTAGGGTGGCCCAAGAAAAATTTATATAACTACTCTTACTATGATGCTACATTGAGTGGAACTGAAAAAATTTAAAATATACATACGGAAACCCATGTTGAAATCAAATTCAACATTTATGCTATAAAAATGTTATAACAAAGTTAATAAATAACTTTTCTTTAACCACTAATTTTAACTCTCTTGCATTAATTTGAATTGTTTTTAATTTCTTCCCTTAGAAAAAGTAACTAATTCTTCAATTAAATTTTGGAAACTTGGCTCAAAATTCATTGCTAGGAAATTGAGGGTAGACATTAAACAACATTTCAAATTATAGAAATGAAAAGAAGGGGCAAAGTTATGCCACACTGATAATAGTATTTTCAGATTTTCTAGAGGCCACAAAAACTTATTCAAAGCTCAAGTTTGAACCCACGCTCCTTTCAGTCCTATCCTTTTTTTACTAAGAAGTAAAAGCCTCAAAAATCAGAAATGTATAACTTTGCAGCCTCTATTTATTTCTGCAAAAAAAAAAAAAAAAAAAAAAAAATAAGTCTAATCGAAACTCCATTAGTGAGTGACAATGCCATTTTTATAAAATTTTCAAAAGTGTCTATGTTCGGCTATGTTGATTTTAAATTTTCTACCCCCTGTAGCATCATAACAAGGGTAGGTTTTAAAATTTCCTTGAATCATCCTTCAAGTAGGTTCTTTTATTTATGCTGTGCTAAGTTTTTGGGTCGCTATTTCAATTATTGCCCCTATAGGAGAAAATAATTGAACCCATACAGGCACTTATAATATACATATAATATATATAGTGCTGGTTTGCGTTTTCCGGAACTTAACAAAATGACTGGTTTGCTTTTGTTAATTATGACCTTATTGAAAAAGCAAACACCCGTCATTTCGTAAAATTCTGAAAAAGGCAACTCGGCGCTTTCTCTATAGGATCATTTATATATAATTATATACTGTATAATATAAACCATATAATCTATAAGACACGATTTGATATTATTGTATCATATAAATAGTTAATGCATTATGTCTTTTTGTATACACTCTGCAAAACCTTGTTTTGTAAAAACAGTAAACTTTCGATTTTATGAAGTCTCAAGGGACCCAAAAACATTAATTCACAAAATCGAAGGTATTAACATTGAAAGGCCTATCTATATAGTTGGCTAGCTGGGACCGACATTTCACTTCACAAAATCGAAGAATTCATAAAATCGAACTTTACAAAATCAAAAGTTTATTCAACAGCATAAATTTGAAGCACTGTGGTGAAAATGGGCTTTTTTAAATCAATTAACCATATTGCACTTAAAAAGGTAAATTAGTTTCTTGTCTTGCTTCCTGAAAGCAGCCCGTTGTGGAAATTGTTTATAAGCCTATTTACACCATCAAATTTTATTTGTAGTTAATACTTGAACAGGTTACAATTGTACCATACAAATGAAATAATGGACAACCTGCATGATTTTTACTATTGCAGAAATGAATAGAGGGCACCATATTTTACTCTTGACTTTTTTCAGGTTTTTTAGTGGCCAGGAAGTAATACTAAAAAGTTTTTCAAAGTTCAGGTTTGAACCCACGCCCCTTTTAGGTCCTATCCTTTTAATAAGAAGTGACACCATTTGATGCCTCTCTTCATACTTCAATAATTTTTTAAAAAACTAGTTCCTGGCTCTTAAAAATCTGAAAAAGATTGTGTGTAAAATAATTTGGAACCCTCTTTTCATTTCTGTAGTAAAAAAATTGTATGCATGCAGGTTGTCAATTTTGCCAAAAAAAATAACGAATTAATATCAACAATAAATTGTATTGATCAATAAATAGTAAATTTTTATAGTTAATGCTTTGGTTTACACATAGAGTAAATGATTTGCCTTTCCCCTGCGTAATTAAAAAAAAAAAAAAAAGTATTGTGCACATCTTGCATGAAATGGTATCCGGAAACAGTTTTCTTTATCACTCTTACATGGTTACCTCTATTCCCTCCCCCCCCCCTCCACACATAAAAAAAAAAGACTTGAAAGGATGGAAAAGTTACAAAATTATTACATCAGTTGCCTTTATTCAACTAGAAGGGTACAAGGGGATCACTAACGCTTCTTGTCTGCCTAAGATGTTTTTGTCATTTGATTATATTTTTCGTAGTTTGGAATTACTTTGAGTGCAGTAAATTCTAGCTGAACTTACTTGCTAGATAGAAGACCACTGTTTTTGCTTGTTTTTTTCTTTGGAAATAAGTTAAAATCGGCTAATCACTGGTATAAAAATATGCTGTCTTTGAGTCAGTTTAATGCCTGGAAAAGAAAAAGATGACATACAAATAACTGGTAAGCGGAAAAAAAACCCTCGGAAAAAAAACCCTTGTATTAAAAAACCCTTGAAAAAAAACCCTAGGAAAAAAAACCCTCGGGGATAAAAAAACCACGGAAAAAAAACCCTTCGCTGAAGGAGCAGCCCCAAGGAGCATTCGTGGCGTAGTGTGGTAGCGAGGTTTCACGTTTTTTTTTTTTTTTTCCTAATATTTTGACAGATTATCATTATATATGTTCCAATAATATATATTACATAAGATATCATATATCTGATTAGTCTCATTAGTCATGTTAATAATAATTATTGAATCACTTAATTAATTAACCTATTAGATATTATAATTTTCAAATGTTCATTTTATGTCTATATGTTATATAATAATAATACGAGTGGGACGACGACTTTTTTTGTTTTATTACTTTTTTATTTTAATTATTTTATATCCAATATATAATATTCGAAGTTAGAAAACATATGTTTATAAAATAATTTTTAACTAAAAACACAGTTGGAATTACTATACAGATAATAGTTAACTTCCACAACATCGCCGCGTAGACTTCTACATTTTGATGAGCTCCCCACACCGTGAAACCTCGCTACCGCGCTACTAACGCCACGAATGCTCCTTGGGGCTGCTCCTTCAGCGAAGGGTTTTTTTTCCGTGGGTTTTTTATCCCCGAGGGTTTTTTTTCCTAGGGTTTTTTTTCAAGGGTTTTTTAATACAAGGGTTTTTTTTCCGAGGGTTTTTTTTCCGCGATTCAAATAACTGTGTGCATTTTAATTGTTTTGCTTAAAATGTAATGTAAAACAAATTGTGGTGAAATAGCGTTTCCAACGTTGTGTGGTGTGGTAAAATATATAATATTGATGGTTGCTATTTGGTGAAACCCAGAAGCACATGCACTTGCACTCAGCACTTGCTGTTAACTGCCATAATTACTTTATAAGTCACAAAACACTGTGATATAATCCACATTGCATAAAAATTTAGATGTTACATATTTTGGCTCTAAGCTTTTAGCAGTTATCAAGTTTTATAAGGTCCCTTTTCTTAGATGGCAAGTAACAGATTTTTGTTATTCATTTTTTTAATACGTACTAGTTTACTATTATTATTATTATTATTTTATTCGAACTTCAAAATAATATTTTACGTAATTTTACGCACTCTTTCCCTCTCCCTTAAAAATAACTCCCACAACCCTTCCTATTAGTAGTACTAGGAAACTGGAGGTTGATCACATTGTGTATGGGCATTTGCTTTTTTCAGTACATCAATTGGGTTATTTTTTATTTTGTCCCTCCCATATTGATGTATGCTTTAACACTGAATATATTAAACGCACGAAACTGCCAGATACAGAGCCAGACAACTGGCACTGCGCCAATAAGGTTACTTTCAAGAATATGATCAAAATACCTTATCAGCACTATAGAAGTCCTCTTCTATTATTGATCAACTACTTTAAACAATGTGTGTGTATGTGTGTGTGTGCATATACATATATATATATATATATACACACACACACATACATTCATACATGTCATACATGTGTATATATAGGGGAATATAGTGGACCATAAACGTTTACGGACATACATCACCTAAGTTACCACGGCCAAGCATTTATACACATTCCAAGCTACTCTAATATGCTGCTAAATTCAAATGTCACCTTTTATTCACAATTTTCACTTGCAAATTGATGTGAAAGTGACACATTTTTTTAATGCATTTTATTAACTGTAATACTGGCTGTTTAGAAACTGAAATGTAGTGTGATATGTAGCAGCGCAGTGACTGCAGCCTACCTGTGCAGCTAGTCAAGCAGGCGCCCCTATCAGAGTAATACCACTGCTTGTAGAATGTTATTTTATTTTTCATTTGTATTTTCTTCTCTGCTATGAAAGGTAAAATATAAATGTAAGGGTAAGCACAGGCAGAGTTTGCTCTGCTCTTAAATGAGAGCATGTTACTGGCGGGTACTTACATGACACTAAAAACAAATATTGAAGATAATTTCATACATTTTTATTTATTTTTTTTTTTTTTCCTCCCCTTCAACTTTGTATTTTGTGTCTATATTTTGTTGTGCCCTCATTGCAAATGCCATCAGAAGCAAAATTTAAGTTGGGTGGAAATCTCAAGTTATAATTATATTTGGTTTAACAATAAACACAAATGTGGATGGTACCTTACTAAATTTTTACAATGCAGCATATTATAAGCTTACAAAAGTAATATGTTTATAATATTTGTTATAACATTTTGCAGCGATTCCTTCCCAGTAATCCATCGGTATTGTAAATACCTTGTAAACATGAATGTATTAAACCCTGCCACTTCATCATCCATTTCAAATGCAACCTGGTCAACGGACCTCTCCAAGGTCTTAAAGGAAGGATTTTTTTTTTTTTTTACATAATGGCATGCTGTTATACCAAAAAAAAATATACAGTATGCCATAAATAATTACATATATCAAACTCAAATTGTCGGTGTTCATTGCAGCTACTCAATTTAATTATATACTTGCAGGTGTTCTAGGTCAAATCATCACCAGAGGGTGTAAGAACTAAGATATTTTATAGGTATTTCCCACCAATACATTCTTATCAGGTGAAATGAAATCACTAACCTGATAAAAATTTTAATTTGAAGCCAGAATGTGCAGTTTACTTCATCTCACAAAAAAAGCTTAAGTGTTTATAACTGCACAGTCTGTGACTTTTTATTTTTATGCCTGAAACAATGTTATTAAAAAAGAATTAGTTGCTGATGTGGCCTTAAATATAACTAGCTACTACTTGTATTGTTTTAATAAATTTTATATTATTTATATCTTTGGTTGTGCCACTGCCTGGGAGTTGTTGTTTGTTAAAATTTTATATGGTACAACATAGAAAATAAAGTTAAGAAAGTGAGGCAGTGGTAGTTTACTTTTAGTCATTACTAAATGGGAAAATGGTTTTTTTTTTTAAATATGCTATTTAAAATTGTGCAAAATTATAATACTTATAATATGATCGAGCGACAGCCTTTATAACCTTTGTGTTCAGCATTCAAAGTAAAGTTATTATGTCTTCTCCTCTGGTCATCTATACATTGTATATTCAATATCTGTGCAATATGTTAAAAATATTACCTTGCAAGAAATAACACTATATTTATATATTACTTAATATATTATGTTACATTGTTATACATAAATGAACATAAAGTATAAGGTCTCTCAGATTTCAAAATATTCAGAGATCGAATTGTTACTGAAAGCAGTTTGTTTTTGTTTTTTTCAAATCCCTCTTAATCATTTTTAGTATTGTGATGTTAGAGAATAGTGTCTCTGGATGTATTTAAATAGTCGCTGAACTTTGGGAGAGGGAAAGAAGTTTGGGGTGCTGATGGGGGATATAAATATATAATATATAGGTTGGCTGCAACTTACGGCCATCAATCCTCAATTTCAAAAATGCTAAAAAAATATATATATTATATATATCTTGAAAGCTTATTATGAAACGGCTTATATATATATATATATATATATATATATATATATATATATATATATATATATGCCAATATATATATATATATATATATATATATATATATATATATATATATATATATATATATGCCATCAATCAGTTGTTGTCCCCACTGCTGCTTCAAACTAAAAGTTGTATGGGAATTGATATATAATTGATATAGTGGACATAATTCACCTTACAATGAGTTTTTGCACAGCAACTGTTTTGTTTGTTTTTGTTCAAATCCCGAATACGGCAGACTTTTCGCGACTTGGAATGGGTGTGACTGCATGGCTACTAGATGAAAGAGTTGGTAGGAGGAAGGCAGCTTACGGCTGTCTATACTCCGCTGGGGTGATTAAGACCGCGGAATGTTGTGCAAACAACATACGTGCCCCGCTAAGACTGGGTATTAGGAGCCCCAGAGAGCACTGTGAACAATGTTGAAAAACAAGTTCCGCCATTGGTAACCAAACCACTTTTTATATGGAGAGCTAGGTATTTACAAAACTTGTAATAAAAAGTAATTCCTTTAAGAGTTTAAAAACAGCTAAATTAAACTAATATATGCTATATAGTGACGAATATATTGGTCGCAGTATTAGAAAAAAAAAAATGCATATACGAGTTGTGGGTGCATTACCACCTAGCTTTAAATTCCCCCACCCACTTCTTTTAAAAAATGGCAATAAAATAACCAAAGCTGAAAAAAAAAACTTTTTTTTATATATATATATAATATATTTTTTTTTCTCCCGAATATAATATGCCATTGATGCTAAAATTGCCATGCATAAAAACAAATCACCCTCACAATGCACTTATATAAGGTTAACTACAAAAAAAATAATAATAATTAAAAAAAATTAGTTTAACTACTTGATCCTATGTTCCCATGCAGTAATTAAGTCATACTAGCTCGATCATACCAAAAAATTTTATAGTCAACAATTATATATAGCTGAATAGACAAAGAAATTTTAACTTATGCTCCTTTAAATAGAAATATATGTTTTTATTTTATTGCTGAAAATGCTCCTACTAATCATTACATGGTTAAATATTATACCCATGCAGTAGCAATAAGGTTTTACCAAAAAATCATACAAAACTATTGAAATTAACTAGTGTTTTTATTTCATTTTTTTTTTTTTTTTACACATAATATTATACCAATTTTCTAGTTTTTATATGAATTAATGAATGCCACATAATTAGTACACAGTATTATATAAAGGCCAATTAAATAACATTCAATGACAGTTGAGATGTTTAAGAAAATTTTGCACACACTCTTCTATATCCTCACAACTCAAGAATTTTTTAAGGGTAGCATTTGTGAGACATGCTCTTCTAGAAGCATTTAAATTTTGAGCCAGTACATTCAGCTCTACTGTCTTCTTACCACTGCCCTTGGCTGCTGCGACCTGTGCAGAAATACATTTACGAAGAGCTACATCTAGTTCTTGCAAGGCAGTGGAATGTGAAGGTAACTTATCAGTGCACTCTTGTTGTGTTTTCAATTCTTGGCATCTTGCAAAAGCATCCATCAGCAACCCCTTAACAGCCAGTACTGCTGCTTCCTCTCCAAAGGAATCATTTACTGTATAGTGCAATGAAGATCCAGATTCAACCTGAACAAACAACTCATAAAAATTAATTATCAAAGGCAAGCAGATCATAATATATCAATATATCCAGCGGTCCAACTTAAACATAGGTATATTTTATGCTAACTTATAAGGGGGGGGGAAGCGTAAAGACGAAAAATAGAGGAGGGGGTATATATTGTTCTGTAATGTTAGTTGCTGTTATTTTTAACCATTGTCAAAAAATGACTATTTAAAGATGAATTTACATAGTGATTTCCAGCATGTGTCTTGAATAATGTATTACATAATGATGTACAAAGAGATATTTGTTTTTGAGAGCATATAAATAAACATATTAATTATTATATAATTTATATTTTCTACTGCCCAGTTCAACAATGAATGGGGGGAAAAACAACTAATTTATTGCTTGTAAACCAGTTCCTAGTTCTGCATAGAGATTATATAGCTTAATTACTACAGCGTTACAGCAAGCATATAAGAAATGATACCTGCAAATAATAAGGAGATTGATTGATTGATTGATTGATATAAATTTGATTTGGGTTTAGGACAATACATTACATGCACCCACTATACATATTTAATTCAATTAGTTACTTACTAATTCTGAATGTTTAAGAATAAGATGAATAGACCATGCAATGTTAAAAAAAATCCCTCACACAAAAATTATGAAAAAATTTAAAATGTTCTCCTTTACACCCCCTATCAGTAGCTAAAATATCAGGTATACAAATACGATCTAATTTTTGAGTTGTGATTTTTTAAAGTTGACTAATTTAACATGGAAGTTAGCTACTGATAGGGGGTGTAGAGCAGAACATTTTAAACTTTTGTCATAATTTTTGTGTGATGGATTTTTTTTTAACATTGGTGGCGTTATCTTACCCTTAAAATATTCAAGTTTATATATATATATAAGGATAATATTTTACTCTGGCTTACACCATCTTTGTAACATGTATTCTTAAAATCAAATTCCAAACTCTTTTGAAAAAGTTATCACCGCTAGGGTACGATCCCAGATCTTTAGATTGCCGGTCTACTGCGTTACCAATTACGCCACAGTGTAACTTCCTCAATCCAGTCTAAGAAACGTGATTTTAAACAACACATGAACTTATAGGCTGCATGCCGCTGCCCTCTGTGACCAACTTGCAAACTGCTAGTGTGGTTCACCTCAAGGCGCCAAAGATTTGACCATTTACCCTTTTCCTAATATATATATATATATATATTGTAATAATAAGGAGGTTAGTTGGGGGACCATATATGGCAATTAATTGTATGTCTTTTTATATAAATGTATAATTCTTACGTTTGGAGAGGTATCAACTGTAAGAGACAAAGCTTCCCAAGTGGATGAGGTGTTTGGTGGTTCCAATCTTCTGGCCATGCGGTGTATCACCTTTTCTGGGATCGGCACATCTCCTGCCTGGGCACTGCGACCAAGCACTCGACGCGATGCCAATTCAATGTCGCACCGCATGTATAACTGCAGAGAATGCAATGACAGTGAGACAATCTAGCAGTAAATGTACCATATATATACATATATATATTTGCCGCGGATCAAAAGAGGTTATATCCAAGCCAAACTGGGTTGAATTTTTGAGCCTCAGCTGCAGCAACAATGATTTTTTCTCATCAACCTTGAGCCTAGATTTGGAAAGACAAGTATGTCCAAATCCAAGGTTCAAAATTAGTCTGAAAAAAAATATTGTTCATGTGACGGAAGCTCAAAAATTCAATCCCAGTTGGACTTGGATATAACCCCTTTTATTCTGCGGAAACTCATAAATGTATAGTGCAGTGTATGAGTATTGTATATTGGTGTAAAATTGTATGCACTGCATTTTGTAATAATTTACCTAATCTTAGAACCTTCAGTTCAGTTTTAATCTTATATTAAGGGTAAGGTAACACCACCAATGTTAAAAAAAATCCCTCACACAAAAATTCTGAAAAAAATTTAAAATGTTCTCCTCTACACCCCCTATCAGTGGCTAAAATATCAGGTATACAAATACGATCTAGTTTTTGAGTTATGAATTTTTAAAGTTGACTAATTTAACATGGGAGTTTCATTTCTCCAGGTTAAAGTAGTCAACTTTAAAAATTCATAACTCAAAAACTAGATCGTATTTGTATACCTGATATTTTAGCTACTGATAGGGGGGGGGGTGTAGAGGAGAACATTTTAAATTTTTTTCAGAATTTTTGTGTGAGGGATTTTTTTTAACATTGGTGGCGTTACCTTTCCCTTAATTAAATTCATAGGATATTCAAAACCCATAAAAACACTTTGTCAAAAAGTGATAATTGCGGTAGTCAGAGGAGCCTGAGTTTTAATAGATTTTGTCCATTGATGGCATGATTTTTTTTTTTTTTTGTAAGTAACTAATCACCGTGATGGGTATTTCCGCACACAGAGTACATAATATAGTAATTTTAAAAATAATTAGTTATCATTTAAGTCAAATGCTGCACACATATTCTACTTACTTGGCAAAATGCATAATTTTGTTTTGTTGCTAAACGGTAATATATTCTCCTCATACTTTGGTAGTACATGTTGTCATCTATCACTATAACAATCTTGTTTTCTTCATATTTTGGATCCTGAAGTAACAATCAAAATTGGTATTACTGTATTTTATTAACAAACTGATATTAAAATAAAAAAATTATATACTGTATTTTCTGATATATCTATAGTATATTATTATTTGTTTTATGGTTATAGTTTACGAGTTTAGAGACAGGACCGGATAAGGGTATCTGACTACTGAAGATGTAAAAGTAAAAATGTATCAATTTGTAACTAAAATAATTTAGAACTTTTAATGAGAAGTGAGCCGTAGGCAAAGGAAAGGAATAAGTAAATATGAAATAAAATGTTCATTCATTTGATTAGTTAGCATGCGGTGAGCATATTGTGGTATGTTATCTATTTGCATGTGAAATAAAATTCTATTCTATTCATTTAGCCAAAGCGCTGTCAAGGTCAGCATTTCTTCAGTTCTTTATTGTCACAAGCACACAAAAATTGCAGGTTGCCTACTTCATCGCACACTACCGTTGGCTAGCGCATTCAAAACCCATATGACTTAACTATATTAATTGGGTTTTTAAGAAGAAGAAAAAATTGTGTAAATAAAACTTCTTTGCTTCTTAACTTTGTACTGGGTTTAATAAAATATTTATTATGATAGTAAATATTTTTTTAGCAAATTAATTAAGTGGATTTTGCTGACATTGTAAAATTTGCGGATGATACGACTGCAATAGTGTCAGCAGATACTGAAGAAGAATTAATTTTTAAGGCTAATGGTACAGTAAAAGAGGTTGAATCTTGGTGTCTAAATAACAGATTAATTTTGAATACCAATAAAACTTTTTTTATCCAATTTCACTCGTAAAGGAAGGAACTCGATCATAGTTGTCGCATAAAATCAGAATCAGGACTAATTAAAAGGGTCCAGTATATTAAATTTCTTGGGCTAAACATACATGAGTCCATGGATTGGAGTATTCATATTGAAGAAATTTGTAAAAAAATCAATCAGGCTAATTTTGTTCTTTATTTGCTAAGGGATAGTGTATCACAAGATACATTACTTTCATTTTATTATGCTCATGTTTACTCCCATTTGGCTTATGGAATTATTTTTTGGGGTAGTTATCCAAGTCATCTAAATAGACTTTTTGTCTTACAAAAGCGTGCTCTTAGGACAATTTTGCGTTTTAAAAAGCATGATTCATGCGTCAGCCATTTCAAAAAACTTCAAATGTTAACATTGCCTAGTTTATATATACTAAATTGTGCTCTTTTTAAAAAAAAAAATACCCAGAATTATATACACATAATAATGAATTGCACTCTTATAATACAAGAAATAAAGAAAAAATAGCTTTAGAAGTGCATAACTCAAGTTTTTTGGAAAAAAGTTCTGCTTATCAGACATCTAAAATTTATGACTTTTTACCATCGTGTCTGAGAGAGGTGGAAAATATTAAATTATTTAAAGAAAAATTAAAACAAATACTTATTAACAAAGAGTTTTATTCTGTAAAGATGTTTTTTAGCAATAAGTTGCCTGAAGATATATTGTCTAGTGTGATTTTCTAAATATTTTTGTATAAATAATTAATATTAATTATATTTGCCAGGTTATTACTAAACTGTTAGTATTATATTATGTTTGTTGTAAAGTGTTTTAGTGTTTGTTTGTTATATTTTGTAAAATGACGTAATCCATGTTGTACTTGTACATCCAGTGATTAAATAAATTAATTGAATTGAATTGAATTGATTCTAAAGGGTTAATAGTGATGATGAGACCAAAATTGGGGCTACTTTTTTTTATGGATTTTATACATATAGATTTTTATGTAAAGAGCAATTTCTATAGAATCTGCAATAAATGGATTTTGACTAATTTCAAACTCATTACAATGAGGGTCTACTTTCACCAAAATCACACTGTTATTGAAATGTGGTATAATTACTATAATTATATAGTAATTACATCAGTCATAAAATATCAGGCACCTGAGTTTAGTTATGAAAATAGGGGAAGGGGGAGGAAGGATGTTCTTTTTGCTTGACCACATGCTATACTGACAAAATTTATGTAAATTTACTAAATAATATTACGTGAGAAAAACTATACTCTTAGAATTCCTAATACAGTAGTTCTAATACATTATCTTAATTATTGTGATTTTTAAGAGTTGTATACTGGTAATATTTATGTGGAAATTATATTATATAATTAATTTTCATAAGG
Organism: Siphlonurus alternatus; assembly: GCA_949825025.1. Classification (NCBI taxonomy): domain Eukaryota; kingdom Metazoa; phylum Arthropoda; class Insecta; order Ephemeroptera; family Siphlonuridae; genus Siphlonurus; species Siphlonurus alternatus. The sequence goes on from OX463788.1 coordinate 10,629,603, forward strand.
TTAAAATAAATAATAAATACTGTACAGTATTGTAAAAGAAAAATTACTTTTTTTTTAAATATGCTAGATTTTAAGGAGTTATTACACTAAATGTATGAAGTGGCCACTGTCATGGCAATAGCACAGTTTTGCATGAGCAAACTGGCTCTGACTGTGTACATAATTACCTCAGTTAAAAGTTTAATATGATGTTGTATTATACTCATAACGTTGTCTCTCAATGCTCGCCATTCACCATTACTATCTGCCGGATGTAGCAGGTCATCAAAACAAATATGTTCAAGCTTTAACTTTTCTTCGTTGTTAAAAAGTTTTTTCAACAACAATTTACACATTTCTGTTTTTCCACTTCCAGGTAGTCCAATTAATAATAGAAGACAAATATTTTGTGGCATTTTTAATAAACTAGCAGAGAAACTTGAGATTTAGGAAGGAGAAGACTGTCTCTCATATAATACTAAGATGAGCTGTTTTCTTCTGTTTTGGTTTCTGTTATTGGTTGGACTGCTGCATCTGTTGTGGCTGCTGCATCTGTTGTGGCTGCTGCATCTGCTGTGACTGCTGCTAATTTTTCATTGGCAGCATTCATTTCTTCTATTCTACGATTCACAATCTGAGGCTGGACATCCATGTAAACTGCCATAACTTTGTGGTTTGTTTTCACATGCTTACTTGAGCACAGTTCTACACAGGAAACCTAAAACAGAGTAATCAATTGTTAACAATTTTAAAATTGTCAATGTTAGTCTACACTAGAGTTCATGCAGGTACTCTACTACATCATATTTATATTAATGGGCAAACATACTGTATGCATAATGTATTAATTGCATCTGGCAATGACCTTTGATGCTAGCAGGATAAGAAGAGTTCATGCAGTCACAAATAAATATGAGAAACAACATATATATATATATATATATATATATATATATATATATATATATATATATATATATATATATATATATATATATATATATATATATATATATATATATATATATATATATATATATATATACATTTTTATATATATATATATATATATATATATCAGGGGCGGCTCGTGACCCTTTTCTCTGGGGGTGCTGTCCGACATGGGACCAGCAGAATATCATTGGGGGGTTTGGGGGGCGGAGCCTCCCAATGGCCCGCCGAAGGCGCGATTTTTTTAAGGACACGCCCCTTTTATGGGTAAAATTATATGACAGAATCATATAATTATATAATAATGCTCCCAACAAAGAAGCATGCAGAAATTATATAAAAACAAAAAATTAATCATTTTATTTATAATTTGTTATGACACGCACTTAATTATGCGAGCGTATGACGCTTTTGAAATCGTGATTTAATGTTTCAAACTTAATAGATATAATTTCCAATTTTTAATTATTTTTTTAATTCATAAGTCTTCACGTGTGTGGTAAGAAAAATGTATAAAATATTGTTTTTAATTTTTTTTTTTAATAATAGTGTCAACCAAACTGCATTGTTAATATGTTAGTATGTTTTTTAATAAATATAATAAATAAATGATGAAACCTGAATGTCTGGTATAATTTTTACGCAATGTATATTATGAATCAAAAATGTAATGCATACTTTTTTTAAGGTAGAGATAACACGCCCATTTTAATAAAAATCCCATTCATGAAAATTATAACAATAAAATGTTCTCCCCTACATCCCCTATCAGTAGCTAAAATATCAGGTATACAAATTCGAGCTAGTTTTCGAGTTATTAATTTTTAAAGTTGGCCAATTTTGCATGGAAGTTCCATTTCTCCATCTCCATGTCAAATTAGTCAACTTCAAAAATTAATAACTCGAAAACAGCTCATTTTCGCAAACCTGATATTTTAGCTACTGCATGATAGGGGATGTAGAGGAGAAAATTTAATTATTATTATTTTTTTTTTTCATAATTTTCATAAATGGGATTTTTTTAACATTGGGTCACCTGATCCGTGTTATCTCTACCTTAACAGGATTATGATTATTTTTTCTTAAATAAATAAATACTACATAATAATAATGAAATAATGTTTGATAATGCAATTTTTTCTTATAAAAATTTCATTTGTTATTTTTTTTATTAAATTTTGTCTTTAAAAATTTATATTAGATTCTGGTTGTCACCTAATTTTGTACAAATTATATATTCTATGATCGATTTATTTGATGTTCAGTTCTGATGGGTGATTACGACACGTCAGTATAATTGGCTTGACCGCACACATGAGAGACCTCTCGAGCGGTATGACAGATCAAAGATCCCAATTTTTTATTATTGTTTTATTTTTAATTTTTTTTTAGCCATGCAATATTTCTTTGATTGCTCACGCATATTTGCTGCTAAATAATGTACTGCCGGTACATGCAAAACCGGGAAAATAAGCTATTTTTCTCATCCTGGAGTGATAGTTAACGTTTTCTTATATTTTGTACTCACTCGTACACTTTTACAACTTGTTTTTGTTTTATTTTAATGTTTGAATTTTCACATTAATGGTATAAAATGCTTTAGTGAATAATTAATAAATCTAGCTCCCATGTATATCGACTTGTTAATTCCTGGTAAACTTGTAATAATGCATAGTCGCGATTCACGAACGAATTATATATGTTATCCAGATTTCTCAATTAATTCAATCGACGTTTAGTGTCATCGAGTTAGACTGGCGCTAACTGCGTGGTTATAAGTTAAGAATCCTGTTTTTGCCGTTGTTCGAACGTGAGATCTCACGATTGTTTACATGCATATGCCATGCATGCATGGCACCACTTAATTTTCAAAAGACATCAAGTATTGGTTCTTTTGGTACAGACATATTTTTTATTAAAGTAAAATAAAAGTGCTGGTCTCCATTTCTTAGATGCTTCAATATATTTAGTCAATCTATGTTAGTGTATTCACTGATGAATGTAATTAAAATTTTGTTAATTCTGCTCAATGAAACCATATTACAGGAAATGTCTTAGAAGTGTTGTTCAAATTATTCCCGCATGTCAAATACCGCAAGCTCATTGGTTCTGTTGAACCAATGAGCTTGCAGGTACTGCCGACAGCACAGTCCCCGAGCGCTCCAAAATCACACGACTTGGGTGGGAGTTGAAGAGGAGGAGAATGAGGGAGGGAGCACTGCCTTCGGTACTGCTAGTAGTGGCAGTACCCTCCGCTAGACAGCGCTGAGGAAGTAAATTTACGCGGCAGCGGCAAAATTTTGATGATTTGAAATGTTAGAATTGATAAAAATTTGCTGGAAAGTTCAGAAAAATTATAGGATTATTTGATATTTCCAATTGTGTGTTTGTTCCCAAAATTTCTGGGGGGGCTGCAGTACCGCAGTACTATAGTACGAGCCGCCCCTGATATATATATATATTATATATATATATATATATATATATATATATATATATATATATATATATATATATATTCTTTCAGCTGTTGATACGTCATAATTAGAGGCCGGATCTCCAGTTTTTCCAGTTATACAAATATGTATGCTACTCTATATTGATTCTGACTTTAAATGTTCACGAATCATGAAGTTTCATTGCCAAAAATGCAAAAAAGTTTGAACTGGAAAAAAATGTTTTTGAAAAGTGAGAACTGTTTCCGTTTCTTCAAGTTTCGTAAACTTTTTCCAGTTTATTATAACTGGAAATGCAGTTTTGTCTTGCAAAAGTCTGTTTTTCGTGATAAAACTTATAATTAAATATTTACATTATTATTTTTTTCCTAGTCCATCTTGACACCACAATGATGTTGTTTCACGTATTTTCTTCACTGCAGACAATGGTACTTTATCAAAATATATTATATAATATATATCAAAATATATAGGCATTCTGAATTCTTCCATAGAACATGCGTCGCGGCCACTGCAGATCTGTTGTGCGACTTCACAACTAGCGACATCATGGCATTGAAATTTGCACCTCTCACGTCTATGGATATTGAACGCCCATTCTCAATGTATAAAAAATTGTCCACGAACAAGTGTTACAACTTCAAAATGACTAATCTTGAGATTCAGTTTGTAATTAATTGGTTACTTCAATATAGTATTCGCTTATTATTTGCCAAGTCAACACACCTTTGTCGGACCATCTCTCCGATTTTCTTGATTCGCATATATGTTGTACATAATCATAGTTTAGAAAGGCATATTCAAGGAAAAAAAATAAAAAAAAATATTTCCGGTAATATGGCGTGTCAAAGTTTTCGAAAAGTGCCAAACATGCAGGCATTCAATATCATGGCGTTCAAAAAATATTACAAAAATAATTTTTTTTATATTATCAATGTATAGGCACTAAATAAGAGTACTTAAAATAATTTTTTGTTTTTCCGCCAAATTTTTTTTCTTATGGAAATTTAACATTGAAAAATAAAAATTAAAAAATCTCAAAGTGTACCCTCTTCAATTTTCTTCAAAAAAATCTCAAACATACTCTATCTAATGGTCTATAAAATGGTAAAAGAATTACGTGGGAAAGACTTTTTGTTTAGGCATAGTAAAATTAAACGTATCACTGTCTCCGACGCTTGAGCGTCAGCAGCGGCACCGCACGCTGTCTCTCATCTCTCCTTGGCTGTCAGCAGAGAACATTATCATTAATGTTAATTGAGTAATTTAAAACTACTTTTTCTTACACAAATTTGATTTGAAAAAAAAATATTATCATGAAGTACGACAGTATAAAATCGCATAACAATGATTTTCTTTCATGGAAAACAATATCTTATATAGTTTTGAAAACCTTCCGTTTCCCAGCACGGCTTTTCGTCTCCTTATTTTAGAGATAATAATAAACTTTATTGAAAATTATGAACTTTTTAATTTCAACTATATAGTTGACACACACACACACACACACACACACACACACACACACACACACACACACACACACACCACACACACACACACACACACACACACACACACACACACACACACACACATATATATACAGTATATATAATTATGCTTAAAAGTTTTAAAATAATTAACGAAGAGAAAGAAAAATTGTCTTTAAATTTAATAAAAGAACAAGTCATCAGTCTCTTTAAAATAGAGGAGCAAATTATAAAAATGTATATTAAAATAATAATCACCAGTAATACAGTTCTATTATATCAAAAATAGTTTCAATAATAGTTTTGTACGAATTAAGTATCGAAGTTTGACTCTGTATGTATATTTAATTCTCATTTATTTGGGGCAATTAATTTTCTTGTTAACTGCTTTTATTAATTAATTTGTTCTAGGCTCTGCTTATGTTGTGAATAAAAACATTTCAATGATATATGCCACTTCCATACATATAAGTAGAAAATTATGTGATTTTTGTAATTTTTCATTGCCTTACTTATACGATGAAAAAAAGCATAATCTCCAAATTTGTTCAATCTCTGCCCCATTTTATGCCCTCGATCATTATTCTTTTTAATGCAGTGTAAACACGTAACAATTTTACCAATATGAACCACAGCAGCCACAGCAGATTATGTTGAAATTTATTTACAATTTTATCTCTCCAGTGAGATTATATTTAAAAATATAAATATATTTATAGACTTATATGTACACATAATACATATAAAAATTACAATAATTATTTTATTCATAACGGAACGAAGGCACATATTATGTTTCACTAAAAAATCATGCAAATTTTAATTTAAAGAAATCTTGGTCATCGAATTTCTTCAACATGCAGGCATGTAAATTATATTATGTAGAGATCACCTTCTGTGACTTTTACAACCAGTAAGACCATGCTGGTTAAATCCTATTCCATGTATATGCTTTTAAATTACATTTAGAATACTTCAGCAAAATTCTAATAATAATAAAAATGGCCAATCAGAGCCAGATTCATTGAGCGCGCAACTCTTGTGGAGAGCGGGGGGGGGGGGGGGTACATGGGGGGGGGGAGGATACCCTATCCCGAAATATTAAATATAATTAGGGTGGGAAGGGAGTCGAAGGTCGAAGGGTGCGGTGGAGATTGACGCTGCATTTTATAGTTATCGAATTTAATACCATGCATTTTTTCCATTCCGCTAACTATTTTAAAACTTTTAAGCATAATTATATACATATGTGTCAACTCTGGTTGGAATTTTAAAGTTCATCATTTTCAATATAAGGAGACGAAAAGCCGTGCTGGAAAACGGAAGGTTTTCAAAACTGTAAGATATTGTTTTCCATGAAAGAAAATCATTGTTATGCGATTTTATACTGTCGTACTTCATGATAATATTTTTTTCAAATCAAATTATGTTTCTTTTGTGTAAGAAAAAGTAGTTTTAAAATACTCAATTAACATTAATGATAATATTCTCTGCTGGCCGCCAAGGAGAGATGAGAGACAGCGCGCGGTGCCGCTGCTAACGCTCGAGCGTCGGAGACAGTGATATCTTTAATTTTACTACGCCTAAATAAAAAATCTCTCCCACCTAATTCTTTTACCATTTTATAGACCATTAGATAGAGTATAGGCCTGTTCGTAAACCCTGCTCGGTGTGCACATTCTACACCCAATCGACCTTATATCCCATGTACATAAGGTCGATTGGGTGTAGAAAGTGTACACCGAGCAGGGTTTACGAACAGGCCTTATGTTTGAGATTTTTTTGCAGAAAATTGAAGAGGGTACACTTTGAGATTTTTTAATTTTTATTTTTCAATGTTAAATTTCCATAAGAAAAAAAAATTTGGCGGAAAAACAAAAAATTATTTTAAGTACTCTTATTTAGTGCTTATACATTGATAATATAAAAAAATATTATTTTTGAAATATTTTTTGAACGCCATGATATTGAATGCCTGCATGTTTGGCACTTTTCGAAAACTTTGACCCGCCATATTACCGGAAATAATTTTTTTTTTCCTTGAATATACCTTTCTAAACTATGATTATGTACAACATATATGCGAATCAAGAAAATCGGAGAGATGGTCAGACAAAGGTGTGTTGACTTGGCAAATAATAAGCGTATTGGATTAAAAATGTGATCTGTCTGAAAATTATTAATAAAAATGTTTCTTTACGAGTCCAAAATTATTTTCCATTAAAAAACACACACATAAAATAATATTTTTGAGGGCTTAAGCATAGAGTTAATATTATATAGAGAGGTTATCCGGTAGGTGGCGCTCGTCGCCTCGGAAGCGCGCGAGAGGCTAGCTGACGTTTGAAACGGGCGTCTATGACGTCACTATAGGAACTAACAATGTTAAATTTAATTCAGTCAATACTGCTCTGCATACAATGAATGCTACAAAATAAGCATAAAAACAGGTTAATAAGTATTGCAGTTGTAGGCAGTATTTTTTTAGTAGGCGATATGCTAGAAATAAACGTAATTGGAAATGTCAAAAAATAATCATTTTAGGTTGGTACTCGTACAGCTGCTAACAAACAATAACAACGCAACATGGATCAAAGAACGTTCTTTTGACATGGATTGAGGTGTTGGAGAATTATTAGTTGGTGCTGCTCCGAAGAAACAAAAATGCAATGTACTTAATTAATATGTGAAATAGTGTAATTATTAGGTTTTCTGTACAGTTTATTATGAATTTAAGACGTCATGTGAATGAAATGAAGCTAGTGAAACATCAGGTCAAAAGGGATTCGGGCCATACAACAGGAAAAATTGCATATTTCCTTTCATAGGTACGTATGCAAACACAAAGTTTTTTTACGTAGAATAAATATAGTAAAAAAATAATAAATAATAAAAAAAAAAGTATGCATTCTATTCTATCTATTCTATTTATTTACATATGCATACCTTTGGTTATTGACTATATACAAAGTGCAACTATATACTAGAGTATTATATGTACAGTACATATGCATAATTGATATTAACAGACACTTACAAAACATTCACAAAGAGATCATGCACGCAGGAGAGTGCCTTATCTCTCCTCATAGGCCATGCATGCAAGATAGGGAACTTCAGGGGACGTAAAGCTCCACATCCTCTCGTCTATTCAATCCCCTTGTTTAAAATATAAGTGCTTGCCTAAATGCCTAAACCTTCTGCCTAAACCTGCTTATTTGAATTATTAAATCATGATTTTATTTTATTTTTCAGGTTTCCAACAGAGAAAGACGTACGGAAGAGATGGGAAGCAGCCATCAACACAGCAAGAATATCATCAAATCTTAGCCAACCTGATGCGACACTGTGGGTTTCTGCGAGATATGACGTTCTTTGTTTTCAACATTTTTTGCACGCAGACTATGAGAACAGTGGATGGACTGCAGTACGCAAATTGCGTAGGGGAGCAACACCAACAGCTATATTCAAATATGCCTTCCCACAGAATAGCATGGTAAGGAACAAAATCAATCTGAAATATATTACTGTATGCAGTACACAAATATCTTTTGAATTAGAGTCAACAAGGGGCATTCACAAAGCCTTAAGTCCACAATTAAGGCTCAATAATTTAAGACCAGAAATTTTGGGTCTAAAAAACACGTCTAAAATCAAGCTTTAAATTATCAAGCCTTAAATGTGGCCTTAAGACTTTGTGAATGCCCCTTAACATATAACAAAGTTAGTTAGACTTTCTAAAGCTACCGTACAGTAGTTCATATTAAACCGAAATCCACAAATTTGTATCATGCATGGGTTCTACATAAAAAAAGAAGAAACATGAAATACCGTACAGTTTCATACATACGTAATTTCATCGGAAAACTTGACAAAGGTAATGGGCTTACGGGGTGTCATTATTTTACTGGCTCAATCAAAAGAGGATGTCGAAAAATATCCCTTAGATTTTTATGTGATTTTTTTAAGCACTGCATCATACCTAGAATGGAGATTAAAAATGTCTCTTGATCTGGAGGCTCCATCCGCAACGCCTATGACGTCATTACATTCTTTGGGTCAACTATATAATGTTTCTAAACAAACACGTTGCTATGGAAACAAATGATAATTTTTAATAAACAATAGCAACAATGCAATAATTTTTTACAAGTGTTATATATAGTTGACCCAAAGAATGTAATGACGTCATAGGCGTTGCGGATGGAGCCTCCAGGTCAAGAGACATTTTTAATCTCCATTTTAGGTATGATGCAGTGCTAAAAAAAAACGCAAAAAAATCTAAAGGATATTTATCGACCTCCTCTTTTGATTGAGTCAGTAAAAAAATTACACCCCGTAAGCCCATTTAATCAACAATAACATTGTTGACCTGTGCGTTTAACCGGGTCTTGAGCAACGCCGAGTTAGTAGTTTGATTCGACCATTTCAAGGTAAAACCACGTTTCCCAGCGTTTTCCACCCAGGGGTAAATTGTTGCGCTTTTTCGCTATGTGGTTTCCCTAGCCTTGGACCATAGCACTTCAAGTCCATTTTGTCGCTTACTGGTGAATTTTTTTACTAAATCGAGTGTCTTTCCCAGGTAAAGGCCTTGTGTCTTCAGTTAAACGACGAGTTCACTCTGATTTCGGTCTGGCTTTCTTACTCTTTCAGTCTGATTTATTTTTTTTTTTTTTTCTGGAAAGCTAATGTAAAAAAGAGAAAATTTAAGTGATATCTGCTAAATATGCAATTGGGTGCATGTATTAACTGATATTTAATGTGAATATAAATAAAAATAAATAAAAAAAATTTTACGTGTTTTCATTTTTCATTGAAATATGTAGATATCCTATAGATATAGAACAGTTATAATTTATTCATACCACATTTAAACATGGATTCAGAAAGATAAAATATAGAATAAAATAGTCAGTTAACTACTCAAATCTATTATAGGTTCATAAAAAGTGATCATAATTCATAAGAATTTTATTGTTGGTGTGGTTGAGGTTAAAAAATTCTCGATCAATTCAAGCTTGCCTTGGATATAAGATGTTATTAGATCCTAAAATGATTATAATATATAGATATTTTGTATAATACCATATATGTTAATTACACTATGCTAGCCAAGCTTATATAATATCAACATGAATGTCATTTTTCAAAAATTTAATTGCATGGAACTTGAATATATTATGATATAAAATTATGTTATTTCAATCCCTCGATCATTATTAGCAATATACATTACGTAATTTCGTAGAAATATTGCTGTAGCTGTCTAAATAATATATAATAATTATGAAATGGAAGCAAAAGAAAAACACAAAATAAATATTGCAAAATTAGAATGTTATGTCTATCATTAATTCTATATTTATTATATATCATTATATTACAAATAAATGTCATTCATATGTTCAAAACATTTTTTTTTTTTGCTATATATATTTTTGACTGCATTTTGCATAACGTAAAATGTCGTACGTTCAATATATATGTGTATATATATTATATGGTAATGTATAAATATTATATATTATTATATAATATAGTCATACTGTACGGCGTACGTACCAACTGATGGGATTACGCAACTATTCTGCATGGTACACATGCTCCCCACATTTTTGTGTGTAACATTATAATGTATATTATTATATTAATTATATATAAAAATAATAAGTTTCATGGATTACAAGGAGGTTTGCGTTTAAATTACACGTACACCTTTTATAGCTAGGCTCTCATATATGCAATGGACATGGCCATGCATGTACCAAAATAATAAAGCTGACGAAATATATTTCGTCTGTATGTAATCTGTAGTTAAAAAAATACTAATTCACATTAGAATCCTTTGTTCGTCCATTCAATTATTATTACTTATCTAATTGGTAATAATAGCATTATATATGTTATAATATGTTTATTATACGGCGCAGGTCAGAGTTCTATAGCTGAAGTCGCAATAAAACGAAATTTGAAGCTTCAGCGCTAAAAATAACGAGCCAATGAGAGCAGGGCGTCTGTGTCGTCACACAACGCATGCAACCTATGAAATTGAACGATGCGCTCTCCATAAGGAAGAGAGCGCGTCGCCCCCCCTTGGGCTTAAGGTAGAGATAACGCCGAACAGCTGATCGACGTAATGCCCTTTGATTAACATGTAAACCTTAGCAAATTGACAAAAATTCTGAAATTTTTTTGAGAGGCAGATATTAGTGCCTAAAAGCCATAGAAAAAATTTCAAAACAATTTAACGAGCCGATTTTTTTTAATTGATTTTTTTAATTTTCAGCATAGGGCTTTCCCATGGAGAGACAAACTAAAAAATTATTTTAAAAAAATCGGCTCGTTGAATGTTTTTGAAACTTTTTCTATGGCTTTAAGGCACTAATATCTGCCTCTCAAAAAAATTTCAGAATTTTTGTCAATTTGCTAAGGTTTACATGTTAATCAAAGGGGATTACGTCAAACAGCTGTTCGACGTTATCTCTAACTTAAAGTTTAAAAATGTAAAATGTTTTAAAAACTGGAAAAAACTGTTTTTACGTTACTGAACTGGAAGTGAACTGTTTTCAGGAAAATTGAAAACTGTTTTTAGGAAAAAACTGAACTGGATCCAGTGCTGGAAATCACGCTTTCAAAAACTGGAAATCCGGCCCTTAGTCATAATACATACCAGTACAGCCAGAATAAATACCGATAGTGTAGGTAATCTTTTAAATCTCTTTGTGAGAGTGCAATTCGTGTATCATTAAATATTTTAGTGAAACTTAATTGTAGTGATTGATAGCTCCAGAGTAAACTTGAAGCTTAAATGTCAACTAGCAGCCAAGGTTTCTTCACACAGGGAAGTCAACTTTGTGAAATTTGTGTCTCTTGATGAAACTTGGGAGGGGAAAAAAAAATGATACAGGATATTTGAAAATTTTGCAGCACAATGGGTCATAGCTTGACTTTCTTTTAACCTTTTATTAGTAAGCTTGAATAAAATTGGCTAGCCGTTTAGCATTGCCTAAATGCAAAACATAACGTTCATGATGAAACCTTGCTGGCTAGCATATATATGAGGCAATATCAATATTATCACTTATTAGCATTCTTTTGTGAGGTGCAGTCATAAAATAATATCCTCATGATGTAATCTGTGCATAGAAGTTAATTCTGGTTATTTTGATCTACGAATGTGCAACATTTGTTTGACAGTCCCCATGTCCTAATGCAGGACTATAGAACTGTGCATAACCTCAAGGTGTGGAAATTAATGCATTCTGATGGTTTTAGTGCACCATACTGGTGTAATGAAAATCTGACTTTAGAGATTAGTTTTAGGGATTATAATGGACTCTTGTTCTTTTCAAATAATTAAATTTAAGATGCAGTAGAGTTTTTTAATATTCAATATATAAATACATAAATATGCAATAGTGGCTGCTAGTGACGTTGGGCTGCAGAGCTGCAAGTCCAAACATGACTATAATTAAATTTCAAACAAATTCCATGTTCTAATCTTTGGTGTAAAATAAATACATAAATAAGTTTAAAAAACTTAAAGAATGTGAGCTGCCAAGTACTGACATGCATTCAATTAAAATATATATGGACCTTTTCTTATCTCTTGACTCGTAACTCATGCAGTAACTTAACAGAGGTTGCTGCAAAGAAGAGGCTTGCACAATTCAGCGATGATAAATATATATGAATGTTAGTAGCTTAATATATACAGTATGCATATCATATGTGAAGTCCATTCGCCTCGAGGCCACCAAATTATATCCCTATTTATTCTTCTGCAGCAACCATGCACCCATATATCAACTGATCAACCATATTCATTTTCATAATTATAATTTGAGACTAACCTCATCATTTTGAAGATCTCTATTGTTGAAAGTAGTTACACACTGAGCAAAACAGCCTTCCGAAATCTGATTGTAGAGTTGAAGAAAGTCTTTGAACTGCAACAATAAAAAATTATATCATAAGTAGAGTTAAGTGAAAACCAATTTAATATGCATACATGTGACATTGGCAGTACAGCATACATGTATGATATGTATTCACCACTGTACACATATTATATATCAAATCTTCAAATGGCATTCACCAAGTAACCCGGTAACGGACCCCCTTAAAGGCATACAGGCCTCAAATTACAAATTAGATAGTCACCAAGTGGGTTTAGAGTAAATAATCAACATTCGCATCAATTTTTTCCACGCGTGATGCATCCGTGCGAAGTCGCAGTTCAAAGTAAGAAATTTAGTCCTTGATGACGTCACAACTCAATGCTAATCGGTGCTAGCTGTGAGTTGTGACGTCAGCAAGGACTTTCTTTGTACACGTAGCGCGACTTCGCACAGACGCACCACGCGCATGTAAAAATAATACGAATGTTTATTATAAACTCGAGCAACACTTAATGTCTGTCTAATTTGTAATTTGAGGCATGTATATCCCTTTAAGACATTTTTCACTTTTAACAATTTTTATCTGCCATATTTAGGGTTCTTAAAAATTCAAAAAAATTATTAACATGTTCAATGGTAGCAATTGAGTTTATCATAATTTCAGTTCCATATCAGAGCATCTCTTTGAGTAAAAAAAAAAAATGTTGTGTGGAGGGACATGAAAAAAAAAATGTTCTGGTTTTGGTCCAGGCCTGTTTTTGGACTCCTTAAGGTAGAGATAATACGTATCAGCTGGCCCAATGCTAAAAAAATCCCATTCATAAAAATTATGAAAAAAATTTAAAATGTTCTCCTCAACATCCCCTATCAGTAGGTAAAATATCAGGCATGCAAAAACGAGCTAGTTTTCGAGTTATTAATTTTTAAAGTTGACTAATTTAACATGGAAGTTCCATTTTTCCATGTTAAATTAGAGAACTTTAAAAATTAATTACTCGAAAACTAGCTCGTTTTTGTATACCTGATAATAATAATAATAATAAAATTAACGCGGCAAATGTGGCTACGCCACGGTGGCTCGCGAAGGGTTTGCTTGTCTCAAAACCCTCTTAAACAACTCATAACTCTCCGCTTCAACAACTTCTGCCTTCAGCAAATTCCACTCTCTTACAGTCCTGTTAATGAAGGAATATTTTCCCACATCACTTCTACTGCCGACAAAATCCAACTTCCAACTGTGATCACTCCTTCCAATGTAAACACCTCTCTTAATACGAGAGCTCAACTCCCTCCAACCCTCACTATTTCTTGTTATTTTATACATAACACCAAGTCTACAATTTCTCCTTCTCTCCTCCAGCAACTCCCACCCTAACTTATCAATCATCGCAGTTACACTCTCAAACTCTTTTCTGACCTCCTTTCCATCTCCCACCAACTTCCATCTTCCCATACGCCCCATAACTCTTCTGGCTGCTCTTCTCTGCACCTTCTCCAACTCCTTCACCCCAACATTCCTGTATGGATCCCAAACACTGCATCCATACTCCATACTTGATTTTTTACCTACTGATAGGGGATGTAGAGGAGAACATTTTAAATTTTTTTCATAATTTTTATGAATGGGATTTTTTTAGCATTGGTCCAGCTGATACATATTATCTCTACCTTAATCAGCCTTTTCATAAAAACAACAACTGCAATACCGTGATATTTTTTCTACTATAGTGAAGAAAAAATAAATACCGTGATATCAAGGTATGCATACTGTACAGTTGTAGTTGTTATTTTCATGGAAGGGAGAGTTTGGTTAATCAGTTACAATTTTCTTTTTTTACTTTTTTTGCCCATAAGGAGCCTAAAAGCAGGTCGGAACCAAAATAGGGCTAAAATCCAAAACGGCTGTGCACTGTAATTTATATATGCACACAGCAGGGTCTCCGTGCCACTATGGTATGCATATATATCATAATGCATACACTGTATGCATATCACAGTAAGCATTTTATCATTTATGCATATATGCATATCATATCTTATGCTGCATACAGTATGCATATGCATACAACGTACGTGACTTACATTTCTGAGTGATGCAGGGTCCATCGATGAGAATTTGTGCTATATAGATGTGATTAGATGTGAACTTACAATTACATCAAGTATGCATATGCATACATAATATGATATGAATTTTCAGAATTTATGATACTTCACAGCACAAAATCTAAAAGAATAAAAGATTGAGCGATTGACAACCGCAGCCCCTGGGGGTCGATCGCGTAAGGCTATCGATTTGAACGATTCGTTTAGAACGATATCGTTTTGAAGATCAATCGACAACGCTCGACAACGAAAATGCGATCACGTAACTTAAAACTCGTTTTCGTTTTACGTTCGAGCTCGAAAAAGTGATCGTTCCGTGAACGATCGACACTTTCCTTAAACGATCGACAGGGTTGCCAGATTTACGTTGTCAACCAATCAAATCGCTTGAATATCCCACGTGATCGTTCTTGCTAAACGACGGTCGAGTTTACTAACGAACACGAAAACCGTCGAAAACGATCACGATGAAATCACGTTACGTTCGTTGCCGAGCTCGAGAGGCGCGAACATTATTCGCCCCGTTTAAATGAATTAATTATTTAAAATGAATGTTGCTAAAATTTGGTACACTTCTTCCTTAGACTATAAAAATGAGATTGAGTTGATTAAAAGTTAAATGTGTGAAAAATTCATGGAGTTATGACACTTTTAATGTCGCCTTATTTCCAAATTATTTATAAATTTTGGAAGGTTTAATCATCGCAATTAGAAGGTTCACGCAGCACATTGGTTCATTCTTTACATTCTAGAAGCTTTTATAAATTGATTTGAAGCGTTAAAGTATTTTTAATCATTAATTTAAGATGACGTGACGCCATCGTTTTCAGCAAACGTGTAGGAAATAGCACTCGTTTTCAAAACGTGATTTTTGCGGCTCGAATCGTTTTGAAAACGACACGAGTTGAAAACGAATGCTTACGCGATCGCACTTATCGAACTTGTCCTCGTCGAATCGTTTTGAAAACGACACGAGTTGAAAACGATACGAATTGAAAACGACTCGAATTCGAAACGACACGAATTGAAAACGAAAGCTTACATGATCGCACTTATCGAACTCGTCCTCGTTATCGAAATGAAAACGATGGCCACGCCCCCCTAAACGAAAAAAAAAGCTTACGCGATCGACCCCCTGCAGGCAGGAATCTCGAATTCGACAAGTAGATTCGAACAAGGAATTCGAAAACCTCGGAAAATCTATCAGCTGTTGATCACCATGCATTCAAGGATCTTGTATGTATGGATAGGCTATGGCGCTGTCTCGGTGAAGCTCGGTCGTGAGGAGGAAGTGGGTGGTAACGGTCACGTGATAGTCACGTGACGCTATGTTTTGATATTGTTGTCCGCCATGTTGGGATGGAGAAAAAATTGCAATTTTTTACTATTTTCTCCATATTTTATGTGATATTATACGAAAATGTGAAGCTAAATAAGCGTTAATGACAAGAACTTGTTGTGCACCTGGTTGCAAGAATGCTGCTAAGCGGAAATCCCTGCAAAATGAAGGAGAAACGCCAGTCTCGATACACGGGTATGTACAGTACTGTATCTCTGTATCATACACATACATATTATGCATACTGTAACTGATAATGTATGATAAGAACTGTTGTTTGTTAATTGTTTAATTAAATGCCATGCTGTACGTTAATTATATTATATATTGGTAATAAATGGTAATATTGGTAATTATATGATTAAATATTCGAAGAATTTCATTGCACTGTTTAAACATTTTGAACAATTTTCTTACAGTTATTCATTTAATTTTAATATGTATATAAAAAGAATAAAAATTAACACAAATTTCATTTCAAATTTAAAAAATAAAAAAAAACAAAAATAATTAAGCATGGGGTCTGTACGTAAGTGTAAATTTAGTTTTAATACTTTTAATTGAAATTAATGAAATACGAAAATATATAATATATGAACACCCAATGTTGTGTCAATAAGAGAAAATATTTATTTTTTAAGAAGCCGCAATTAAATTGCGCAAGTTGGGAAGATAAAATTCAAACTTCAAACAGTGAAAATCAAAAAATTAAAATACCTGAACCCTTTTTTGGATCCTCTTTAAAAAATATAAAAGTATCTGGGTGTCCAGATCCTTTTATTTTTTTTAGGGGATCGGGATATCCGGATTTGGTCCCTTTATATTTTTAAGGGGATCGGGATACCCGGATCTGGTCCATTTATTTTTTTAACAGGATAATGAGCGGATCCGGATACGGGATCCGGTCCCTGTCTTAAAGTACACTCCATTCAGATAAAAATGTCTGATCCGGCTATACTTTAACATAGCCGGATGGGATATTTTTATTCAAATGGAGTGTACTATTTAATTAAGTCTACCAGTAAGTCTATGCTTAATTTTGCCTCAATACTAATCATGCTTTTCTACACAGAAAAGGCAAGCGAGGAGGCCCAACACATCATTGTCGCACCGACAAAACTCTATTGACGTTCCTTCTTTGGACCCGTTGCTTCAGTCAACAAGTACGACACATTTTTGGTGTACAGCACTCTATGTAATGAGTAAGAATTTTAATAAAGAGAAAATACTATCTATTTTTTTTTACTCAAGAAATAAGCATTTTTTGGCTTTGTCTTTTATATTTTATACGGCTATAATATGCAAATTTTGCAAATATATTATAAATAAATATATGTAATATAAATTTATATATAATATATACATTACTGCATAATATATAAGATGCAGCTAAGTTTTTTTTACAATATAGTTGCCAGCAAAGGTAGACAATGATTAAACATTAAAAAGTGTCTTCATGGACTAAGCCATTAAGCCGGTGTATTACACGATGCAATTTTGCATACAATTTTTTCCTTGCAAGAAAATTTCATCTCCATACAAACAAATGGAGTGGAAGTTTTCTTGTAAGGAGAAATTGTATACAATAACTAGAAAAATTGTATCGTGTAATACCGGCTTAAAATGAATTTTTCATGCAGTATATATATACATATGGCCTGGGCAGATAAATTTAACAATATTGAGTCACTAAACTTTGCCGGGGAGTCCTGCGTGCAAGCCAATTTTTAAAAGAATTAAAAGCCATTTGGAAAAATATAAAAGATTTTGATCAAGAATAGATATAGTGCATGCTGACTGTTGGCATATGCACAAAAAAAGATTTTGTGGAAAGATTTTATAATGACATCAATAAATTATATGATACTGTATATATATTGTTAATTATTATAATTCTTCACCTTTTTATTCCATGTTTGTTAATAATTTTATTCTAAAACATATATAATGGGGAGCATTCACAAACACTTTAACCCCCACTTTGGCCTCGATTTTTATCCCTGCTTGTGGTTCTAAAAATAATAATAGACAATAGACAAACATACAAAATGACAATATTCAATTATTACAATACAAAATTATACAAATAAAATTATTGACATTCTTTGCCTTGCATGAGCTTAATGGAGTAATATTTTCTTTTTAATTAGGTAGTCAAACAATTGTTTCTTAAACACATGCAGGTATACTTTCATTTTTTTTTTGTTTTTTTTAATAATCTGGATGAAGTTTATACAACACTGCATGGCATGAGCTAAGATAAAAACATAGTCTCTCTAAGTTTAATTGCTCATGAATATCCTCCAGACTTTTTATGTAATAGATTAAACTGCTAGCTAGCTGTCTATTATAGTATTGCGTCCAGTCACATCTTTGTTGTTTTTTGAAATAAAAGTACCCCTACGATAATAATACATCAGGCCTGATGCCGATAATAATTTCTTTTAAAGTAGAGTGAGCGATTTAATTTTTTTGAATATTTTATTTTCTAAAAATAGTTCAACTCACCCTCTATAATATTGAGAAATGAAAACCAAAAAATTCCATCTCAAATAGCTTCACCTAAAAACATTCCCAAAGTTGGTGTTTCGGAGGCCTTTAACATGCATCCTTATGGAACAGAAAACATGCAGCTTTTTACTCTAACTTCATCTGAACTATGGTACCAATTAAAAAATACGTGCGTAATCTATTATGAATTCTTTATTGGATTTTCAAATAAATTTTTTTTTACGGAGCCGTTTTTCTGAAAAAAAATATTGAAATTTTTGCGGGTTAATTCCCATAAGGATTTTCAAGATTTTTTTTCCGGAAAAACGGCTCCGTAAAAAAAAAAATTATTTGAAAATCCATTAAAGAATTCATCATAGATTACGTACATATTTTTTAATTGGGTTCCATAGTTCAGACGAAGTTGGAGTAAAAAGCTGGTTTTCTGTTCCGGCCATATTATATATATAAGAATGCATGTTAAAGGCCTCCGAAACAGCAACTTTGGGATTTTTTTGTGGTGAAGCTATTTGAGATGGAATTTTTTGGTTTTCATTTCCCAATAGAAGGCATCAGGTTAAACTATTTATAGAAAATAAAATATTCCAAAAAATGAAATATATCGCTTTTATTCGAACTTTAATATAATCATAAAAAAAAAATACAAATATATATACTTGGGAAATTCAGTATATATTATTCAGTTTTTCCCATATTTTTTTATAGCTCTGACCTGCTTTGGCTTGAATCATGCTTCTAATTCTTTTCTTTTGACGTATAAGATCGAATACATCTCTGCATGATCTCGCGAGCTCTCTACTGTTTCACTTTTTTTACGCTATTCAAAACTTTGAAAATATGCCGCCGGTTGATTGCGCTCGGTCACCATCTTACGTTGGAGATTTGCCTCAGCCGCTCTAATGCTATTGGTATAGGGATAGCCTATCCATACATACATGATCCTAGCATGCATTAGGACGTTAGGATAAGTAGAAGCGGTAGCGGTAGAAGGATGGGTATTCGGTAGCGGGAAAACGAACCCTGACCTACGACAATTCTGATCGATCCTGATACCACCATGTATACCACCGGCCACCGGAAGTTCCATTAAACTCCATGTTATATATTATATATTACTTCAGTGTCTAACTTATAAGTATGCATACTCTCTACTTAAAAGGATTATTGTCACTAGTCTTAGGAAATGGTAAATCACTCCAATTTTTCTTCATTGCATAGAGAAAAAATAAATAACAATTCTCATGCAATAAAATACACCTAAATTCAGTGCCATTATTTTTTAAATTGAGATATAAAAAACGCATGTTATCAAATGCAAATTTCAATCTCCGTAATGGTACTGAATAATGGATTCAAATTTTAGCTTAAAAAACAATCATTATTTTAAATAGAATTATGATGAAATAATAATTATAGATAATCATTTACTTTTTGAGATACAAGCCTTCATAAAAACTGCACAATTCGGCAATGCTGCTCGTAGCTTAACTGGATGGGATAACAATGTTGCCAAATCGTCAAAAAACAACTTTACACTTTTCAGCAGAAAAAACAAATGAATTGCGGTCATGAGCAGCCATTTTGACTAGTGAGTCAAAACTGCGTACAACTATTTACCACTCATATTTAAATGTTTTTCAATGTTTGCAAGGATGATGGATGAATATAAATACACGAGAAAGTGTTTAAAGTGATTCATTTTATTAAATTAACATATTTTACTGTGCTGATCACTGCTTTCCTAATAGTGCTTGTTCTTGTCACTCATATGTATTGCGTATGAAAAGAAGATGGCGGCGCATAAAAGAAAGATGGCGGAACTTCCGGTGACAATAATCGTTAAACAATATTTAAATAAAAAATCTAATTAGATTTTTTCCTATTATAGGTATATATAGATTAAAGTAGATTGAGCGATTGCATTTTTTTTAATATTTTATTTCTAAAAATAGTTTAAGCTGCCCTCTATTGAGAAATGAAAACCAAAAAATTCCATCTCAAATATATATAGTTTCACCACAAAAAATTCCCAAGTTGGTGTTTCGGAGTTCGGAGGCCTTAAATTTGACGTGCAGCCTTATGGAACATAAAACCGCGTTTTACTCCAACATTTTCTGAACTATGGTGCGGATGGTGCCATTTAAAAAATACCTACGTAATCCGGCCCCCAGGGCCGTCCCATGCGCACGGTGCATACGTTTAATTTTTTCTGCTCTATTATAGAGTTTTCCGTAAATTAATAGCCACGGCTTAGAAAAGCTGCGCAGAAACGAGTTTTAAATGTTAGTAGTCTACTGCGCATGGCTCTGCGAAGTGTGCATGATAAAAAAGCTTGAATCCAAATGAAGCTGCGCAAACGTTAGGTGACTAATCTGCGCACAGCCAATATAAACTTTGTATGCTTTATATGAACAAAGATACGAACTTCTACCCCAGATTGCTTGCGAATTGCAGTGTTTAAAAATTCTTTTAATACGTTACTGCAACCGGTTTGGCTTGTAGTATTGCAAATAAATATCAAATTTGAGATGAGATAAAAAGCAACGTTCTCGCTAATGTTGAACAAAAATTCTGCTCCGGTAGGGGCCCCTCGTGCAGCAAAACAGCTGTTTTGAGTTCACTACGTGACGTCACCTTGGGTGTTTTTGGCCAAAATGCGCAGATCAGTCCAAATTCGTAGGGCTGATGGACCTATCTATTATAGTTGTATCATGTACGTAATCTATGATGAATTCTTTAATTAATGGATTTTTAAATAAAAAAAAAAAATAAGGAGCCGTTTTTTCGGAAAAAAATCTTTAAGAATTTTTGTGGGTTAATTCCCATAAGGATTTTCATGATTTTTTTCCAAGAAAACGACCCCGTAATTTTTTTTTTTTTTTTTTTTTTTTTTTTAATTCATTAAAGAATTCATCATAGATTATATTACGTAAGTATTTTTTAAAAGGTACCATAGTTAAGAAAAAGTTGGAGTAAAACGCGGTTTTATGTTCCATAAGGCTGCACGTTAAAGGCCTCCGAAACACCAACTTTGGGATTTTTTTGTGGTGAATTAAACTATTTAATTGAGATGGAATTTTTTGGTTTTCATTTCTAGATAGAGGGCAGCTTAAACTATTTTTAAAAATTAAAATATTAAAAAAAATGAACTCGCTCACTCTACTTTAAAATAATTATTTAAAAAAAATTTAAAGTCTTCTATTTTCTATTGGAAATTTTATGTAAAATAATAATATAATTTAAATTATAAATAAATATGGGTCGAGCCGGTCGAGCGTGCATGTGGTGCAGCTATATAGTGCAGGGATCGGATGCGGATGCAGATGCAAGATGCACACGGATGCGCAAAAATGGGCTTGCATCCGCATCCGTGCATCCCAGATGCACAGGAAAAAATGAATGCATCCGGATGCGCATCCCAGATGCACGGGGAAAAATGAATGCATCCGGATGCGCATCCCAGATGCATGAAAAATAAATTTGCATCCGGATGCGCATCCACGGATGCACGAAAAATAAATTTGCATCCATTTAACACTTTTTTTTTCTCTTTTTTATCAGGTTTTTTGCTAATTGCCTCTAAATAAATCTTTAACACTAGGCATATTTTTTTAACATTTATATATTTGCCACTTGTCGTTTAAAAATTACAAGAAACAAAGTGTATTATAAAAACCAAAGATCGGATGCGGATGCAGATGCAAGATGCACACGGATGCGCAAAAATGGGCTTGCATCCGCATCCGTGCATCCCAGATGCACGGGAAAAAAATAATGCATCCGGATGCGCATCTCAGATGCATGGAAAATAAATTTGCATCCGGATGCGCATCCCAGATGCATGAAAAATAAATTTGCATCCGGATGCGCATCCATGGATGCACGAAAAATTAATTTGCATCCGGATGCGCATCTCGGATGCACGAAAAAAACGCGTGCATCCGGTCCCTGAATTATAGTGCATTGACCGCGGGTTCTCGTTAGATCATGACCGAAGTCAGAGGCTATAATACGTCGAGCGTGCCATGGTTAGTACTTGGCATGGTGACCCGTGACCGTTTCAAGTAAAAAATACGCTGCTCCCTCCCTGCATGGGGTAAATTTATCTCGCTTTCCACCCAGTGCAAGTGATATTCGCTTGTGTGTGGTTCCCCAGGCTTTTTGGACATGATATATATATCGCTTTGGTCCATTGAGAAAAAGTAGAGGTGTATGTTCTGACTGCCATGAGGTAATAATAATAATAATAATAAAATTAACGCGGCAAATGTGGCTACGACACGGTGGCTCGCGAAGGGTTTGCTTGTGCATCTCATATGTAACCCTCTTAAACAACTCATATATATAACTCTCCGCTTCAACAACTTCTGCCTTCAGCAAATTCCACTCTTTTACAGTCCTGTTAATGAAGGAATATTTTCCCACATCACTTCTACTGCCGACAAAATCCAACTTCCAAATGTGATATCACTCCTTCCAATGTAAACATTTCTCTTTTATAAGGGCATTGGGTGTAGCGCCGGTAGTGGTGTATTGACCTCAAAATTTTTTATTGCAGAAATGGATAGAGCGTGCAAAGTTATGCTCCCCTGATTTTTTTCAGATTTTTTTGAGCCCGGGAACTATTTTTAAAAAATTATTGAAAGTCCTTTTTGTGACGTCACGCGGCGGCAAGTCCTATCTTTTTGTTAAGGAGCGGCGTCTCGTGACGTCACAAAAAGTACTTTAAATAATTTTTTAAAAATAGTTCCCGGGCTCTAAAAAATCTGAAAAAAATCAGGGTAGCATAACTTTGCACGCTCTATCCATTTCTGTAATAAAAAAATTTGAGGTCAATACTCTGCTGGGAACACTGACATATCTTCACCATGTTAATTTTTGATCATTGCTCCTCGGAGTAATTTTTATGCTAGAGCTAAGCTGATTGCTGTAGTATCAAGATAATTAGTAGCCCAAGTGCAAAATTTGGCTAAATAAAGCCTGATTTAAAGAAAAGTATTTTTTTTTTATATTTTAGAAAAATGCATGTTAATTTAAAAAATTATTAAAAAATACTTTTCTTTAAATCAGGCTTTATTTAGCCAAATTGTGCACTTGGGCTACTAATTATCTTGATATTACAGCAATCAGCTTGGCTCTAGCATAAAAATTACTCCGAGGAGCAATGATCAAAAATTAACATGGTGAAGATACGTCAGTGTTGCCAACTACCGGTGCTACACCCAATGCCCTTTACGAGAGCTCAACTCCCTCCAACCCTCACTATTTCAATTGTTATTTTATACATAACACCAAGTCTACAATTTCTCCTTCTCTCCTCCAGCAACTCCCACCCCAACTTATCAATCATCGCAGTCACACTCTCAAACTCTTTTCTGACCTCCTTTCCATCTCCCACCAACTTCCATCTTCCCATACGCCCCATAACTACTCTTCTCGCTGCTCTTCTCTGCACCTTCTCCAACTCCTTCACCCCAACACTCCTGTATGGATCCCAAACACTGCATCCATACTCAAGCATCGGTCTCACCATGCATGGCTCTATAAGCGCTATCTCTTTCACGAATATACTATAGCTCCCTTCAGATTTCTCATAACAAACTCCAAGAACTTTCTACTCTTAGAAGTAAAATACTTAATATGTTCATTCCACATCAATTTTCTGTGCAACACCACACCCAAATACTTGTACTTCTCAATTTCTTTCAAAACTTCACCCCGCAATATATACTGCAACACCCTCCTTGTCCCTTTCCTGCCAAACACAACCACACAACACTTCGCCACATATTCAACTTCATCCCATTATCATCAACCCATGGCACCCTTGCAAAATATCAAGATCCTGCTGAAGTTCAACAACGTCATCCTCACTTTCCACCTTCCTGTTCCCTCAGGAACACCTTAGCGAATGCTGGGACGCGTAACAGGCCGTGGCCAATATCCGTTTCCTACCTTTTATCCCTATATTACCCCGCAGCGAGCTGTAAGCTCTTAGGGGTGTATCCTTGTAAAAAAGTATGTAATTTTTATATGATTTTTTAATGTAATACAAATATATTATACTCATGATGTAATCTTATTAGCGAAAGATTAGCTATCATGCAATTAAGTTTTATTTCATCATTTCAATTCATTTCATTTCTTGTGGCAATAAAATATATATCTAATTCGAATTATTAATTAAAAAAAAATTCTAATAATTAATTAATAATTAAAAATTTGAATTAAATCTTATTAGAATTAAATATTTTTGATATCATCTATTTATAAATAATATAATAATAATTATTATATATATATATATATATATATATATATATATATATATATATATATATATATATATATATATATATATATATATATATATATATATATATATATATATATATATATATATAAGTATGTATATGAACCCTATTGGAAATTTACAATTGTATTCAGCCAAATTACAATTGTAATTTGACTGATTACAATTGTAAAACTAAGATTGCAATTGTAAAACTTGGGTTACAATTGTAACATTTGGATTACAATTGTAATGTTCATGATTACAATTGTATTATTTGAGATTACAATTGCTTTCAGGTTCTGATACAATTGTATTTGTTAGATTACAATTGTATTTCTTAGATTACAATTGTAATTCTTAGATTACAATTGATTTTTGTGCTTACAATTGTAATTTTTACAATTGTAATTAGATTGCAATTGTATTTGGATTACATAATTACTAAAAAAAAATGGTATTTTCATTGTTAATTTATATTACACGTACATTTTGTCAAATTCTTATTACTTCATTCAATTAATATTTTTTTTATGCTAAGTACGTAACTTGGCTGTAATATCTAATTAAGATACAAAGGTACTATATGAAGCTTTAATTGATATTATATATTTAAAATATATAATTATTTTTGGAAAAAAAACATGGATCGACCATCGACCCCTTAAAGGGTCACAAAAAAAAGTCAGATCAAATCGATGCATGTTAACATATAAAGTGTAACAAAAAATATAAAAAAATACAATTTTTTTGAATTTATGCTATATTTTAATGCATTAGGGGTCAACCCCTACTAGGCCATTGTGGTTGTATTATATGTCATCAAAAGCACTTAACTAATAGCTGCATGAATAACCTGTCTCGTAGTATATATATCACTTTTTTTTTAAAATATGAATTTGAAAAAAATCAAGGGTCGACCCCTAAAAGGGTCACATTGAAAAAGGTAAAAATATAATTCAGAGATGTATGTTAAATTATATAATATATACTATGAAAAAATGGTTAGAAAAAAAAATTAATTTTTCAATCAAATGTTAGGGGTCGACCCTTAAAGGGTCATTAAGATTAAAAAAACTCAATGTTGAACCTGTATGTAGTCCTCACATATTTTGTCAATTTTTTTATTAAAATTTGCATACTTTTAAAAAAGACCCCCGCTAAACCCCAAGGGTCGACCCTTAAAATTAGTGAATTAGAGCTCTAGGTTATATTAAGTTGATTGCTAATTTCAGTTTTGCAATTTTTTAAGAAAAAAAAATTTCAGGGTCTTTTGACCCTGAAGGGTTGAAGGGTCGCAAATTTAAGGGTCACCATTAGAACCGCCATCAAATTTTACTCTAGAATCGAAATTTATATGACATTATATTGAAATGCCCCCTTGTCATTTCCCCATAACATTTATTTATTTTATATACCTCAATATTCTTCATCCTATTAAGAAAGCAGTAGCAGCGCAATGGTAAGAGTATGATCAACAGTGGTAACCGAAGTACAGCAACGCAGGTTTGGGTTAGTAGTCAGATTGGTGACCACTTTTTGTAAATTTTACAATCGTAATTATTACAATTGTAATAAATGCAATTGTAGTTAAATACAATTGTATTAAGGCCTTTACAATTGTAAAAATTACCATTGTAAAAGGACCAAAACGCAATGGTATTTTTATGGAGCATACAATTGTGAATTTTACAATTGTAAATTTCCAATAGGGAAATTAAAGTAAGTTTTTCAACTTACGTACGTTATACGTACGAAACATATTGGCGGTATTTTATAATTATTTTAACCCAAACCGTGTTTATACCCGCCAAGGTAAGAAAGAAAATTGTCAGAAAACCTAAAAGTCGAGTCGGGGTGGGACTGTGGTTAAGGCACTGTGCCGCGAATGCAAGGGATGTGGGTTCGTGTCCCACCCCGGATCGACTTTTAGTTTTTCTGACAATTTTCTTTCTTACCTTGGCGGGTAAACACGGTTTGGGTTTAAAATAATTATATATAATATATATTATATATATATATAATATATATATATATATATATATATATATGTTAGGAAAAGATAATTTCAAGCGAGGTATCATATGTGTGAGTAATTATTAATAAAATTACCTTGAATGAACTGGGCTGTCACCCTCGCTGATAGTTTAAAATTTTAACACGATACACTTAAAACACTTGCACACACAGAAACACGTGCACAGTTAAAATATAAAATCACATTAGCACTTTCGGCAACTTTTACACTGTTACCCTCTCCCCCCACTCTTAGGCGCTCCACGAGGTGTCAGCGAGCAAGCAGTTCACGTGGAGTGTTGAGTTCAGTGTCAAAATAACATCTGATGATGGTAACAGTGTAAAAGTTGCCGAAAGTGCTAATGTGATTTTATATTTTAACTGTGCACGTGTTTCTGTGTGTGCAAGTGTTTTAAGTGTATCGTGTTAAAATTTTAAACTATCAGCGAGGGTGACAGCCCAGTTCATTCAAGGTAATTTTATTAATAATTACTCACACACATATATATATATATATAATATATATATATATATATATATTAAATATTGTTTGGGTATATGTGTTTAAATTTATTAAATTTAGGCTAATTTTAATTAGAATTAAGTATGTTACATATTTAATGTAATAATTGACGTGATCCATGCTGTACAGCCTATGATCGAAATAAAAATTTGAATTTGAATTTGAATATATATTATATAGTTCGTTTTACCAAAGAGTTTAAATCACTGGTTTTACATTCCTCTTCCAACTAAAACAGTCCCCAATTTATAATTGCGGGATGGGATACTCCTCGTCGCAAGTCAGATGAGCACCGGACCCTACTTATATTTTTATCATTTTGACCAGCAATTCTTAAAATTATCCTACACAAGAAATTAAGTAATTCCATTTCAGTATATTTAGTAAGCTTGCTATTATTTTGAAAAAATATATAAATATTTGCAGTAGTATAATAAAAGCAAGCAGAAATGCGTTTCCTATAATTACGTTCACTTATATGATTAAATAAGAAACAAAGAAAACCCAAAACTGCATACTGCATGCTAATTAAAAGCGTGGTGGCGGCCGAGCAGGCTGCGAGCGAGTGTTCGCCAGCACTGAGACCACGTACCACACACGATTGACAGCCGGGAGTATTAGGTGCACAGAAACGTGTAGCACATACGTGACGTTTTATCGTATAGAAAAGTCACGTGAGAAACATACGTCACGTACATCATGTCTCGTGGTGTGTGTGAGCGGGAGAACCTGATAGCAAAGTTCTAATTAATTTTTTCTTCTTCAATTTAATATTCAAAATATCCAATATCTTAAAAGTTACACATATATTTTTGACACCATAATAAAATAAAAATAATGAAAAGCCAGAAAAAAATACTCGAAATTAAATGTTGAATAATTCTGATATATTTTATTGGTAATACAGTATTTTCAATTAAGAACAAAACAAATTGACTGCAATATTTGTAAATATTTTTGACCCAGAACTTTGGTAATTTTCCGTTGAAAAGTATGCATTTGCAATTTGTACTCGATGGACCTGCTTACAGAATAGAAAATTGCTTTCTTGCGGCGAGGTTTAGGCAAGCCCACTCTTACACCTAACTGCCAATAAAATACAGTATGTGATTTTGCTGGAAAGAAAAACATAAATAAGCACAATACCCAATTTAAACTTGTATAAAAGTATTCATTGTACAACACAGCAATATTTTCTTCAAAGTCTTTTTCAAGTAGATATCGCAAATATTAATCACCATAATCACTTACAATAGAGACCGGATTTTTAAGCTGTAAAAACCTTATTTTAAGCGCTTAATTAAGCTCTAATAATTATGCAAATTAAGCTGCATTAAACTGTTAATAGTTAATTAAGCCTGATACGGCTTTATGGTTTTTATTGCATATTTGCAAAGATAATACCATAAAATATGTTTAAAATATTTATTTACGATAGAATTTACATTTGTAAATACCTAAATTATTGTCACGTGACAGCAATTACGCACGGTGATTGGATAAAAATTGGACAAATTTACGCACGAAAGGTGAAAATTGGCGATCGTGACTGCACCATAGTAACTAGAGCAACCATGAGGAGAAAAGTCGCGGCATTATACAACTTTTTTTTTTATTAAATACATTACGTCCTCACTGAATCAAAATTGATTATGTCCATAAAGATATCAAGAAGAGAAAATCTACACAGTTCAGGCCGTGTTTATGAGCACTGACGCGCACTGACGGTGTGGTGCTTGACCATAATGAAGCCTGGTATGAGGCGAGCAGAAGTTGCAGTAGGTCACTGTATGCAGCTGCATCGCTGTAGACTTGCAGTGTCACTTTTTAATAAAAAAAAACTCAAGCTCTTGAGAACTCGAACGTTGTGTTGCTGTGTATGTGAAGAGCCGTTAGCATAAAGAACACCCCCAAATTGATTTAAAATAATTACAAGGAAATTTTAAACCCTATAGTCTGATGGGAGTTTTGTGCATGCAGTTATAAAAAAAATAGTAGCGTAAAATTTTTAAATGATTCGAAAAAAATGTATCATTGAATTTAAAAATTTTTTTTTTCTTAAATTTGTTTTTTAAGGAAACATAATATATATATATATATATATATATATTATATATTATATTATAATATAATATATATATTATATTAAAATATTATATATATATATATATATACTATGTCATTTTACAGATTTACAGGAAAATATTCAGTAAGTAAATTATAAAGTCCAATAGAGTTTGAAAAACTCGATCGCAAGCAAGAAACGTCATTTAATTAAATTCACGTTGATCGAAAATGAACAAAAATTATTAGTTTGCATTATATTCCAAATTAAATAAGTGAATTGTGACAGTAAAACACGGTATAAGAATAATAGAAACACAGTTGTAATTAGTAAATTATAATGCTATTTAGATTAAAACTGACCTATGAACTATACGAAGACGAAAGAAAATTATTAATTAATGCATAATTCTCTCAAACTTTTAAGTATAATTATACCTAATGCAGATCCTCTAATAATTAAGATGCTCAAAAGAATAAATTTACAGCATCCGCATCCACGGATTCACCTGTCCCCTCTCCACCCCCCACCCCCCAAAATCCACGGATTCCCGAAAACAACAATACCTGATGGATGCAATGTGCATCCACGGATCTGCGAAAAAGAAAACTTAATGATTCCGATCATGGAAGATCGAATAATGATATAATTAATAATTATTTAAATGGTCCATGCTTGGCAGTAATGCCCGTCTGAGGCAACTCGCTCAGCATCAAAACTTATTCCATTTAATTAAATTGACGTAGGCTTTGAGAATTGAAAACGTAAATTTTCCGTATAAAACAAGAGTTGTACGGTAACGACATTGTGCAATCGCCTTTGCCCCCGCAGCATCTGCAACCCGCTTCTTTCGTCTGCTTAACAAGTGGCCTAGATCTAGCCTATCGTTCCATCGAAGAAGAAAATAGAGAGTTTCTAGGCGGGATAAATTTTTAACGTACGTGGAGTTAGATCACCGAAGTCAAGCAAGGTAGAGAGTGTCTAGAACTTGGATGAGTGACCGTTTTAGAATTACGTTGCCCGGCCCCTCCGTGGTAAATTCGATCATCTCGCTTTCCACCCAGTGCAGTACGTGATGCACTTGTGTGTGCACGGTTCCCAAGGCTTTGGACATCATTGCATTTTAGTCCATCTTGATCAATAGTAGAGGTGTCCGGCGATCCTGACTGAGGTGTATTTCCACGGTTCCCTCAGTCTCACCACAGTCGAATCTAACCAATGTGTATATTATAGCCATGATACAATTGTATCCTGCAAAGTGCGACATTACTGCGAATGGTAAATATATAATTATATTATGCACCAAAATCACACCTACGTACATCACTCGTCACATGTTTTTAAAATTTTAAATTAATCAAATTATTGAGCTTAATTGAGTGTCAGAATTCAATGCATACATTTTTATTTATTTATTTATTTATTTATTTATTTATTTATTTATTTATTTATTTATTTATTTATTTATTTATTTATTTATTTATTTATTTATTAACCATTATGCGTCATGATTATAATATAATTAGTATTTCTTATTAGTCTTCGATCCCTTAATTGAATTCAATGCCTTTGGTTTTGGTCCCGCAAAAGGAAAAAGGTGACGGTGGAGTCGTTGCTTACTTCTTGCTTGGCAGCTAGAGCCTAGGGGAGCGGGAGGAAGGGGGGGGGGGGCGACCGCCAATTCCAATGCGAACATTGGAAAATAATTACGAAAACAAAACAACAACCAACGACCGCCCACCCCTCGTTTCCCATGACAAGAAAAGGACATTGCAAGCAAAAAAAGTTCGATTGTCCAATTCAATGCTTACAATCCTTATAATACATTAATATTTACATGTACTTTATGTATGATGTAATATGATTTTTCTAATAAAACCCTTTTTGAATTGAACATAATTGGGAAGCATATATAACTTACAATTGAGTATTTTTTAATGTAATTTTAATTAAAATTGCATTTATTATAAGAGCATTAATATTTCCTGATGTTAATTTAGTCAATTTCCTTTGAGTTCTGATTTAAAATATTTTATAGGCTGGTATGAATGAGCTTGAGTACGTTCTCATCCTCGGAAAACCTTCTCACCTGCTGAGAAAAGTAGGGCTGTAAATTTTAACCGGTTGATTAACCGTCCGGTTAAAATCCCACGGTTAATCGTTTTCATAAAACACTGTTACTCGAGGTTGCGGCCGTTAATTTAACCATTAAACCGAACTTTGATTAAAATTGAAAATTAACCGATAGTCAATTTTAACCGTTTCTAGCCGTGTCATAATTTTAAGCACTTGTAACCGCGGTTAATTCTTTTTATGAATTTTTAAAATGCAAAAAAATTAATTGACACGTGAATTCCATTCAGGATATAAAAGGTATTTGACCATCCTCTCAAACGTAACAA